>CM035228.1:48477103-49677103 GCA_020226215.1 Sindora glabra | reverse complement strand
TGCTTCCTTGTGAACCTAACAAAGTGCACCAGAGCTGGCAAGCATTGCCTCAAATTCTTGTTCAAGTCAACACTTTTAGTTGTGGCGGCATTGCTATTGGTTTGTGTAATCTCCATACTCTCCTAGATGCTTGCTCTTGTAGCACATTCTTGAAATCATGGGCTGCCATTTGTCGTGACTTGAGGGTGGAAATATGCCAACCAGATTTCTCCTCTGCTTCTGCCTTTTTTCCTCCAAGAAATACTGCAGGTATGCGTTCTGGAGTATTAAAAATGATTTCAGAACAAGTAATAGAAGCCAAGTGTACTATGGGAAGATATTTGTTCAAAACTTATGTGCTTAATGACTTAAGGGCTGCAGCACAAATTGACGAGAGTTCAGTAAACCCTACTACACGTTATCAAGCCCTATCTGCCTTCATTTGCAAGCACATGGCTCTTGCTTGCCAAATGGAATCTAAAGGGAGCACAAAGGAGGCAACAATGATGATACATGTGGTAGACATAAGAAGGCGTGTGGAAGAGTTTTTTAATGAAAAAACTATGGGAAATTTAATATGGCCGGTAGTGATGCAATGCGAAAATATTAATGTGAAAAGTGAAATTAAAGATTTGGCAAAAATTGTGAGAGAAAATATTGGGAAATTAACTAAGGACCTGTTCCAAAGAATGCATGATGATCCTAATTTTATATATACTGATGAGTTTGGAGAATTATTACTTGAAAGTAGTGAAATGAAAAACCTACTTACTTTTATGTTCACTAGTTGGAGTAATATGGGTCTTAATGAGATGAATTTTGGATGGGGAAAGCCTTTGTGGATTGGTGTTCAAGGAAATTCTCAAGAAACTACTCCCAACATGGTTGTTTTGATAGAAACAGATAAAGGAATGGAGGCTTGGGTGAAAATGGAAGAGCAACATATAAAAAATCTAGAAAATGATGAGAATTTTGTTAAGTTTGCAATAATTAATCCATGTGTTTGAAACACACAGGTTTATAGTATAATAATGTAATAAATACTTTTGTTCTATTGTGTTGGGTTATCTTTGAAAACTAATTTATAAAGTCATATAGTTATATTGCAATCAAATATTTTATTATTAAAAATGTTTTATCACCAAATGACATAATTTTCTATTTAAAATATATATATCTAATTTAATTTTTATTAATATATAACAAAGAAATTATGTGCTAAAAATGATGAAATGAATTAGCCTATAATAATATTGTGATTCTTGTTAAAAAACTTATTGAAAAAAAAATCACATAAGAAAAATTCACATAATTGAAAAAAATGATTCATTAAGTGGATAATAATTATTAATTCAAATTATTTATAGTTTAAAGGTTTGATTTGTAAAATTTCAAAGTTAATGGGAGAAAATATAATTACTTTAAAGTTGATAAGTACATTTCACATTTTTTCCCAAATATTATTTACATTATAAAAGAAAAAGACCCCAAAACAATGACATTTGTCATCACTATAGACAAAGATGTTATTGCTTTGGGTCTATGGCGATGACATTGTATACTATAGAAAATTTATCAATTTCTGATATCATTTTTTGACGAGTCTCTAATGATCAATTTTGGACATAAAAAATTTGTTAGAAATTCAGTGAAATATTGATTGGAAATTCAAAATTTATATGTCATTTTTTTATGCTTATATCTATTAGAAATTCCCCTTTAGATGTTGGAAAAAAGTAATAAATAATTTTATGATATTAAGAAAGCCATGTCATCAATTATTGACATTCGACAATATAGGAAATTTTGCATTAGTTGCTAATGTGGTATTTCTAATGTTTACAAATGTTGGAATGTTGTGTGAAAATTTTAAAATATTTTGAAATATAAATTGCTAGCCATGTTTGAGACATTGTTGGATATCAGAAGGCCATTGGAAAACCTAGAATTATTTTCCAAAACCATAAAGCCCTGATTACCTTTCATTCTGGCATTCCATCAATTATTTTTTCCCTAACCCTACCATTCCTCACCATCGGTCAAGCGACCAAGAGTCACCACCCCTCCTCACCATTGCTTAAGCCATGAAAAGCCACCATTCAAAGGTTTGTTTGGATCATCAATCACCTCGTCTTCTTCACTCGAAGCTAATAGTTTGTTGTTGCATTCTTCATAGTTTGCTTAGGGTTTGAATCGTTAATCACCTTGTCCTTTTTTTTTGTTCCCCTATTCTATTTTTCTAATTTTGTTATCTGCAAGGGTTCCCTTATTCTTCCCTATTTAGTTACAAACAAATTTAAGGGTAGTACATCTCTTCTCCATTAGGAAGCTCTTCACTACTATTAGTTAACAATTAGATTTGAAGATTAAAAGGAGTTTGTATCAAGAAGATGATTCATAACTTGCTTGAAATTCTACAAACTACTAATTAGTTTGCATATTTATTATCTTCTCCATACATATGATAAATTTTAATCACCCAATATCTACTAATCAGTCTTGATAACTTCTGCACAAGTCTTTCTTCCTGCAAATTACTTAAATTCCCATCAAGAAGTGACTCCACCAAAACCTTAAAATCTATTTCCATTACTATAAATTTAATGGCCAATATAATCTTTCCAATGCACCTCAAGCTCCTATAATCAATACATTAATGTCTTAGATTTTCATAGAATCTTTGAATCCATTCTTATATACTATTTTGAATAAAATCACCACATCCTAACTTATTCAATTGATTGTTAATTGCTCCATTAGTATTGATTTTCACACCCATTTATCTGGATATCTCCATCCTATATGATGGTTAATTATCCTAAGAAATGATATGAGTTGAGGTGGGGGTAACTAAGTAGTTAATGAAAGAGTAGTTAAAATCATCCTTTTTTATAGCTAAAATGTTTTTGAGGATATGTAGTATCATTTCCCTATCAAAGATGCCAACTATCTATGTATTTTCATTTTTTAGGTAAATAACTATTTATGTATTTTTTGTCACTATGACATCACTAATCTTCCCAAGTTAGCTTCCTTGGTAGTTAAACAACTTATGATCAGGGAACTCACAATGTTAAATGTTACTTTATTATTCTTAGTTGTTACCACTAATAAATTGAATTAGCTTTGTATATTTGTAGATTTAATATAATGATGCACCACACATGTGTTGTGCCTATGACATGATTTAAAGCAACTAAAAATCAAATAGTAGTTGGCCACATCCTAAGGGACCTATCAGCCCCAAGCATACCAACTTCATTCTCAACAAAAATAGATGGGTATGCTTTTTGGAAGTTCTATTTTAAATGGCTATCCAAAATTGAATGCCATAAATGCTTTGTATGAAGCACACTCATCAGATTGCTTTTTTGTCTTTTACTCTTGTCTTCTATTATATTAGTAAAAAAGGTCCTGAGTAAAAGGTATTTGTTTCATGCATTTCATTTCCTTATGATTGTTTTATTCTTATATCATATTGTAGGTCCATAAATTTACAAACCACTTAGTTTTAACTACATCTTGTACTAATTTTTTTATGGAAACTTAAATATCTTTTTTCTTGAAAATTTAATGATTCTAACAATCAATAACCTCGTTAAGTTGAAATTTGATCAAGCATGTTCTTCCCATGAATTGATTCTTTGATATTTTGCATAAAGTTTTTAATTTTCTTTGTATTAACTCATTGCATCATTTATCTTTGTTCATAAACCATCAAGAGTACCTAATCATTATGGTCATTTACACAAGCAGGGCTCATTATTTAGTTGTCATTTTGTGTGTTGCAACTCTTGTGTGTATTATAATTGTTATATAGAAAAGAAAAAAATTACTTGTTTTAAATGATTTGCCTACAACCATAATATATACCGAGGATTGTTCCTTCAATCTTTCCCTCTAAGATGTGATAATAACTATTTTTGCAAGGGCCACTAACCTAATAACTTCATGGCAAAGAAACTAAATGGGTACATTAATAGATGATAACTTTTTTATGGCCATGCTATATGCAAACCTCTAGGTATAAAAGACAATCATGACTAACCTTGAAAATTAATTTTCATAAGGCTTATGATTGTTTAAATTAAAATTTTTCTCATATTAATCCCAAGTCATATAGGATTCCTTGATTATTGGATTAAAGATCAGTATGGAATGTGTTACTATTATGTAAAGTTTTGGTTAATGGTGAATAAACAAAAATCATCCTTCCTCAAAGAGGTTTGTGACAAGGATACCCTCTTTCTCCCTACCTCTACATCTTGGTTTGTTGTTTGATTATCAATTAGTATAATTCACTATATGATTATTGATTAATTTGTTGAATTTCCCATTATTTATTTGGTTTATTATCTATTCTACAACCTACATTCCAGGCTTTACCTTATGGTCTACAATATTACTACTATTGTAATGGCCATATATATATATATATATATATATATATATATATATATATATATATATATTTCTACATACATATTTCTTATATTTATCCACAAATTTATTAATCATAACAAAATTATAACTATAATTTAGAATTGTCTCTAGATTATCAGTTCTGAGGTAAATCCTGCTAGAAGTACTTCACTAGCTATGGTTTGTTTATTATATTCTTACTATGTTATTTCTCTATTTTTCATTATTTTTCTTAGTAATCTATGTTGATATGTTGAATATTAAGCTTAATGATATCTTTGTTCATAGATAAGTTTGGCAAAATCAATAATTAATTGGAAATTATTTCCCAAAAAATGGAAATTTATATCCATGGATGTCAGCATGGGATAATAATCTTATTGAATTTTGAATGCTTCTGATGTTGTGAGGTAGGAACTACCAAAGCACTATAAAAATGCCTGCAAAACTTTCAATTTTCAAACTTAGGTGCTTGTTAGATGAAAGAAACTAAAAAATTATGTTAGGTTTACATATGCTCTGATTTCATTCACCTTTTTTTTATATTGTGTTTTACATTTTATTTAGCTCTATTAATCAAATTAAGGGAATTGATTAAATATTCTTGCATGAATTTATGGTATAATAGCTGTTAATTGCTATCTCTATGATTGATTTGCAATAACTTATTGTAACTTATGCTTCGACTTTTGAATCTAATCTTTGTGAGAATCTTATGAAAATAAGTGAGTTTTGACGTTAGTGTTCACTCATTATTGCATTATTACCTTATGACTATCTATTTAAGCTTTTCGTGGAATTTTTGTTAGTAGGGGAGCAATAAGTGAAATACTAAAGTTAGATCCAAGTTACAAACCTTCATCTATATTTAAACCTTTTTAAAAGATGCCACTGTTCCTCTACCTTTAAGTATTTGTTCTAAAGTTCTTTAGATCTAATTGCTTCCTTACTATTTAAATACTAATGATAAATTTATAATGAATATTAATATTAGTTTTTCCTTAGATCATTCTCATTTTCTATGCTCCTAGCATATTTATTACAATCAGTGAGCATGAATAGTTGAGTATTTATGTGCATTTTCATAATCATGTAATCATGAAAGGTGATGCTAAAGTTTTGTTGGCTTGATTCAATTATTTTAAATGTTGTATGGTGGCAAGACAATTTTCAAGAATAAATTAGCATCAATCATTATTGTTAATGGTTAAAAGAGAATACACCATATCGGTTACTATATGGACCCTTTTGGAGTTACAGTTATGATTTTGCACATGCCATGGGACACATTTTATACTATTCTAAGTGTGGCACATCCACCATTTCAAATTTAAACAAATTAAAGGCCCTTTGCCCCTAAAAATATGTTGAAGGAATTATATTTTATGCTTGGATGGTACTGAAGAGGAGAAGGAATTAAGCAATTTGTTAATCATATTCTTTGTGATTTTACTTCCCTCAGGGATGAATTTAAAAAAATATAACATTACATCTCTTTATATGATGTTTAGACTTCTATACTCATTAAACATCATGTTTTGATTTTATTTTATATGCATGATATGCATTTAATTTCTTATTCATTTAGATTTACATGATCAAGATGACTGATGTTTGTGTGACTTAAGTCTTGCAGCTATATCAATTATTTTGGCATAGTATTCTTATATCATTATGTTAAAGTATAAATATTTAATACAATGTATGTGCTGCTTCAACATAATCCACCATGCTTGTGCAATATGGTGCTAGGAACCCTTATTGCCATGGTGCATAGTGCATTGAAAATAAGTAGACATTGTTTTTTAGATGTTAATGAAATAGTCAATAAGTTGGATTTCATTAAGTTTAGGTGTACATTATTTGATTTATGCATGCATAGAAAATGAAACCAATGAAATAACTATTTCAAATAGCTATTATAAAAAATTAACTTATGAGTGATTTAGTGAATTGCATAATTCTATTGATAAATAGAAGTATCTTTAATAAGATACTTAACATACTTGTTTAGAAGTATTAAAGTTTAAAAGTAAAGAGATATCTCTACTTCTTAAACAACCATTTATTCATTCATTCTAGCCTTGAATTCACTAATCCATGATTTTGAGGAGGATTTTTAATTATAAATTCAAGGCTAATATCTTTGCTTGTAGTAATTATCTTGTTAAAAAAAGGTGTTTAAATGTTAGTTGTTTCTTGATTGTAAAGTGTAGATTTTGGTTACTATGTTATCATATGACTGATGTGTCTCCCTCTTTTAGCCATCTAAGTCCCTAGTTTGACATTATTAGAAAGAAATGTTATTTTTTGCATTATCTTAATGGTTTCTTGGATTATTGACTTAGGTCCATGTTGAATTGAGGAAATGGATTCATAGTAATGTCAGTGCTAAAGTTGTTGCATCTATTAGAATTATCTATAGAGGCACTCCTTATTAACCTTTTCACTTGTTCTTTTAATGTTAAAGGCCTAAATTGTTAAAGAGAAAGCTAGTAAGAGCGCCAAGCAAAAAAAAGAAGAGCTTTTTAAGATACTTATCTTGTTTAGTTTACTTTGAAATTTTATATTGTTCTCCTCAATATATACAACTTTTGAATAATGATGTCAGAAAAAAGATTGCATAAAAATGGGAAGTCAAGGGATTCAAGGAAAACTTTCCAAGCTTTGTGTTGGAAGGTCATAACATTGCTTAGAATATTTGGGTGATGATAGTTAATCTAAAATTAGGCCTTTTTTTACCATTTACCAAATTTAAAGGGAGTTAATTTACTGAAACTATCAATTTTTAATTTAATTCTTTAAGAATAAATCTCAACAAATGCAGTATATGATATATAAATTGACATAACTTACTAATAATAACTTTTCCAAACATATATAAATCAATATCTCTAAAGTTTAGGCACATTGGTGTTATTATGATCTATATATTTCTTAACTTCATAAACAACACTATTATTATTTTCTACATTAATTGACCTACTGGCCCAGCATTTATAATGGTTAAGACTTCTTATATATTTTGAATTCATTTGTTTTATACTATTAATCCATTAGTGTTGATTTTGGCACATTATATTGAAAACTAAAAGGTAAATTATCTATGAAAATATAACTTTGCTTCCATACATAGTAAGAAATACATTAGCACCAATTACATGCGGTCCAAAAGTAATTAATTATATATTCTTACATGACATGTCTATATTTGTGATTGACTTGCATGCATGGCAAAAGTGTGTAAAAACAAACTTACATTGCCTTATGGATGAAAAAAACTATTCATATAGCCTTATACATGAAATAAAGAATTTATATGGCTTTATGCATGAAAATCATAAGTGATGACACCCAAATTATAGGTAAAGATGCTCATGTAAAGTGAAAACATATGAGATAATAGATAGGTGAGGGGAAAAGGAAACCTTGTGATGAGTTATCCCTAAATTATGACCATAAATGAGAAGGGATGATGTGGCTGGCTAGAAGGAATAAGGGTAAGGAAAGATGGGCTAGAATTATTTAAAATATGATTCTTCTTTTTAATATTGCAACTCAATACGGTGACTTCTTGCTTGTAATATATTAATTTATGAATAGTAAGAAAAAGAAAAAAACACTAGAATAATAAATTATATATATTAATTCAATTTTAGTTGTATAAGTTATGCTCATTGAGTCCAAAACTCATTCATGGTTGTCTATTATTATTTTTAGGTCTTGAGTCAAGTACTCCACCCATAGCTAACCATATTAGTATTCAAGAACCCATAGACTAAGGTGCTTGGCAGTCTGATGGGTTATATGCAAATGTTCTTTCATTTTGTGGTTTTCATGGACTTGAATGGAAGCCTTATCTTTCATGATATGAACTTTGAGCCATTAATAGGACCTAATATATGTGCATTGATAGGACTAGAATACATTGATATCCTTTTTAAATAACATTAAACTTTTCCTATTATAGGATGCTTTCATATAGACAACCTTGTTCAATTTTTAGCACTTAGAGATTTCTTTTGTTGTGGATATTGGATCCTTACAAGGTTCTGTATCTATTTTGGCATGCAATTATAGCTTAGGATATTTCTAGATAAAATGTATGTATATACATTAAAGGTAAAATAAAGGACAATGTCAAAGCAAGGATAAACTTAAAAGAATATTGTAGAAGAAAGGAGCTAAAGCTATAAGAATAAACAAAAGGGAAAATTTACAAGCCAAAAGCAATGTTCATCCTAGATATGGATAAAAAAAGAGCTGTGTGTGAGTGGGTGAAAGAATTACACATGCTTGATGATTATGTTATCAAATTAGATAGAGTTATGAATGTTACAGATTGATGGATATATGGAATGAAAAGTCATGACTATCATGTGTTTATAGAGCATTTATTGCTAGCTGCATTTCGAGCATTACTAGAATGCATATGGAAGCCATTGATTGAATTGAGCTAATTTTTAGAGACATTTATTTGAGTATGTTACAAAAGGAGAATTTACAAAAGATGCATAAAAATATTCCTTTTTAGCATTTTGCAAATCAAAAGGAATCTTTCCATTAGGGATCTTTGATGTCATGGAGTATCTACCAATCCATTTGCCATATGAAGCATTGGTCAATGGTCTTATTTAATATTGATGAATGTATCCTTATGAGAGATTCCTTAATAAATTGAAATAAAAAATGAAAAATAGGGCCCATTCTGAGAGATCCATTTACGAGGCATATTTGATTAAAGAAATTACACAATTTTATCAATATTATTTTGAGCCTCATGTACAAATAAGTGCAACAAGAGTTAGATGGAATGATAATGGTGGTAAGGTTGAAAATACAAATCGTACTTTATCCATTTTTAATCCACCTGGCCGTCCATGTAATGGGTGTACTAAATGATGATTGGAACTATATGAGTTGCATGTTGCCCATTTATATGTCTTATTAAACTACAACTGTTGGGAATTCGGATTATCACATGTAGCGGAATTTTAAATTTTGATCCGAATTCTACCTAGGATCCATGCAAAAAGCATGAGTCAATGATTAGGGTTTTACCTATTGGGCAGTCGTGTTTCTACTGATCAAAACTTGAGAGCGGATGAATCAAACGCCGGCCGGAAGGTACAGCGTCTCTACGGTATCCACACGGAGTGAACAACGACCTCTCACCCTCCACGCGTCTGCTAGGATGCGTTTTTCTCTCTAAGAATTAGGATTGGATGTTTTTGAGTGATTTAGGGTTTATATGGAAGCTTAAAACGTGATTATTAAGTGCTGCCCTCAAGTCCCTTTTTATAGAACTTAGGCAAGCCATAATCCTAGTCCTACTAGGATAATGCTTCCAAAATCCTAATCACACTTAACAACTCATCTTATCCTTATCCTAGAGATAATGGGAAGAGATAAGACTTATCTATTAATTATCTAATATTAGATAATGATATTATCTCATAATATAAATATCTTAATATTAGATAATTGCATATAGTTATCAAATATCAAAATAATATTATCTCATAATATATTTATCTAATATCTGATAAGATAATTACTTGATATTACTTTAATATCAAATAATATCACATAATATATATATATATATATATATATATATATATATAAAACGTGAATTTATTATTCTTAATAATATATATGCACGAAAATAAGTCCAATTAATTGGATATTAATATAATTAAAGTCCAATTAATTATTGTCTTATTCCTACTCCTTTTGTGTGATCCTGTAGGTTCTTACTACGTTGACAATGACTTATTATTGAGCCATAGACAGCGAGCAGTATCTAGCAATACATCACTGCCACTCAAGTAGTAAGAATGTCTGTGATTCGACATCCACCTAATACATGATCAACGTTTTACATCATGACCTTTTTGTAATAATATCCAAATTGAACTGGAGGCATGGAATGTGTCATCCTCGTCAATGTTCAATTTATATTTCTTGATACTGAGTAAACTTAAAATAAATAATTAATATCACATATTAATTCAACTGAGCATGGCCATGCATTTCTAAGTCTCACTCAATCAAGGGGCCCAAGGATATTTCTCTTTTATACAAGAGTAACAAAATCCCATTTACATCACTCACTTCCCTCTGCATGATTTATGACACACCCAATCAATGCCCTACTTGTCACCTGATTAAAGGTGACATAGGACAATATTAAAGTGAGTAATTTCTCATGTAGGGAACCGTAGTGACTTCAGGTCAAAGGTTTATGTGTAGTTGTGATCATATGAGAATAACTTATGACACGTTTATCCATGCAATATTCTCATAGTGGGTCAGTCCAGTACATTGTTCACTAGCAATGTACTCATGTATTGACTTGATATCACATATCCATGATTCGTAATCATCAGTCACTATACATGCTAGTCTCGATGTATTATTACTATCCTTTTCATAATAATACTTGACTAGGGGCATTTTAGGAATAGCAAAGCTATTCCAAGGATAATTATTATATTAAGTTATAAATTGCGCATAATAATAATAAAAACAAAATATAATAATTAAATTGCCTAAAACATAATACATTATATATAACTTCAATCATCAATATGATTGGCTCTAGGACATACACCAACAACAACAAGGTTGAACTTTACAAAAAGTAAGTGCCAAATTCCTATTATGCATATATTTTTAATTTTGAAGCTAATTTATAACATATGCTAATGTTTTATTAAATGTATGCATAACTTATTTATTCAGTGGATGAAAATGATGTACTAAGATATAATGGATCATGATATAGAAGTAACATTTGCTAATCATTTTCAAAAATAGTTTGAAGATTTTACAAGAATTTCCTACCTACCTTTATTTCATAGATATAGCCTACAAAGTTAGCTTTTGTTCTTAATATTAAGTTCTTATCATCTTTTCTTATTTAATATAGGTTTTAAATTCATAAAATGGTATCACCAATCAATGTTTGCATGACTTAACATATAATCCTTCTAGGAAGGTTAAGATGTGACCAATTTATTTTGTAAATGGGTGCAGGTTTCACACTTTATCATGCAGTGAAAGGAAAAGGATGAATAATAGTGGAGTTTGCATGAAAGATATAAGGAACATTGACATGGGGGAATATGACTTTTATGGAGTGTTTAAAGAGGTTATCAAAATTGAGTATTCGAATGCTTTCTTGAAAGAGTTATTCTTATTCGCTTGTGATTGGTTTAATCCAATGATTGATAATGAAATAAAGGTTTACAAAAAGTATGGAATCGTGGAGGTTAAGCATTGTAGAAGATATACTAAATATGATCTATTCATTTTTGCATATCAAGCAACACGTGTATTATGCACTATATCCAAAATTGACAAGAAAGAAGCGACCTTAATGAATGATAATCAAAACCAAGCCAAGAAGTTCAATTGAAAATAATGTTATATTGGAGAGTGCTTATCAAAATGAAAGATCTCCTTCTATTTAGATTATACTTAAGATTAAATAAATTGATAGTTTACATGACCTTAATGGAGGGATGGAAGAAGTTAAAGTTCCTGATTTAAAAGGAGATCATATTACAAAAGATAATGATAAATCAAAAAATGAATATAAAGAATCTAACTTCATAGGTTTAGATAATTTAGACCAAAATAGTAATAAGGATGAACAAATAGACAATCTTAATGATTATAATTGACAGGTCATATAGTCAATTGAATATAATTAATTATATATCTTAAATCACATTTTCTATTACATCTTCATTGCATTTATTTTTTCTACATAATAGAATTATGCCCATTTTATTTGATATATATGTTCTAAATGCTGTACTTTTTCAATACTTATTTATTTAGTATGTTTCCTTAATGTAAATGTCATAAAAAAAAAGGTTAAAGAGAAATGCAAGGCAAAGTAAAAAAAAGAATTAGTTTACACCTACCTTATTTTAGCCACCACCGTGATATATATTTATGCCTACTCCTAGTCCTAATTAATAACTAAATTTTGATTAAATCTCACCATATAACATGGCCTTTCTCAGTATAAACTTATTCTAATGTATGTTCTCCTACTTAGGTTACTAGTATACTAGCTCTTGTACATTCACCTTCTTATGTACCATCTCCTATTTAGTCCTCTTCTCTTAGTGCGCCTTTCACCCAATCTTCTCATAAGTCACCTAGCCTATCCACTAATCATTTGGCTTCTATTTAGACATCAATAGCTCCCATTGGGTTAGGTTATAATTGATTTCATTTTATACTTGGTGAAAACATACTTCCAATGCTTGGGCAAACATGAGTTACCATATTTGTTTATTTCATCATTTATACTTATGAGTAATTTAAAAATATATAACAAATTATAATATTTTTAAACATTGAAATAGGTTCTTTCCCATAGAACAATGCATCATATTAAGGATATTGTGTAGAGATTTTTTACTGAACTGTGGGCAAAGTGGACAAACATTCCAAAATTGATTCAATTAATGTGGTTTGATAAAGAATTTAGGGTATTCTATACTAATTTATGAATTTTATATATTTAATTATATCTTATCTATCATTAAGGCCATGTATCCTTATGATGTTTTTTTTGGCCAATGTGTCATTTGTAAAAATTCTACTAATGGAATCCTATCAATCGTGATAAATTATGGTAGGCTTTTAATCACCAAGGGTCTAAAATATTAACTAATGTATTCAACAAGGCCAAAGTAACCAATAAAAGCCCATTTAGATTACCAACCAAATTTGGGATGATCTTCTACATTAGAAAGAAGATCCAAAAGTTTAAACAACTGTAAGAGTAAAATAAAAGGAATCAAGTTACAAAACTAAGTGCATCTCTTCATTGAGAGGGTTCCATATCGATGGTAGAACATGTCTTTAAAAAGTAAGTAAAACCTTATCTATATATATTATATGTGTATAATCAATTGCCTAATGTGTTATTTATAAATTTTAAATCATTTAAAATAGGAAAAATAAATTAGCAAGAAAGTTGAATTTCATAAAGTGTTTGCTGACTTATACAAATTCAAGAAGAAGAAGGATTGTATAGGACAGTGGGTGGATCCTTATGATACTTAAACATTTGTAAGTTGTTAATTTAATTAAGTATGAATTATAATTATTTTAGATTACTTTATGTAAGCTTAACAATCTTCTATTCAAACTTTACTTCTAATTGCAAGAGAATTTCAATAAAAAGAATGAGAGATTGATGACTTCTCAAATAGCATCAAAAGGAAGTAGTAGTTCATCCATGCCATCTAATACCTAGATTTGGAAACAAGTTATGGGAGAAAAACGAGGATGAATCTATGTGATGGGATCATAGGCACATATAATGTGGTCTAAGTCATAATATTTTTGAGAGCCTTTTACTTATTCTTTACAAATGGATGCAGAATGGAAATAGAAGGTGGACATAATTATGATGACCTTATTAAAATTAGTTCAATCTATGATGTAGCAATTTGGAATGCAACCTCCAAGTATCTAACAAGTTTTTTATGCCTTGTGAACCACCTACTCAAATGCTTACTTCCTATATGCACACTTAGATGCCTTTTTCACATATGACTTTTCATTATACTTTTTATGTGCCCTTTTTCTAGAAGATAACTAGTCCAATCATGTTGGACATATCTAACATATCCAATAATATGGCCATAGCAACATTCTAGTGGATCATCACAAGCTTCACAACAAAATCCTTCAAACCAAAATGCAAGAATAAAGAATGAAGAAGAAGATGAGAAAAAGTATAGGACTGCATCATGAAATAATTTTTAATTTAAGTTATTCAAATCTTTGATACCTTTGTTTAGGTTATTTTAGTTAAATTATATGGATAATAACTATATCATTTTGATCTTGATTTCTAATATATTTCAATTTGCATTTGCATATTTTAGATTGAATTTAGAGTAGGATGCATATATTTAAAAACTGATGTTAAGTTATTTAATTAGGTGGCATATTTTTTTTTGAAAAATTAAAATCCTTTTGGAAATTTTTTTGTCATGTCATATTTTTTTAACATCTTTCCAATGAATAATAACATCAGAAGTGTGATGTGGCACATCCCAGTTGCAATTTTTTGACATTGTAAAACATCATAAATAAATAACTTAAATGATCTGTCTTAGTGACATCATTGCTATCTCATCTTTTCCGATATACATGATTGTTAGAAAAAACTAACATGTCATTACTATATCAACACTATATAGAGAATGTTGTAATGCCATGTTAATATTTTCAACCTCTGCAACCATAAAAAAAATTACTTACATTGCTAAGTCAGCAATATGTTCATATATTTTTTATGTTTTTGGCTGTTGAAAATGACGTCAAAATTTTTTTTACACATATTCCAACATATTTAGGCATTGGAATTTATGACATAAATGGATGTCAGAAGCAACATAAAAAATTTCTAACAGCCGTGGATGTCAAAAAATATTCTGATGAGTCAAATATTGATATTTTGATGGATGTCAAAATTTCATCATAAATTGACATTTTCTAATGTATTTCTAATGCATTCAGACATTGAAAAATGACAATTACCTTATAGTGGTAGTCATTTTAGGATCACTACTTAATCTTGTGCCATTCGACCACTAAAGTGACAACATGTTATGTTATCCCTTTGAATTGGTCTATAGCAAAAATATATCTCATTGTAATAAATGTCATAAATTGCTATTTGATGACATGGTGTTAAGCTTATAATGTGACAAAGTCATCACTTTAGATAGTTATTTGTATTGATGATAATAATCACTTAAGGGACTTTTTTCCAACAGCAACACAAAAAATAAAAATATAATAACTAAAATTAATATTAAAATTATGAAGTAATTATTAAGATCATAACATTATTAAATAAAAAAGAAATATATATATATATATATATATATATATATATATATATATAACATAAATATAAATGATATACAATATGAGATAAGTCATTAAAAGGAAAGTTATATACAAATGAATGCTATACAATAAACTAAGGTACTACTAGGTCATTGAAATCATCGTAAAGCGAGGGTGGTGGTGGAGCCAACAACCATTAGCAAATTTGGTATGTGCCATTAGGGGATGTTTAAGTGGTAGGTCATCATATAAAAAAGGTACCAAAGGAGCAATTTTAGGGCTCCAATCTAGACATAAGCATGTAGATATGCTGCTACTATCAATACAACTTAGAATCTCATCAAGCAATATGTTGTTGCAATGCCTCATATGCCTACTATCTCTCATGATGAAGCACTATACATCATTATCCAATGATGTAAGCTAAGGCTAGCTTGAAGGATAAGCTCTAGTTAATGAATTATTGCTAGCAATTGTAGAAGTACCTTTCAAGAGATAATGAAGATAACCAATCCCTTTCTTATGCATTTGATGAGTGCCTAACACCTTGTTAACAATAGCAAACTCATCAATAATACTCAAATCACATGATAATGATCTAGATGTTGAAGTAGATTGTGAATGCAACTAAGTCACTTAAATATCTAGCATGTTATTCCTAGGTTTAAAAAATAAAATTATCAATACAAAATGATAAGAATTAACTAAGATGAAAAATATATTGTTACTTACATATTCAAACTTTATGTTTGGATGCACCCACTTCTTGGATAGTCTAGAATGCTAATCATAAAAATTATCAATCAAAGGCTAAATGCATCAATTTCTTTCTTTTTTTTTAATTAATTTTGATATACAAGATGCAATGTTAGTAAATTCAGTAATAATTTCAATTAATTAAAATATTTTCTCATGACAAAGTGTAGCTATGCTTTTTGCTTTATGCCATTCATTATACTTCTTTTGCCCTCTATTTGTCATATTTACCCTTTACCTATGCTACAAATTCAAAGTGAAACACATACAAATGTAACACTCACCTTAACTTAATTTTAAAAAATTCATAGCTAATATAAAAGGAAGTTATTATCTTATAGTTATCATCATTAAACAACCTACAATAGCCATCTTAGTGCTTATGGAACATACTATCTAACTTAGCCCATTAAGCCCTATTGATGTATCAAATAGAGTTATATCCCCCATTATTAATAAAATGTTTATGTATATTATTCCTTCAATCTTTGTATCAGTAGTCAATAATTTTATTGATACCTTAGTGAACAAAAGGTAACTTCTCCTTAACAACATTAATATATTAATAATATTGTTACAACAAAAAGTGCATGACAAGTTAAAAGTACAAAGCAAGAAAAATATTAATTGAATAATACAAAAAATTAGTTGATACTTACCTTAATTCTAAGAGCAATCCATGCTATCTAAGCTTCAACTACTCTTGCCTTAAGTCCCATGGAAAGTCTTCATAAATGCTTTTGATTTTCATCTATTAGGTTCCAAGTTCCACCAACCTTGTTAAACTTTATTAGCAAAGGTTAATCGTCATTTTTTTGAATGAGCTACTAGAGGGTTAACAACTTAGATTGTTTATACATCGCTTAGGTAATAGCAGCTTAGATTAATAATCAAAATTTCAATAATATATATACATGTATGTACGTATATGTATGGATTTAATTTAATGTATAAAAATGGTGAATTCTTCTATGTAATGAGTTTTACTCAATGCATGGTATCTAATGGTTCACATTAAGTTTTACATTTTCTTGGAGTAAAAAACATTCAATCTAATACTTTACAACTTACCAACAAGGCCATAGCTATGGAAAAAACATTCAATTTAATAACTTACATTGAGTTTTATATATTTTGGAACAAAGAACACATGCCTTGCAACTATGTAGAAGTTGAAAGGGGCTTTGTAATTGATCTACTTAATTGCCTTCTTTATGATAATAAGGTGCAATAGCGGCCATGGCTATGTCATAATATTATAATATTACTATAAAATTTAATTACTATTAGAGCAATTGGACAAGACATATGGAAAGTATTATAAGCATCTAAATGAATAACATTTGATACACCTTATCACTAATCAATAACATAACACATTAAATAGTATCCAAATGTAATTGTATATTTGGTCCTTTTCACTTCAAGACTAAAAGGTAAGACTTTATCCCATTTGATATATTCTTATAACTATTATGTCCTCTATTATCCACATTATTGTTTCTAGATGTAGGAATTTCAGTAACATCTTCCCATAGTTTTCCTAAGTGTGCAAACTATATGAATTTCCTATAATATGAAATGCTAAATGGATAAATTGACAACAATAACTTTAGTACTAATCCCAAACTATCCAAAAAATAAAAGAATTCAAGCATTGGTTAGTCTTTAAAGGCTAACCAACTCTTAAATAGATCTAAGGTTATAATACTAGTGTAATAAAGTTAAAATTATTGTAACTCTATTGTTACAATAATTTTAACTATTTAACTATTTATTTTTTGTTTTAAAATTTTAATAAATTTTATAAATTTATTTGTTGCTTAATATTTTCATATCTTATAATTGTAAATTTGCAAATACAACAATTTTAACTATATAATAATTTTATTTATTATCTTAATATTTTAATAATGATTTAATAGGTATAAATTTAACACTTTAACTTATCATATCTTATTTTTTAATAAATCTTATATACATAATTTCTAAACATGTATTATTTTACTTTAATTTAACTTATTAATCTCACTATTATAGAATAACTAATTAACATTAGATATTTAGGGGATTACATAGTGGAAGATGATTGTCTTGTAATTGAGCTTATAATATATGTGGTTTTAACATCAATTTGTAAATTATTGTAAAGTATATCAATTGCATCAATTTTTATTATGAAATAACCATGTCATTTATGTTTCTATAATCTTGGGAAATAATATTGAACATTATTTACCTTTGAAAAACTAACAATTAATACTTAAAATGTTGTGTCAATTTATTTTAATAACTAACGTTGCATGTTCATCTACCCCACCCACCTAAATCCCAATCCCTTATTCCTTACTCCTTTACCTAAATCCTAACCTTATCTTTTTATTCTTCACCTTTTATTCCCATTATTCCTTACTCCCTCATCCTAAACCTTTACCCCATTCCCATGTTTCTCAAACCATTATCTTCCTTATTTCCCTTGTATTCCTAACAAGGTGTAGAAAGTCAATATCTTCTATTACTTTAGAAAATCTAAATTTAAATAATTTTAAAAAATAAATTGAATAATAAAAGATTAAAAATGGTGAAAGGTTATATACAATATTACAATCAAAGATAGGTATTTTATTAAATCTATCTTAATGATACCTACAGCTCAGTATAGAAGGTTTGCACTCTCAAAAAAAGTATTTTGAATATAATTCTTGTAGATACAATGAGCATTCATAAAAAAATTAATGTATTATATATTTTCATATAAAAATAGTAGATAATATGATAAAATACCAAAGAAGATGAATGAGATCAAATTTTTTACTTGTGCAAACTTGTAAAAGTTACTTCAAAATAATAAGTAACAAAATAGGATCAAATAGAAAACTAGAAACTAAATTGTAAAATATAAATACAAAAGAAAAAAATCTCACAATTATATTATGTATTTTTCTAGTCAATTCTAAACCTTACATTATTTAGCAATAGGCTAATTGAATTTTAGTCTTACAAAATAATTAATAAATAAAAGAAAAAAATTTAAGAAAATTTTCTTGAGGTTAGAAGGAAAGTATACTTTATTAGATAGAGAATCATTTAAGATTCAAAAGAACTTTAAGATGAAATTTGCAAATAGTATTATCTTACATTTTTTTTTTTATTTTCAACTTGCTCTATATTTTAACCTTTTCATTTTTAATTTATACTCGTGACCTAAGTTTTCATGTTAATTTATAAAATAAATTGATGTCTAAATTGACATATTAAATGTTAATTTTGAAAAAATACCATCATTTTTAATAAAATAATGTTATCTTATTAAGTAATATTTAACATCAGTTACTACAAAAAAATCAGTGCCATAATAAATGAATGTCTTCTAATGCAAAAAAATTTCAATTCTTTTATGTAAACAACTATAACCATTCTAGAATAATCTCAAGAGCTTTCTAGACTCATTCTGGAATGAATAGATGCAACAAATATGTATATATTAGACTAAATATACTTTAGAATTTAAAATTACTAGTTTATATAACATCAAAAGTACAATTTATATATACCACACCCACACCCACACATAGAGGCAATAATATTATATGTCTTATATCTTAAGTTTAAATTTTGTGAAGAATACTAACATCATTTTATAAACTAATTTTTTTATTTTAGTTATTCTAAGTGAAATTAGTAGAATTATTTTTTTTTGCATTACAAAAACTTTCTTATACAATTAAGCATACACAAACAGTAACTAGATTTAATATAAATGAAATATATAAGAAAGAAGACAATCTATTACAAAAATTGATTTTACCATTTTATTTATTTCTATATTAGTATATGAACAAATACAAAGAAAAAACTACTATTTACAATAAACAATAGAGTTTTCATTTACAGTAAATATATATGACATCCCTAAATAAATTAAAAGGAAAAATAATGATCCTTTGTTGATAATTCATTCATATCACTTAATTGCTTCATTTGCTATAAACCACTAATTATTTGTGCTTTTCAATATGATAATGCACCTACTAGCCACTTGCTCTATGTGTTGTCTTAATGTTACACTCCCTTCAAATAATAATAATTTTAGATTTATTTTGTAAAATAAATAATTAGAATATCTAATATGTCTTTGAATTGAAATGGTAATGATAAGTGCATAGGGAAAATTTTTTGATGAATAAATATAGATAAATTATGGTATAAAAATAACAATTGATGTTTTAGTAAATCCTGGAATAATGCTTCTATAATAAATAAAGGAGGAAAATATAATAGAATAATAAGGTATGTGATTATAAGTGACTAAAGGTGAGTATATACGTAAAGAAGAGTTTTAGGATAAAAGGATAAAATTGCCCTTACCTTTATAAAACCCCAAAATTAGCTATTCCTCTTATTTTTCATTGAAAAAACCTACTCTCCCTCATTTCCCCTTTCTTCTTCTTTCACTTATCTTCCAAAATCAAGTAAATGAGAAGCAAATCTTCATCTAATCAAGGTAAGAACATTTCTATTATTAAAATTTTTTCTCATCTTCTTTTGGATTTAGAGGAATTTGGTGAGTTTTAGTTTTAATAAGAAATTAGAACCCTAACATGAGGAATATTTGATTTTATGTTATTACAGTCAAAGAGGTTAAAATCTAACTTGTTAACATCTTTCTCCATATTAGATCAATAGATATACCACCTCTCCTTATTATTTCTAGAATTTAAGCTTAGATATTATATTTTAGGTTTCTATGGAAATTTGGATGTAATTGCTTGATTGTTGTGTTAATTTATGGTTTAAGCCTAATTTAATGATAGAAATAGCATTGATAGCATGAGGTTAATGTGCATCTATGATTGAGAATGGAATTGTAGCATGAGAAATGCATTTGGGTGATAAAATGGTCAAATGAACAATGTTTTTCATGCTGGGAACCTTACAAACCAATGAAGAATAGACCTTTTTTTATGTAAAACAATTGGTCATTGTTTTAGAATTTTGGACATGGAAGCTCTAGTTTAGAATGGCCGTCTATTTGCTTTCGAATGATCAATCATTCATTTTTCCTAAGATTTCGTGTCCAAATTAGAAAAGTTATAACTTCATCTTACACCCTATTAAAGCAAATTGTTATCTTAAAAAAGATAATTGAGTCTGTTTTCAAATGAAACTTGTTTCAAACTAATGTCATACATAAATTTTGAGATATCACTAAAATAGTGGATAAGGTGTTAAAGTTATGCCTTTCAAGCTAATTGCATATGATATAGTAGGACACTTCTTGTGATCTTTTTCTTTTGATTAATTATTAATAAAAAGATATTTTGTATTTCTTTATTAGTCATTTTATTTTTATTATTCATGTTTTATAAAGTTAAAAGATCAAGATAACTTATAAAATATGGTCGTATATAAAGATGATGATAATAAAATATATTCCTTATAAGCCTAGACATTAAAATGCTCCTAGTTATAGAGTTATTGAGAATGGATACTAATGATTTAGATAGACTAGTATGTATGGTGCATGCTCAAGTGAGATTATGTCTCATTTTATAGACATCAATATGGTGACACTAGTGTATATATATATATATATATATATAGGTGCCCATTAAATGAATGAGTTCACTAAGTTAACCTATTCAAGATTTCTCATATAAATAAGTTGAATTAGAAGGATTGTATTGCATGGTAATTACACTGAAAAGGTTCATTTTTTGGAATTTATGTAACTAGTTCATGACATGTTGCTAAATGTTAATAATGAATTTTAGGATTTAGAATTAATGAGATTAATTCTAGATATTGAATTAAAAAAGTTCAATTTAATCTTGCTCACTATTAGTTTAATGGTGAACCTAAGAGGTCATACATATAAGATCGAATGTAACCACATTTACTTGTTTAGAGAGAACAATTTAATTATAATTATAAGATAGTTAATGGGAAAATAAAAATAAATGATAAATAAAAATTTTATTTACTTATTTATTTTTATTAATACTTTTTAGAAATAGGTAACAAAGAAGGAATTTGTTTGTTGATTTATTTCATTATAAAATATTCTATAAATAAATAAAATGGAAATTTTTTTAAAATGTTACTTATTCTAATTAGGATTCCTAAAAATCCTTTCAAGATCCTAGTGGGAACCTTCTTGATATGTAAATCATGTGATTATTATAAAATGAGGATTACAACTATAAAAGTTGCAAAGAATTCTAAGAATAACATATCAACCACTAAAACATGTGCACTAATGTGTTCTTTCTTCTTTGTTTCTCTTTAAAATTTTCACTTATTGATGCTAGCAAAAAAGTGTGATAGAGTGGAGGCCAATCATGTGGACTAACCTTAGAAGAGGCATACTTGGATCTCTAATTAAAGTTTTAGAATATATACAACTATGAGAAAGGTAAAAAAAATTATTTTCCTTGATTATATATTTATGAATCGAATTAATTGCATAAATGGTCTTTAGGAAAGGAAATTTGCATTAGTTAGAATTTTAAAATTTACATTAGAATTTCATTTGATGCAGTCCTAAATTTCCTAGCACAAAGATCATAAATTTAGGATTGCAAAAAATTAAATTTTTACTCTTAACTTATAAAGAACATAACTACTTTAACTATTTTAAGTAAAAGATTAGTAATTCCAATTGATTCTATTTTCAAATGAAATAAGTTTTATGAACAATAAACTTATAATTTTTTAGTTATTCATAAAATATTATTCAAAGGTTCAAAATTAAGATGATCATAAAATAGACTATACTTGATTTATAATGTACTATCATGATATTTAATGGTCTAATGTGGGGTTTATGGTTCCTAAACATTGAAATAAGATACTTTATGATATTTATGAAATAAATACATGAAATGGTGATCATGAACTAAGAATTTACATGTTGTGCCATATGATGTGTGTTATAATGAACTTGTTATATTAATCTTAGAATGGAATGTATTATGTACCTATACATTTAAGGCATGATAATGTTATGAAACATGATATGAACATACTTTTGATGTTATTCATGCAATTCTATTGCATGACCATGCATTGAGGCATGACATTAGTTTATTAATGCGATGAAAATAACTTATGCCATGATATGAGAAATGAAAGCATTAAGCAAATGTGAATTAAGAAATAAGTTAGTGGCAATATGAATGCTAAATGAAAAATTCTCTGTAAAAAGAAAGATAGGGTATAATGTTAGCCTAGGGGAAAAAAAGGATAGAAAGGAAAGTAGGATAGAAGGTTGGACTGAACTCACAAGGTAGATGTATGCATTTATATTTGTAATTGTTATTGAATGTGTGATGAAATGAATATTTATGGGTACTAATCATTCTTATTTGATATAATGATAATAATGTGATTATGATCAAGCTTTATAGGGCTATTTAGGAATATATGTGATAATATGGTTATGAATGATCTTTTTTAGCTACTTGATATGTGAATTGATATTTTTGAAAAAGTTATTATGTTAGATTTTACAAGAGGATGGTTCGATTGATAATATTCATCTATTATTCTTCTCATTTATGTTAGATTAGCTACTTACTGAGCCTCAGAATCACTTCTCCATGTTTTATTTTACAAATATATAGATCAAGCCTCCATTACTACTTATTTAAAGATTGGATGGCATGCTTGCTTTTCGATTTCACATTGGTAGGATAAGATATTTGTAGATATACTATTTTAGGGCCTTCCCTTTTACTATATTTCTTCATTAATTCACTAGAATTATGATGATTAAATTGGATTAGGTTAGTAAAAATCGAGTACCAGTTTCTACACCAATGATAATTAGATTAGGGTCATGATAAAGGTAGTATCAAAGAATGGTCTAGGTTCTTAGTAAGATGTGGCCCTTAGGTTATATCTATATGCTACCATAATAGATATTAATTAAAACTATATAAGTGATATGTGTGCACTAGAAACACGTACCACCAATGCCATTTTGATGGATCCTATAATGCTTATTAATGTTAGTAATGGAGTTATTTATGAATAATTATCTACTAACTATTTTGATTGTTACTTGTCTATTACGAAAGGTTTTGTGAATCTAAAAGTAGTTAACTTTGGAAGCCAAGTGTGAGTTAGCAAACTTAGGCATGAATAATCATTCATAGGCTCTCAAGTTTAAAATAACAAGTGAGATGTTGGGAGATTATTGTGTTCCTTGAATTCAATGCATGGTATGTTAACATGGTTTTATAGTAATTATATGATGATATAATTACATTGTTAAGGTGCTACAAGGTTAAAGCTCAGTACAATTATAATGTTACTATAAATGATATTATTATTACATGAAAGTGGGTCATTTAGAGCAAGTTAAAAATACTTGCATTAAAAATATCTTGTTATATTGAATGCATGGGCATTTAATGCATAAGCCTTAAGAATTTTAAACTATAACTCATTAAATTAGGATATTATTCATTCAATTGAGGCCTAATTATATTATAAGAGTTCTTACACTCGAGAGGAGCTCGTTTTAACTAGACCTTTTACAATTGTAATGACAAGATAAAATTTAATTAGTTAGATATGATGAGGTAAGTTCAAATAAAGTTAAAAGGGTAAAGGTAAGGATATGGGTGAGATATATGTAGGATTATTTAAAAGATAAGTAAAGCAATCCTAACTATAAGTTTAATGGTCTATCAAACTAGAAAGGATGCATAAGTCTTGGAGATGCTATAAGTATGTAAACAAAGATGGTTCAATTGTTACTTTAGGGTTATTCAAAGATACATAATGGCATAACTAATTTTTATAATTTTGTATCTTCTAGGTGGGTATAATTGATGATTATTGAAAGAAAATTCCATTAGTGCAAATGTTGGACTAGTATGTCTATGACACTAGGAGAGTAAGATTTAACTTTTAGTGAGATGTGTAATTAGGCCAACATTAAGCATATGATTCTTATTATAACAACATGAGTGATTGAAAGCATCTATTGAATTAAGGTTTAAAATTATGTATGGCTACATTATTAAGGTTATAAATATAAAAGGCATTGATTAAAGATGATATTTGAGTTGAGACATAAGAGGATTAAATTGGTAATAGTAATGTAAAGGCCTTTTATAAGGTATATATAAAGCACTTTGCTCTTTGGGAGCTAGATTGAGGTTTTAAGGCATAATAATTAGAAATGTAGATAGTTTTTTTGGTACTCTATAAATAAAGGAAGGAAGTTGGAAGCATGATACAATTGAAAGGGAGACAATAGGTTGAAAGAAATTAGGTTATTATATAATTATGAGAATGAAAAATATAAGGTTTAAGGCAATAAGGATTTATGAATTAGTATGAATTAAAAGAGTTATCTTTAGGAATAGTGTTGGAAGAATATAGTAAGGTAACTATATCTGACTACTTATCATAATCACAAATTTAAGTTGTAAATTAGAAGGCAATGATATGAGATTGTGACCTTAGAGGTACTTAATAAAACCTAAATGTCCTCGGATATTGCCAAAAATAGCTTTAACTAATTAATAAAGTGATTCATTATGGTGATCTACATTAAGGAAAGAATTATTAACTTTAAAAGTAAATAGTAAACTAAAATGAAAGGTGTGATTAAAGGTATTACCCTTAGAAATTAAATAAGTACAATTTCATATTAAGTCATGATGCTAATCTAAACTATAAGAGTAGGTGAACGACTTAAGGTGGTGTTAAGGATAATTGGTAAATATAAGTGTGACCTTTTGGAATAAGTATAGAAGTACCAGCTCATAACATGAAACTTTATATAGTAAGGTGAATATTAGTCTTAATGTTAAATCTTTAGTAGGAATGCCTTATTGCCATTAAGGAATATACATTAAATGAACTATAAAGATTGCTCAAGATAGAAAGCGCAAGGTTATTATGTTTAAATTTGTGGGATAAATATATAGGAACGATTTTCAGCATATATACTAGTGGACTTAATTATGAGAACATGCAATTCATATGAAGATTTAAAATTCTAGTAATCTTTAACCAAGACAATAATGTATAGGCTTGGATTGAAGAGAATTAGTGATCTTGGTTTTCTAAAGGATGTAAGTGATAGGTTCAAAATAAAATACTCTGAATAGATACATATTAAAATAAATGCTAATTATAGGTTTAGAATTGTGGGAAAGCAAGTCTAATTGAATAAAATAAGAGAATTGCAAAAGTGTTTAACCAAGCTAAGAGGCTTATTGGGTTTAGCCTAAAAGATAAGTGAAATTACAAATTATTGGTCGATCAAGATTTAGGAAGGGTGATTTTAGCCTAGGATAGACAAATAAGAATTAAAAATAAATAACAAATGCATTCCAAAACCTTAATTGCACAAGTGCTAAAGCCATCCAATTTGGATACAAAGTAAGAGTATTTTAGATTATGATAAGCATCAAAGACAAGAAAAAGTTTTTTAGAGAGTGAAAAGCTTTAGGATAGAATTATGAGAATGTGATAGCCTAAACCACTTAAGGATGTAACCTTTCTCACATTTTTTATAACAAGCTATTAA
Organism: Sindora glabra; assembly: GCA_020226215.1. Taxonomy (NCBI): domain Eukaryota; kingdom Viridiplantae; phylum Streptophyta; class Magnoliopsida; order Fabales; family Fabaceae; genus Sindora; species Sindora glabra. The sequence continues at coordinate 49,650,498 of CM035228.1, read as the reverse complement.
ACTTGTAACTAGAATAAGATTAGGTGATATTTTGAGAACTCAAGATAAGGATGTTGGTGTGTGCCCTAGGAGCCAATCATAGAGATGATTGTAATATTATATAATATATTACGTTTCGTTTTGGCAATATAATTATTATATTTTGTTTTATTTTATTTTGCATAAATTATAACTTAAATATAATAATTATTCTTGGAATAACTTTGCTATTCCTAAAATGCCCCTAGTCAAGTATTATTATGAAAAGGATAGTAATAATACATCAAGACTAGCATGTATAGTGATTGATGATTATGAATCATGGATATGTGATATCAAGTCAATACATGAGTACATTTTTAGTGAACAATGTACTGGACTGACCCACTGTGAGAATATTGCATGGATAAACGTATCATTAGTTATTCTTATATGATAATAAATGCGCATAGTCCTTTAATCTGAAGTCATTACGATTCCCTACATGAGGAGTTACTCACTTGGATGCCATCCTACGTTACCTTTAATCAGGATGATGAGTAGGATGTTGATTGGGTGTGTCACAAATCATGTAGAGGGAAGTAAGTGATGTAGATGAGATTTTGTTACTTTTGTATGAAAGAAATATCTTTGGGCCCCTTGATTGAGTGAGATTTAGAAATGCATGACCATGCTTAATTGGATCAATATGTGATATTGATCATTTGTTTTGAGTTTACTCAGTATTAAGAAATATAAATTGAACATTGACGAGGATGACATACTTCATGCCTCCAGTTCGATTTGGATATTATTATAAAAGGGATTATGATGCAAAATGTTAATCGTATATTAGGTAGATGTTGAATCATAGACATTCTTATGACTTAAGTGGCAGTGATGTATTACTAGATACCGCTTATTGTTTATGGTCCAAAATGAGTCATTATCAACGTAGTAAGAACCTACAAGGTCACACAAATAGAGTATAAATAAGATAATAATTAATTAAATTTTAGTTGGACCAAAATTCAATTAATTGAACTTATTTTCGTGCATATATATATTATTATGATAATATATATTTATTCACGTAATATATATATATATATATATATATATTATATATTATGTGATATTATTTGATATTAAAGTAATATCAGATAATTACGTTATTAGATATTAGATAATTATATTATGAGATAATATTATTATCTATTATAAGATAATTATATGCTAATTTAATATTAGATAATTATATTATGAGATAATGTTATTATTATCTAATATTAGATAATTAATAAGATAAGTCTTATCTCTCCTCATTCTCTTTAGGATAAGGATAAGGATAAGATGATAGTTATTTTGTATGATTAGGATTTTTGAGGTATTATCCTAGTAGGACTAGGATTGTGATATGCCTTAACTCTATAAAAGGACTTGAAGGCAGCACATTATAATTCATGCACTTAAGCTTCAATCAAACCCTAAATCACTCTAGAAAACATCTAAACCCAATCCAAGTGAGAGAAACGAATCCTAGTAGCTTCGTGGAAGGGAGAAATCGTTGTTTACTCCGTGTGGATATCGTAGAGACACTATAACTTCTGACCAACGTTTGATTCATCCCGGATTCATTTAGAAAGAACACAAGCATGAATAAGATAAAACCCTAATACTAGTTTATGACTTTTGAATGGATCCTAGGAAAGTTTTGGATTAAAATTTTAAAATTCTGTTGCATATGTTGATCTGAACCCTAACAAAGGATTAGTGGTGATACTACATATATATTATAGAGAATGATTTCATGTAATGATGGGCTATTAGATATATATAACTAAACAAATTGTGTTAGTAGGTGTGGTATTTGCCTTAGATTATGACTCAATTATGTGTAGGAAATGGCTTAATAGATAAAAGTACTATTGATAAGGTTGAAAATGGAAATCCATTTATAAGGTTGGACTCTAAGTAGGAAGTGATTGATAATAACATTTAATAAAGTATGATATAATATCCTCAAGATGGAAACCACTATAACTTTAGGAGTATTAATAGCATATGGTGGAGCAAAGTTATTTGATAAATTCCTTAAGATAACTAAGATGTTCCCATGAATGTCAAAATTCAATATTAATGCATTGTGCTCATAACAAATTATTACCTTGGACTTAATAATTCAAGGACAAATTCTTTTGTAGAAGGAAGTATTGTTGTACCATCAAAATATAATAATTTAAATTTTACTATGTAAAATGAATAATTAGAATATCCAACATGCCTTTAAGTTGAAATGGTAATGATGAGTGCATAGGAAAAAAATTGATGAATTATAAAAGAATTATGGTGTAAAAATAAAAAATATTTTAATAAATCTTGGAATAAGAATTTTATGAGAAATAAAGGAGGAAAATATAATAGAATTATAAGGCATATTGTTATAAGAAATTAGAGATAAGCATGTGAGTAAAGGAAAGTTTTAAGGTAAAAGGAAAAAATTCCATCTGCCTTTATAAAACTCTAAAATCAGTCCTTCCTCTTATTTTTCACAAAGAAACCTTACCCTTCCTCTTCTATTCATCTTCCAAAATTAAGTGAAAATCAAATCTTCATCAATTTATTCATCTAATTAAAGTGAGAATATTTTAATTGCTAAGATTCTTTCTCATCTTTTTTAGGGTTTAGATGAATTTGGTAAGTTTTGGTTCCAATAGGAAATTAGAGCCTTAACATAAGAAGCCTTTAATTTTAGTGTGACTAAGGTTAAAAAGCTTTAAATCCAACTTTTTAGCATTCTTCCTCATACTAAGTGGGTAGATACTTTATCTTTCCTTAATAAATTTCAAGAATTTAAGCTTGAATGTTATATTTTAGGTTTCTATGGAAATATGAATGTAATTACTTGATTAATGTGTTCATTTGTGATTTGAACTTGATTTAACGAAGGAAATAGCATTAATAACATAAGGTTAATGTATATTTGTGATTTGGAATGTAAATGTGGCATGAGAAATGCATTTAGGTGATAAAATGGTCAAATAAATAGTGTTTTTAATGCTAAAAACCTTGTAGAACTAGTAAAGAGCAAACCTTTTTTGTCCAAAACTACTAGCTATTGTTCTAAAATTCTAGACAAGGTTGACTTCAATGCAAAATAGCCATTTATTTGGTCTAAAATAATTGCCATTCATTTTTCTCAACATTCTAAGTCTAACTTAGAAATGTTATAACCACTTCATCTTATGCCTAATTAAAGCAATCACATATTGTTGGAAAGATAATTGAATTTACTTTCAAATAAAACTATTTTAAGCTAATACCTTAAACATATTTTAAGATATTTCTAAAATAATAAACAAAGGTAATAAATTTAGAGTTGTGAAAATTTGAATTTTTACTTCTAACTTATGAAGACTATGACTACTTTAACCCTTTTAAGTAAAAGATTAGCTTATGAAAATCCAATTGAGTTTATTTTCAAATGAAATAAGTTTCATGAACAATAGACTTATAATTTTTTAGTTATCCATAAAACATTATTTAAAGGTCAAAACTAAGATGATCATAAAGTGGACTATACTCGATCTATAATGTATTATCATGATTTTTGGTGATCTAATGTAGGGTATGTGGTTCCCAAACATTAAAAGAAGATAGTTTATGATATTTATGAGATAAATGTATAAGGTGGTGATCATAAATTAAGAATTTAGATGTTATGCCATATGATATGTGTCGTAATAAACTTGTTACATTAATCTAAGAATGGAATGTATTACATGGCCATGCATTTAAGGCATGGTAATGTTATGAAACATGATGTTAACATACTTACGATGCTATTGATGTAATAGAATTGCATAACCATGCATAGAGGCATGATATTGTTTGGTTAATGTAATGAAAATGATTTATGCTATGATATGAAAAATGTGTCATGACCTGATTCTCTGGTATCATGACTAGCATAAAGATATCTGACTAGTATTAATATACTAATCTACTATCTTTACAAGCTTTTAAGACATTTCTAACTTATTTGTTTTTTTTTTTTCACTTTACTAAAAATATAAATAAACATTTATAAAAATAATATTACTTACATCTACATAAGGAAGTTAAAAATATGATTTATATATACTAAAGATATTTATACAAGAGTATAATTCTTTTTTTAAAAAAACTTTATACATAATTTTTTAAAGTAAGAACCTTTAATTAAGGCACATCTATTTTCATTCACTATTAGATAAGGAAGAAGGAGAAATTAGTTTATTCATCAAGCTAGAGTTGCTAGCTATGTCTTTCAGTGAATGGATTTTTTAAACATGATTGGCTTGGAAAGGGTTAGACTCAAATTTTATTTTTCTAATCTTTAAAATATAATTTATACGAGGACTTGTTGCAAACATTTGGAAACAATAACAAATATTATCTGGAAGGTTCCCTAAGGAAAGAGGAAGGTTCTTGCACAAGTATTAGTCATCTTTGTGGAATCCATATTCTAAATTTGCAAATGAAATACAATAGAAAGAGTGTGAGTATTGAAATACTCAATGAGTGGACTATTCTTTTCCTTTTTCTAAAGAGTTTTCACTATAAAAGACTAAATATATAATAATGTGTAATAATTGATTTAAGCTTTTATGTACTTGTTGTAACTCTTATATGTAATATTTGGTAACAAGTTGGCCAATTTATCACTTTTAAAATTTGTTAAAGCGAATGACTATAGTTGATACACAAGTTCCATTTTATATTTTCAATCCAATATTTTTCCCACCACCTTAAGTAAAAAGCCACCATATTATCCATCTAACCCTTATCACACCTTTCTTTCTTTATGAAGGATGCATATTTCCTCCTACATATCATATACAAGAAGAGTAATGATAAGATATCAATTGTATGCATCAATTGCTCATTTCATTAGGCATGCTTAAAATACCAACTATGGCATAAGAGTTTTGTTAACACTATTTGTCATTCTTATGTATTCAATTTTATCATCATATATCACATGTCTAAGTTTGATATACAACATTTCCATTCAAGATAATAATAATACTTAACTCTTTTGAATGGCTATTAGTCATAGCTCAAGCATAATCAAATGTATAACTAATTTTAATTACTTACAACATTTCTCAATGAGAGGTATCAAACATTTAACTTGTTGGGTAGTATGAATATTCTCACAGTTAGGTGCCTTTTTGGCTCTTAAATTAATTCAAATTTTTATGAAAATTTTATCTAATGCTTCTAACATATTACAAAACATTAAACAACAATTTTCTCATTCTTGGTATTGTTACATAATACCAAAATCATGAATTTTAAAACAGAATAGCACATGACTGATTGCAATAAAAATCTCTTTTCAACATTTAAATCACTTCCAATCATCACCAAATTTTAATGCAATACCTTTAACATATGAATTGATGGGAAATTTCAATTATTTCATAAAAACATTACATTGATATTGTTTATATAAAATAAAAAACATAGAGTTGCTAAATCTAGGCAGTTTTGGAGTTATTGCAATAAAGGAGCCTTCTTAGCATCTAAATCAATTCCAATTGCCACTAATTTTTATACAAGCTTGTTAACATATTAATAATCAAGGAACACTAATTTCTTCAATTTTTCTTAATCAAATTATTACACAAACAACACCAAACTACAAAATACAAAGTCCAAAATTCTACTTTAAACTTTTGTAACTAAGTCCATAAAAATTCACATTTCATATCTCTAAAATTTTTCAAAAATTTCCAATTCTTTCTACATCTATTTTAATACTATTTATAATATTAAAATGCTAAAATTTAAAATTTTAACAATTTCTAACCTTTAATTTCAAAGAGCGATAAAAAACACACTATAGACCTACCTTAAAAGTTTTGTCTCCAAACTTAACAAAAATCCTATTATCATCTCTTATGGAAACTTAGTGGATTGTAATATCTCTAGGAAACTTTTTCCAAAAACTACTCTTAAAGTATCAAAATAAATTGATACTTCTTAGTTAAACGTACTCAACTCAGGAAAATTTTAGTGATGGGTAACTTTCTGGGAAGTTTTGCAAACCCTTTGAAATATTGATAGAGATAAAATTTGAGTTAAAATATTCTTAGAAATGTGCCCAAAAGATTAGAGGAATTTTGATAGAGCCCAAATCAATTTTAGAAGCCCGAGTAAGTCGAAATTTGGTAAAATAAGTCTAAAATTGATATAAATTGATTTGGATTATTTAAATTCCTTTTGGAATGATTTGACATGTTTTCTAATAAGCCCAGATTAAATCCAAGGACTAAATTGAAAATCGATCAAAAAATTTAGATAAAAGTGAAATTTTGAAAAGATTTGGGGTCAAATTATAATTTTTAAAGAATTTGAATTTTGGCCCATTATTTTTATATTAATTTTGGAAAATTTTGAGCTGAGGAGAGCCCAAAAAATTTCATCCTTAGCTGCTGCAAAAGAGCAAGAAAAGTATAAAAAAAATTCATGGATTTTGGGCTAAATTACAAAAAGGGCCTATTTTCTAAAAAATTATAAAAAATCCTAGAAACCTTGAGAAAACTCCATTCAGCTCTTCTTCCCCCTCATTTGCACGAAATTGTAGCTGCCATAGGAGATTTTTTTTCAAGCTTTTAACACAACCAAATACCCAAATAAGACCAATCAACCACAAAATTTTAAGTTCTTGCTATTTGCTTGCTTGAATTGCTAGGAGAAATCATCAAAACTTGGGGCTCTTATCTTCTTCTTATTAAAATAAAAAAATCTATCATTTAGGGAGAAACTTAAAGCTTTGAAATATAAAATTTTAGAGGTGAGTGGCAACTCACTTGTTTTCCCTATAAATTTTATTCCAAATAGAATGTTAGATTGGGTGATTAAATTGTCAATTTATGGGTTGTTTGTGTGTGGCCATGTGTGGAGGCATGGTTTTAGAATTTTATGGTTGGATATGCATTTTGATATTATTGGAGTATAATTAAGTTGGGAGAAAGGCTAGTAATGTAATTGAATGGCCTTAGAATAAGCCTTCATGCAAAAATTGTTATATTAGTGTATGTTGATAACTTTTTGAAAATTCAGGAAAATTTAGAACGAGATACTTAATTTGGTGAGACTCATAGGAGTCTTTAAAAATTTGATTCCAGCCATTATAGGGTTCCTTATGATGTTAGGAATCATGTATAATTTATTGGAAATTTTTAGAAACATAAAATAGGGTCTTATAGGTGTATAGGTCTAGTTCAGCTAAGATAGAACATTAATAGTTTTTGCTTCTGTAATTGAATTAATTAAGGCCCTTAAAAGTGTCAAAAAATTCTATAAAAATTTATGAAAACCCTTCAATATGTTGGGCAAATTGTGGCAAAATTTCCTGGTAATTGAAGCTCATTTGCTTAGTCAAATAAAGCCTTAGATTTTGGAACTCCAGTGCTGTCCAGTATTGGAACTGATTTGGAAGGGCCTCATCTATGAATTTTCTGGGCAGATTATATTAATTAATTATGAAATCTAAGGTTAGGAACATCATATATTTATTTGAGAAATTTTGGAGATGTTTTAGAAGTAAAAAAAGGTCCCTTGTTGTAATACACCCTTTGCTGCCCTGTTTTGAAAATTTGCACTTGAACAGTACTATTGATTTAATATTTGTGAAATACATTAAATATTTGATACTTAAAAATATATTTTTATGATATTAGAATATTATTGAAATAATGTATTGAATTATTATAATTATTTGAATGTTCTTTAATGGTATAGAATATAGTGATAGATTAGATTGAGTTGTGAAATGTTCAATGTATTGAAATTGTGATACATTATGAGGATATGCAATGATTACACTCTTTAATGTTAAATTTGAAATCTATACTTGTTACATTGATAAAGGAAAATTAATTAGGTTGCTAATGGCTGGTTGGTATTGACCATACCTTTGTTATGATGGATTGACATGATTTTGCCTTAATTGGCATGAAAAGGCTACAAAGGCTCATTTATGTTACTTGATACATGTGGGGGAGATTAGCTTATGGCTTGCAGCATCCTTCTAGAAGAAGAGAGGGGTGGTAAGAAGTGGAGGGAAAAGGTTGGAGGCAAGTGGGATAAGGTTGGCTCGAAAAAATAAGGAGGAAATCTGTATACCATACTAGCCATTTCTAGCGATGTAACATTAATACATAATGTATATGATAGGTGGTAGATATTAAATGTGAATAAAGCTAAGAATATGAAATTTATCTAATCTTCCTAAATTTGTATTAAAGAAAACTGATAAGGGAAAATCATAGGGATAAAGATTGAGTAGCTACTCACTGAGTATTTTATATACTCATTCTTTTTCGATGTTATTTTATTTTATAGATAAAGAATAAGGAGCTCCAACGGAGGATTGATATATTGCATAAAACCTTTTGATCTCCATAGGGTATAGTGTGACAAAAATTACTATTTTAAGTCATTCATTGTATAGTTAAAGTCTATGTGTATTACTAAATAATTTTGTTATGCTATTGTATATTAATATATAGATTAACTTTTCATTGCACGTGCAATACAATTTGCTTTACTTATATTATTTGATGCTATCATATATTCCCTTTTTATTATAAAATAATCAGATATGATTTCTTACAGGTTTGTAAAGATGTTTGATTAGTTAGATACTAGTTAGATATCTTTACGCTAGTCACAATACCTAAAATTGGGTCATGACATGGATTCTCTCCCACCAATCTTAGTACTAAAATACCAATATCACATCATCATATCAATATTTATATAATGCTAAAACTAAACTATATAATACCACAAATCAACTTGACATATATAAAAGTATATATCATCATATTCTACATCTTCCATGAGAAAACCCAAAGAAACAAGGGATAGTTGCCACTCATATTAAATTCTTAATTCTTTATCTTTTTAAAAACTTCTTAAAGTAGCAACTTCACTAAAATAAATTAAGTTTTAGGAATCTTGAAGAGGGAATTTTCATGAAAACTTGAAGAAGATAAAGGGAAACCAAGGTCACCTTACAAGAACTAAATGGAATCACTTAGAACCCCTTAGGAATTGTTAGAGAATTGAAAATCTTACTAGAAAAATACTAGGATTTCACAATTTGGTTGAAGAAAAGGAGTAGAAATTTATTTCAAAAATAGCATCAAATGTCTTATATGTAATCTTATTTTAAAGCTTCCTTCATAAGCTAACTTTTTTAATTTTATTTTATATTTTTTGTAAAAAAATTAGTGATAATCAGCACATGTTGCATGGCTTTTAAGGCTAGAATAAGAAGAATTTTTTAAACCACATAAATTTAGCTAAATATAAAGTCTAGAAATAGTCACTAACAAATTGCACTTAGTTTTTTACTTATTCACCTAATCGCCATTAACTTACTCCATAAACTGAGGCTTTGTTTGGGTTTTTTTTTTTTTAGAGTCAGATTTAAGCTTAAAGAAAATAAGCTAAATCAACCCAAATGAACAAAGATAATACATCTCAATTTTTTGGCCCAATCTTTAGGTTTTTTAGCTACTTAATCCTTTAATTTTCTATTTGACTCCAATACAATTTTTCTAAATTTTATGTTAGGTTTTTTTTTTAATTGGATTTTGACCTATACTAGTGCTTAGTATATTTCCTTCAAAAAATCTAGTTAGACATACACCCAAACTAACTTGACAATTCACCTAAGTTACACTTAATTACATTACTAATTTTTTATTTAGGGTGCTTTCTAATGAAAATTCCTTTTGAAATTTCTTACTTTATTTGGGGTATTACAAAATGAAAGCATTGAGCTAATGCAAATTAAAAAATGTCTTAAAGTGATGTGAAAGCTAAATAAACAATTTTTGATAAAAAAAAGTGGGTAAGTATAAGATATAAGGTTAGCCCAAAAAGAATAAGGATGGAAAAGACAACAAGGTGTAAGGTTAGATCAGAGTCATAAGGTGGATGTATACATTTATATTCACGATTGTTATTGAATGTGTGTTGAAATGAATGTTTACTAATACTAATCATTCTTTGAGATATAATGATGATAATATGACTATAATTAAGCCTCTTAAGGCTATTTAGGAATGTATGTGATTAGAGCAAAATTATGGAGCTTCAAAACTCAAGCTTTTATAAACCATTTCTCTCATAATAGGTAAAAATATGGTTCATAAAGGTGTGAGTTTTAATAGTATATGATCTTACTATAACTCATAATTTTTATATAATCATATTCTATATTTATACATGAAACTTTAAAGGATTCTTGAACAATAACCCTCTATTGAATAGTACTAATTAGCATAGAACAAATAGGATTTATTTTATTAATTTTGAGATCGCATATAGAACTTGTAGTATGTATCCATTCTTCCATTAAAACACAAGTGCAGTTTAAATACTTCATTAGACACAAAAATTGATGGAATTAAAGCACCTTAGAAACCTTCTTTTTGATGGAAGGAGAGCTATCTTGATAAATCATTGATTTGTTTCAAATAAATAGAAGAGTCCTATTTATTGGCCAAAAGAAAAATAATTATACATTAGTTATTAATATAAAGCTAGCATTTTAAGTTTTACCATTTTTATGGTCGTGATAACTTAAGATATCATCAAAGTTCTAAAATGACTAGCAAACTATTGATAAATTGTTACAACAATTGAAATGAAATTACATGACAAACACAAAAAAACTAACTGATGTTGTAATTTCTAGTTGACAAACTGTCAGTGGAATTATACGATAGTTATCACAAACAACCGATATTGTAAGTTCATTTATTAAATGTCATTTAAGAATTCATCTTTAGTTTCATCCATTTAGACATCTTTAATTTTATTCATTTAAAATTCTTCATAAATGACATTCATCTAGATATTTTCATATTTCGAGAAATGCTATCATATTAAATGTTGATTATTTCAAAATTGATGTGTTTATGTTTGCTAATTCCTTAATAGAGGTTTTTCGATTATTACAAATTTCTATCATATAAACAACTAAATATGAAAATAAAGTTTTTTTGAACTAATTTAACATAGAACATTATATTTGTTTCGATATGTCTTCTCTAATTATTACATATTTCTATTATGTAAATAATTGAATATGGAAAGAAAATTATTTTTGAACCAATCTAAGATAGAATATTATATTTCTTTCAACATGTCTTCTCTTGTTAGTATGTGTAATCCAAATGCCTATTATTGAATTTTAAGTAAAAATAACATACAGATAAGCAAAGAGAAACAATTTTGCAAATTTAAAAAATTGAAATTGTTAGTGATTTATTCATAATGAAAGTACAAATAGATGAATAAAAAGAAATAAAATTTTTGCAAATTTTTACAAAATAACTATACTAAATCATCAATAAACAAAAACTACACATCTACATGAATACATAGAAATAACTAAAAAATCACTATGTATAAAAATCTTCATCCTTAATGTAAACTCTAGCATTATTGCTCTTCCATTCCACATTTACTCCATGGGAAATGAGAGATTATACTATGGGAAAGAACTAAAGGTTAAGGTTTTCTCATTGTACATTCTTTTAATAAAAGTGAAGTGAAAGATTAACAACTCTTCCATTCTCAAGCTCTTTTATTCTAGTTTTATTCCATGGGAAATGAAAAAGTATACAATAAAAGGGAAAGAAAGATTAAGGTTCTTCCATTATATATTCTTTTAATGAAAGTGAAGTGAGAAATCAATAGTAACATTATACATCAAACTCATCATATTCACAAGTATATTGGAGAGTAAGATGTTAGAAGAATTCATATAGAATGATAGAGTTAGAGAGAAGATTTATAGGAAAATAATAGACATCGGATATTAAACAAAATTGATGTTCTATGCTACTATGGTTTCTAATAAGATGCCTAAAACACCTTTTAGATGAGGAATATCAACTAAAATCAATATCCTATGCTTTTGTGGTTTCTAATTAGAATTTTAAAATGCATTTTAAATGATGATTAAGTAAATAACTAGCATTCTAAGTTTCTTTGCAAGGTTTAGATATTGATTGTATTCATATATATCATTTTAAGTTTTTATATAATTTCAAAAATACAATTGCATGAAAATAAATGTCAATTTTATTGTAAACTAACATTTATTGACCAATGTAAATCATTGATTTTGTAGTAGGGTCTTAAGAACTTTTACACACATATTTAACTATAATAAATTTAACTATTTTCACTTACATTTTTTATTATTTTCTTCTATATTAATTGTAATTGATTGTTAACAAGTTAATAAATTTTAAATAATTAAATAATTATAATAAATTTAATATATAACAAGATAATATTTTTTCAATACCACATATTTTAGTTATTTTTACTTATTAATTATAATAGTCCTAAGTTATATTTTAAATTATTATAAATTTAACATTTCAACTTATCATGTCTTAATATTTTAATAAATTTTATATAAATAATTTTTAATATTTATTATTTTACTTTAATTTAGCATATTAATCTTAGCAACTCTTACACATATATTTTTAATTACTCTTATTTCTAATCTTTTATCAATTCATTTTGCATTAATTAACATTTTTTAACTATTAATTTACTTAGAATGAACTAACTATAATTAATTATTAAGAAGTTAATGTTTTTTTGATAATTAAGAAATGCAATAAATTTAATAATTTACAAGTTAATAATTTTTCAATATTTATTATTTTTCATTTTTCAACTTATTAATCATAATAGTTCTCATGTATGTTTTTAACTATTATAAATTTAACTTTTTAACATGTCATTATATAATACTTTGTTCTTTATTCAAATTATTAAAATTTTAATATTTTATATTCTTTTTTAATAATTACTAAACTACTTCTAAACTAATAGTCCTATATTAGGTCTAAGTTTCACCTATATCAACAATACAAATCCTACATTATGTCTAAATAACACACACACATATTTACAACACTAATATTACATTTATTCTCATAAATTTTTATCAAAAAGGTAAAATAAAGCAATAATAAAAATAAGAGAAAGTTTATGTTATAAATCATATCAACTACATATCCTAAATAAAATCAATAAGATATTTAGAGCCTAAAATTATTACATTAGTGTAAATGAGAGAAAGTTACATTACTAAGGTAAAGAAAAAATAGTGGAAATTGTAACTCATTTTTCATATCTTAAATCGTATTAGCTATATATTCAGTGCCTAAAATTGATTTTAAAAATTTTGACAATAACAAACTCATAAGCATAGTCATTGTTAAATTTGTATAAAAACAACATATTGTAATGAAGAAAGTATTACCTTAAATCGCCATCAATGTAACCAAATCTCTTAAAAAAAGAGGAAAAAATTGAAAAAAGATGATAAAAACAAGAGAGAGAGAGAGAAAGAAAGAGAGGAAAGATAAAAATATTGAATATTTGGACAAAAAGTGAGAGAAATTACCTTATATGGCCAAAGAAAAAGAGGGAAGCTAGAAGATATTAGAGGAAAATTATATAGAAATGGGAAAAGCAAAATTGTTATAAGTTAACATATGCAATGTCTAAGGAGGTGGCATTTTGAATGTTATCACTTTAAAATTAATGAAATTGTTGGTTTAAATTTTGACCACCAGTTGTGACATGTTTTTTCCTACATCTTAAAGTGACATCATTTTTAACCTAAAGAAATGACAATATTGTCCTTTTTAAGCTAGCTAATCAAGATTTCATTTCTTAAAAATTGACAAACACTAAATCAATGACAATATTGTTAGTTTAAGGTTAATGGCATTGAAAAATGCATCCTCAAGGCCTACATAGCATTTAATTAACCTAAAAAGATGATATTGTTGTTAATTTGGAGCTTTTTTTTCTATTACTCTAAAGCGATGACATTGTTAATGTCGTCACTTTATATAATTATATAAAAATTAATGCATTAGTCTTCTTACCCTGCATTTTTCCTAAAAAAGTAATGGCATACGTGTTGTTACTTTAGGGTATATTTCTTGTAGTGAAAGGATTTCATTTATAGAAAGACAATGGATAAAAATGCATGATTTAAAGAATTTTATTTATTTGTTTACATTTAGAAATTAAATATACTTTAGAATTGTTGTCAATTAATTCTACTTTAAATATATTTTCAATTTTTTTAGTACATTAACAATAAGAAGATTCAACCTTAAGATCTATTAAAAAATATATCATCAAGAATCAATCATCAAGCAATCTTTTGATTAAATCTTAGTCTTTATATATATATATATATATATATATATATATATATATATATATATATATATATATATATATATATATATATATATATATATATATATATATATGTATGTATGTATATGCGTGTATAGGCATCTTGAAGTGACGTGATAAAAATTCAATATATTCTTTTAGATTATATTAGAATAGGTCTGCAAATTAACACACTTTCTTGAATCATGGCAAACAATGATATATCCAACAATCATCAAAATGTGATATCTTCAAAGATAACTTAATCTTAACATAACTTTTTGTTAGGACAAGATCTTGCCTTGCCATATTATTGGAGTTCTTTGAATAATGCAAGTAATAGTTGGGTCTTTTTTTCACTTTATATTACTTATTATCCAACTTGGCATAGGGTAAAGGTTAATGCTTTAAGGGTGAATAACATAGTTTTTTATAGTAAAATTTTATGTCTAGATGAATTCAATCTAGTTCTATAAGTCTAGATAAAATGTAATGCTATATTAGTTTCTTGGGAATTCAATTCACTAAAAGAGAATTTGCATGATAGTGATTCTATCATGCCCCATCTTTTAAGGTGATCACCAAGTGACTTCCCATGAACCTAACTTACAGATAATATGAACTTAAACTTGATACAACATCATTACTAAAAAATAACATTAGAAGATATTAACAAGTAAACTTTGCTAGAATTTAAGCAAAACCTCTCCTATTTTAAACACTAGTTAAGAGCAACTAGCATAATTTTAGAAGAGCTACTTGCCTAACACTTATTATATATTAATTACTGAGATTAAATTTTATGCATTGACAATGTATAAGAGCTAGACATTATCAACCAATTACATTATTACAAGTCAATGAAAACTAATTATTTTATTTACAATAGAAAACTAATTAAATAGATAGAAATTAATAAAAATTTCAAGTATAAAAATTATTTGATCTCTTAATGTTCTTCTTTAGTTGCTTCATTTGTCATTGCTTTGCTGTTAGGGTTTAAGGAACAAATTTTGACATAAAGAATGATAGTTTAACTATGACAATCAATGTTTAGACTCAAATTATGGCTCAATTGCAAGTAGTGAAACCCATACTAGCTTCACTAGAAAGGCATAACTTAAACAAAAATTAGGTATTTTGTAGTTCATTTCCTTAATGCATTTTTTTAATTTATCTATGATTATATGTAAGGAATTATGGAAAAGTTGGTAATATGTCCCTTTTATAAGGGTTTGCAAGTTATTTAAAGGCTATGAAAATCTTTTAGAGACACAGTTTGTACTTTCCATTAGTTAACCTGATTTATTTCCGTATCCTTATTATGAAGTAACTTTCTTTCTAGAGTTATGTCTTTGCATAATGTGCTTTATGTTTGTTTGTTAGGTTCTATTAGTAGAATTACAATATTAGGCAAGATTTTGCAAGTTAGAACATTCTTCCTTTAATTTATAGGCTTATTCTTTTTTGTTATTTTTTTATTTTATTTAATATTTTATGTACTTGCTTTATATTTGAATAAAAAGATAGTAAGACATTTTTTTTGTTCAATGAAAGTTTATAACATTTATTTTTGTTTAACACATACCTTTTAAAAACCCTTCTTCCGCTTAGTTTAGTTTTAATAAGGGAAATTGGATAGGACTTACTGTTTTTCCACAATTTAATGAATTCTAATGTATCAATTAGATTATTTGGTAGCTTAGCTTGCTTAGCCTTAAATATCATTATATGATCATATACGAGCATTTATTTTTGTTCAGTACTATATTTAAAGCTTGTTTGTAACAATAGTAGGAGTGAATTGATTTTGAACATAGTTAATTCTACAATAATTATGGGTGAATATTTTTGTTTGGTAAACACATGTTAAAATCTACATTATTTTTTCTTTGTTACACCATGTTTGTCTGGATTAAGTAATTAAGGAATGGTACTAGTGATATAACTTTTGAGTAATGACTTCAATCATGTTAGGAATTTAAGCCTCTAATTATTGTTAATTAGTGCTAATTATAATAGAGTACGAAATTAGTTAGTCATTGTTATAAAATGTACATTTGTTTTGGTTAAGTAATTAAGGAATGGTGCTATTTATAATTAATTAGTGATTAGAGACGTAGCAATTAAGTGATGACTACAATCATGTTAAACATTTAGCTTTCTAATAAAACTACACAAATTTCTTACCTTCAAACTTGTGGTTTCTTGCCACTAAATTTTCCTTATTATTTTTTAAGAAAAGTTAAATTTATTCAAACCTCACATTTTAAACTTCTATCACATTTGTTAGTGCTTTCTGCTATTTGTTTCTCAATGCATAGCTTCTCATTACTTTGTGAAGCTATGATAATTATGAAAACATGTTTACAAATGCTTAACAACCAATGATAATTCAAGAAATTTATCTATATTAATAAAATTATTCAATCAAAAATAAATAAATAAATAAACTACTATAAAAATGCAACCAATAAGATGATATGGCAATCTAATCAATATTAATATTTTTGTGCATTAATTAAAACTAAAATTATAAATAAATAATTTTCTATAAAAATACATCCAATTTCATATTGCAATATGACTAGAACTAAAAGTTTTGTACTTCTAACAAAATTACTCAATCAAAGTAAGTAAGTAAGTAAATAAATTGTTAAAAAATACCTATTCTTAATTCCTTGTTGTAATGCTTTATTTGTTATCCTTCAAAAAATTCTCCATAAGAAATAGCATGCCACCAAAGTAAGTAATCAAAATATAGATATTGTAATATTTTGGAAGAAGTTCAAAATTTATGTTGCCTTCATTAAATTTTGCAAAAAAAAAAAAATAGTGAGTTATATGAATGAATATAAATGTATAATAATAAAAAGAAGGAAAAAATGCAATAAGAAAAATTTTGATACCTTGGCTTCTTAAATCTTCCATATGTAATTTTTTTATGACCTTTCTACTTGCAAAATGAATAAATAATTGAACATTTTGGAACAATTCTATGCTTCCTTTCATTCGCAATAATCAAGGATGGCTTTCTTTAACTATACATGGAGGATCAAGCAAAGTCATATTTTTAAGATCAACTTGATTTGTTCAACTAAATTCTTATTTGGATCTTTAATTTCTAAGGAGTCAAATTTTTTTTATCAATATTTGTAAACATTTAATTGTAACATCATGATGTTTTGTAAATTATGTAGCTTTTTATGAAAACTTTAGATAATGGATCATGACACTATTAAATAATAAAGTGGTAAAAAGCATATTACTTCTATCTTCAAAATTTTCTTTTTTAGCATCTTGTATTCATTGACTTAAAATAAAATGAGAAGGTAGTACATGTATTTTGTTTTCTTTATGAATATTGTAATCATAAGCCTACATAGGATACCTAAAAACTCATACATATGGCAATTGCATGTTGTTTCCCTTGATGAAAGATGCAATATTACACAATAGTTAGGCTTCTCTCTACTAATTTCTTGGACTTTATATATGTGTATCCCTTCATATATTTGAATCTTCTCTACAACAAACTTTTTAGAGATCACTAATTCATTTTGAAACACTCTAAACATTTTTTGATGTAAATTTGTGAAGCTTCTTCTTCCATAGTGTATAAAGTTTGAGAAATTGGTTTTAGATTTAATGTTCTAAAGGTTTTCTATTATTGCTTATTATAGCATGCATCAAGTGCCTTTGCATATTGTATTACAAACTTAATGAAAGTTTTAAAAAATCCTTGAAATACTTATTTGTGCTTTCACTTTTTTAAGTTATAGATACCAACATAAAAGTAGAACGCACATAAGTAGGAGCCCACTTTTCATGGATAGAGCATATTTTCTCTAACCATTAATTATCTTCTTACTCATACTTCAATGCTTCCCAATCAGATTAAAAATATCTATAGTGATAGATTCATGCATGCATTTACAAATTTGATTCTTAAAATCATCAAATTCATGGTAGATATGATTTGAATACTTTGAATTTTTTCTCTCAATATGCCATATGCAGTAATGATAAGTAACTTCTAGTAAAACCTTTGCAACTACATTAGTAATAGTAGCATCTTGGTCAATGAGCAAACAAAAGTTTTTTTTTTTTTATCTTGTCCCATAATAAAGCACAACAAAAAAGAATAGATTGTTGATGGTGATTAACTCTTGTAAAAGGAACAAAAGGCATTTTATATCTATTTGTTAAGTATGTTGCATCAAATGTGACCACATCCCTGGAATATCTATATGTCATTCTAGACATAGCATCTACCTAAAAGTAATTTGCTAATTGGTCTTTTATATTTATTTGAATTGCATAAAAGAATCCAAAATTCATTAATTGGCATTACTTAAAGTAAGACATGAGTAATTGTTCATCTTTTTTCTTTAATTGCTTTTGTCTTTGTCCATCTAAGTAATTCAAAATATCTTATTAACTAAGCTTGACATTATCAACACCACCATAATCTACAAATAAAATTGACATAATCTTACTAGGATGTATGCTAAACTCATCAAGCATATCAATAAGTACACTTTAATCTTTTTTCTATGCACTCAAAGAAACTATGCACCACATAGAAAAGGAAGAATGTGATTATGATCTTTCATAAATTTAGAAATAACCCTTTTATCATCACCTTTCTTTCATACATGCATTATTGCCTTATACCCTATTCTTGTCTCCAGAAATGGCCTATTTTACCTTATCTTTATTTTCTAAATATTTTTTGGTTTGAAAACCTAATTTAGAATAAACAACTTCTTAACTAATTATGACACCACTTTTTCTTGATTTGGAAATTTGATTGAAATATAAACTTAAGCTAGTTCTTTTGGCATGCGTTGTGTAATAGCTCATTGTATCTTCTTTTGATTTGAACTCCATTTCTTTATAAATCTCTACTTAACCTATATTTGATGACAGATGTTTTCTTTCAAAATTTTGTTTTACTTTAATATTTAATAATGCATTCTTCTCTTTATAATTGTATGAACATCATTAACAAGTGCATCTGTCATGTTAGTCTTGCCAAAAAATGTATAATAATCATATCTTAGTGTATATTCAAAATCAATTTCTTACTGTAAAAAAAGTTAAATTAAAGTAAGTGATTAGGACATTGATTACTACAGCACTAGAATTCTACACTAATTACAATGATTAGAATGATTTAATAATTAATATTTTAATGCAAATGTAACTATATATTGGGAAACTCAAGCAATCGGTACTATATAAATTTAATTGCATTAATTACAATAATCCAAATGAATAGAATTTTGCATTAATTACTCATATGACCAAAAAATTATAAAGTACTATATCAACAGAAAGTAAATTAGTGCTTATCTTAAAGCATTGACAAGTCAAAAGCTCAACACTAATAAATTATCAATTGATAAATATGTATGTCACACTATTTGTATGTAAATTATTATTTGTGTACACTTTTTAATGAATTGTTTAATTCTTTTAATAAACAAAAGATGAACGATTCAATTTAGCAATACCTTTAGGATAGTTAAACACAGGAAACCAAAGAAGTAGTAATGAAGAAGAAAGAGGTTGATAAAGAGGTGGCACAATAAATCATGTAACAAAATAGGAAAAAGAACATGGAAAGATAGATAAACATAATAGTATTTTTATTTGAAAATTTACTAATTTGTATTAATTTAATTAGTTTTCTATTTCATATAAAATAATTAGTTTGCTAATGTATCGCAATACAATTGATTGTAGTGTATAGCTCCTATATTGTCGATGCATAAAATTTAATCTCTAGGTTAATTTCAAACTAAATGTAATAACTAACTATCTAGTTTATTCTATAATAATAACCTATTAATATTTAGTTTCTCTTTAAAGTACCTTAGACCTAACTAAACCTATGGATAATATATAGATATGGCATATATAAGATTTATTTTGAAATGAAAGTATATATCAATTATTTCATTTATGTTTTGATCTTAATGCCTAATTAAAATGAAAATCCATATGAATTAAGATGATTGTTTTTATCGTTTGAAATTAACCCCTTATATCTTTAGGAGATAGATAGCAATTAAAATTAATATCAATATCAATATTCAATATCAAACATCTAAAACAAGGTTTTTCTTTTCTTTATTTTGTTATTTTTTTCCAATGAAGTGTTAGCATATTAAGGCTCTTAAAATTTAGTTTCTTGTCTAAACGTCATTTTTGTGTTGAATCAAAGTGTTTCTCCATGATGAAGTTACAATGGGCTAAATTCTTGGGCATTTTTTTATTTAATAAAACAACCCAGTTTGCCAAAACTTGGGAGCAGCCTTTCTTCCCAATGCAAACTTCTTCCTATATGCTTTTTTTTTCTTTTTGCCCAATTTTCTTCTATTTTTACGGAGCCATCTCCCAAACAATTCTCTCTTCTCCTTCAATCTCTCTCTCTCTCTCTCTCTCTCCCCCATTTCAACTTCCTCTCTTCTCGGCTTTTCTCATGCTATAGGAAATG
Organism: Sindora glabra; assembly: GCA_020226215.1. Classification (NCBI taxonomy): domain Eukaryota; kingdom Viridiplantae; phylum Streptophyta; class Magnoliopsida; order Fabales; family Fabaceae; genus Sindora; species Sindora glabra. The sequence continues at coordinate 49,629,737 of CM035228.1, read as the reverse complement.
CAAGTGCAATGTCATTTTCTACTGATCTTCTACTTCCCATCAAGATTTACTCCATCTCTTGATCTTTCATTATATGATTCTGTTGCTTTTGAAATGATTTCATGTTAACCAAGGCTTCCTTGCACTTGGAATTGCATTGATGATTGTAGAGAACGTTTGAGCATTAAGCTTGATTTAGTGTTTCTCCTTGATTTTTTCACTTTCATTATTAATTTCCCATTATTTCTGTCAACAGAAGCGTTGACTTTCTCTAATTTTTTATGCACTGTTTCAATTCTTATTCCAATTTGCTATATTGGATTTCCACTTTTTTTTATTCTTTACTGGTTTTCCCATTTTGAAACATCATATTTTCAGTTCTATGGGAAATAAAGCGCATAGATTCGCATTGCATAAGACAACCTAGCCTTTAGAGTTATCGCCTCTGCAAGTGTATGAAGTTTTTGATAAGTTTTTTTATCTTGATTTTCACCTTGAAATTTTATTTCCTCTATTAATTTGGTATTTTTTCCAGCCACATTGGTATCAACACTAAAATGCATGTTATGTTTTTTATTAAATGCTTCAAAGAAAGTCATTTCTTGTACTGAATATTGAATTTTATTTTTTTTTTATTGCTGCCCTTAATTTATCTCTCTTTTCCCATTATTGCTTAAAGCACCACTACCAAAATCAAATCAGATTAGGTGCAGGAAACCCAAAATTAGTGCCTATTAGTGCCTTGGCTTGGCTCTGTTGCATGAGGTTACTTACTCTCTAAATCAAATTTTATTTGTCAACATGATTTCAGTTGGTAAAGTAAGAGATTAAGCTATACCTTTTACTCTATTAGTTGATCAATAAGATTGTGTATACATGTTCTTTTCATATAGATAGATGGTATTATAAAGATATAATACTATATACAATCTGTTAAAATTTGCATCAACCTTTGTATGTTAATAATGTATAGATCAAAAAGAACATAAAAAGTAAATCATTTGAACGTTTGAGTTGGCTTTCCATTACAACTGTATGTAAAATTGCTTCAGAAGTTCCCAAAGCAATGTAACACACAATGTAATCCATAAATGGTTCCATATCTAAAATTGTATGTATCTTCTCAACTGGCCACTATATTGCAAGTAATTCGGCTAGAGAAAAGGCATGAGTGAGACATTACAAATTATTAGTGTGATAGAAGATAGATAAATGACCATAACATCAAGCACATTTATATACTTGAATGACTATGTAATTTTGAGATACGTCTATGTAATTATTAAAGATCCAGAGTGCATGCTTATGCTTGCATTATATTTCTTTGCCATCTTTAACATAAAAAGAATGGTTCTTTGACATGAGTTGATCTACTAAGCTGAAAGCATTATGCCTTTTCTCTCTTGCAAGAAGACGAAAAGCGCCACCACAAACCCACCGTGAGTCCCTTCTTTCCCCTCTAGACCATTGAATCTTCAATGTTTGTGATATTTTTATGCTTTTATGATTTTTTGAATGTGTTGTGTTCCAATTTTAAAAGGAGATGCATTCTTTTAAAACAAATTGGGATCATTATTGATAATGGTTTTGCTGAGAAGGAAAAAAATTCTCTAGAAATTAATTGACTAGATCTATTCAATTGTACTTCTAATTGATGCATAGCTGGGATATTTAATTGTCAAATGGTAAATCAATTTGAAATAGTGAAAACAGGCACAGGTTAACTAAATGGTATTTTGGTATCGGCTGGGGTTATGTATTTTTAGTTTATCGGCAAAAGGAAAGATCCATGATCTCTATGAGATTAAATTCTGAGTTATACCAATTATGTATACAATATACAATATAAGAAATAACAACATAAAAAATTAAGGTTCCAATGGGTATTGATATAATTTATCTACAAAATCTAACCCACCTAGCTGGAATACTATTTAATTTTGTTGGGGGAGGTGGAATTATATCTTAACTCAAACACCAAGCTACAAAGATATGCTTGGGTTTTTGGTCATTTTTTAGGAATTGTTTGATTCAGGTTTTAGTGATAGGGCTAGGTTTGATTTTTAGCATAAACCTTGCTTTACTGCTAAGAGATTTTTTTTTTTTGGTGGCAATTCAATTAATTCGTTTATCATTTTTTTACGCTTTCATTTGAATTGAATAATTAGCAGAAAAGCCACCAACTTTGCTTTTATGCAAGGGAATGCAATTTTAAAGGTATTTTGTATTTTGTACAGTATAATTCAACGGTTTATTGTGAAGTACTTCATCTCCTTTTAAATATAGGAAATCGGAAACAGGGAATACTATAATCCTATGCTATTGTATTTTAGAAACAAAATGCTAATGGTGGACTTCCAATTATATTGAGGCACTCCTGTATATGGTATGACTTGCCTTCAGGGACATGTCATGGTTTTGTTAAGTTATATTCATATGTATATCTTATTTATTATATTATTTGATTTTACTCTTCATTTTGTGTGGAGATAAATTTTATGAACTTAATTATCTAATTTCAGAATTTATCATCTTTATATATAATGATGATCTATGTTTCTATATTTTTGCTTCACGGGTACAAGCACGTGGGAAATTAGACTAATGAAAATATCAGACATCAGACCTAACCATTAAATAAAGAAGTTGTGATAAATAAAAAAAAATGAGAGGTAAGCTCTGATTCCTTCGATTTTTCTAATCCAGTTTACTTTGATATATAAAATATTTAACGAGGAAAAAAGGATAAATGCTTTGTTTGTCTTTTCTTTCTGTGAATGACTCTGATATATACATATATAGATACACACACACACGATTTTCCCAAATGGTTTCACCCGTTGAATATGATAGAAGTCTTGGAAAATATTATCAAAAAGAATAAATAAAAGGTTCTGTATCTTTGACTCTGACACCTATTCAAGTAAATCAGATTAAAGTGTTAATAATAATCTTTTATGCACCACAATTACAATATATTGACAGTTAAAACTTGCAGTAGGTGGTTTGAGCAAAACTAATTGACTTTTAGAGCAAGGTTTATATTTATCTTTCTTGCCCTTTATGAGCTGCTCCAACTGTCAAATTTATTTTCTCCCAATTATATAAAAGATTTGTAGATATAATTTTTGTGCAATTTTTTTGTTAAATTTTACAAATTTTATAAAAATAAAAGTTTGCAACACTTTCACACAGAATTTCTGTATTGTAGTCATGGTTTTAAATTGAAGTTGTGGTCGCGGTTGTGATATCGCGTGATGCGGAAAAACGCGAGAAAATGCAACCGTCAAAGCGTAATTGCAGAAAAATACGGATGCGGTGTGGTCTGCAACTGCAATATTGCGGTTGTGGACCATTTTTTAAAATCCTGATTATAGTATTATAACTATAACTATTCATATTATAAAATTTTATTAAAAAAATTTGTAAGCTTATGAAAAAATTACACATTATATCTTAAATGCTGACATAGTTATATATACATATATATATATTTATGAAAAAAATATATTTTTTTTGAAATCAGGCAATTCCTTTTAATGTTGTAGATGTTTTTGCAAATTGTGCTTGGCACAAACTCAAAGCTACTTTTGTAACTCATAGTTTAATTATTATTAATTAGTGTCATTTTCTTTTTCATTCTAAACTGTTATGCATTATTGAAGAATATTATCTAACTTAGATTCCCTTGTGAGTTGGAAATTGCAGCTAAATTAATGGGAAGGAAATCGAAATGGAACCTGTTTGGCAATGAAAGGGTCTGGGCATTGAGAAATTCGTGAATACTGTTATGTCACATGTTTTTAATTATATTTAATAAATGAAGAAGTGCTGTTAAATTTTACAATTTTTAATATTTTAATAATTAAAAATCATATTTTTATAAATTTGGAGCCTATAAAATTAACAATAATTTTTCATTCATTGATTATAACTAAGAATATATAATTAATGGCAGATTTAAAAATTTTAAGATGTAAAGGCAACATTTACATATAAAATCAAAATAAAATTATTATATAAAATTTAAAATAATTTTTTAATTAATGTAAAATTAAGTTATGGGAGCAGTTTCTCTTCAATTTAGGGATAATATATATCATTAGTGTGTACGTACGCGTGTGTATATTTGTTTGTGAGTGGAATTGCCTCACAACTTAATGGATAAACCTTTCACTAAACTCGGCATAATTGAACTAAACAAAAATTTCTCAAGACAGACCTTCAATCATCGGCCGTTGTTATTGCAAAAGAGGAGGCTGGCATGTGAGAAATCATCTGCTGAACTGCGCAGCAGCCCGCAGGTGTAAGATGGACGAAATGACGGCGTTGGGCGTTGGAACAAAGCAACGACAACAGCAGGGGAAGAGAGTTGAGCAACTCTGGCAGAAAGACGAAGCCATGGTTGAACGGATTGCGGCAACGGTGGGTGAATGGTGTACAAAGTTGGTGTAATATCCATAATGTAGTACCTAAAATTCATTTGAAAAAGAAAAACTATACTTTTTTTTTATAAATTTAGGAATAATTAAAATTTGTGTCTTAAACTTTGAAGAATGCATTTTGCAGAGACTTTAATAAAGAATTTATTTGAGACTTTATAAATTTTAATGTACTTATTTGAAGTGCTTTAAAATATAAAGTTTAACAATTATTATAACAATAATAATAATGACTTGACTATTTATTTTTGAATGATTAGACTAACAATTTACTTTTGAACACCAATGGTTATTTTAGTTTACTTTATGATAAAATATGTGCATTTTTAAATTTCATTAGGTGATGTCATAATTTTATTAAACATATATTTAAAGTAATTCTTTTATTATATATGTTATTTAATTTAATGTATATTAGATTAGATAGTTTGTGTGTGTGTGTGTACAAGTTATTTTGAAAATAGATGAACTCTTTATGATCAGTTAAAATGCTTGAAGTATTATCATTACTAAATAATCATTTACTTTATTTTATGATAAATCTATTGATTTATATTTAATATTTTGTTTTTTATTATCCTGATTATTTAGTGAATATTAGGTGTATCCCAATTTTAATGATTGAAGATTTAAAAATTATACGTATTATTTCATTTAATTTACGTGTGTTATGTATATTTTTATAAATATAATTTGTCTCAAATTTAATACATCTTTATTATACAATAAATTCTATGGTACTTCTAAAATTTTAAAATTCAGGGTAGTTTGACAATTTTAAAAATTATTATATTGAAATTACTTAATTATATCTATTAAAAAATAGATAAATGTGATTAAATAATTTTAATTTAATAATTTTTAAATTTATCATATCATTTCAGATTTTGAAACCTTTAAAGTACCATTATATTACCTATTTATATTTCTTTTTTGCATTTTCTTTTCTTTACAATTTTTATAAGAAAAAAATTTAAGTAAAATTTCTTAAATGTTTACAATAAGATTTTTCATTCAAATTATAACATGTGTTTTAATTATTTTATTATAATTACAATATTATTAATTATTATAATTAATAAATTGAAATTATTAATAGCTAATAAATCAATTAATATATTTATCACAATTTGAGCGAAAAACTTTTACGATAAATACCTACACTTTTCTGTATCTTCCCCGTACTCCCACTTAGATTTACTAGTCATTTTTTTGTCTTTTAGATAAACTATTTAGAGTGATTATATTTTATCATTATAAATTGTGAAAAATTACAAATTAAACTTTTTAATTATATAAAAGTTACACTTAATATTCAATATTCATTTAATTAATTATTTTATTAAATTATATAATATTTTAATTATTTTTTAACAAGAATCACATTATTATTATATATTTTCACAAAACATTTTCAACATTTAATGAAAATAATATTTATTTAATTTTTATTAATTATATATCATAAAAATTATATGCAAAAATGATATAATGAACTAATATATAATAATGTTATAATTTATACTTAAAAAATTTTAAAATAATATAATTTAATAAAATAATTAATTAAACAAATATTGAGATTAAATATAAATTTTATATAATTAAAATTTTTGATTTATAAATTTTTAAAATTTATTGAGATAAAATATAATCATATTAAAATTAATGAGATATTTTACATTTTCTCTTAAATATTTTAGTGATTTTAGTCACCTCCACCAGGAGATTTCAATGTTTCAATTTAAACAATTTTCCATGTATTTTCTTTAGCTTCTTTGGTTTCTTTTTTCCTTTCCTCATTTTCCTCTCTTCTCTCACAAAAAAAAAAAAAAATTAAAGAACTCTACTGCTATCTTGTTTAACGCCGCAGCCAGTCACAGCCCCTTTCCTACCTTTCTTTGTCCACCACCTCTCTAATCTCTGCCCAACTCTCGTCTCTCCCGATGTCAGCTGTTCGAGGTCTTCCTTTGTTTCTCTCGACCTCCTTCTTTAATGTTAACGAGCTATTTCTTTCTCTCAACACACCATCACCGTTCGAAGTCGTCTCCGCCTGGTCTGCTAAGCCCATCGAAAGTGCGCAACAGTCAACACTTAACCACACCTTGCCCCCGAATGGGCTAGCGCCACCTCTTCAGCTACTGACTGGTTGAACTTCGTCTCCAATCGACGCCATCCTCAACTTCGTCCAACCTCACCTTTAGCTGGTTTCCAACTTTTGGCTAAAACTTCAAAGGCTCTACTTAAGCGTGCTCTTCTATCTCCCTATACACCTGTTGTTGGCGAGCTATTCTTCATCTCTCCCCGATTCTGAGCATGGATATGAATGAACCAAGGATTTGAAAAACAGACCACAATATTGCAGTTGTAAATCACACCGCACCCATAATTTTTCGTAATTTTATATTGCAACGGTCATATTTTCCCGCATTTATTCACATTGCGTAAAATTACAATCATGACTCCAATTACAATATAAATCCCTGATATAAACCGGCCGTGTCATTGTTCCTAAAAATTGAGTTAGGCAAATTTTCACAGACTATAATTATTAGAAGTTAGATTGAGTAGTTAGCATTCTGTCTAGTTTGAAATTAACTGAAGAAATTTTGTACACTGTCGAGATCGGAAGCATGTTTGTAGGGAAATAACTACTTTGGGTAATCAGGAAATTGGATTCCAAGAAATTGTTGAGGTTATGTTCCGGTGAGTGGATACTCTATTCAAATTTGCAACAATAATAATTATCTTTATATATAAAATATGAACTTATCTTTTGATTTGGGATTTTAATAACAACGTTTTGTAAGATTGTTTTACTATTAAGGTTTAAAAGGATATTTTAGTTCTTATAATAATTATGATTATTTTATTATTGTTATGCTTAAAAAATGGATTATTGAAAACTTGAATATCTACATTGGATTTGGGGTTTCGCATATGAATGATTCAAGAGTAGATAAAGGTTCTGAAATTTAAAATATTTGTTGAATCCTAGTTTTAAAAAATGAGACACTCCAATTCTTTTTGGAAAAGAAAAGGTGGAGTTTATGGTTTTCTTATATATAAAGATGATATGAATGTTTGAACTGCTTTTATAAAATGAAATGAGTTTATCATGGATTCTTGGAAGTTTTTCTTAGAAAATCTGTAAAGCAGAAAAAACTCTTGAATTTTTCTGAAATATTTGATATTTTAATAAATGATAGAAAGGGTTTTTTTTTCTTTTTTCTTTTTGAAATCTAACTAAATTATTCATTATTTGAAGTGTTCCTCTTTTGTGCATTCATCAAAAGCGTTAATTACTTTGAATTTTAATAATTGATATCTTTAAAAATAATATAATATTTTTTCCTTCATTCAAATTTGAAGTTTCATATGATATTTTGTTTTATGAGTTAAAAGTATTTTAACAATTTTTTTCTAATATTTTAAGTAGGGTGTCAAGAATAATTTCTAAACTTGTAGAAAGTCGTGACAATTTCCTGTAACGGTCAGTTGCTCAAAAATTGGGACGTGACAGTTGGCCAAGGTAAGTAATGGTGGATTGGGTTTCTTTTTGCAAAGAATGAACGAGGGAGAAGAGATAAGACAAAAAGGGACAGAGGAAGAGGAAGGTTCGGGATTTGTGCAGAATCACAAAGAAGGAAAGGGAAAATAATGAAAAGGAAAAATTGGAAAAATGTTATAAAATGAGTGGATTTATATCAAGATGAATTAAACTTAAGAAATATATTTAACTTGCATTAATTAAGTATAGCAAATTTATAAGAGTTTTAAATTCTGAATCATTAAAACTAAGATATACTTTAGATATATAGGATAATAAACAAATTATATAGGTGAAAGCTTTTAATTTAAATAATATTCTTGTGGAATGGAATTAGTGATAAATTTTGGTTAGACCACACACCAATGGTCCATATATTAGAGCGAGATATTTTTGTGGCACAACAAAGAGAATTGCTGAGTTCATTCTCTTAGGCTTCGATTGGTATAACAAATTTTTAAAGTTAATTTCAATTTATTTATATATAAATTTTATTATTTTAGAAATTTTGTCAAAAATAATTATTTCAATTCATGTATAATTTTTTTATTTAGAATGTATTTAAAAATTTTAAAATTTAATTAAAAAGTAAATTTTGATAGTATCATAATAAATATAATAATAAAATGAGAGTAAATTTTTTATGTAATGTGTGTCTAGGCCAAATGGAATAAAATTCTAATTAACTCTTTGTTAAATTTGATAAATTTTATAATAATATAAATATAATTAAAATAGGAATGATAAATAAAATCAAATAAAATGAAAGTTCTTTTTAATTAAAATCAAACACTAATTTAAAAAGGAATTGATTCAAAAATAAAATGAAAATTTGTTTTTAACTATACTAAACAAGCGGTTAAAGGGCTACAGGAATAAGTTGTCGCATATTCTAATCTTCCCAAATGTACATGTGAACTTGCAAAATTATACAAGAGCAAGATATCAAAAATTGAATCAGTTCTTGATGGTACTGAATGAGAGATATTCAGTGGTGAAATAAAAAAATATTAAACATGGACCCTCTTCCTAAATTGTCAAAAGCTTATCCTTGGTTATGAGAGAAGGAAAACAACAGAAGATCAAAGCTAGCGACCAACAATCACTTAAGTAATTGCTTTTGCACTTAAGAATGAAAGAAGTTCAGTTCATCACATAGATTATTCAAGAATTGGGAACTAGGCCACGTTGTGAGCATTATAAGAAAGTTGGGCACGTGAAGACAAAATGATCCGGGTTAACTGCTTACCCCTTAATTTGGAACAATAAGGGGAGGTCATCAAGGAAACACTCGAGTTCTTCCATAAACCAGGCAGCATGAACATTCATTATAAATTTGATGCAAGAGAATGTCTATATGATCAACAGAGTGATGAAAATTTTTTGAAATCGTTAATATGTTGATGAAACTGTGGTGATAGATTTACCTTTAGTTATGAATCAAATTGAATATTTTGCAACAAGAGATTATGCTAATGATAATGCTTTAAGAAGATAATTAATGTTGATTGCTCCTGCTCTTCAAAAAAATTAAGGGAGATCATTGCTTAATACAACTAATTACAGGTTTGGCATTAGCTTAATACAACCAACTCATGGTCGTGCTTGGTGACAAGCAACATTTTATTGCAAATTTTGTTGGCAAAGCTAGCTAATTAAACATCACATGAAACTATTAGCTAGATATTTGATAATGAAACATCTGACCGCATAACATGATCTGCATCCATATGATTGAATCAATTTGACCAATACAAATATACCTTCTGTATATTTACCGAATGGTAGTAACTTACCTATTCATACAAATGAAACTGTTTCTTTCATTCATAATATTACTCTTGATAAAGTACTTTGTATACCAAATTTCACATGCAACCTCTTGTCAATTAGTGAATTTACAAATACACTTAATTTCCTTTTAATTGTAGGACCTATTCACAACGAAGTCGATTGGTATGAGTGAACAATGAGATGGTTTGTACTATCTTAAAGGGGTCCATATTCGCCATGCTTCTATAGAAAATAACAACTCTAAATTATGGCCCTCACGCCTAGGTCATTTGTCATTTGATAGATTGTGTCTTATTTCGTCTTTGCTAAATTATTATTAAAAATATCTGAAAATTCTTGTAATAAACACACAGTAAATTTAAGACCAAAATACATGGTCTGCCCCTAAATTTAATTGAAATTACATAGACTTCAATTCTACTAGTAAACTCATTTTAAAATATTCATTAGGAGAATGTTAATTTTAACTATTATGCCAAAATCAAAAGTTAAAAAGATTATTTCATTGCCAAATTGCTCTCTCTCTCTCTCTCTCTCTCTCTCTCTCTCTCTCTATATATATATATATATATATATATATATATATATATATATATGTTTTCACATATGTTTTACTCCAAATTTTGAAGTCCTTCTAATGCGAAGAAAATGTCTTTACCAAAAAGTTTTTGTTATGCATGCTTTTTTTTTCTTTTGCATATTGATTTTGATATTTAAAGCGTACTAACCATTCTAGAACCTTGAAATTATTACTAATTGATGGATTTGCCTTTGAAATTATCACTAAACGAATGATTTAATTTTCAAAATTTATTATTTACACTTTCAAATTTTATTTAATTGAATTATCTTATATTATTAATAATTTTTTTGAACCATTTAATGTAATCCACCATTTTTAGAACTTTATACTATGCTACTTATTGGTATCTTATGCTCATACTTTTATACTAGGTGTTTTATGCACAAACTTTAGATAATGTTAATGGAGCTCAATTATATTTCCATTATTATTTTATTTCATTCAATCATGGCATTTTAATCCCTTCACTGCACCAGTTTCTCTATCCATGTCATGTGATTGCTGCAGATGGGTGTAATATGTATATAAGGTCGCATAATGCTGTTTGGGTTTAAGTGTACATTGAAGGGTCTTTTTTTCTTGGTAGAATAATTAGACTGATTAACAAAGGAGTACATCATACAGGTACTTAGCCATAACCCAAAAACCGAAGTTTATTAGTAAATAAGAAAGGTGGCCGATCCAAATTCTATTTATGTACCTTCGATATTTATTGCATATTTTTAATACATAAAGTAAAATGTAAAGAGAAATTAATATAATTCAACATTAAATTAATTATAAAATTGTAAGTATTAAAATATGAAAAATTAAATCCTTGTGATAATTTTAAAGATCCAGAATGGTTGCAATATTTAAATATCAAAATCAGTACATATTGAAAAAAAAAATACTCGCAAAACAAAATTTTATGGTAAAGACATCTTTATATGAGAAAATTTACAAAAATTGGAGTGAAATGAGTATGGAAACATATATAAATATAGAAAGGATTGTTTAGTCACAAAATAATCTTGTTAATCTTTCCTAATATTATTATTTTCTTAATGGGATTTTTAAAATGAGTTTAAGAGTAACTCTTTTGTGAAATAGAGAAGGGCTTTGTATATGTATTAGAACTAAAGGAAAGGTTTGTGTAGCTTTCACTAAATGTAAGGGAGATCCATGTATTTTGCTCTAAATTTAATTTAAACCCTAATAAAATTCTTTTTTTGCTATTGATTTAGTGCATATCGATATTTAATGACCATACAAAATAGTCTTCCATAGTGGAACGCATTATTTCTGTACTATTGTAGACGATTATGGCAGGAGCACATGGGTTTATCTTATGCAAAATATGTATAATATATGCATGGGAGAAAACTTAAGTAAAGTTCCATAGTATTTATTGAGAAGTTTCCAATCAAAATTTTACAAGTATATTTTTTTAACTCATCACTAATAATTATAGCTTAATAAAGATAATTATTAATTAGTTATTGGAAACTAAATACATATGTAAAATTCTGATTGAGAATTTCACAATAAACTTCATCTAAGTTTTCTCTTAATGCATATTTATATTTTGTTAGCTTTCATGCTACAATTAAAACTCAGCATGATAAAACCATAAAACACACCCAAAGTGATAGTATTATGGAATTTATTATAGACCAATGTCAAAATTTTTTCAAGAACTTGGAATTATTCAACAAAATTTTGTCCTTATACACCCCAGTAGGAGTTGCTCGCGCTTTATGTTTTCAGGCTAGATTACCTATTAAATATTGTTGGGAATGCAATTGAGTAGATTTGTATCTAATCAACCACATGCCCACATCAAACCTGGATGGTAAGACACCTTGTGAATGTTTTTTTGGAAAGCCATCTTGTTACAGTCATTTGAAAGTTTTTAGTTCTTTGTGCTATGTGCACAACAATAGAGGAACATAGAATAAATTTGAGACATGTCACAAACATGCATTTTTGTTGGCTATCCTGTGGAACGATAGGGATATCATATCTATATCTTTGAAACCAAACTTATATATACATCACATGATGTAATTTTTAATGAAGATTGTTTCCTTTTCTTTATCAATAATGTTGAAACAATTCACCTCAAATTGTCATTCCTCTACTTGTTCAAGATGATAGTCAAGAACTCCTATCCATTACAACTAATGATCATACAACTCAAACTACTGAAGATACAGATACATCTGATGAAGATGTAAGAATTCCTGAATAGCCTCAAGTTGATCATCCTTGTTGCCATCATCAACCACCACAACATCTGCGCGATTATGAATATGAACATCTTAGTTTGATATCACCGGTTCTAATACAATGTCCTCAAGTAAGTCTTAATCTCTTGTTATCTTTCATGCTCTTGATCCTCACGACATGCAAAGCCTTTCTTTCGGCCATCGCCATTAATCGAGATGAGCATTATTAGTCTTTCTTGTAGACTAATAAAGATATAAAGTGGCAATGGCTGTAAAGTTAGCAGCACATGAAAAGAATGGAAATTGGACCCTTTTAGAATTATCTGTAGGAAAGAAACCAATTGGTTCAAAGCGGATATACAAGATTAAACATAAGGCAGATGACAACATAAAAAGATACAAGGCATGGCTTGTTTCAAAGGGCATACTCAAGCGGAAGGAATCGACTACGACAAAAACTTTGCACTAGTTGCAAAGCTCACGATAGTATGTTTCCTACTTGCTGCGGCGGCAGACAAAAACTCGGCACTAAATCGAATGGATGTAACTAATGCCTTCTTGCACAGGGATCTCCACAAAGAGGTTTATATGGTACCACCATTCAGACTTAAAGAAAATAATGAATGTGTTTGAATAATGTGGAAGTCATTTTTATGGTGTTCGCCGAGCACCCAAAGAACGGCTTGATAAACTATCAATGGTTCTTATTGAGTTTGGCTTTATACAATAAAAGGCGAATCATTCTCTATTTACATTAACACTGCTAATTTGATTTATGAAGGTGACATTATTATTGCAGGCAAAAATGTTGATCATTGCAATGTTGTTGAGTAACATTTGGACTATTGAAATATTTTTAGTATAAAGGTAGCTCGCTACCCCCCAGAATCTAGCTTTGTCAATGAAAGTACACCTTAACATCTTAGAAGAATCTAGCATGATAGATTATAAGCCATCTAATTTCCCAATGCCATAGCTGCATAATCTTCTTCTTGATGGCAGTTCAATGCTATAAGATCTAGACATTTTTTTATGATTAGTTGGGAAACTCATTTTCCTAGCCACCAATTATAATTAGAGATTTTAGATACATTATTATGTTCTCTTCTTTGGACAGAGAATATAACATGCTAATGACCACTTTTCTCATAAGACTAATATGAAAATACCTTTGAAATGTCATCCCCTTTGGACAGACAACTTTCTAAAATGATGTATTCTCAACTATAATATTTTATGTTTCTTATTGAAAATTTCCTTAAATAATAATCTCTTTTGGATAGACAATTATATAAGATAATTTAGGTACAATCCTATAATTTTTGAATAAAAAAATATATTCTACTAACCTTTATAAGTGATTTATTTTGACAGTCAAGCACTCATAACAACTAATGAAAAATTTTCTTAAATTAAGCAAATTAAAGCAAATCACCTAAAATTTTGATTTGCATAATCAACTATATATACACAATGGATCACTCCTCATGAGAAATCCAACTTTGGTGTATCTCAATTGGCACTTAAATACAATCTCATAACCTTTGAATGAGAAAATATATTCAACTAATATCTATTAGTGAGTCATTTTGACAGTTAAGCATTTATAATTACTAATGAAAAAAAATTTTAAACTAGGAAATTCAAAATAAATTATATAGTCCAAAATTACTTGATTTGTATACTTATCCATATGAATACAATAAAGCTAACTCAATGAGATATAAAACTTAAATGTATCTCAATTAGCTCTCAAATAGTATCACATAAAAAATATTCTTGAATATAATTTAAATCCAATTTAGTATAACTTTTAATCATATTCACTCCACAAACATAAAAGAATATGATTAAAAAAAATCATTTTAGAATGAGTGAACTTCATCGGTGGATTACATGAACTTCACTTTATTTATAATTTTTTTAATGATTTATAACAATATAGAATATTTATCGCCAATTTTCCAAATCATTTGTTTATTCTAATGATTCTTAAAATTTGTCTTGAAAGCCTTTTGTAATTGCCAAACAAATTGGAACATCCCAACACTCAAGCCAAACAAATAGCATTCAAATGGAGTATAAAATAGGTCACTAAAATAAATTAAATTTATCTCAATTAACCTTCAAATAATGTGACATAAAAAGTTCCTCAATATAATTCAGACTTAATACAACTTTTAATTATATTCACTTTTAAAATATAAAAGAATGTGATCACAAAAAATCATTTTAGAGTGGGTGAATTTCATCAATGGATTACATGAACTTTAGTTTATTTATAATTTTTTCTAAAAAAGATTATAGTAAAATTTTTTAAATGGTTTAAAGCAATATAGATTATTTTTCACCAATTTTTCAAATCATTCTTTAATTCCAATGGTTCTTAGAATTTTTCATGGCTCTTAAAATTTGTCTTGAAATCCTCCTGTAATTGCCAAACATGTTGGAACATCCCAACATCCAAGCCAAACAAATAGAATTCAATGCAAAATATATAAGAAAAATGTAATGTGTAATGGCACCTTTCACGAATTTAACACTTGACCACCATGGACAGAGCCGCACAACCTACCAAATGAGCTACACATTTCTTGATGTAACGGCTGAGAACTAGTAAATAGATAGAAGAATATCAAAATGGTACCTGATCTTGATCCTTCTCCGTTGGCCATTCGCCATTAATGCTCGGGACCAGGGTCAGTTAATGCCATTCCGTTCCAGAATTCAGCGGCAGAACATTAATAGAAGGAGGTACCACCCACTGTGGCGGCAATTCCTCATTCTCCGATTAAAATTGGCCAATTTTAATCCCAAAAGTGCCATTCCAAGTTGTAAATTTGTGCAAAAATAAAAAGAAAATTAGTCAGATTCATTTTTCAAAACTCCTTCATTCACCCAATTTATTTCATAAATTTAACAAGTGAATTATACTACTTAAAACTCATAAGAAATATAACCACAAAATAGAATCATCATGTTATTTTAAAATTTTCAATTTAGGAATACATATCAAGAAAATCAATTTTCGAAATCATATCTAAATAGCATTATATTTAGTTCTTTGAATTTTCTCCAATGAGATATTCTCATAAAAAATAAATTTATATAAAATAATAACAACTAATAGATTGTATGAATTTATACGGGGAATCATACATCTAAAGTCTCATTAAAATTATAAATAAATGAATATAAAATAAAATTAGTAATTTTTTGTTCTAATTTCACACTTATAAATTTTGACACTACATGTAAGAATTCAACCAAGATCTCATGTATGAGAGATTAGAACACTAATATATGTAAAATGAATTATCCATGCATGATCAATAGAAGCAAATGAACTGGTAATAATTAGGTATTCCTTTTTGCTCTTCTATATCATAAAGGTTCTCAATGGGTAAAATTCATTTGATAGTAAAAAAGGACCTAACTATAATCTTTATTCGTGGAACTCTAGTAATCCTTCTCATAAGAGGCTTATTAAGTCTTAAGTTTACATAACCATCAAATCTTATTAATTCATATGGATGCATTAAGCTTATACTTTATTGAATCACAATTTTAAATTGGCCCTCAAACATGTCTTTGAATAGGACTAAATAATTAATTAGTCTATTTTGTTATATCAAAATTTTCAATTAATAGTAACTCATCTAATGAGATATTCTAACATACTCTAAATGTAAAAAAAGAATAAGAAGTTGAAATTTTTTCGCTCAAGTGGTACCTAATGTTGCTTAAAGATTTTGTGTCTTTTACTATATTTAAATTTTAATTCCTGATTTTTATGTCTATGTGTCTAGTAGTTTAACCACATCTTTATTTATGAAAAAGATGCAATGCTTAAGTGTTTAGTTAGTATTTACAAATATAAAGGGTTTATATTCCAATACATACACTCATACACACACACACATATACATACTATAATGTAACTTGTATGATGCTTAAGCCTTAATTAATTTGTAGTATGAAATTTTTATTACTTAGATTCTAAAATAAAAAGTCTTTTATTATTATTAAGTAGAGATTTAAGCTTTAATATATTATAATATTGTTTCATCATACAAATGCTCACCTATTGATATTAGCCTTTGCAATGCTCAATTTTTTTTGGCATTTTTTCAACCCAAAATACACAAGGACAAATTAGATTAACACATACATGATTAAAATATTTTCTTTCCTGTAAATCAATGATTAATATTTGCAACTTATAAAATTGTCTCTTTCTAAATATTTGTAATTAAAAATCAAATTTTTTACTTGACTTCCTGGAATAGTTTTAGGAACTCTTCCTTAACCTATAATAAAATTAGTAAATGTCTAGGACATTAAACTTCTTTTAGGTTGCATTATATAAGCAAATGAACATAAACTCAATATTTTGAATTTAAGTGCCTAAACTATCGCATGTACATTTTATAAGATTAAGGTTTAGAGAACAACTTTGCAAAACTTTATTGTATAAGCCATAAATTCAAAAGAGAAAATAGATATAGCATTATTAGAAATACAAAATTTAAAACTTGAAAATTTTAAAAGTTCTTTCATAAATTTAAGAAAAGTAAGTGATACCTCATATGACAAAGAGAAAGAGTAGGAATTAGAACCTGAAAGAAAAAAGAATTCAATGTAATCTCACTTCTAATTTATCATAACAATTATAAGAATATGAATCTGAATAAAAAAAAGAATAACAATAGTAATTAAAATTTTTCTCACAACAAAATAATAATAAGATTCCTATAAAAACTATTAGAAACTACCTACTAATTGAATCATGAAACACACAAAATTTCACTTAAAAATATAAATGAAATGAAAATTAAAAAATAACACTCATGCAAACTAATCAAATATTAAAAGTATGAGACCTTATAAATTCTAATTAAGCATAAGACCTTGTGAATTCAATTAAGCCCAAATTTACAAGTTAAGGCAATCAATATCTTGACTATTATTCCTAGGTTTCTTATAAAGAACGTTATTCAATTCAAATTCAAAAAAAAATTCTAAAAAAAAAGATACAACATCAATTCACAGAAGAAACATGAAATTAGTATATGAAAAAGTACTAAAAAATGAAGATAGAAAGACAAGGTGGAAAGAAAAGAAACTCTCTAAGAAATGGAGAGAAAGGAGAAGATGAAGCCTAGAAATCCAACCAAAAAGATTATGTGTGAAGCATCCAACAAAGAAAAAATATATTAAAAATAATAATAAATAACATATCAATTTCACTAAAATTAGAGGAAATCATGGAATTTTGAGGAAGAAAATATAGTTAATCAGAGAAAGAAATTAGGAAGATTATGAAGATGTAATAAATAAAGGAAATAAAGTACTATTATTCCTAGGTTTCTTATAAAGAACGCTATTTAATTCAAATTCAAATTCAAAAAAATATTCTAAAAAAAAGATACAACATTAATTCATAGAAGAAACATGAAATTAGTATATGAAAAAGTACTTGAAAATGAAGATAGAAAGACAAAGTGGAAAGACAAGAAACTCTCTAAGAAATGGAGAGAAAGGAGAAGATGAAGCCTAGAAATCCAACCAAAAAGATGATGTGTGAAGCATCCAACAAAGAAAAAATATAATAATAATAATAATAATAATAAAAAAAATAACATATCAATTTCACTAAAATTAGAGGAAATCATGGAAGTTTGAGGAAGAAAATATACTTAATCAGAGAAAGAATTAGGAAGATAATGAAGATGTAATAAATAAAGGAAATAAATTAGGGAGATTATTTCAGATGGGAAGAAAACACATGAAAATTAGAAAACTTAATAAATCAAAGAAAGAAATCAAAGAGATTAGGAAAAATGCAATAAATAAGAGAAAAAATTAGGGAGTTTTTTTCTCAATTTAATATAAATTGTTATCTATAAATGAGAGATTCAATCATTTATACTAACTGCACAAAGTTTGACTTATCATGATGTAATATTCATTAAAAAAAAATTGATATATGGTGCAAGTGTAACTCACCATGACATAGTATTCATTAAGAGAGAACGACAAATGACATGTAACAAACTATAGAAATGAAATTATAATAAAAGGAAATAGAGAACATTATGATTAATACATAATATATAAATGAATAAGAGATTCAATTCCTTATACTAATTATATGAGTATGGCTTACCATGATATAATATTTATTGAGAGGAAATGACAAATTGGCACATAATGAGTTATGAGAATGACACTTATAATAAAAAAAAAGTAGAAAATATCATAACTAATATATAATATAAATATAAATATATAAGTTCCAATTAATGATACTTTAAAATGTAGAAGATTCTATCAAGAAGGTTATATTTTCATAGGCCTTTAGAAAAATTCATATTGGCGTGTACTACTGTACCATTTTTACTAGAAATTATAAATTTTTTATATTAAATCTTATAACATTTCCGTTAAATGTTGCAAATGTCAATAGAAAACCCAATTTTTTTTTATTTCCTTGTTGCTATCACAACTTTTGTATATTTATCATACATAAAATTCATGCACACAATTACAAATTTATATAAAAAATGTACATTTCATGATTTTATTTTAAAATTTGATAAAATTTTATAAATTTTCCAAAGGTTTATAAGAAACCAAAAGACGATAGATATCTTGGATAAATCCAAAATATATAGTCCAAGTCACTAATTATTTTTCACCCTCTAAGAAGTTAGAAGAAAAGACTATAGTTCAATTTGTTTACTATATTTAAAAATAATCTCCTTTTTTTATTTTTAAAAATGCAAGTTTTTGTTTGAAAAATTATTTTTAAAATATATTTTTGAAAACTATCTCTAAAATTCTTATTTTTTATAAAAAAAAGAACAAATTTTAGATTTTTTAAACTTTTTTTGTTGGCAACTTTGTAATTAAATGAAATTTTTAATTATTTACTTCACCGAACATCATAGATTCATTATTTTTCTTGAATTTGAAAACTATTTATAAAAAAGGTTTTAAACAAAAACTTTTAAGACAATTTAAAAAAAAAAAAAAACTCCCTACATCTCTAGAGCTTGCTTCAAGGTGTTCTTTGCTTTGAAATCCTAATGGATAAGGCTAAATCTCTCTAAGTGCTTAAAAAAATTCTTCTTCTTTATTTAGATGGAGAGAAAGAAATGGTGAATTTTTTTTAATTTACTCTTCTCTTTTGCTTGGATAAAAAGGAAAAAGTGAGGAAAGAAATATTAAAGGTAAAATTTGTGGCTATATCTTCTAGTCTTTTCAAAATTTTTAAAAATTTTCTCTTATTTTCTTTTTCAATTCAATTTTGAAAATTTTCTTTTCTTTTTCTCCTATTTTCTCCCTAATCAAACAAAGGGTTAGTGCATGAACATAGGTTAGTGTAATTGGTTGTGAGAATCCCAACAAGATCATTATGATTTTTCTTAATTGCAAGTTTTAATCTCTATCAATACTAGTTGTCTTACTTGGGAGAAACTTTCCTTGAGAAGATATCCTAACACTCAAGGGATTAGTTGAATCATTACTTTTCAATTTAATTAAATTTGGCAATAATATCTAAGTGGGCCTTTATTGGCAATCGCAATGTGTCTTGGATTCTTGTGTAATAAAATTAGAGAAACCTTTTCTTCTTATAATTTTTTTTTTAAGGTTTCTTTTAGTGTGTGAAACTAATCAATTTTTCTATACTAGTAAAATCTTACTTTTTTAGAGGGCTAACTCTTATTTCACATGATATTTGATAATTTTTAAAGTTTTTATTCTTTTCACATCTTATATTTAATCTTAATATCTTGCAAGCACAAGTCTAATGACTTCACCTTGCTTACTATTATAAGAGAAAATAAAATCCTACTCTTATATGCATCTTTAATGAGGTATTGTCCAAGGTTGAAAATTTCAATACTTACTTTTAAGGGTGCATAATGAATAGACTGAATTGGACTAGATTGAAATCCAATTTGGTTCAATCCATATCCAATTTGGTCCAGTTCGCAAGCTTGTTAGATTGGACCACAGACCTACTCACTTTTTTATTTATATTTTATCTTCATTTGTTATATTTTTATATTTATTATTTTATTTTTATATTTATAACTTTTATTTTTATATTTTCATATGTATTTTTATATTCATTAATTTTATTTTTTATTTTTATTTTTATTTTTATTATGTTTAATTATTTTGAATATTTGTATTTAATTATTTTGACAATTGTTGTGTTTTACATTAAATTAATATATAAAAATAATTTATAATTTAATTTTTCAATGTAAAAATATAATTTTTTAAAAATAGAGGTTGACCCATTTAGGCCTGTAGACTAGTTTAGTTTATTTAGGACTAGCTCGCTTCAATCCGTAACTTACGCGAACTAATTCATTTAAGCCTATTTTTTGAATGAGCCTAAATTTTGAAATTTGCTCCTCATGAAGCTCACAAACTAGTTTATTTGGTTGCTGACTTTTAGCTTGTTAAGCACCCCTACTTATTTTCTTGTTTCACTTTCTCTTTATGTAATTTAAATTTTTATTTCAATTTGCTTCCTACAACAACCTTGATAAAGAAAATTATTTTTAGTAACATAGTACAAGGAAATGGTATATATATATATATATATATGTATGTATGTATGTATGTATGTATCATATAATTGATTATATGTGAACCAACTTTTAGTTCAAGTGGTATATGATATTTATAGTACACTTTACCTTTATATTCATCATTTGTTTAACTCAAAGATTTATTATATATATATATATATATATATATATATATATATATATATATATATATATATATATATATATATATATAATAGTTTAATCACCCTTACTACAAATATATAAATATGCTTTTGCCAGATCTGTCGAAATAGACTAATCCAATAGGAAAAACTATACATATATATATTACTAAATTTGTTAAAATAAACTAACATAATAAAGAAAAACTATATGACTAGTTTTTCACCTTATAGGGGTGAAAATAGGTCATGTCACTTATTAGAAACCTATTACTTAATCTACTTTTAGGTTAGCCTAATCTAACTTTTTATCTAAATAGATCAAGCCAAACCTAATAAATAAACTTATTTAAATAAATAAGTTGTGCTTATTTTTTGTTTACATATTGTGTTGTATTTCAAAAGATCAAGCCTCAAATTGAGTAAGTTAGGTCTTAAGAGAAGGTTTATATTATATATGAGACCTCTCTTTTATATAAAGTGACGATGAAAGAAAGTGGCAAGCTCACACATACGAGATGGGTTGAAGCAAGTGAAACAATGGATTTACCCTCTTACATAGGAATATTATGTAAGGCTTGGCCTAAGTCTATTTTTGTGATAAAATTAAAATAATTTTTATTTTACAAAATTTGATGCTTATCTATGAAACTAGATTTTAGCTCTATTAAGAATTCAAACCGTATTTGGATTTTTCTCAAAGATTTATTTCCAATGTTTATATTCCAACATTTATTTCTTTAGGATTTATTTCCAATGTTTAACACTTCTAATATTTTTTTGGAGAGTTCTATTACACCTTATAAATAGTGCATTATTTCTTTCATTTTTGCACAACACAACTTGAATAACTCTCTTTGAGAAACTCTCTTCTCACCCTGATTATTTCTCCTCCTTACTAGGTTACATTTCCTACTGCCTACTTTTTATTTTGATCATGCATTTTTAGAACAAATGAGTTTATTAAATCCTAAGGGAATTACTAGTTAAAGCTCTGCATAAGAGGCTCGAATAACTCCTTAAAGATAATGACTTATTTAATGACTTAGACTATATAGCCATTTTTGTTAACAATCTCAAGGAATTAACATGGTTGTTGCTATCAATGCTTGTGCTTTAAACAATGATCATCCTTAACTAAACACTTATTTGTTAGGTACTTAATGCATTACTAATCCATTACTATGCAATCTCTCTTATGCCAAACTTTTTTTAGACATTTTAAAGATTGAGGTATTTGAAGGTCAGAATTTCAAAAGATGGTAGGAGTGCATTTCCTCCATTTTGGACATTCATAGAGTTGCATGGGCTTTCATCGATGCAAATATGGAGCAGAATTCACAAAATTGGAATTATGCTAATAAGGTTTGTTGTCATATAATTCTTAGCACATTATTTAATAAACTATTTGATATTTACTATTCTTACAAGGAATTTAAGGCAATTTAGGATTTAATTATTCTCAAGTACACTGTTGATGTATAAGAAAGCAAAAATTTGTGATATGAAATTTTTATCATTAGGATATAGATAATAAAGAAGATATAAAAACATAAATAAATGAATATTACAAACTGCATGAGGATTTAAAAGCTAAAAAAATAGTGTTGCAAGAGGAATTTGTCACTAGGGTTTTGATTAAAAAGTTATCTGATTCATAGAATGACTATAAACAACAACTCAAACACTAGTATAAACAACTCTCACTGGTAAGATTCATCACTCACATCACCATTGAAAATACTAAGTGTAGAGAAATGTAAGCTACTAAGGTAAAGGCATTGACAATGAAGACTAATCTAATGCATGATAGTTCACACTAAAAGAATCAACACCAAAAGAGCTCACACCAAATGAGGTATAATTATAAGCCCTCTTTTAATGATTCTAAAAAACATTATAAGCCTAAAACTATCAATCCCAATTTTAAGAAAAAGAAAGAAAATTGTTATGTTTGTAGAAAGTTAAGACATCAAGCAACCTAATGTGAGAAAAGGGTAAAAAATGACTATCCTCTAAAACCTAAAGCAAATTTGGTTGTAGATGATACAGATGACATAATCATAACAATCATTTTTTAAGCAAACATTGTGGCCAATGTGAAAGATTAGGCTCTTGACTTAAGTTCTACAAGCATATCTATGCTAATAGAGAAGCCTTTACCTCTTACTTATTAGTAGGAGATAAAGAAAATTTGAACTACCTTGGAGATTCAAGAGTTGCAAATGTTCTTGGAAAAGTTAGAATACTTTTGAAACTCACATTTGATAAGACCATGGCATTAAGTAATGTTCTACATGTGCTTACTATTAAAGCAAATTTAATTTTTGTATCTTTGCTAGGAAAAGTTAGGATTAAAGTACCTTCTAACTCTGAGAAGATAATTATGATAAAAAATAATATTTTTATAGAAAAGGGATACTACGATAAGGGTTTTTATACTGAATATCTTTAATGTTATGAATGAGACTAGATCTACTTCTACTTACTTTGTTAATTCATTTGATTTATGGCATCTTAGATTAGGTCATGTGAATTTTATGTATATTGCAAAAAATGAAAACTCTAGGATTAATACTTGTAGTTATTTTTAATAATATGAATAAATACTAAGTTTGTGTAGAATCTGAGCTAACTAAGAAAACATGTGCATTCATAAATAAAAGAGAATCAAACTTATTAGATTTAAGTCATACAGACCTTAATGATTTAAAACAAATATGGCAAAAGGTGAAAAAAGACATTACGTTACTTTTATAAATGATTACTCTAGATACACTAAAGTGTATTTAATAAGGACTAAAGATGAAGTCTTTTTTATAATCTTATAATACAAAGCCGAGGATGAAAATCAATTGATTTAGGAGAAAAAAATATCTTATTTAATGACTTTTCTAAAAAAGAAGAAATAAATATATGAGTTAACACCACTATATTCACCCAAATCAAATAGAGTGCCAAAAAGGAAAAATAAAAATCTTAAAGAAATGATGAATACTTTGTCATTAAGCTCTTTTATGCTTCATAATCTATGAGGGGAAGCAACTTTATTTGCATGCCACTTATAAAATAATATATGCTATAATAAAATAGGTCAAACTCCTTATGAGTTGTGGAAATGTTATGCACCTAATTTACAATATTTTAAAGTATGGGGATGTTTAGTTGAAATCTTATTACTTGAACCTAATTAGGATTAAAAATTTTTAATTGTATGTTTGTGGGATATGCTTGTAATAGTGTAGCATATAGATTTCTTATTTTGATTGTATGTTTGTGGGATATGCTTGCAATAAAATTATAGAAACAAAGAATATAAAATTCTTTGAACACATTTATCTACTAGCAATAAAATTTCTCATGCAATAAAGACTTTAGATGAAATTGACTAATGAAGTCTTAAGAAGTAAAAGACAAAGAAAAGAAAACCTCTTTTGGTAATAACCTTTTACACCTTTCTTGTTAATGATGATTCTCAATCTTATTTTTAAGCAGTTTCTTCATTTGAGGTAAAATTTTGGAAAGAAGCAATAAAAATAAAACTTGGATCCATTTTAAAGAATCAAACTTGTGAGCTAATGGATTTACCACCTGAGGCAAAGCTAATAAGTTATAAATGGATCTTTAAAAAGAAATATTTTCTTGATAGATTAATTGAAAATTTTAAAGCTTATTTAGTCACAAAAGTGTTTTCATAAAAACAAAATATTAACTACTTTGATATGTTTGATCTAGTAACACAAATTTCTTCAATTCATATCTTGTTTGCATTAGTTTTCATTTACAAATTATTTGTTCACTAAATAGATGCTAGAACTACTTTATTATATGGTACAACTTGAAGGCTATGAAGTCTCGGGATAGAAACAAAAAATCCACAACTAAGAAAGTCTTTATATGATTTGAAATAGACCCTTGAACAATAGTATGATAAATTTTACCAAACTTTTTTATATAATAGTTTTTCTTGTGTTAATATGGATAAATGTGTATATACAAAATGTGAAAATAATAAGTCTATGATCATTAGCTTATATATAGATAATGTTCTTTTTTTTTTACACTAATGTTCTTATTATGCATGAAACTAAATCTTTCTTGACTTCAAACTTTGACATGAAAGATATAGGCAAAGCTAGTGTTATTTTGCATATTAAAATTATAAAGAAAAATAGTGGCATTATATTGGCTCAACAACATTATATATAAAAACTTCTTAAGTAATTTGGGTATCTAAAAGAAAAACCTGTTAATATTCCTTATGATGTTAATGTGCTCAGATTATTAGGAGTCTAATGCATATAATGAATTTTTCTAGGCCTAACATAGCATATACTGTGTGTAGACTAAGTGACATACCTATAGTCCCAACCAAGATCACTGGAATATACTAGTATGAATAATGAAATATCTAAAAAGGAGTATAAACTATGATATTTTATAGAGTGGATATCCCACTGTAGTAGAAGGTTATAATGATGTTAATTGGATCTCTGATTTAGATGAGATTAAATCGACTAGTATTTTGTATTCACCCTTAATGGTGATGCACTAGCTTGAAAATCATCCAAGCAAACAATTATAGTTAGATCCATCATGAAGTTAGAATTTGTAGTTCAAGAGATAGTTGGAAGTGAATTTGAGTGGATAAGAAATTTTTTATTTGATATACCATAGTTACAAATCTGAAACCTTTGGTATCAATGAATTATAATTGCCAATCGACAATAGTCATTAATAAAAAGAAAGCTTTCAATGGGAAAAGTTGACATATATGATTAAGATATAATATTGTGAAGTAATTGCTCGAAGATGGAATAATTTTCATAAATTATATGAAGTTAGAAAGGAATCTAGTTGATCCTTTAACAAAACCCTTGGGTAGAAAACAAATAATTGATACATTGAAAGGAATAAAACTAAAGCCATTTTAAGAAATTAACATTGATAGTAACCCAACCTATATGATTAACAATCCAATAAAATAGGTTCATATGGGTAATAAAAATTCAATGTTAGTTTTGAAAGCATTAAAATTAATTTTATATGTCCCTCATATGGTGTCTAATATTAGTACTTTAAAATTATAAATTATATGTGAGGAAAAGCTTGACTTTTAATGAATTCCATAACTGTAATGGGCGATGTATTTAATTATAGTATACACTTGAAGGATTCATCCATATAAGTGTAAAATAGGGCCACTCTTATGTGATACTAGCAAGACCTTTAGAGCACTTATGAACTACCAACCATGTGTATGGCTTATTAATGTAGAATCATGTTGCATAGGAAAATGTTTTCCAAATATGAATTGATTGGTGAGACAACTATTTTATAACAAGAGATTATTAATTCATAGAAACTAAATTTTTCATCAGTTACTCTATGAATTATATCTCTCTCTTTCTAGATTTAGTTTATAGTCTATAAGACACCAAATTATTAATTACATTTATTCAAAAACCCAACAAATATTCTTTGTCTATTTCTTAGCTTTCTTTTATAAGTCTTTTGAAATATATGGGTATTGTTACACTTTATGTTATATTTCAAAAGACGAAGTCTCACATTGAGTAAGTTAAGCCTCAAGAGAAGGTTTATATATGAAACCTTTCTTTTACATAAAGTGAGAAGGAAAGGAAAATGACGAGCTTATGTGTACAAGGTGAGCCAAAGCAAGTGTAAGTAGTGGATTTATCCCCTTACATGCGAATATCACATGACGTTTGACCCAAATTTGCTTTTGTAAAACCAAATTAAAATAATTTTTATTTTATAAAATCTAATGCTTATTTGTGAAATTAGATTTTAACTTTGTTAAAAATCCAAACTACATCTAGATTTTTCTTTAAGATTTATTTCCAATATTTATTTCTCTAAGATTTATTTCCAACATTTAGTAGTGCTAACATTTTTCTGGAGAGTTTTATTACACCCTATAAATAGTGCATCATTTCTCTCATTTTCAAACAACATTGCTTAAATAACTCTCTTTGATAAACTTTTTCTTCACCTTAATTATTTCTCTTCCTTGCTAGGTTACATTTCATGTTACCTATTTTTTATTTTGATTATACATTTTCAAGACAGATAAGTCTATTGAATCATCGAGAAATTGTCGATTCAAGCTCTAAACAAGAGGTTTGGATAATTCTTTAAGAATAGTAACTTGTATCATATCTCAAACTACACAATCATTTTTATTAACATTTTTTGTAAATTCAACTTATAAACCTATCAAATTGACCTTTTTAGTAATTAATATATTTAGATTTAATATAATATAATGTCATATATAATATATATACATTTATAAAATATATATAATATTAATATAAAGTTAATACATATAATTATAAATATAGACATAATTTAATTATTGCTTTATTTTTTGCTTTGAAAGCATTTATTTGTTAGCTTATTTTGAAAGTTTAGTTATGTATGCAAACTCCTAAATAAGTCAACAAGTCAAGTTAAAATAGGTTAGACCAAGTTTGAAATTCATCCTTATATAGGCTCAAAGCCTAATTTAAAATAACCTATTGCTATCCCTATTAGTTAGGCTAAGTTGAACTAACACAATACTAGTTTCAAGTTGATATTTATTAAGTAATTTTAAGTAAGTTTTTCTATTTGTTATATTTTTATCTTATTATTATAATACTTAATTATTTATTGCTAATTTAATATTATTAATTAAATTAAATAAATTATTATTATTAATTTCACCTCACTATCCCTCTTATTACTAATTTTACATCATTAGTCAGTTGTAATCAATTATTATAATTATAATTAGAAAATGTAATTATATTTTATTTATTTTTATTTTTTATAATTTTGTAAAGTTTTAATTCTTTAATTTTTTATAAATTTTTTAATTCCTAATTTATTCCATTGTAATACTAATAATTTATTACTCTAATTAATATATTATTTATTTTATTCTAGTATTTAGTTTATGTATATTTAGATATGATAATTAATTTATGTAATTATTATTTTTATATTTTTTAGTTTTATCATGATAATTTTTGCATATAATTATACTTATTTTAATTATTTATTTTATTAAACTTGTGTAATATATATTAATAATATTATATAAATTTATTAATTTTAATATTAAAAGTTATTTAATATTATATATATACACACATATACACTCACACATAAACACATTAATCATTTAATCTTTTATTATTTATTGTATATTATTAGCCAAGGTAACTTAACTTGTTAACCAATAATCTAGTAGGACTAGGGTAATAGATTAGTCTAATAATTTAACGGCCTAACATTTACTAGTTTTTGTTCTTCACCAAATTGGATCATTGATATGATTTTCTATACTATTTTCAATCTCAAATTAGATAAAATTATATCAATTACAAATCAATATATTAGATTCAACCTATTTTCACAATTCTAATTTCTCTTGTCTTAAATATAAAGAAAATCTTGAATTTGGAAGAGATCGTGATATATACTAATATAATATTGTATTATTACATAACTAGATCTGATCATACATTATATTTACTTTTTTTAAATTCATATCTAGCATATTATACACTAATATATTAACAATTAAATTTAATGGTGTACTAGTACATCATTATATTGGTAGTGCACTATACTCATTTCCTATAATTTTATTTGAAATAAATCTTGCATTCAACGAAAAGTAACCATTTATTACGGCCAATAATGATGTTGTACAAAAACAAAGATATTAAGATATATCTTTAACTTTTAGTAAAGAACTAGAAAATCACTTTTATTAGAAATTCTCATCTTAATGATATAATTATATTCTAAATATACTAATTTGATATTTTTTTATCATAGAATCCTTATTTTATCAATACTATACTAAGTATCCAAATAATATTATAAAATAAGCTTTTCTTAAATCAAATTGGAATCTTACAAAAATATTAAAATCTAATATTCTATATTTATTCAAACCATATTATTTTAGCAATCTATAACATAAATTTCTATTTTTCTGAGCCATCATCATACATTCAAAATACCTATAAATGAGTTTTCTTTGACTTTTGCATGAATATGTCATATTAATAAAATATTCTATTTATATGTTAATCATTCTTTTTTAGCATTTCCAATCATAAAGATTATACTTTTGTTTCATATAAATTGTTATATATATCACACACAAAATTTATCTTCAAATCAACCCCTAAATAACAAATATCAAAGAAGCTAATTGCATATAGATTTTATCACAACCTTTGAAGGTCATAAGTAGCTTAAGGCATCAAAAACCACCAAGGTCATTGGAGCTAAAATGCCCTGATGCAGTCAAACTCAACTCCAACCCATAATTGCTTGATGTCCTCTCCAGTTTGTTGCTTGTTGGCACACCAAGGAGTCACAGATCGAAAGGGTTTACAGTAGCAAGTAGGAATTAGAATCTTCTAGATTTTTTATGACCTTTTTCCATTTTTCGGCCACAGATGTGGTGCCACTGCGCACGACTTTGCTTTTGCAAGATTTCATCTTATTCCTCTAACAACCAAAATGCATGGAGGACCTCGAGCAACTATGGGATGGAACTGAGTTTGATTGTGTTAGGGCATTTTGGTT
Source organism: Sindora glabra (assembly GCA_020226215.1). NCBI lineage: Eukaryota > Viridiplantae > Streptophyta > Magnoliopsida > Fabales > Fabaceae > Sindora > Sindora glabra. The sequence goes on along the minus strand of CM035228.1, from coordinate 49,599,808 downwards.
TTGGTGACCCTCAATGGTTTTTAAGATTGGCAAGCTATTAGTAACCCTCGTAATTTGCTATAAAATCTTTTATGCGATTAGCTTCTTTAACATCTGTTATTTATGAGTTGATTTGAAGATAAATTTTATGTATGATATATATGATGATCTATATAAAATAAAAATATAACCTTTATGATAAGAAATGCTAAAATAGAATGATTAACATATAAATAGAATATTTTGTTTTATTAATATAGCAAATTCATGCAAAAATCAAAGAAAACCTATTTATGGATATTTTGAATGTTTGATGATGGCTCAAAAAAATAGAAATTTTATGATATAGATTGCTAAAATAATATAATTTGAATAAATATAGAATAATAGATTCTAATATTTTGTAAGATTCCAATTTGATTTGAGAAAACCTTGGTTTATAATATTATTTGGATGCTTAGTATAATATTAATAAAATAAGGATTTTATAGTAAAAAATATCATATTAGTATATTTAGAATATAATTATACCGTCAAGATGAGAATTTCTAATAAAAATGATTTTCTAGTTCTTTACTGAAAGTTAAAGATATATAAGGATTTCTGATATTTCAATGATAAGTTAAAAATAAAAAAAGTGAGGATCGAGGATAATTTAGTGGCGTAGTTGGATTATCAGTTAATATTGAAAAATATAAAAGGCAAGTAAGAAGGAATGCTATTATATTATGATCTAAATAAGGATATGTAATATATGGAAAGAAAATAAATAATGTTTATATAATTATAATTTATCTTTGTAAATAGTGATAATAAAAGGAAAATATGAAAAGATGAATATGGATGCTTTGAAGTTTCCAAGGGTGGATCAATGTTATCAGGTGAGTATATGTCTCATCACAGATTAATATTATCATAAAAAATAGCTTGATGTGAATTGTATTTTTATAGGAAGTACAAATTTTATATTCATGTATATATGTGTGTGTAAACTTTGTGCCAATGTATAAGTGCAATTAGCTATTTCAATGAAAGCCAATAGATTAGAGTACACAGTGGAAATATAGTAATGATGTTTCTACCTAATAATGAATTATGACTGAGTTTCTATGATATCTATTTGTGATAACCACATGGGTGAACATGACAACATTATTATATATATATATATATATATATTATTGTATTCTTGATATTGCTCAATGATGAATTAGTTATCTTGCACTAAAGGTTTTACAAATAATTATGCTATGAGAGTTGAACTCTCTCATGCATATTACTTTTGAATTATGCCAATAATGACATTGGAAACTGTGAACGATAATGAAGCTATAATGTGAAATCTGGATAAAAAATTTCTAGCAAATAGTTATGAAGAATATAAGATCGATTTGAGAGCAGGATGGAAAATTCCTAACTAGTAATTAAGAAAAATATAATATATAAGGAAATCAAAAAGTGGTTACACGTTTGTTTATTATAATTGGATGTGTGATATGATGTGATATTAGAAATTATCCATGATTAGATGTTATGATTGGTGTTATTGAGATGATTTATTTATGTTTAAACCTTAATGGTTGTTTGTGATTGTGATGTCTACTTAGAATAGGTAGTGTATGATATGATAACGATTTTGTGTGCTATCAAATAATAAAAATTATTAAGATTTATAATAAAAAGTATAGAATTTAAGTTATGTGTAAGTGAATATTTCATCCAAGGCTTGGTTTCACTCATTCAAAAACTTAAGGAGATTGGGTTGAATTTATTTCTCTAATCAAACTTTTAACTTGCTTGTGACCATTTAATATAATTGAATCGAGGTTTAGTAATGATAGATATATGTTTAGCACAACCAGGTCACACCCCTAATGATTCCCTAATATTATCTTTTCTAATTGAATTCCTAACAATGTCTATACAATTGTTGAATTATTGATGCAATAAAAATGAAAGAAACTAATACAAATAGGATACAAGTGTAACAAAATAGAATATTATAACAGAATGGATGCAATATGATGTATGCTATATGAAAATTATGTAGGATACAGAATGAAAAATTAGGGGGGTTATTTGCATGAAATTAAACAAGAGCAATAAACTAAACAAATGTAAAATAGAAGAAAAATAAAAATGAAATAGAAAGGAATTCAATGGAACGAAACAACTAATTCAAGGAATTGAAAGCTCTAACTTGAATTAATCATGGATCAAATAGGATTTGACTTTTCTAATTAATACTTCAACCTTGGATTACCTAGAACCACTATAATAATCCATGAATCCTACGTTAGACAACTATCTAGGATTTGATTAATTAAGTTTAGCTGATTAAGCAACCACTATAATCACTATGCTAGATTGAAACTGATTTAATGATAAAATTCGATTGAATTGAGAAATTAAACTAGAAACCTCTAAATTAATCACCAACCCTTGGACCCTATATGTGAAAACATGATTTACCAATCACAATTCAATATCAAAATAGCAAAGAAATTAGAAACCATAAGGATGGACAACAATTATATTAAATCAACATCTAACACATGTAATCTCAAGAATTTAGCATAAGTAAATAGTAAAAGAGGAAAATTAATTAAAGAAAGCTAACATTACAATTCATGATCTCATAATCCACAATAGGAAAGCCTCAAACTCCTTAACCAACCATAGATTTAAGCTTTCATTGATGAATAACAAAGAAAACAAGAAGAAGAAAGAATTATTTACTGAGTCTGTCTATCTTCCTATGTATTTGACCTAATTAAGCTAAAACCCTATTGGACTTGCATTGTATGACTCTTAGGATTACAAAAATAAGATTTTCCTAATTTTTAGAAGCCCAACCCTATTTTTTACAAGTCAATTAAATAGAGACAAAATAGAAATGAAATAGAAAGGAATTCAATGGAACAAAATAGCTAATTTAAGGAATTGAAAGCTCTAACTTGAATTAATCATGGATCAAATAGGATTTGACTTTTCTAATTAATACCTTAACCTTAGATTACTCAGAACCGCTATAATAATCCATGAATCCTATGCTAGATAACTATCTAGGATTTGATTAAGTTTAGCTGATTAAGTAACTGCTATAATCACTATGCTAGATTGAAACTGATTTAATGACAAAATTCGATTGAATTGAGAAATTAAACTAGAAACCTCTAAATTACTCACTTAAATTTATGACCATATATGTGAAAACATGATTTACTAACCACAATTCAACATCAAAATAGCAAAGAAATCAGAAACCATTAAGATGAACATCAATTATACCAAATCAACATCTAACACATGTAATCTTAAGAATTTAGTACAAGTAAATAGGAAAAGAGGAAAATTAATTAAAGAAAGTCACATTAGAATTCATAATATCATAATGCACAATAAGAGAGCCTCAAACTCCTTGAATCAACCACATATTTAAGCTTTCATTAATGAAGAACAAAGAAAAAAAGAAGAAGAAAGAGTTATCTACTGAGTTTATCTGTCTAATTTAGACCATGAAGAGTTCTTCTTATTTATTTAACCTAATTAAGCTAAAACCCTATTTGACTTGGATTTTATGACTCTTAGGATCATAATAATAAAGTTTTCCTAATTTTTAGAAGCTCAAACCTATTTTTTACAAGTCAATTAAACTCAATAGTTACATTAGTAAATTCCTATAGGTCTAAATTCCAGCCAGTTTTTAATCATGAAATCAATGTAATTTGAAAAACTTATGAACATGAAACTTATAGGATTATGTATTATAAGAATTTAGGCATTAGTTTTAGATTAATTTGACTTCTGTAACTCTAGTTACGGCCTAAAAATTGAGGCAAGCTCAAATAGGATAGAGAGATAATTTCAATTTCTTAGCTAGATATAACCTTTAAAACATCTGAATTGGGCTTAGGACAAAACATAAAAGTTGTAGATATTTCTTTAAACTTTCTAAAAATATAAATTTCCCCTTAATCTAATATCCAAATCTCAAGATATGACTAAAAAATAGAAATAGTATCAAAATTTAACATTTACCAAATAAATTCAAACTATTGTAAAATTAATCGTAAATTATAAAATAGGGCCTAATTAGTGAAATTAAGCAAATGTAACACCTAAGAGACATAAAATATGGGAAAATAAAATAATAAATATTTTTCTCATTAAATTCCCCTACACTTAGCTCTTACACGTCCTCAAACAAGACATAACTTTTTTCAAAACTAAAACATAAAAGATTTTACTTTCCAAAATCTTCAAAATCACAAATCCATAAGCAAGAGATAATTAAAAGTTAGCAAGAAGCATAACACTTCATAAAGAAAAATCTTAACAAACTTAGAATTAATCAGCATAACAACTTTATTCAAAAAGAGTATATTAAATTGGTAGATTCTCACAAAGTTCACTCTCGAACTCTTAAGTGTTTAAGGTAAAGTGTTTTGCTTAAGTTCACTCCATGAAATTGCTCTACCATAAGCTTGCTAATAATCTAATCTCCATTACTCAAATCATATGTATAAACTTAAATCACATGGATAACATAAATCAAAAGTACTTTACTCATTGTTGTAATATGGCTAAGATAAGGGTAAGAAAAATAAGGATATGGAAGGTTATAAACTAAAGAAATTAATGGAGCAATTAAATAAAAAATATATGAGCAAATCATAAATAATTACAATTTAACACATCAAGCCAAATTCAAATTCAAACACTAATTAACTTTTTTATTTTTCTTTCCCTTTTCTTTCTTTTTTATCAATTTAATTCAACTTTTTTTGCTTTGCTTTTTTCTTCTTATTTTTTTAACTTTGATTAATTTGATTTTTTTTCAACCAACCTTTAATGATGACTTTTCACAATACATGAACTTACACACCTCCCACACTTATTAAAGAACCTATTTAATAAAAATTCAAATATTCTACTGATCCTTAAGGTTAGGTAAAGTCATTCATTTTTCATTGGAGAAATATGCTTATGGGTTAATCAACAAAGAAAAGAGTCATAAAAGCTCAAAAGGGGCTTAACAAGGGTAAAAACTTCAAGGTTAACTTATTTTTCTCTAGTTTAAAAGAAAGAAAGAATGCCTTAATCATGTCTATGCATTCATGTACAAAATGTAATATAAAAAAAATCCAAAGTAAGTTCTAGAAAAATAAATCTTAGAAGAATATCACACAAAAAGAAAAGAGAATAATATAGATTTTCAATATAAAGCTCAAAATCTCACAGGGTAAGTCATGCTACCAAGTTCAACCTACCAATTCAAAATCCATCACTACATCAATTAACTTCAAGAAGCAAAACCATTCATTTAATCACATTATGAATACTATCTAAATTCAATTGAATCTTACTCATGAAAATACAAAATCTCCATTTATAAAAAGCACTAAAAAGGACTAAAAATGACTCACAATGACATAAAAACAAGTGAAAAATAAACTTTTTTTAATTTTCTATTTTTTTCATTTTTTTTGAAAGCATAAAATTGAAAAGCATAAAAAAAAAGCATTGAAAAAAGACACAACATATAAAGTAAATCCTAAAAGTCTCCACCCACACTTAAATTTTATATTATTCTTAATATAAAGCATATCAATATCATTAATAACATCATCAAAAGAGATAAAGGACATATAATTAAAAGAGAAGGGTAAAAGAAAGCAAATCTAAAGTTGCTTGGGTTGCTTCTTAAGAAGTGTCTTTCTTTAATATCTTTAGCTAAACATTATGCTCAAGCTTCTCCATCAAGAATAAACTAGGATCCTTAACTCCATTGCTTCTACCACTTACTCTTGAAAGCCTTCATAAAATAGTTTAAGCCTTTGCCTATTGACTTTGAACACTTTATTGCTCTCCAAGCTCTTAATTTCAACTGCACCTCAAGGAAAAATGTTAGTAACAATAAAAGGTCCATTCCAAAGGGAATGGAGTTTACCCAACATCAATTTAAGCCTTAAATTAAATAACAAAACCTTTTAGCCAATCTTAAAAATTTTTTTAAGAATGAATTTCTCATGAAATGCCTCTTTTTTTCTCTTTGTAAAGCCTAGAAATTCTCATAAGCTTCAAGTCTTAGTGCTTCCAATTCTTGTAATTGTAATTTTCTTTCCTCTCCAAATGCCTTCAAATCTATGTTGCACCTTTTTATAGCCTAAAATGCTTCATGATCTAACTCTACCTGAAGATGACATGCTTTCCTAAAAATAATCTAACATGGAGACATCCCAATAAGAGTTTTATGCACAGTCCTATAAGCCTAAACTACATCATCCAATTTAAGGATCTAATCTTTTCTATTAGGCTTCACAATTTTTTCTAAGATTGACTTCACTTCTCCATTGGAAATTTCTACCTACCCATTTGTTTAGAGATGAATAGTATGGAAACTCTATGACAAATCCTATATTTCCTTAATAAAGCCTCAAATGCTCTATTACAAAAATGAGTCCTTTGATCACTAATCAAAGTACTTGGAATGTCAAACTTGTTAAAGATGTGAGATGTGACAAAATCTACAACAACTTTGGAATCATCAATTTTTATGGCTTTAGCTTCCTCCCATTTAGAAATTTAATCAACAAGAAAAAGAATGTAAATAAAGCCAAAAGATGAAGGGAAAGGATATATAAAATTGATGCCTAATATATCAAAAACTTCACAAAAAAGCATAGGAGATTAAGGCATCTCATATCTATGAGTTAAATTCCCCATCTTCTAGCATTATTCATAATTTTTATAAAACATGTAAGCATCATGGAACAAAGTAGGCTAATAAAAACCATAATCTAGCACTTTCCTTATTGTTCTCTTAGGTCTCAAGTGACCTCCACAAGCATAATCATGATAAAATGTAAGTATGGAATAAAACTCATAATCATGTAACATCCCACAAAATCTTTATAAATAAATATCATCCTATACATAATACTTAGCCTTACTCTTGAACCTATCAATTTAAGCTTTCTTATTATATGCAAGCAACTCATTAACAACCAAATAATTCATTAAATTAACATATCAAGGATCTTTATCTAGCAACAAAAAAAGTTACTCATATGGAAAGGTGTCATGGATAGAAAGAGTGTTTACATTCCTTGAAATTCTGCTCAAATGATTAGCCACTAAGTTTTTAACACCACTCCTATCTTTAATCTTAATGTCAAACTCTTGCAAAAAGCAATATCCATCTAATTAAGCATGGTTTTGCCTTGGGTTTCTTCAAAAAGAATTTCAAAGCTGCATAATTAGAAAACACAATCACCTTAGAACCAAGCAAATATGATCTAAACTTATCTAAAGCAAAAGTAATAGCTAAAAATTCTTTTTCTATTGTAATGTAATTTGTTTAGGTAGCATCCAAAGTCTTTGAAGTATAGTAAATCACAAGAGGTTATTTTCCTATTCTTTGTGTAAGAATAGTACTAATTGCATAGTTAAATACATCACATATTAATTCAAATGGTAAATCCCAAGATAGTGGTTGAATGATGGGAGGAATGGTAAGAGCTTACTTCAACTTGTCAAAAGCTTCCTTGCAATGTTGATCAAAGTTGAATTCTACTTTTTTTTTAAAGTAGCTTGGATAATGGAAGAGCTATCTTACTAAAATCTCTGATAAATCTCCTATAAAAACTTGCATAACTAAGAAAAGAATGCACTTCCTGAACACAAGTGGGGTAAAGTAAAGTAAAAATCATATTAATCTTAGTAGGATTTACTTTAATGCCTTTTCTACTCACTATATGTCCTAAAACTATACAATGCTCTACCATGAAATGACATTTTTCAAAATTTAGCACAAGGTTAGTTTCAATGCATTTGTCTAATACTCAAGAAAGACTATCCAAGCATACATCAAAGAAGGAACCATAAATAGAAAAATTATCCATAAAAACCTCAATGAAATCTTCTAAAAATCTAGAAAAAATGCTCACCATATACCTTTGGAATATACCAAGTGCATTGTATAGGTTAAAAGGCATCCTCTTATAGGTAAAAGTGCCAAAAGGCAGGTGAATATTGTCTTGTCTTGATATTCTAGTGCAATGTGGATTTGGAAATAACTATTATAACCATCTAGGAAACAATAGTGGGGTTTTCCAACCAATCTCTCTAACATTTGATCAATGAAAGGTAGTGGGAAGTGGTCTTTTCTAGTTACTTATTCAACTTCCTATAATCAATGCAAACTCTCTAACTATTCCACATTTTAGTATAGAGCAAATCATTATTTTAGTTCTTCACTATTGTTAAGCCACTTTTCTTAGGAAAAACTTGAATTGGACTCACCTAGTTGTTATCTAAAATTGGATATATATTACCAATCTCAAAAAACTTAGTGATCTCCTTCTTTACCAAGTCCAAAATTAGGGGGTTGAATCTTCTTTATAGTTAATAAGAAAAATATTTACTATTTTATTTTCCCATATTTTATGTCTCTTATGTGTTACATGTGTTTAATTTTATAGAATAGGACTTTTTTTATAATTTTAGATTAATTTTACAAGTTTTTGAATTTATTCGGTAAATGTTGGATTTTGATACTATTTCTATTTTTCAATCATATCTCAGGCTCTGGATATTGGATTAAAGTAAAATTTATATTGATGAAAAGATAAAATAAATATCTATAACTTTTATGTTTTAGTTAAAGCCTAGTTCAAACTCCTTCAAGCCTTTACTTGGCCAATAAGCTAAAGTTGTGTTTCTAATATAGCTGAACCCGTTTCTGTATTTAGGTCATATCTAGAGATATAATGGTCCGATTAACCTGAAACTAGTGCCTAAATTCTTAGAAAACATAATGTTTATGGATTTTCGAGAATTCATTAATTTCATGGTCAAAATTAGGCCAGAAGTAAGATCTATGGGAATTCTCTGATACTGCCTTCTAGAAATTTGACAACTTATAGAAACTTGCTTTAAATAGGTCTGAGCTTCTAGAGATTTTGAAAAGCCTTATTATTGTAATTGTAACTCTAATAAACATCTAATCCTAGTTCAGTAAGGTTTTAGGCAAATTAGGTTATATAAATGGGCAAGAGGGTTGAAGGGAGGAACACAATTCAGAATTACAAAACAGATTCACTTAGTAACCAGCTCCCTTCATCTTCTAGCTTTTTTCATTCTTCATCAATAGAAGCCTAAATTCATGGTTGATTTAAGGAGTTAAGGCTCTCCTTTTGAGGATTATGAGATTATGATTTGTAATGTTGACCTTTCTTAATTAATTTTCTTCTTTCTCTATTTGCTTGTCTTGAAGGTCTTGAGATTCATTGTGTTGGATATAGATTTGATATAATTGATATTCACCCTTGTGATTTCTGATTTCTTTGTTGTTTTCTTATAAAATTATAGTTGATAAATCATAGTTTTATGCATAGAGACAGAGGGTTGAGGAATTAATTTAGAGATTTCTAATTTAACTTCTCAAATTAATTGAATTCTATTCATAAATCAATTTTGATCTAATTTAGGGATTATAACAATTGCTTAATTCAACTAATATTAATTAATCAAATCCTGGGCCATTGTCTAGTGTAGAATTCATGAATTATTGTAGAGATTCTAGGTAATTCAAGGTTGAAAAATTAATTAAAAAAAGTCAAATCCTAATTAATCTATGATTAATCTAATTTAGGGCTCTCAATTTCCTTGAATAAACTATTTGATTCCATTAATTTCTCTTCTATTTTATTTTTATTTTACTTTAGTTTTCAGTTAAATTTCATACTTATTAGTTGCTTAATTTATGCAACTAACCCCTTCAATTCTATATTGTAAAAAAATTACATAAATAGCACACAGCATATTATTGTATTCTGCATTCTTTTTTTATTCTATTTTTGTGATAACATTCTATTTTCACTGCATTACCATTCTGTTTGTATAAGTTTTCTTTCTTTTCATTGTATAAATAACTCAATAATTGTGCATATATTGTTAGGAATTAATTCAAAAAAAGATAAAATTAAAGGACCACTAGGGGTAAGGCCTAGTTGTGTCATTATTCTGCATTATCTTGTAGCATACTAATTTTAATACAATTTTAGTGCATTGTGGAGTGCACATCAATAGTTATTTCACTAGTTTAGATCCTTCTTCTAACAAAATTCTATGCATACAAGTAGAAGGGCTAATATCAAGAATGTCTACAAATGTCTGCCTTATTACTTGTTTATGAGCTCGTAAAATTTGCAACAATTTCTCCTTTTGTTCAGGTTGCAAATTCTTTGCTACAATGATTAGTAGCTTCTCATTCTCTTCTAAAAATACATATTTCAAATATTCTAGAAAGAGGTTTGAACTCCAATGTTGGTGGCTAGATGACAGAAGGTATTAACTTCATGGTAGAAACCAGTTTCATAAGGTGAATTCCTTCTTAGATAGCAAATTCTACATTTTCTACATCTTTTGGAATAGTACTGGTTTCTCCACTCAAAAATGCAAAAATTTCTTTGCATATGGCACATTGGTTATCACCATCATAGCAGGTGCATTCATGATCATCAAAACTATCTATAAAACTTAAAAATGCAGGGAAAATTAGCAAGCATGTCATCAAGGGCATTTTTAGCAAGTTCACCAAGCACATCTATTTGAAATACATAATGTTCTTCAATAAGGAATTTCATGTCTCCAAAGATGTTAAAAGTCACTACTGTATCTCTAACTTCCATAGAAAGAGTGCCATTATCATATCAATTTTCATTTTTGCTATCTTGAGGAAAGGTCTTTCTAGAATCAAAGGTGCAAGGATATTTGAAAACTCATCCTCCATTGGTAGAATGTAAAAACCTATTGGAAATATTAACTTTTTTAACTTGAACCAGCACATCTTTAATAACTCCAACTGGTTACATAATGCTTTTGTTAGCTAATTAGATGATAACTCCTATTTGCTTCAAGGGACTAAGTTATAGAAAGGAGAATATAGACATTGGCATGACATTTATGGAAGCTCCCAAGTTAATTAAAGCATATTCAAATCTATTGTTGCCTATTACACAGGGTATATCAAAAGTTCCTAGATCCTTGCACTTTTGAGGTAAACTTAGTTGAAGAATGGTTAAAACATTCTAGTCTAAACTCATTTTTTCATTGCCATGAAGCTTTCTCTTGTATATGCATAGTTTCTTGAGGAATTTAGCATACTTGGGAATTTATTTAACATCTAATAGTGGAGTGTTAACTTCTAACTTCCTAAAAGTTTCCAGGATCTCTTTATCTCTATCAATTTCTTCTCTTTTCTTGGACTGTGTGATTCTGTTAGGGAGGGGAAGTGATCTTGTGAAGTCTACTAATTTTTATACTATCTCTGGTTTATTTGAATTTTAGAAAGATTGACGAGAGTTTTCTATAGCATCTTTAGTAGTTACTGGTTGTTTTGCCTTTTGTTACTGGGTTACCAGTTATATATTGTTAGGAACATGAATTTCTTTGCCACTTCTTAACATAATGGTAAACACGTTGCCTTTTAGGTTAAGAATTGACTGGGAGGGTAATTTCTTAGAACCTTATGATTTAAGCTCATTTATGGTAGAAGCAAGATGACCAATCTATGTTTATAGGTTTTACATTGTAGCATCTACCCTTTGTTGAAACTACAAATTGTTAGTAACCATTTTCTTGATCAATTCCTTAAAAGATGGTTAAGAGCATGAGGATGATGATGCTTGCTAGTTCTGGAAGTTTTGCTATTAGATTGGCTTGGAAGGTTGCTATTATTGGAATGGAGTTCTATTTTGGTATAGTTTTGGTCTGGTTTGTTGGATTAGTACATTACTATATCTAAAATTATGATGGTCCCTCTAGCTAGGATTATAAAAATTCGAGTAAAGATCATATTTTGTTTGTTGCTATTGCTAGTACTAATTTTATTGCTGTTGGTATAGTGGCTTCCTAAGAAATACTATTGTAGTATACGCTTCGTATTAGCCATTATCCTCGTAAGGTTAGACATGAATCAATAAGATGGCTTAAGCAAGAATAAATGCTATAAAGTCTGGTAGGTGGAGGGATATATAATTGCTACTGTTGTTATCCCATTACTAGTTATCTCATTAAAGAGGTTAATCCATCTATCCTATGCTCCATTTGGTTTGCATAAGAGGAGAAATTCATTTCATGTACACTTCTAGTAGTAGGGAGCATTTTAGTGCCAAATTGATGTGAATGTGCTGTTATATTTGCAATAAGGTCTCTTGCTGCTATTGGAGTTTTATCTATTAAGGCAAAACCACTTGCAATATCTATAATGCTCCTATCCATTGAAAGCAAGCCTTTATAGAAGTATTGGATGAAGAGCTGCTCACTGATCTGGTGATAAGGATAATTTGCATATAACTTCTTGAACCTTTCCTAATACTCATAAAGGGTCTCTCCATTCATTTGTTTAATGCCACATATCTTTTTCCTTATTGTAGCAACTCTAGAAATAGGAAAAAAAATTTTAAGGAAAAATTGTTTCATGTTATTCCAACAAGTGACTGATCCAAGTTGCAAGTAGTAAAGCCAATCCTTAATTGCATCAATTAAGGAGAAAAGGAGTGCCCTGAGCTTGATGTGATCTTTAGAAATTTTTTAAGGCTTCATTGTAGAACATACCACGTAAAACTCCTTTAAGTGCTTATGTGGATCCTCACCTATAAGACCATGGAACCTTGGAAGCAAATGAATTAGATCAAATTTTGATTCAAAATTAGAATCAAGTTCAAGATATTGGATGTCTAATGGTTAATAGATAATATCAGGGGCAGCCAATTCCTTCAAAATCCTATTATTATTTACCATATTTTCTATGCCACCTAGAGGGTCAAAATGGGGAGTGGAGGAGCTAGAACTATTTATATTTTTATTCCTACAAAGGGAATGAAAAGTCCTATTAATTTCAGAATCAAAATCAAATAATTTAGCAGTAGTTCTTCTTGTCATGCATTAACACCACACAACACTACATTAGGAAAGCTATAGGAACACAAAAACACAAAAATGGTAATGCAACATGAAATATCCACCTAAATATATCTAATTAACCTATCTAGACATTTTTAAAAATTATGAGGCCAACATAAAAAGCTTCCTGTAACTATACAGAACCTAAAAATATAATAAAATTATTTAAAAAAATTAAAAAGTTATTAAAATAATGGAATTTGAAAAAAAAAGGCACTTCACAACTAAAACTGTGACTTTTAATGAGAAAAATTAAATCTAACTCATGTAAAAATTTTAGCTCAATCAAAGCTAGAGAGACCCAGTATGGTTCTTAGGGGGTAAGGTAAAAAATTATGTAAAACTAATTTTCTTAGGTCAAAAACCTGTTTTTAAATATTAAATGATATATAATATGATAAAATATGATGAATTGAAGTGAAGGTATAAAAAGAAAATAAAGAAAGTAATGGAATCTAAGAAAATGCAAGAAACATAATTAATCGATATAATTACTAACTGAAATACTAGAATAATTGTGTAACATATTGCTAGACATATGCGAGAAAAGATTAATTCAAGAGGATCCCTAGCAACAATGCCAAAATTTTTATGTACACATCACAATACACCAAAATTAGTTAAATTTGGTCTATTAAGGAAATAATGTAAAAAAATGGCACATCCAGGTTGTACCCCTAGTGATCCCTTGATATTATCTTTTCTAATTGAATTCCTAATAATGTCTATACAATTGTTAAATTATTAATGCAATGAAAATGAAAGAAACTAATGCAAACCGGATGCAAGTGCAATAAAATAAAATGTTGTAGCAAAATGGATATAATATGATGTATGCTAGATGAAAATTATGCAGGATGCAAAATGCAAAATTAGGGGGTTGTTTGCATGAAATTAAACAAGAGTAGTAAACTAAACAAATGTAAAATAGAAGCAAAACAGAAATGGAACATAAGGAAATTCAATGGAATGAAACAACTAATTCAAGGAATTGAAAGCTCTAACTTAGACTAATTATAGATCAATTAGGATTTAACTTTTCTAATTAATTCTTTAACCTTGGATTATCCAAAACCCTTGTAGTAATCCATGAATCCTACACTAGATTACCATCTAGGATTTAATCAATTAAAATTAGCTAATTAAACAACTGCTATAATCCCTATGCTAGATCGAAACTGATTTAATGATAGAATTCGATTGAATTAAAAAATTAAACTAGAAACCTCTAAATTAATCATCAACCCTCTAACCCTATATATGAAAACATGATTTACTAATCAAAATTTAACATCAAAATATCAAAGAAATTAGAAACCACAAGGATGAACAACAATTATACCAAATCAATATTCAACACATAGAATCTTAAGAATTTAGCACAAGTAAATAGTAAAAGAGGAAAATTAATTGAAGAAAGCTAACATTATAATTTATGATCTCATAATCCACAATAGGAAAGCCTCAAACTCCTTGTGTAATATCCCGAATTTTCAATTCTATTATTTGAATCTCTAATTTCTGAGGCTGTAGAAACGAAGAGCATGATTGAGTTAGCTTGGTGGGTGAATCTTAAGTTGAAAGGAATTAAGTGTAAGGGTAAACGAAATTTTTGAAGGAAAAAGGGTAGTAGGAAAAGAATTAATTTTCCTAAACAGTATAGATGATCAGAGGAGGTTGGAAAACCCTAAAATGGGAAGTTGTCTAAGTCTGACAGTGTAAGGAATTTTAAACAGATAGAGACCCTATGGACTAAATTGTACTAGTGCAGAATCGGGTGTGGTTAAAGTGTAAATAATTAAGGATTTGGGATTTAATGTGAATAACTAAGAGTTTGGGGTGCAATATGTGATTTTAATTAGTGTGACCAATGGATTCATGACAAGTGTCATTATCAGAAAAATTTTGGCAAGGATAGCCTTATTAATTGGTGAAAAAGGATTAAAATACCCTTGGAAATCTTAAAAATGACCAAAATATCCCTAGAAGCTTCTTGAAAAGTCTTCTTTCTTCTCCATTTCTCTAAAAGCTGCAAGACACCTCCATGAAAGCTCCAAGACGTGCAGGAGAGAGAGAGAAAGAGAGAGAAAGTTTCTTTTGAGTTTTTCACCCAAAAATAGTGAGATTTAAGCTTAGTGGTAGAAGGGAAAGTTGCTCCTCTCATCAAGCTCTATCCGTTGGTGTGTTTAGAGTAAAGAAAAGCTCAAGTTTGATCAAGTTTGGGGAGCTCTAAGTAAGGATTTTCAAGTTGTAGCAAGAGGTAAAGTTGTTCTGCTCTAAAAGCTCTTTAAAGTACTCTTTTTAGTTTCTTGAGATTTTGATGTTGGAGTGGTCAAAGGTAGTTAATCATGGAGTTTAGGATGATTTGAACATGTCTAATGGTGTTTTAGATGTTGTTGTATTGATTTATGGCTTTGGTTTGGTGTAAAACTAGCAAGAAACCATGATGTACACACTTGGGTTTTAGAGGCATAATGGTGCATGTGTAGTATTGGCATGATTTGTTTGGAATTTGGTTAAAATGATAAAATTAGGATGATTCTTATAAGTTATGAAGCCTATGGAAGATGAATTTTGAGTTATGAAAGTGTGTATGGAACTTCCCTTTTGAGAAGCCAAGGGGAGAAGGAGGTTTAGCCATGTAAAATTGTGTTTTTGGAAGATCAGTAATGTACACGGGGTAGAACACGGCCCATGTTGAACCTTGTGTTCTTCTGCGAAGGCTGATCAGTAATGTACATGGGGCAGAACACGGCCCATATTGTACCCCATGTTCTGAACACGGGGTAGAACATGGCCCATGTTCACCCCCGTGTTCTTTGCTGAGTTAACATTTTGGCTTTGTTTCTTCAGGATTTGCATGGCTTTACCTTTGGATCCTTTTCTAATGTTCATATATGTCATTTCAAGGCTTGAAAGCAAAGTATAGAGCATCTAAGTATGCATTTAATTAAGTGGAGAAAGTAAAGAATACATGAGGATTAGGGAAGTGATGATGTTCTAATAAGAAACTATGATGTGTATTTGTATAGACTAAAGAGTGACAACTTGCAAAGGCAAGAGGAAGTGTAAAGGAGTTTTTGGTGAGAGCAAAGGGAACATCACATTGGAAGCTTGTGAAAGGTAGCTAGCTTTATCCTTAAGCTGTTTTCTATTTATATGATTTTCTGTGTTTTATGCTATTGTATGGAATGTGTATGGAATTGTTGTGCACGCATTCCGGGAAGACAGTGTGATACTGTGTGTGTTTGGCCTATGGCTCGGGTCCTCGGAATGTTAATGCAATTGTTGTGGCACAACCCGAGCAGACAGTAGAATACTGTGTTTGGCCTAAGGCTCGGGATCCTCGGGGATAATAGTGCATTTGTTGTGTGTGGTACCTATGGCCAAGGACCTCGGGAAGACAGTGTGATACTGTGTTAGGCCTTTGTGGCTCGGGACCCCGGGAAGACAGCGTGATGCTGTATATGTGGCCTAGGTACGATTATCTGTGATAGCCATCTAAATATTAATTGAGATAAGTCCTTGAATGAGCTTGATGATTGCTGTGTACAGTGGATGTTTCTTACAATAGTATGGAATGAAATGATAACGAGATGAGAAATGATTAATTGTTTTTGAAATGTATGTTTTACTTGCTTAAGGATCTGGAATGGCTCAATATATTTCTACAGTGATGGCTAGCTACTGGGAAACTTTGTTTCTCATGTTTTGTTTTTCTGTATTGTGACTAACCATTCCAGGTGATGCTTCCAAAGGCTCTCATGATAGAGGACAATGATATTTTTGAAGTTGTAAACGTTTATATAGTTGGTGATATTGTATGTGACGGATGTAGATTTTGTAAATTGAACTTTTGTATAATTATATGACTTTTGCTCATGTGTATAAAGTAAAGAAATTTGAGATTTTCCGTATTAGTTTGAGATAGATGGCGAATGAGTGTGTAATGGTCATCTAGTAATTGAGGAATAAGGTGTTAATAAGTAAGGGAGTTACACCTTGAATTAACCATAAATTTAGGTTTCCATTGATAAAGAATAAAGAAATAAGAAAAAGAAAGAATGGCCTGCTAAGTCTGTCTGTTTTCCTATTTATTTGACCTAATTAAGCTAAAATCCTATTGGACTTGCATTGTATGACTCTTAAGATTACAAAAATAATACTTTCTTAATTTTTAGAAGCCCAAACCTATTTTTTATAAGTTAATTAAACTCAACAGTTGCATTAGTGAATTCCCATACATTTGACTTCCAACCAGTTTTTGACCATGGAATTGATGTAATTTAGAAAACCTATAGACATAAAACTTATAGGCATGTGTCTTGTAACAATTTAGGTGTTAGTTTTATGTTAATATAGCCTAAAAATCAAAGTAAACTCAGTTGGGACAAAGACATAACTTCAATTTCTCAATCACATATGACCTTTAATATAACTTTAATTTCTTAATCACATATGACCTCTAAAATATCTAAACTAAGCTTGGGCCAAAACATAAAATTGTAGATCTCTCTTTAAGATTTATGATGATATAAAGTTTGCCTTAATTTGATATTTAAAGCTCAAGATATGATTGAAAAATAGAAATAGTGTCAAAATCCAGTATTTACCGAATAAATTTAGATTATTGTAAAATTAACCACAAATTATAAAATAAGGCCTAATTAGTAAAATTAAGCAAATGTAACAACTAAAAGATATAAAATAGGGAAAAATAAAATAATAAATATTTTTCCTATCAATGCTCATTGAATTCTCATAACTCACTCTATTTTATTTTTAATATTTTCAAGTTGAAACAAGTATTTTAGCCTTGTTACATTTATTGGAATCAAGACCACTTTACTACAGGATTTGATAGTTAAGATTAGAATTAGCATTAAATATAAAGATTTGTTGATTCATGTGATATGTTGGATATTTTATAGGAGTATATGTATATTTTGAGATTATATAATATTATATGTATGTTTGATGTTGTCGAATCAAAAAAAAATTCATAAGTTTTATGATTTAAGGCATGTGGCCCTTAGGAAATGTCCAAAAACAAGGGAGACTCTATCTATTTTTCCACAAAATTAAAGTAAATTTTTGAGTCCCCTTAAAAATATGGAGATTCTTATTGGATAGTTCGAGTGTAAAGTGTTAAGGCTTATAGAAGGATCCATGCTAATCATAATTGGGGTAGGTCATGACAATGCAACAGCTAAAAAATGCAAAAGAATACAAGAAAATGCAAAAAAATGATAAATACTGTAAAATGCAAAGAAATACTAGCATATGCAAAATTGACTAGAATGCTTGAACATTTATGTAAATCAAAGCTAGTATATGATGTTAAGGGATGTATTGAAGTGGATGCCCAAACACGGTGCTAAAATTTTGACTGTTGTCAAAATTAATCAAAATTATAAATTACTAGCTTAATAAAAATTTCCAACATAAAGTAACAAACAAAGTTGAATTCTTAATGATCCATTTAATACATCTTATCATAATGATTTACTAATTATGAACATAGAATTATTTAAGCTTTTTATGTAATGAAAGAAAAAGAAATAAATAGTGATAGAAGAGAAAATTAATTATATACATCTAAGTAATTAAGTAAACAATATGTAGACAAGATGCAGGAATGTAAACATAACTAAAATGAAGGGTAGGTTCAAAATGAAATAGTATTTAAGATTAGAAACAAAATATAGAATTAACATATAAAAATAATAAAGAAACACAGTTGATAAAAGTAAATCAAGAACTCTTTGGCAAATTAATCATTGATCGCAACATATTTGAAAACTACAATTGATTCCTCAACCTAGAATCATTTGGAACCTTCACAATTAACATGATCCAAACTCGATTGTGATTGGCATGGAATCCCTTTACCGATTTCCACCAACCTCTATGCATGTACTTAACTTAAAGCTAACCTATCACAAGTGAGATATTTATAAAAGAAAATAGTATTTCAAAGATAGTTTTTACCAAAAATTTCTACAATAGATATGAAAGTTAGGAATGCTCATAACCCTCCCAGAATGAGGATAAATAACCCTAACTAACTTTTAAAGAGTCAATTTAACATTTTATCAATCTAACATTATGATAGACAAAAGGCCCAAAACATTCTATATATATAAATTGTGCTACTAAAATACTGTCAACGAGTTCCCATGAATTCTAACTCTAAGGGGGTAGAGGTAGAGGTTCAACCTTTGAATTTATAAAATAAAATACTAAGGAGTGAGTCTGGAGCTTAGTGAGTAGATAATCTATAAGAATAACAACAATGTACAATAGCTTACCCACCGGACTATCCTCCCTTAACAAAATTATATCATGATCAAACATATTGATAAGCAAAAGCCCTCAACACTAAGATTATCACATGCTTATCTCATGTTCAATGTATCATATAACAATACTCATGATTATTGCACTTAACATCATGTTTCATTGAATGGAAAAATAGTAATTAAAATACATTCACCCTCCTTTTAACTTCCAAGTCAACCTTAACCCTACCTACCTATTCCATCCTTGTTCCTCCCAAGCCAACCTTATATCTTACCTGCTTTATTATCGAAAATTTCCTATCTGATATCCACAACATTTCCTACATCATATTCCTTACCTTTAATGCCACTTGTTGCACGGTTCTCAATGCAATTTAAACATTAGAGCTTAAGCTCCAATTAATATAATCATAATTCAATTCAATGTACCTCACAATATTTATCAATATCATCAAACTCTCCTATATATCTACAAGTATTTACATATATCATAGCTCTTATGCTATAATTTATTACAAACCAATACACTTTTAGTAAGGTTAAGTATCCATTATAGACCATTATGAGGTGTGGAAGCATAAAATAGATTGAAAATGGGTTATATGATGACCATAATTTTGGTCTATGAGTGATGTCTTAGGAATAACTCATAAAATATAGATGTATTATGTATGAAACTATTTTCAAATGAAAGTAGGTTCAATCACCTTTCTATAGTATTCTTATTTGCCTAAATCAACTAAGTTTTGAAAGAGTTATGTCTTTTTAAAGTCAGACATAAAAGTGCTCTTTTTTTAATTTCAGAGTTCATGACCTTTGCTCACTATTTTAATGATATCTCAAAATATATATATTATTTTGATTTGAAACTAAATTCATTTGAAATTATACTCAATTACCTTTAAAATGATAGGTGGTTTGTTTAAAACAAACATAATATGAAGGAGTTATGCCCATTTAAAATTAGCATGAAAATCTACAGTCGATGAATCAATTCATCGACCTAATTTTCACCTTTTGACCCCTGGAATCAATTGGTGAATTAATTCCTTAACCCTTAGAAGCCCAAAATTGCTAGGTTACTCAATTTTGAAGTCTAGTTTCGCATCTAGACCCTTAAAATCAATTAGTGAATTGATTCACACATGAAAAACTTAGTTTTCTTTGAAATTTTCACTTACAACCGATCCAAAACACCTTATAATCATATATAATGCACATCAAACCCAAGTATGATCATCAATACACTTATTTAATATCTCATATCACTTCTTTTCATCATTTATTACTTCCAAAACATCAAAATAAATTAAAATTAAGTAAGGTCACAAACTAACCCATATTTCACATATATCTTCATATAACCTCAAAATATATAGATTTAGCTAGATTATCCACTCACCTTATATAGAAAAGGATGTTAGAAGACTAATTTGAAGATTTTTCAACCCTAACCACATCAAAATCCATGATTTCTAAAGTCAGGGTTTAAAATGCTCAACAAAATCAAATAAACTTCAAATCCTTTATCAACTAAGAAGAAATAGAAGGAATTCTTGATGAAAACATTATTCTTACCTTAATTAAATGAAGAAATCTAGAAGATTTGAAGTCTCCCTTACTTGGTTGATGAAATAATGAGAGGAGTGTGTAGAGAGAGTGGAAGAAAATGAAGAAATGAAAGGAGCAAGGGTCTTTAGGGTTAAAAAAGGGGAAAATAAAGCCTTAGGGGCATTTTTGAAAAAATGCTCCTACACCTCTTGTAATGTCCCGAATTTTCAATTCTATTATTTGAATCTTTAACTTCTGAGGTTGTAGAAACGAAGAGCATGTTTGATTTAGCCTGGTGGGTGAATCTCAAGTTGAAAGGAATTAAGTGTAAGGGTAAATGAAATTTTGAAGGAAAAGGATAGTAGGGAAAAGAATTTATTTTCATAAGCAGTATGAATGATCAGAGGAGGTTAGAAAACCCTAAAAAGGGAAGTTGTCTAAGTCTGATAGTGTAAGGAATTTTAAATAGACAGAAACCCTATGGACTAATTTGCAAAAGTGTAGAATCGATGTGGTTAAAGTGAAAATAATCAAGAATTTGGGATCTAATGTGAATAACTAAGATTTTGGGGTGCAATATGTGATTTTAATTAGTGTGACCAATGGATTTATGACAAGTGTCATTATTAGAAAAATAATGGCAAGAATACCTTTCTTAATTAGTGAAAAAGGACTAAAATACCCTTGGAAATCTCAAAAATGACCAAAATGCCCCTAGAGCTTCATGAAAACTCTCCTCTCTTCTCCACTTTTCCAAAAAGTTGCAGCAACTCTATGAAAGAAGCTTAAGACGTGAGAGAGAGAGAGAAGGAAGAGAGAGAAAGTTTCTTTTGAGTTTTTCACCCAAAAATACCAAGATTCAAGTTAAGGTGTAGAAGGAAAAATTGCTCATCTCATCAAGCTCTATCTATTGGTGTCTCTAGATTGAAGAAAAGCCCAAGTTTGATCAAGTTTGGGGAGCTCCAAGTGAGGATTTTCAAGTTGCACTAAGAGGTAAAAATGTTCTCCTCTAAGAGCTCTTTAATGTACTCTTCTTAGTTTCTTGAAATCTTGAAGTTGGTGTGGTTAAGGGTGATTGAACATGGAGTTTAAGATGATTTGAATATGTTTAATGGTGGTTTAGAGGTTGCTATGTTAATTTATGGCTTGGGTTTGGTGTAAAAATAACAAGAAACATGATGTACACATTTGGGTTTTAGAGGCAAAATGGTGTATGTGTAGTGTTGGCATGATATGTTTGGAACTTGGCTAAAATGATGAAGTTAGATAACTTTTATGAAGCTTATGGAAGATGAAACTTTGAGTTGTGAAGGTGTTTGTGTTCATTTTTCCCTTTTGAGAAGCTAAAACCATAATATGGAAAAGAAGGAATGAATGAGTTTTAGTGTTTAAAGTGTTTTCTGAGGATCAGCAAGGTACACGGGGTAGAACACAGCCCGTGTTGTACCCCGTGTTCCTCGTCGAAGCTGATCAGTGTGCTACACGGGGTGCAACACTCCCCGTGTTTACCTCAGGACTGAAGGGCAGTAAGGTACACGGGGTAGAACACGGCCCGTGTTCACCCCCGTGTTCTTTGTCGAGTAGCCCAGAAGTGAACCAGTAAGGAACACGGCCCTGAACACGGGGTATGGGACCCCCGTGTTCTTTGTTAAGTGAACTTTTTGGCTTTAATTCTTCATGTTTTGCATGGCTTTACCCTTGGATCCTTTTCTAATGTTCTTATGTGTCATCACAAGGCTTGAAAACAAAGTATAGAGCATCTAAGTATGCATTTATTTAAGCGAAGAAAGTAAAGAATACATGAGGATTAGGGAAAGTGATAATGTTCTAATATAAGCTATGATGTGTATTTGTATAGACTAAAGAGTGACAACTTGCCAACTTGCAAAGGCAAGAGGAAGTATAAAGGAGATTTTTTTTTTAAGTGAGAGCAAAGGGAACATCACATTGGAAGCTTGTGAAAGGTAGTTAGCTTTATCCTTAAGCTGTTTTCTATTTACATGATTTTCTGTATTTTATGCCATTGTATGGAATGTGTATGGAATTGTTGTGGCACAACCCGAGAAGACAGTAGAATACTGTGTTTGGCCTATGGCTCGGGATCCTCGGGGATAATAGTGCATTTGTTGTGTGTGGTACCTATGGCCAGGGACCTCAGGAAGACAGTGTGATACTGTGTTAGGCCTTTTGGCTCGGGAACCCCGGGAAGACAACGTGATGCTGTGTGAGGCCTAGGTATGATTATTTGTGATGGCCATCTAGATATTGAGATAAATCCTTGAATGGACTTGATGATTGCTGTGTGAAATGCATATTTCCTACAATGGTATGGTATTGAATATGATGATAATCGATTAATTGATTTCGAAACGTATGTTTTATTTGCTTAAGGATCTGGAATGGCTTGAAAGGTTTTTATGGCAATGCTAGCTACTGGGAAACTTTGCTTCTTATGTTTTCTATATTGTTATTAACCATTCCAGGTGATGCTTCCAAAGGCTCTCATGATAGAGGATAGTGATATTTTTGAAGTTGTAAATGTTTATATAGTTGGAAATATTGTATATGATGGATGTATATCCTATAAATTGAACTTTTGTATAATTATATGACTTTTGCTCATGTGTATAAAGTACAGAAGTTTGAGATATTCCGTACAAATTTGAGGTAGATGGCGAATGAGTGCGTATTAATCATCTAGTAATTGAGGAATAAGGTGTTAATAAGTAAGGGAGTTACACCTCTTCCATACTCATATACTCACTTATACTAGTATATAGCTTTACACCTCAAAATTTTAATAAACTTTTTCCCAATAAATTTTCACCCGAATCATATTCCCACACTCTTATTTTTATTGACTCTATTTTATTTCATAATTCACATATAATATTCTTAATTCATCCAAAATTATCAATTGCCCTAATCATTCTTCCTCACATCATAGTTTCTAATTTATTTACAACTAAGGAGGGTGTAATAACAATGATTCACAAATTCTATACAAGATAACTATTTAGGATTTAATCAATTTAGATTAGTAGAATTAAGTAACTACTATAACACATAAATCTAGATCTAAATCATTTGAATATAGAATTTAACTAAATTGAATGATTAAATCAAAAACCTTTTATTTAATAATTCAATCCTTTATTTTCACATGAAGAATGATAATTAGCTAACCAAAATTTAATATAAGACCATATTAAAAATCATAAATCATAATATGAAACATAAATTATGCCAAATATATATCTAAGTTATGCAATTCCAAAATATCAGATAATAGAATTAGAGAAAAAGAAAAATTAATTAAAATAATTAGCATTACAACTTAAGATCTTATAGTCCAAACTGTGATGATTCTCAAATTCCTTGAATTAATCTAAAAATTAACCTTCTATGCATGAAAAGAAGAAACTTGGAAAAGAGAAAAAAAGGTATCTAGAATTGT
This sequence comes from Sindora glabra, assembly GCA_020226215.1. NCBI lineage: Eukaryota > Viridiplantae > Streptophyta > Magnoliopsida > Fabales > Fabaceae > Sindora > Sindora glabra. Next base: position 49,575,547 of record CM035228.1, on the reverse strand, counting down.
GTGTTCTTACTTTTCGAGGCAAAAACCTTATAATTTGATTTCTTTTCCCATGCTACAAAAACTAATAAGCCAAGTTAATATCCCTCCTAGGGTTATAAAGAATAAGGTCTTGCTAATTTTATAAGCCTAAAATGTAATTTATAAAATAATACACTATAAGAGTTGTTATAATAAAATCTTATAAATCTGACTTCTAGCTATAGTAAAAAACCCTAAAACTATGTAGTTTTACTAAACCACCAATATGAAAATTGTTAAACCAACTCTTAGTCAACTTTAGGCACTAGTTTCACTTTAGTTAGACCACTAGAACTTCAAATATAGCTTAAAAAGTAAAACTAGTTTTGCTTAGCCAAAAATAGAATATCAATTTTACGGCCTTTTTGACCTTCCAAATGTCTATTAGGCTTTTTCCAAATCATGAAAGATGTAGATATTCCTTTAAGATTTCTAACAATATGAAAATCACCTAATTTTGATGTCCAAAACTTAAGTTATAGCCAAAAATCTGAAATAGTATAAAAATTCAACATTAATTGAATAATTTCAAAATATTGAAAAACCAACACTAAATCACATAACAAAGTCAATTTCATAAAATTAAGCATATGTAAAACTCTGAGAGTTATAGGATACGAAAAAATAATATAGATAATATTTTTACACACCGATATGCTATACATTAAAGATAATGTATGATTTTAAATCTAGGAGGAGACTTTAAGTATTAAACATATTTTTCTTTGTTCTCTTTCTTTAATATTTTTTTAAAAAGGAAAAAATTAAAAAAATAATTTCTTTTTATTTCTATTTTTGGGATTTTTAATGATTTTTTAGTTATGCAATTACTATAAGTATGAAGTAAATTAAACTTGATAGTGCATAATATGATTGATTGAATTATCCTATTTCTTGAAGATTAAATAGTATGATGATGTAATTTGAATTAATAAATTAATTTTGTTAGATAATAACTAGCTTTTGTGAGCTTTTGAGCCTTAATGTTAAAAATTATGCTATTCTTGTTAGTGTATATGCCCTAAAACCAATCATATTGGTGACTGTAATTTTGAATCATATTATTTTAATGGCAATTTCAATTATTATATTTACATATATTATCTACGTAATATATTCAATTATGATAATAACCTTAAAATAATTGTATTCTTAAATGTCCCTAGTCATATATCATTGTGGATTAGGTTGCTTTGATATGTTAAGACTAGCATGTGTGAAGACTTATATGGGATATTAAGTTTACACATGAGTACAAGTTAGAGAACTTGTATACTGGACCAACCCATATTAAGAACACTACATGGATCGTTATATGAGTGTCATGAGTGGTTCTTAGTGATCATTATTAATATGGTCCTTTGACCTAAGATCACCAAGATTCCTTACATGTGAGTTTCATATTTTGATACTATTCTATGTCACTAATGGTTGAGTGAATGCAAGGATAGATATTGGATATGTCACATATCATGCGGAGGGGTTTGTGTGATCAAGGTGGGATTTGTCCCTCCTATATAATAGGAGTAACATCTATGGACCCCTTGATTAAGTAAAGCTGAGAAAATGCATGGTCATGCTCAGATGAATTGACATGGGATGTCGATTACATTTTTTTCAGTCAACTTACTTAGGAATCAAGAAACCTTAAAATTGGGCTATACGGGAATGACACGGTTCATGTCTCATGCTCAATCTAGATGTATAGGACAAAAGGACATAAGTAATGATCACGTGTAAATGTTTAGTTAAATCACCGACTTTCTAATTACTTGGGTAACAATGATGTGTTGCTAGACATCGATCATTGTTTATGATCATTAATATGATCAATGGTCATTGCCAACGTAATGAGAGCCTGTAGGGTCACACACTTAGAACCTAGTGAATTTGGAATTAATGGACCAAATTGTTTGGGCCTAATATTTAGGAATTCATATTATAATTATAAGGCTCAATAGTAAGCCTATAATTATACATAGAATAAAGCCCAAATAGGTTAGGTTTTTCTATGCACCTATTTAAATAGGCTTGTTGGGTAATAATAAAGAAGATTATCATTATTCACGCACCCCAAAAAGGCACAGAAAAATCCTAGCACCTCTCCTTGACCAAAATCCTTGAAGAGGCGTAGCTAGCACTACGAGGTGAAAGGAGATCAATTCCAACCGGTGTTTGTGTGGACATTCATCGGTGATTCACAAGTTCGTGTGGATACTTCAGAGTCTTCGGCCGAAAGGAAGCCGAAGAGGTGATCAATGATCGAGTTCTAGAGTCATCAACAAAGGTATTGAATGAACCCTTATTCCAATTTAACGTTTTTGTATGGATCTGGTGAATGGGATCGATTTATTCCAGTGTGCTCGTATGGCTCCCGATCCCAACAATTCTTTCTTTCTTTCTTTCTTGTGTTTGATTTTCATTTATTATTATATGTCGTAGAATTTGTTTTAATTCTTTTTAAAATTACATTTTTCTATTTGCATACACAAATATGATAGTGACATACCTTGTTTTAAGCTTAATTAGCAAATTAACTTTCCTTTAAAATTTTCCATTGATTAACCCTTTATGCTTGAAATTGTTTATTTTTGTTAGTTAACCCAAATTTCAAGTCTTTAAAATAAAAGCCACAAGTGTTATTCTTAACCTTATGGATTAATACAAAATTTGTAATTTGTGGAATGGGTTATTAAGTAAGTATAGGGGTGTATTATGGAAGGTATTTTTGCAATTAATTATTTGTTAAAAATTTAAAAAAAATTAAAAAATGAAGTAAATAAAGTGTTAACAAAAAAATAAAAAAGATAAAGATAAATGAAAAAAGTGAAGTTAATAAGTGTTTGCAATCAAAAGTTGGGTGTTGCATTGAAATTGTAATTATTCATGATAAACTTATATTGTTTTTCAAATGCTCTATTGATCTTTTTGGTTATTTTACTACATGTCTTGAATTTTTTTCCTTTGTTTTCATTTGCCCCTTGTAACCTTAAATAAAGCCTTTTTAATTTACATTTTGCACTGTGATTTCAAATAGTGTCAATAAGATAAAAAGTAAACTTATGGTTATGAATTTTTATGGATTGAATTTGAGTGAATATAACATAATAAAAGATTAAGAGTTTAAGAACTATTATTTTCTTATGAGGATTTGGCAATTTGGTATACTCTTTTTCAATAAAGTTATTATATTAATTGATATTTAAGTTAGTAAGATTGATCGATTCATGATGTGTTATGTTTCTTAAGAGTTTAATTGTCTCTTTACTTTTAGTTCTACATTTTTGAAGTTATTAAAAAGTTGGTTTTAGGTTTAGCTTTTAGCTTTTAGCTTTTAGCTTTTAGCTTTTAGCTTTGAATAAAGTATATTTTGCCCAAGGATGTGCAAATGCTAAGTGTGGAGGAATTTGATATACATAATGTTTTATACTGATTTTCCCTTATATTTAGGTCTCTTAGGGTGTCATTGTATTTGTTTTAATGGTATGTGCTTATTTTAAAATAAATCATGAGTTTTGGATTAAATGGAAAATAATGACTAATTCTAGGAATTTGATACTGTTTTAGATTTTTTATTGTAACTTAAGCTTTAGAGCTTCGATGAGGTTGATCTTTACATGGATTAAAAAATAAGAAAAATTCTATCCAACTTTCATGCTTTGTGAAAGAGTTAGTTTAGGCATTTGATAGGTCAAATTTAGACTTGAAGTTAGCCCAGTGGTGTTGTCTTGATGTATTAAACTTAACCTCTCCTCATTGTTTAGCCTATATCTTAAGTGCCAGGGACCTAAATTGTGAAATTCTAGTGTCTATAATTATCAAAGGCTTAAGGCAACATGTTCCTAAGCTCTTAGAGTCAAAGCAAAATTATTTTGAACGTGGAAAAGTAGCCTCAACTAAAATAATGAGAACTAGATAGTATTGGACCTATTTTAGTGCTTAGGCCATAATCTAGGCTTGAGCCTCCAAATTATGAAAAGTTTAGTCTATTAGATACCTAAGAGTCACCTTAAGTGTTAGAAACCTAGTAGAGTTAAATTAGAAGGAGATATATAAGGTAAAAATGTAAATTTTGACAACATTTAGATTTTAGCATTCAAAAGTTTCCTTTTTTTTTGGGTGTTTTTGAGCTCTTCAAGCCATGAGTACCTAAATTCTTTCCTTTTGATTCAAAGTATTTGGTACATTCTTTCTAATTTATTTTAAAGCCTTGTTCTTCATCTTTATACTTAATCAATTATGTCTATTCATCTATTTCTTTTATTAATGATTACATGGATAGTTTTCTAAAAAGAGCTTGTTAGATAATTGTTTGTGTGAATAAGTTTTTGAAATGGTTAGTTAAGATTATTCTTATGCTTGTGAAATTAATTGAATTAACTGCTATATGGTAAATGAAATAAAAGGCAAGCTTTATAATTTTTGCATTTGCAAGGTCATTTAGTCTATTTTAGTTAAAATATGCATATCTCCACTCTATTTTGATTTGGTTAGCTTCGATTGAATCTTAATAAAGATTAAGTTTAATTAATCGGCTTTAATTCTTAATTATAATCACATTAAAAAGGGAATTTAAGAATAATTGCAAGCTTGCAAGTTAAGTTTCCTTAACTAAATGATTAATTAAGCATTACGTATATTTTGTTGTTGATAATAAATTAATAGTTTGATGTAAATTTCTTTAAACTAAAATTCTTTTTGTTGTGAGTAAATTCTACTTTTTATTTTTGATTTCCAATTCATTTGATCCTATTCTTTAAGTTAAAATTTATTTTATTGCATTAAAAAGTCACTTGTTTCATAATTAAATTGAAAATCAATTAAAGTTATGTCTTCATCGAATTGACCTCATTTACTGTCACTACTATTTTGTTATTCCAAATTAATTTTGGTGTGTTATGATACTTATGAAAAAAATATTTACTATATTATTTCCTCTTATTTCATTTTTTTTATTGAATTACACATACTTAATTTCATAGAATTAGTTTTATTTTATAATTTAAGGTTATTTTTAAAATATTCTAAATTTATTTGAATTAATGCTAGATTTTAACACTATTTCTATTTTTCAAATATATCTTGAGCTTTGGATGTCAGATCAATATGATCTTTATACCACTAGAAAGCTTAAAGAAAGATCTACAAATTTGGTATTTTGATCAAGCCCAACTCAAAGTCCTTATAGCCTTTATTTAGCTAAGAAGCTGAAGCCCTATTTTTGTCCTAGTTGTGCCAATTTTGATTTTTGGGTCATATCTGGACCTATAAAGGTTTAATTAATGTGAAACTAGTGCTCAAATCTTCATAACATCCATTTATACAAATTTTATGTTTATATATTATCCAAAATTACATTATTTTAATGATTTTATACTAGTAGCAAGTCAAACTTATGGAATTTCATTGCTATAACTTGTAGAATTAATTACTTTGAAAAAATTGGTTTTAAAATTATAAAAATTAGGAAGACCCTATCTTTGTAATCCTAAGTGACATAGAATTCATGTCTAATAGGATTTTTGGTTAATTAGGTCAAATAAAAGGAGAGAACTCATTAGACATAGGAGAATAAATAGCATTTAGCAAATGGCTTTTCTTTTCTTCTAACTTTTGTGTTCTTTAGCCATGGAAGGCTAATTTTTGGAGTTAATTCAAGAATTTTAGGGCTCTCCTTTACTAGATTATGAGATCATGATTTGTAATGTTAACTTTTTTTAATTAATTTTCCTCTTTCCCTAATTACTTCTACTGATTTCTTGAAATTGCATGTGTTAGATGTTGATTTAGTATAATTAGCATTCATCCTTGTGATTTCTAATCTTTTACTATTGTGATGATAAATTATGATTGGTGAATCATGATTTTACACATAAGGGAAAAGGATTGAGGGATTAATTTGAAAGTTTCTAATTTAATTTCTTAATTTAACTAAATTCTATTACTAAATCAATTTTAATCTAATTGAGGGGTTATAGCAATTCCTTAATTCAAATAATCTTAATTGATTAAATCCTAAATGATTGTCTAGCATAGGATTTATGAATTATTATAGGATTTTGAGTAATTCAAGATCGAAAGATTAATTAGAAAAGTTAAATATCAATTAATTCATGATTAATTCAAACTAAAGCTTTCATTTCCTTGAGTTGACTTTTTTATTACATTGATTTCTCCCTTGCTATTTACTTTGTGTTTTACTATGTTTAATATGTTTATTTCAATTTCAATTCATAAAACCCCCTAATTTTATGTTCTATATAATTTCACACACTACATTCTATACTACTGTCTGCATTCATATTGCATTTTATTTGCACCTACTTTGCATTTATTTTTTCTATTTTTAGTACATAATAAACTAAATAATTGTATAAACATTGTTAGTAAGTTAATTTAAAGAAGATAATTTAAAGGATCACTAGGGGGACGACTTGGTTTACTTCAATTTATTGCATTATTTTTAGCAAACTAACATTTATCTAATTTTTAGTGCATTATGATATGCATATTAAATATGCATTATTATTTACCTTTAAAGTTTGCTTTAACATATTAATGCAATATAGATAGTAAACAATGATAAGCATTTAATCGTGGGTGGTCTAGTAAGATATGATAACTTGGTGCTTGTAACTTCTTTGTAACTCCCTTACTTATTAACACCTTAATCCTCGTTAAATAGATAATTATTGCATACTAATTTGTCTTCTACTCTGAACTAGCTCACAATACCACAAATATCTGGATCTCATAAAATACAGGCAAGGTTCATGTCTTTATACAAAAAGTTCAATTTACAAGAATATGCATCCATCATTTACAATATCACCAACCACATAATCATTTATAATACAACTTCAAAACTCTACTCTCCTTTGTTAAGAGGGTCTCTAGAAGCATCACCTGGAATGGTTAGTATAATACAGAAAATATAAGAAACAGAGTTTCCCAGTAGCTAGCTATCACTGTAAAAATATATTGAGCCATTCCAGATCCTTAAGCAAATAAAACATACATTTCAAATAATTAATCATTTGTTATCTCATTCCATACCATTGTAAGAAATGTGCATCACACATAGCAATCAACAAGCCCATTCAAGGACTCATATAATTATCTAGATGGCCACCACAGATAATCGTACCTAGGCCTCACGCACAGATTTTACTATCTTCCTGGGGTAAACGGGCCGTAGCCTCACATACAGATTTTCACTATCTTCCCGAGATACTCGGGCCATAGGTACTGCACACAGTAATTTCATTACCATCCCGGGAAAAACTCGGGCCATAGGCCTTACACACAGTATTTGACTGTCTTCCCGGGGTGTGCACACAGCTATTTCATACACATTCCATATAATGGAAAAATATACCGAAAATCATGTAAATAGAAAATAGAGCTTAAGGATAAAGCTAGCTACCTTTTACAAGCTTCCAATGTGATGTTTCCTTTGCCCTCACTTAACAACTTCTTTACACTTTCTCTTGCCTTTCCAAGTTGTCACTCCTTAGTCTATACAAATACACATCATAGTTCTTATTAGAACATCATCACTTTCCTTAAACCTCATGTATTCTTTACTTCCTCCACTTAAATAAATGCATACTTAGATGCTCTATATCTTATTTTCAGGCCTTGAAATGACACATATGAACATTAGAAAAGGATCCGGAAGTAAAACCATGCAAAACGTGAAGAATTAAATCCAAAATGTTCACTTAACAAAGAACACGGGGGTCCCATACCTCGTGTTCAGGGCCTGTGTTTCTTACTGGATGGCTTCGAGGCTTCATTGGCCTGCTCAAAGAAGAACACGGGGGTGAACATGGGCCGTGTTCTACCCTGTGTTCAGAACATGGGGTACAACATGGGCCGTGTTCTACCCCATGTACATTACTGATCTGCCTTCGTAGAAGAACACGGGGTACAACATGGGCCATGTTCAACCCCGTGTACATTACTGATCTTCAAAAAATACATTGAATGGCTAAATCTCCTTCCTTCCTTCCTTCCTTCCTTCTTTTCCATATTCATGGTTTTGGCTTCTCAAGAGGGAAGTTTCACACACACACTTTCATAATTCAAAATTTCATCTTCCATAGGCTTTATAATTCATAAGAATTATTCTACCTTTATCAATTTAGCCAAATTCCAAACAAATCATGCCAATACCACACATGCACCATTATGCCTCTAAAACCCAAGTGTGTACATCATGGTTTCTTGTTATTTTTACACCAAACCAAAGCCATAGATTAACATAACAACATCCAAAACACCATTAAACATATTCAAATCATCCTAAACTCCATGTTCAATCACCCTTGACCACACCTAGATCAAAATTTCAAGAAACTAAAAAGAGTACATTAAAGAGCTTTTAGAGGAGAACATTTTTACCTCTTGGTGCAACTTGAAAATCCTCACTTAGAGCTCCCCAAACTTGATCAAACATGAGCTTTTCTTCAATCTAAACACACCAATGGATAGAGCTTGATGAGAAGAGCAACTTTCCCTTCTACACCTTAGCTTAAATCTTACTATTTTTGGGTGAAAAAGCTAAGAGAAACTTTCTCTCTCTTCCTTCTCTCTCTCTCACGTCTTAAGCTTCTTTCATGGAGGTTTCTGCAGCTTTTTGGAGAAATGAAGAAGAAGGTAGAGTTTTCATGAAACTTCAAGGGCATTCTTGCCATTTCTTCAAATAAGGACACTTGTCCATTTTCTTCTAACAAGGACACTTGTCATGTGTCTATTGGCCACACTAAAAGAAAATCACATATTGCACCCCAAAATCTTAGTTATTCATAGTATATCCCAAATTCTTGGTTATTTTCCACTTTAACCACACCGATTTTGCACTTTTGTAATTTAGTCCATATGGTCTCTGTCTGTTTAAAATTCCTTACACTGTCAGGCTTAGATAACTCCCCTTTTTAGGATTTTCTAACCTCCTCTGATCATCTATACTGCTTATGAAAATCAATTCTTTTCCTACTATCCCTTTTTCCTTTAAAATTTTATTTACCTTTACACTTAAATCCTTTCAACTTAAGATTCACCCACTAAGCTAATTCAAACATGCTCTTCGTTTCTACAGCCTCAAAATTTAGAGATTCAAATAATAGAATTAAAAATTCAGGACATTACAATGCTTATTTAATGATAGAAAAATCATTAATTATTTTAATGGGTTATACCCTAAGGCTAAAGTAAACATACCCAATGGTCTTAAGGGAGTGCCTTTCAAAAGTATTTAAAATTGTGGGTGCCTTTTTTATGTGGCTTTTTGGAAAGTTAATTACTTTAAGTAGAGACATGAGGATGATGCCGAAGTTGTTCTCCACAAAGGCGCAAAAAATCATTGATGGTTTAGATGGGTTCTACCCTAGGGCTAAGGCAAACATGCCCATGGGTCTTAATAGAATGCCCTTCAAAAGTATTTAAAATTATAGGTGCCTTCTTTATGTGGCTTTTTAGAAAGTAAATTACTTCAACTAGAGACATAAGGATGATGCCGGAGCTATTGTCCACGAAAGCGCAAGTAATCCAAGTTCTCTTAACCACAACTTCTAGTTATAAGGGCAAACTATGCTCTATATAAAACAATGTGTTTATCAGTTTCTTTGAATATTATAGCATTGTTGTAAGCACAAGCTAATTTCTATAGGTTGTCATTTGGAGCACCACAACTATTTCCTTGATCTTGAAAGATTTTTATGATTTGTAAATTATAATACCTTGAACAGAGCAAGGAAGCTTAAGAAAGAAATTTTGACTGGGAATCCCTCGAATAGAAGCCTAGTAAGGTAATATGGTAAAGTTTAGGTAAATTGTAAAGATAGTTTAGAGCTACATCTAGGTAAAATTTTTGTAGAAAATATATCAAATACCAGTATAAGTCAAAATATAATTAAAAACCTAATACTAAGGTTGGGAAAATTATATAAAGGGCTAATTGGAAATTAGGCATTCAAGTAGCCTGAAAACCTAGAGATTGAGGCTAAATTTGAAATAAACTATCTTGATTCAATTGTGCTAACTTAGTTTAATTATTTTAGCCTGCATTTGATTTTTGAGACACATAAAAAAACTAAGGGCTAAGTAGAGCCTAATCTTGTAGTAAAAGCTTATGGTAATTAGGTAAATAAATGGAAAACTTAGGGCATTTGTTAGTATTTTTTAGAAACTATTTGGAGGATTCTTATTGGATTTGAGAAGAAAGATATTTTGATTTTGGCCTGGAAAAATCATGCATCCATGTGCCCATTCATGATGAAATTTTTACTAAAAAATAATAATAAAAGACTAGCTTGTAAGGGAAGTTTTAGACTAAGACTTATAAAAACCATTTGAGGCCATTTTAAAGAAAATTTTTCTTCTCTCTTAGCCCTCAGACATGTACTTCTAGGGTTTCCTCAGGTAAGGTTTTCAATTTTCTAGCAATCCTAAAAGACTCTCCAAGTGATTCCATCCAAATCTTTCATGGTAACTTAGGTTTCTTTTATCTCTTTCAAATTTTTATGGGAATATTCTCTTCAAAGTTTCTAAAACTTGGTTTATTTTAGTGAAGTTATTGCTTTAGGAGGTTTTTAAAAGTTAAAGGGTCAAGAAGTTAAGGTGAATGGCAATTATCTCTTGTTTCCTTGAGTTTTCCCATGAAAAGAGAAGAATATGGTGGTATATGCTATTATAAGTGTTTAGTATGTTGTCATGTTGTATGGTCTAGTTTTGATGTTGTATAAATGTTAATATGATGGTATAAGATTGGTAATTTATTGTTAATTTTAATAGAAAAATATTCCCTTAAAAAAGGAAGAAAAGATAATAAGATTATGTTGAATTTAGAAACAAAAATTTCAAAATAAGATTGTATGTATTTCTATTACTCTATCAAAACAAGGATTAAAAATTGTTCAAATTTCAATTTTTGATATTTTAATATTATAAATAGTGATAGAATAGGTGTGGAGAGAATTGAAAATTTTTAGAAAATTTTAGAGTTACGAAAAGTGAGTTTATATGGACTTTGATTACAATAACTTAAAATAGAATTTTGGATTTTGTATGTTAAAGTTTGGTGCTGTTTATGCCACAATTTGATTAAGAAAAATTAAATTAATTAATGTGATTTAATTAATATCATTTTAATAACCTTGCAAAAGTTTTCATGGCAATTGGAATTGAATTATATGCTAAGAAGGCCTTTTTTTTGCAATAACTCTAAAACAACCCAAATTGGCAATTCTTAATTTCCAATTCTATATGAATGGTGCTTACATGAAATTTTTGTGAAATAATTGTATTTCTTCATCATTTAACATGTTTGGAATGTTGTATCAAAATTTAGCGATGATTGGAAGTGATTTGGATATTAAAATGAGCCATTTATTTCAATTACTCACATGCTATCCTATTTTGAAATTCCTTGTTTTGGTTCTATGTGAACAATACTTTAGGGTTCAAAAATTGCAAGGTAATTAATGTTTGATGATTTTTAATATATTGGAAGCATTAAATAAAATTTTAATAAAAATTTGAATTGATTTGGAAGCTCGAAGAGTACTAAACTATAGAAGTATTCATACTTCTCGGCATGTTTAGTGTTTGTTACTTCAAATTGAAAAATATTGCAAGTAATTAAAATTTATGTTGCAAGGATGATCCTTGTGTTATAAATATACTAGCCATTCAAAAGAATTATGCATTGCCATTATTTTGAATGGAAAAATTGTATGGTACCCTTGGATATAATGTCATGTGAGGATGAAATGTGAACATGTATAAGAATAGCAAAATTTTATGGCATAGTTAGTACTTCAACTATACCTTATGAAACGAATGAAATAAGTAATTTGTGCTACAACTAGCATCTTGATATTACTCACCTTAAATTTAATTTATGGAGGGAGATATGCATCATTCGTAGAGAAGAAGAGAAGTGGTAAAAGTTAGAGGGATAAGATTAGTATCCTTATGCTTAAGGTAACAGGGGATAAAGATAGACTAAAGATATAATAAGGAGCCTGTGTACTCACTATTGTCATTCTCTTTGACAAAATTTGTAAACAATTTATATAAAATCTTTGATCATTTATTATTTCATACTGTTATATTTATATTTGATCAATTATGGTGAAAACCTTCTAGAAAAGAAGAAAAATAGCCATTTACTAAGTATTTTAATACTCACCCTTATTATTATTGGATTTTTATTTACGAAATTTGAAGATAGATTCTAAAGGAATGAATGACATTTACACTAGGACTTTCCTATCTCCCTGGGGGACTTTCCAAGTCATGTTTTGTTATTGTTTCCATATAACTATTATAGGTCCTTAGATTGATTATACTATAAAATATAGAAATTTAAATTTTGAATTAAGCCTTTTTGTAATTAATCCTATTTTATAAAAACCATTCACTAAAGGATGTAGTAAGTAGTCCTAGTTCTATAAATATGCTAAATCCTCCTTCTTCCTTGTTTATTGAGTTTAATCTTAAGGAAGATACTAACTGGAAATAAGATAGTTCTAGTTAGAGGTTTTTCTTAGAGTACTTGTGTAGAAATTTTTATTATAAAAAAATTGTACTCTTGTGTAAATATATTGATGTATGTAAATTATATTTTTAAATTCCAATTGTATATGCAACTAGTTTTACTTTCTATAAATATTATTCTTACTTTTAGTAAAGTTAAGAAAGTAAGTGAGTTAAAATGTCCTAAAGGTTTGTAAGGATAACTAGTCAGTGTAATAATACTAGTCAGTTGTCTTTATGCTAGTCATAATACCCAAGAATTGGGTCATAATAGAGTTAGTATTAGAGTATGATCTTGGATAACCATATACAATAAAGTTAAAAAAGGACATAATTAGACTGTGGAATCTATAAAAAGATTGAAGGAAAAATAGATGTTTGTCATGGTGGATCCATAAAGCTTAATAGGTTTTGTTTTTACTTACTCTTCTTTTAGAGAAGTAATATTTACTAATCAAAGCCATTTTATAGAATTATAGATAAGAAAAAACAAACTTAAGTTAGAATGCCCCAAAGACATATTAGAGTGCATTCGGAAGTGTTAAAGTATGAAACCTCCATGAATATACCTCTAGAAAATCCTTATAGAGTAGAAAAAGGGCAATTTGAAGCTCCAATATGGGCTACAATGTTATAACAAACTTTGGAAAGAATCTTAGCCTAAACCCAACAATCTCCTACTTTGCCTCTAACTCCACTTGCACTAAGGCCACAAATTCCCATATTACCTCCAAGAGAACGATTACAAATAGTACATAAGTTTCAAAAAGTAAACCCCCTAAAGTCCGATGGTATGGATCCAATGGTAGATCTTTATCAATTTATGGATTAGATAGAAAGAACTTGCAAGTTGTTAAGGTATAGTAAAAATATGATGGTGGAATTGGTGGGCTATCAACTAGAAAATGTGGCTCATTTTTTATACATTCATAATATTGAACTAATAATTATTACTAATTAACTAATCACCTAGAGGCAATTTCATATTGAATTAATGGATAGTTTTTACTGCTAAGTATTTAAAAAGTAAAAGCCTAAGAATTTGAAAGCTTAACCTAAGTATCTATAATAGTAGCTTAATATGATGCATAGACAGTTTACTCGATTGTCCCAGTATGCAAAGCACTTAGTGCTTATAGAGAAAGCTAGGGTGAATCTATTCTGATATAGTCTTTAGGACTATCTTTATAATTAGCTAGATATTTCTAATGGTATAATATATAAACAAGCCCTAGATTAAGCAATTACAGCAGAATTGTGTGCCATGAGAAACAAAGTAGAGAAGTATGTTCAAGAAAAAGGAAGGCAAAATTATTGGTATATGTGTGTCCTAGGAGACAATCATAAGATGATTATAGTAATACACAATGTATCATGTTTTATTTTAGCTAATGTAATTATTATATTTTATTCTACTTTAATATTTGTGCAATTTACAACTTAATATAATAATTATTCTTAGAATAGTTTTACTATTCCTAAAATGTATATAGTCAAGTATTATTGCAAAAAGGAAAATAATAGCACATTGAGACTAACATGTATGGTGACTGATGCTTATGAGTTAAAGATATGTGATATCAAATCAATATATGGGTACATTATTAGTAAACAGATGTATTGGATTAACCTACTATGAGAATATTACATGAATTGTCATGTATCATTAGCTATTCTCATGTGATCATAGTACACATAATTTATTGACATGAAGTCATTACAATTCCCTACATGAGTAGTCACACACTTTGACATCGTCTTGTATCACCATTAATCGAGATATCACATAGGGCATTGATGGGGTGTGTCATGAATCATATAAAGGAAAATGAGTGACGTAGATGGGATTTTGTTCCTCCTATTTAGAAAAAGTGATATCCTTAAACCCCTTAATTAAGTAAGACTAAGAAATGCATGGTTGTGCTCCCAATATATTATTAATGCGTGTGTCCTAGGAACTAATCATAAGATGATTATAATAATACATAATATATTACATTTTATTTTAGGCAATATAATTATTATATTTTGTTTTGTTTTGTTTTAATAGTTGTGTAATTTATAACTTAATATAATAATTGTTCCTGGAATAGTTTTACTATTCCTAAAATGTCCATAGTTGAGTATTATTGCAAAATGGATAGTAATAATACATTAAGACTATCTAGTTGCTCATGGTTATTTTGGCCGATTGATCTTGCAATATGCTAGTTTCAATAATTCTTGTTCTTTACATTTCTTCTAGAGAATAACAAATGGTCATATCATTTCATGATGGATTAGCAAATTATTAGGTTGGGTTGAGCTGGATTTGAACAAGCAACCAATCTTGGATAGAAAATGAGACTCAATATTTTTACTAAAAATTTAATTAAATTCAAATTAAATACAAGTTATTTTATTTCAATATGTAGTTTATAGCCAAGGTCATGTAATTAATACTTAGGTTGATATTATTAACTGTGCTAACCATGGGATGCAAGCAAATATTTACTCATTCATTATCTATTTCAAACATAGGGTTTTAGCCCTATGAGACTCCTCAAAATAAATAGATTTGCCTTTAGTTCTTTTGCCATTCCATCAGTGGCTTGGTTAAAAGAACCTGTTGAAGCTATAGAAAAAGTGGGTTTTCTCAAGGCAATTGTCACTACTTATAGACCTAAACTTAGGACCATTCCTTCTGCGGGTAGGAAAATCATGATCGGGATAGAGGACCCAAAGCTAGAACCCATGCATGGTGGATTAACAATCCACTACCTTGATCCACTTGGCTATATCCTCCCTGAGACTATCACTACTTTAATTATTTAAATTAATTATTTACTTCTTCAAATTATTTATATTTCAATTTTTTATATTTTCTATTCAATATAGTTTATATTTTCTATTCTGATGACTAATGATTATGAATCAAGGATATATAATACAAGTCAATATATAGGTACATTGGTAGTGAATAGATGTATTGAACTGATTTGCTATGAGAATATTACATGGATTGTCATGTGTCATTGGCTATTATCATATGACCATAATGCACATAATCCTTTCATCTGAAGTTACTACAGTTCCTTACATGAGAGGTTACACTATTTGATGCCATCCTATGTCGCCTTTAATCGGGATGACATACAAGGCGTTGATTGGATGTCATGAATCATGCAAGGCCCCTTGATTAAGACTTAAAAATGCATGGCCATGCTCAAATGGATTATTATGTGATATTAATAATTTGTTTAAATTAATTTACTCAGTATCAAGAAATATAAATTTAACATTGATGAAGATGACACACTCCATGCTTGTAATTTAATTTGGATATCATTACAAAAAGGACTGTGTTGCAAAACATTGATCACACTTTAGGTAGATATTAAATCACAGACATTCTTACTACTTAAGTGATAATGATGTGTTACTAGATATTGCTCACTATCTATGGTCCACTAATAGATCATTATCAATGTAATAGGAACCTAAAAGGTCAAACAAAAGAAGTAAAAATGAGATAGTAATTAATTAATTTTTAGTTAGACTAAAAATCTATTAATTGAGTTTATTACTTTGTATATATATTATCAAAGTAATAATATATATTCACATATTATATTATATTATATTATCTGATATTAAAGTACTATCAGATAACTATCAGATATTATGTTATGAGATAATGTTATTATCTAATAATATTTAGTTACTAATATTAAAGTAATATTAGATAACTAATGAATAAGCCTTATCTTTTCTCACTTTTACCATGTTAGAGATAAGGTATTAGTAGTCGAGTGAAATTAAAATTAGATGTAGTTTTCTTAGTAAGACTAGGAAAAGGGTATGCCTTTAGCTTTATAAAAAGGGCATGAAGATATCATTGTTTAATATAGAAAATAAATAAAATCATCACCAGTAAAAATTGCATAAAAACCTTACTAAAATCGCATTAAACTTTACTCCTTTATGTGAGAGATGGATCCTAGTAGATTCATAGAGGTTGAGAAGTCATCATTGGCTCCATATAGATATTGTAGAGGCACCATCACTTAATTATACTTGTGATTTATATCTACACTTCAAGAGTTAATCTTTGATTCTTGATTTATATCCTTATACATTGATCCATAGGAAATTTTCACATCACATAATTATGAAAATTCTATTTTTCATTACATTACATGATATATGTGAAACCTAGCATTTATGATATTGATAATTTTTTTAAGTTATTTACTCTGTATCAAGAAATGTGAATTAAACATTAATAAGGATGACATATTTCATGCCTCTAGTTCGATTTGAATATCATTACAAAAAGGACTGTATTGTTCATACATTAAGAGAATGTCAAATCACAAGCATTTTTACTATTTAGATGGTAGTGACATATTGTTAGATGCTACTTACTATTTATGGTCTACAAATAGATCATTGCCAACATAATAAGAATCTATAGGGTTACACAAAAGGAGTAGGAATGAGACAATAATTAATTGAGTTGCAGTTAAACTAAAATTCTATTAATTTAGCTTATTATTTAGTGCATATATATATTATCAAGGTAATAATATATTATTCACATAATATATAGTATATTATATGATATCATCTGATATTAAAGTAATATTAGATAATTATATCATTTGATATTAGATAATTATATTATAGAATAATATTATTATCTAATAATATTTAGTTATTAGTACTAAGGTAATATCATATAACTAATTGATAAGCCCTATCTCTCCTCATTATCATCATAATAGGGATAAGGTATTAGTGGTTAAGTGAAATTAAGAAAAAGAAGGCAGTTTCCTAGAAAAACTAGGAAAGTTGTGTGCCTTAATTCTATAAAAGAGTATAAATGTGTCACTTTATATTAATGAATACAAAATGCCACCAAAATAACCCAAATGCACTAAAACCTTGGTTCCTTATGAAAGAAATGTTTCCTAGTAGATTTGCGAAAGTTAAGAAGTTATCATTCACTCTGTATAGATATTGTAAAGGCACCATCACTTGAATGTGCTTATGATTCATGATCTATACTCCAAAAGGTAATCCTTGTACATATAATTCTTAACCTATATCCCTATGCATTATTCTAGGAAGGTTTCACAAACTTTTTAAAATTTTGCTGTGCTTAAGTGTGTATGAAATCCAATAAAAATTCTGGCAAAGAAGCAATAGAGACACAAGGAAAGCTGTAACAACTTAAAGTGTGCTAGTTGGAAGTGAGTGAACTAGAAGAAATAGATTACAAAACCAAAGAAGGTTTTAGGGATGACTTCCTAATAGCAGATCTGAAACTAGCCCTAATATTTCTCATAGAACCTATTCACTCTTAAATCTACCTAATAAACCTCTTTGCTTTTATCAGTGTAACCTTAGTTATTTTGGATAATGAAAATCTTATTTCAGATGTGGACAAATGAGGCATTAAGCTTATAAGTGCCTAACTACTTAACAAGGGAGCAACGTCATAGCCTTTGGTGTGTAACCCATTCAAAACATAATTACATTAAAATAGCTAATGATGTCAAAGAGGAAGAATAAAGGAAAAGAGCCCACTAGGACTTAAATAAGAGTGTTTGCTATGACATGCTACGAGGCTCAAGCTTCTAATGCAATAGTGATAGGTATTATTTTAGTTAAAACTTTTCTCATAAAAGTGTTATTTCATATTGGTGCTACGCATTCATTTATGTCTAAAAATTTAGATGTTAAGCTTTTAAAATCAATAAGTGAATTGAATGAATACTTAATAGTGAATACACCAATGGGAGAAATTATTCTTACAACTCTTGGTGTTAAGGATTGTGTAATATGGGTAGATGAATATCTAATTTTGATTGATTTAATTATGTTAGAAATGGTGGATTATGACGTAATTCTGAGAATAGATTAGCTATCAAAATATCATACTTATGTTAATTGTTACCACAAGATTGTAACTTATTGATTGGAAAAGGATTGAAGATCAAGTGACCTTGCCCACTAACCGACTAGTGAGACCGTCATGCTAACTCTATGTAGGGTTCAAAATCATTTTTGTTCATAAGATGTTGCTCTAAAATAAGACTTTGATGGTTTATTTTATGAAAAATGTATGTCATTTATCTTGTTATATATATTTCTATTAGCAATTATGGCATATGATGTATGATTGTGCTACATAGTATGGCCTTTGGAGTTTTTGTGACTGGATTTTAAATACAACCTAAAAGTCATTCCTTCCTTTATTTTTTAATGTATACTATCTTCTCATCTCACTCCTCTTGATTGTAACACATGATTTTTGCTTTAAAATTGTATTCATAATAGAGATTCTTAAGGTTGTACAAAGAGAAGCTAAGGAGTTTTTTTAGGTCGTACTATGTGACATTTTAATTTCTTTAGTTATGCGATAATATTGATAAGTATGTGTTTACTATGTGATAACATATGCTTAACTATATGGTAGTTTTATCCATTATATAATATATGATATATATATATATATATATATATATATATATATATATATATATATATGCAATGTTGTATTTTATTTATTTGCCTTATATGATATATGAGATGTGCTAGATATAACATCTGAAAAAGTAGGCTAATTATGGTGAGATCTAATAATAATTAATTTAAATCCCTTATCTAGAATATTAAGTTAGTAATAATTAGTGATGCCTTCCAATAATTGGCATTTGTCAAGGCCTCAATTGACATAAGGTAGGTTTGCTAAAGCAAAGTGCCTCATTTATCTTGGTAAGACGTGACTAGATAATAATGATATTTGATTTTCAAATATTGGGTCTGACTTAATTAGGATATCTTAATAGGATTGGGACCTAGAGGCATAAAGTTAGGCCTTAGTTCATAAGATGAACTAAAACAGGTGTTGTTCACCTAACTATCCAAGAGTTGTATATAATGCAATTGGTAAATGTTTCCTACCTAAACAACTAAATCTTAAGTGATTAGCCAAAGCTAACATAAGGCTTACTAAAATATAGATCTTAGCCCATTAGAAGGTATTGATAATGTGACTTTCTGAATTAATATTAAAGGCTATTAATTTGAATAAAATAATGGGAGGTGCATCTAATAAAAGACTTTATTAAATATTTAAAACTTAATGCTTACTTTGTATATATCCATCATAGATAACCAATGGCTAATGTACAAAATAACTTATCATTGGATTAGCCTTTGAGAAGGATAAATTGAATATGACAAACTTCTTAGACTGGTGCAAGAATTTAAGGATATTCCTCAAACATGAGCAAAAATGTATGTCTTAAAGGAACTTGTTTTTTAGCAACCTGAAGTTGGTGCCCCCTATGCTTAAAAAAATGCTTATAAGAAACATTACAATGATGCTTTAGATGTTAGTTGCCTCATGTTGTCTACCATGGACTCTTAGCTTTAATAGCAACATGAGAACATGGAAGATTATGACATGCTTGAGCATATTAAGAATATTTATGAAGGCTAAAATTGACATGAAAGGTTTGAGGTGACTAAAGCATTATTTCACCGCAAACTAGCAGAAGGAAACCTTATTAGCCTCACATACTCAAAATGATTAGGTATGTTAAGAACCTTAAGAGATTAGGTGCTCCACTAGGCCAAGAGTTGGCCACTAACTTAATTCTATAATCGTTGCTATAAAATTATGATTAATTTGTCATGAATGACAACATGAATGAAATTGATAAACCATTGCCAAAACTATTAAGCATGTTAAGAATTGGTGAATAAAATTTGCAAAAAGCTAAACCTAATACCATAATGTTAAGAACTGTTAAGCATTATTTCAGTGCAAACTAGCAAAAGGAAACCCTGTCGGGCCTCATGAACTTAAAATGATTAAGTATGTTGAGAATCTTAAGAGATTACGTGCTCCACTGGGCTAAAAGTTAGCTATTGATTTAGTTTTATAATCATTGCCACAAAGCTATGGTTAATTTGTCATGAATTATAATATGAAAGAAATTAACAAACCATTGCCAAAATTATTAAGCATGTTAAAAATTATTGAACAAAATTTGCAAAAAGCTAAACTGGATACCATAATGATGATTCAAAAGGGTAAAAGTAAAGGCAAAGGCAAAGGTAAAGGCAAGAACAAGAAGGATTCCAAATCCAAGGGCAAGCTCAAGTTTGAGTTTTCTACATTAAAACCTATAAGGAAAGGAAATACTTCCATTATGGTCAGACTAGACATTGGAAAAGAAATTACAAGGTTTATTTGGAAGATATGAAAAAGAAGAAAGGAAGTGAGACTTCAACATCAAGTATTTATGTTATAGAAATTAATGTTGCTACTTTTACATCTTGGGTATTAGATACTGGAAGTGGTTGTCACATTTGTATCAATATGCAGGAACTCTAAAGAGTATGACTTTGGCTAAAGGTCAAGTAGACCTATGAGTTGGCAATGAAGCAAAAGTTATTGTCCTAGCTATAGGAACATATCATTTATCCTTGCCTTCTAGCTTAGTCATTGAATTAGAAGGTTGTTATTTTGTGCTTGCTATTAGCCAGAATATTATTTTTGTTTCTTATTTAGACAAGAAAGATTTTTTATTTTTACTAAAGGATAAATGTTTTTCAGTTTATTTAAATGAAATGTTTTATTGTAGTGAACAAATGTTCAATGGACTCTATATTCTTAATCTTGAAATGCATATCTATAAGTTAAACACCAAGCAATTTAAATCAAATGGTTTAAATCTAAACTATCTTTGGTATTGTTGTTTGGGCCACATAAATGAGAAATGCATGTCCAAGCTCCATAAAGATGAACTCTTGGATTCATTTGATTTTAAGTTATATGAGGTATGCAAATCTTGTTTATTAGGTAAGATGACTAAGGCTCTATTCACTGGACACAATGAAAGGGCTAACGATCTATTGGGTCTCATGCATAGTAATGTATGTAAGTTTATTAGTTTATTTGCTAGAGGAAGTTTCCAATACTTCATTATGTTTACTAATGATTTCAATAGATATGGATATGTGTATCTTATGAAACAGAAATCAAAATCCTTTGAAAAGTTCAAAGATTTCGAAATGAAGTACAAAACTAAATTGGCAAAAGTATTAAAACATTTTAATTAGATTGAGGCGGAGAATACTTAAGGTAAGAATTTGATGACTATCTAAAGTAGTATGATATAGTATCACAACTCACTTTATCAGGAATGTTGTAGTGGAATAGTGTCTTAAAGATGAGGAATTGTACTTTATTAAATTTGGTGCAATATATGATGAGTCATGCAGATCTTCTAACTTCTTTTTTAGGGCAATTTCTAGAGACAACTTCTTTTTTGCTTAACTATGTTCCCTCTAAAATGGTTCAAAAGACTCCATATGAGATATGAATTAGGAAACATCCTAGTATATCTTTTATGAAGATTTGAGGTTGCGAGTACCATGTAAAACATCAAGCATTTGATAAGCTTGGACCTAAATTGGATAAGTTCTGCTTTTTAGGGTGTTCTAAGGAAACCAAGGGATACTATTTTTACAATCCTTTTGAGGGCAAAGTGTTTATCATGCAAACTAGTATTTTTCTTGAAAAAGAATTTATCTTAAAGAAAAATAGTAAGAGGAAAGTAGAAATTGAAGAAGTTTGAAACTTACAGAGTAATACCAAACCTATAATAGAGCTTGAATAGAGATCACAAAAAGTTATGGCTCAAGAACTAGCTCAAGGAATATAAGGCCCATGTAGGTTTGGTAGGATACACTATGAGCTTAAAAGATATGGATTTCTTGTTACTCAACATAGCAATGTTTTGTTTATGGATCAAAATAAACCCATAACCTACCAAGAAGCTATTAAAGGGCCAGACTTTGAGAAATAACTCTAGGCCATGAGATCCAAGATGGATTCCATGTATGCTAACCAAGTATGAACTTTAGTTGACCCACCTAAATGGGTAAAACCTATTAGGTACAAGTGGATTTTCAAGAAGAAAACTAGCATGGATAGTAATGTGCAAATCTTTGAAGGGCGATTAGTTAAAAAAAGGTTATGGCAAGTTCATGGTATAGACTCTAATTAGACCTATTCCCCAATTACCGTGCTTAAATCCATCTGAATATTTCTTGTTATTATAGCTTTTTATGATTAGGAAATCTAGCAAATGGATGTTAAAATTACTTTTCTTAATGGAAAGCTTTTCAAAGATGTGTACATGATACAACATAAGGGTTTTGTTACTCCTAAAAATGTTGGAAAGGTATGTAAGGTATAGTGATCCATTTATGGATTAAAGCAAGCTTCATGGAGTTGGAATCTTTATTTTGATAGGTAAATTAAAGAATATGGTTTTATCGAAAATGAAGATGAATCTTGTGTTTACAAAAAGGTTAATAGGAGCATAATTAGTTTCCTTATATTGTATGTGGATGACATACTACTCATTAGAAATGATATCCTTGCATTACAGATTGTAAAGACTTAGTTAAGGAATTATTTCTCGATAAAAAACTTAAGTGAAGTTACCTACTTATTAGGTATTAGGATTTATAAAGATAGATTAAGAAAATTACTTGGCCTAAGATAGAGTACATATATAGATAAAGTGTTAAAATATTTTAACATGCAACAATCAAAAAGAAGATTTTTTCCTATGTCAGATGGTATAAACTTGTCCAAAAATCAATGTCCTATGAAATGAGATAAGAAAAACTACATGAATAAGATACCATATACATCACTAATTAGATCCATCATGTATGCCATGCAATACACTTATCCTAATGTCTTGTATCTGAGCATGATAAGTAGGTACCAATTAAATCCAAGTGAACATCATTGGATTATTATCAAGAACATCCTTAAGTACTTAATACATGGAGGTGAGGAAGAACTTCTTGTAAAAGGTTACATTGATGATAGTTTCCAATCTAATAAGGATGACTTTAGATCATAGTCAGGTTATATATTTTTCCTAAATGGTATTGCTATAAGCTGGAAGAGTTCAAAGTAGAAAACAATGGCTTATTATACTATAGAGATAGAGTATATTGTTGCCTCCAATGCACTAAAGAGCCTGTTTGGATCAAAAAGTTTATTACTAAATTTAGCGTTATTTCTAGCATTACAAACCCAACGTATCTCTATTATGATAACAATGGAACCATTGCACAAGCTAAAAAATCTAGATCTCACTAGTGATCTAAACATATACTTCGGCACTTCTATCTTATCATGAAATCATTAATAGAAAATATGTAAAGATATGTAGAGTAGCAATAAACAATAATATTGTTAACCCACTAATAAAGTCTTTGGGGCAAAAAAAATATAATAGTTATACTAGGTCACTCAACATATTAAATATATAAATGATTGGCTCTAGTACAAGTGAGAGATTATTAGTGTGTGCATATCCTAGGAGCTATTCATAAAATAGTTATAATAACACATAATGTATCATGTTTTATTTTAGGCAATATAATTATAATATTTTTCTTTGTTTTAATATTTGTGCAATTTATAACTTAATATAATAATTTTCTTTGGAATAGTTTTTACTATTCCTAAAATGTCCATAGCCGAATATTATTGTGAAAGGGATATAATAATATATTAAGACTAGCATGTATGGTGACAGATGATTATGAGTCATGGATATGTGATATCAAGTCAATACATAGGTTCATTGTTAATGAACAAATATAATGGATTGACTCGCTGTGAAAATATTATATGGATTGTCATGTGTTATTGGCTATTTACATGTGACCACAGTGCACGTAATCCTTTGACTTAAAGTCATTACAGTTCCCTACATGAAGAGTCATACACTTTGATGCCATCCTATATCACCATTAATTGAGATATTGCATAAGGCATTGATTGAGCATGTCATAAATCATACAAAGGGATGTGAGAAATGTAAATAAGATTTTATTCCTCCTGTATAGAAAGAGTGGTATCCTTGGGCCCTTGATTAAGTGAAATTAAGAAATACATGGTTGTACTCAAATGGATCAATATGTGATATTGATCATTTGTTTAATTTAGTCTACTTAGTATCAAGAAATGTGGATTGAACATTGATGAGGATGACACATTTCATGCCTCTAGTTTGATTTGGATATCATTACAAAAGGGAATGTATTGCAAAGTATTGTTTACACATTAGGTGAATGTCAAATCATAGGCATTCTTACTACTTGGGTGATAGTGATGTATTAGTAGATACCACTCACTGTCTATGGTCCACAAATAGGTCATTGCTAACATAGTAAGAACCTATAAGGTTGCCAAAAAAGAGTAAAAATAAAACAGTAATTAACTGGGCTTTAGTTGGACTAAAATCCTATTAATTGGGCCTGTTATTTAGTGCATATATATATATATATATATATATATATATATATATATATATATATATATATATTATCAAAGTAATAATAGATTATTCACATAATATATAGTATATTATGTACTATTATTTGATATTAATGTAATATCAAATAAGTATGCCATTTGATATTAGATAATTATATTATGAAATAATGTTATTATCTAATAATATTTAGTTATTAATATTAAGGTAATATTAGATAACTAACTGATAAGTCTTATCTCTTCTCACTCTTACCATGATAGGGATAAAGTATTAATGGTTAAGTGAAATTAAGAAAAATGAGGTAGTTTCTTAGTAAAGCTAGGAAAGTGGCATGCCTTAGTTCAATAAAAGTGCAGGAAAGCGTCACTTTATATTTATGAATATGAATTGCCACCAGAATAACAAAAATGCACTAAAACCTTAGTCTTTTATGAGAGTAATGTTTCCTAACAGATTCGCAGAGGTTGAGAAGTCATCATTAACTCCATATGGATACCATAGAGGCACCATCACTTAATTATGCTTATGATTCGTGATCTATACTCCAAGAGGTAATCCTTGCATACATGATTCTTGATCTATGTTCCTGTGCATTATTTTAGGAAGGTTTCATAAAATTTTTAAAATTCTATTGTGCTTAACTGTATGTGAAATCTAACAAAAATTTTAAGGAAGAAGCAATAGAAACACAGGGAAAGCTATAATTACTCAGAATGTGCTAGTTAGAAGTGAATGAATTAGAAGAAATAGATTACAAGATCAAAGAAGGTTTCAAGTAAGATCTCCCAATAGTATATTTGAAACTAGCCCTAATATTTCTAATAGAACTTATTCACTCCCAAATCTGCCTAATAAATCTCTTTGTTATTATTAATGTAACCTTAGTCATTTTAGATAATGCAAATCTCATTTTGGATGTGAGAAAATGAGGCATTAAGCTTATAAGTGCCCAACTACTCAAAAAAAGAGCAACATCATAACCTTTAGTGTGCAACCCACATAGAACACAACTACATTAAAATAGTTAATGATGTCAAAGAGGAAGAATAAAGGAAAAGAGCCAGCTACGACTTTAAATAAGAGTGTTTTCTATGACACGCCAAGAGGCTCAAGTTTCTAATGCAGTGGTGATAGATATTATTTTAATTGAAACCTTTCTCATAAAAGTGTTATTTCATCTTAGTTCTACACATTCATTTATGTCTAAAAATTTAGCTGTTAAGCTTTTCAAACTAATAAGTGAATTGAATGAACCCTTAATAGTTAATACACTAGTGGTAGAAGTTATTCTAGCAACCCCTAGTATTAAGGGTTATGTAATATGGATAGATAAATATTCAATTGTGATTGATTCAATTATGTTAGAAATGATGGATTATGACATAATTCTAGGGAATTAAAGGAGTAATTATAAGATTTATTAGACGAGGGTTTTATACAACCTAGTACACCATCGTAGGGAGCACTAGTACTATTTGTAAAGAAGAATGATGGCATATTATGGTTATGTATTGATTATTGATAATTGAAAAAAGTCATTATTAAGAATAACTATCCTTTGCTAAGGATGGATGATTTATTGATCAACTGCAAGGATTTTAGTACTTTTTAAAAATTGATTTGTGATGTGTTATCATCGATTGAAAATTCAAAAGGAAGATGCTTAAAAAAAATGGCATTTTAGACTTGCTATGATCACTATAAGTTCTTGGTTATGTCATTTGGATTGACTAATACTCCCACAACATTTATGGATTTGATGAATTATATTTTCAAATCTTTCTTAGATAAATTCATTATTATGTTTATTGATGATATCTTGGTGTATTCTAAGAGTGAAAAGGAGCATGTACAACATTTAAAAATCACATTGCAAATATAGAAGAAGCATAAGTTGTATGCTAAATTCTTAAAATGTAAGTTTTGGATGAAGAAAATGCATTTTCCTAGTCATGTAGTGTCGTAAGAAGGAATACAAGTAGATCCTTAAAAGGATGAAGTTGTGCTTAAATGGTCACGATCATCCTCAATGATAAAAATACATAGTTTCCTTAGGCTGGCTATATATTATAGAAGATTTGTGAAAGACTTCTCAAAAATAGCTATACCACTGAATAAGTTAACTTATATAGGAGTCAAATTTTAATGGAATGATGAATGCAAAAAGAGTTTTCAAAAATTTCAAAGAATGTTTAACTTCTACCCTAATGTCAGCATTGCTTAATAGTGTAGAAGGATGAACAATGTATTGTGGTACATCTAGAGTGGGATTAGGATGCATATTAAAGTGATAGGTTATATATCAAGCCAATTGAAGAAGCATGAGATGAGTTATCCCATTCATGACTTGGAAATGGTAGCTGTTGTGTTTAGCTTAAAAATTTGGAGACATTTTTTAAATGGGGCTACTTGTGAAATTTATACAGATCATAAGAGCCTTAAGTATATTTTTAAGCAAAAAAAGACTAGTATAAGAGAAAGAAGGTGGGTAAAGTTTGTGAAAGATTATGATTGTTTCATTCACTATTATTCAGGCAAGGTTGACGTAGTTGCTAACACCTTAAGCTAAAAATCTCCCAAAGGTAAAGGGAAAGAGATAAAAGGAAATAAAAGTGCAAATTTGGCTTATATTATGGTCCATTCTATCATGATAAATTAAATTGAAGCTGTTTAAAAAAATCCTCAATATGAATAATTAAAAAGCAAAGTTATGAGTGAAGAGGAAACTTAGTAATGGATGAAAAAGGAGTGATAAAGAACATAAATTGATTATAGGTGCCCATAATTCTAAGAAAGGAAGTATTAAAAAAAAGCCTATTAATCATCCTATACGATGCATCCTGGTGCGACAGAGATTGACTGAGATTTGAAAAATGTGTATTGGTAGAATGGAATGAAGAAGGATGTGTAAGACTATATGATCAAATGTTTGATTCATTAATAAGTAAAAGTGGAGCACCAACACCTAATAGGACTTTACTAGAAGATTTACATCCTAAAATGGAAGTGGGAAAGTATTACGATAGACTATGTAGTCAAATTACCATGAACCAATAAAGGATACGATTCTATATGGGTAATTATAGATTATCTTACAATGATCGCACATTTCCTATGAGTAAAAACTAACATACATCATATCACAATATACTTAACTTTACATGGATAGAAATTTTCTATTACATAATGTACCACTCATAATTATTTCAAATCAAGAATTGTGGTTTACCTCTCGATTCTAGTAGTCATTTCAAAAGACACTAGGCTCTCAAACACAATTTAGTACAACATTTCATCTACAAATCGATAGGCAGTTAAAGAGGACAATTTATACTTTAGAAGACATGCTTAGAGCCTATACAATTAAGTTTAAAGGAAGTTAGGATAAACACTTGTTGTTAATGGAGTTCGTATATAATAACAACTACCATAGTAGTATACAGATGGCTCCATTTAAAGCTCTATATGAAAAGAAATTTAGATCACTTATTGAATTGTTTGAACTAGGAAAATCATTTATATGGCTCCAGTAGATCACTTACTGGATTATAAGATTATGATTTGTAATGTTGACTTTCTTTGATTAATTTTCCCATTTTCCTAATTACTTATATTGATTTCTTGAAATTATATGTGTTGGATATTGATTTGGTATAATTTGTATTCATCTTTGTGATTTTCTAGTATTTTGCTACTTTGATATTGAATTGTGGTTAGTCATATATAACAATAGAGGGTTGAGAGATTAATTTAAAAGTTTCTAATTTAATTTCTCAATTTAACTAAATTCTATCTTTAAATCAATTTCAATATAATTATGAGATTATGATTTATAATATTAACTTTAACTGATTTTCCTTTTTCTTTAATTACTTGTGCTAATTTCTTGAAATTATATGTGTTGAATATTGATTTGGTATAACTGGTATTCATCCTTGTGATTTTAGTATTTTGTTATTTTGATGTTGAATTATGATTAGTCGATCATAGTTTTACATATAGCAATAGAGTGTTGAGGGATTAATTTGAAGGTTTTTAATTTAATTTCTCAATTTAACTAAATTCTACCTTTAAATCAAATTCGATTTAGCTTAGGGATTATAACAATTGTTTAATTTGGCTAATTTTAATTGATCAAATACTAAATGATTATTTAGCATAGAATTTATGAATTATTACAAGAGTTTTGGGTAATTCAAGATTGAAAAATTAATTAAAAAAGTTAAATCTAAATTTATCCATGATTAATCTAAATTTGAACTCTCAATTCCTTGAATTAGTTGTTTTATTATATTAGTTTTCTTTCTTGCTGTTTACATTGTATTTTGTTTTTCTTAACACATTTAATTCAATTTCAATTTGAAAAACCCCCTAACTCTAATTCAATATTAGTTTACATATTACATGTTGTTGCATCTTGCATTTTATTATTGCATTCTACATCTTGCATTTTGTCTAGTCTCTATTTTTGGTTCTATTTTGCCTCTATTTCTTTTATTTCTTATATTTCTAGTACATAATAAATCAAACAATTGTGTAAACATTATTATTAATTCAATTTAGAGAAGATAATTCAAGGGATCATAAGGTACAACTTAGTTTATCTCATTATACTACATTATCTTTAGAAAACTAGTATTAATCTAATTTTAGTGTATCACAATGTGCAAATCAAAATTTTGGTACTATTGTTTAGGATCCTCTTGAATTCATTTTTTCCTACATATTACTAGCTGTGTAATACACAATTGTTTAGGAAATCCAGTCATTAACTACATCTTTAATGTGTTACTTATATTTTACGATTGCTATAGTTTTTCTGCATATACTTGTATTCTTTTGCATTCTTTAATTTTTGCATGTTTCTCCATTTTAATCCATTATATTTCATCACATTTTACTTCATTCCACATGAAACAAATGTTTTTGGCCTAAGAAAAACTAGTTTTACATAATTTTGCACCTTAACCCCCCTTAGAATTGTATAAGGTTTCACTAGCTCCAATTGAGTTAGAATTTTTATAATGCTAGCTTTGATTTTTCTTGTTAAAATTCACTAGCCTTTAGCTTATGAGATGGGTTTTTTTTAGCTAAGTACCATTGTTTTAACCACTTATTCATTTTTTTTAAAAAAAATATTGCATTTTTAGGCTCTGTATAGTTATAACTTTCATTTTGTGGTGGTCTCATAATTTTTAAAAATATCGGGATAGGTTAATTAATTATATTTAAGGTGATTTTTCATAATGCATTTCCATTTTAGTTTTTTTATGTTCTTATAGCCCCCTAATATAATGTTGTGTAGTGATAATGAATGACAAGGAGAAGTGCTATTAAATTACCTGAGTTTGATTTTGAAATTGATAGAACTTTTCGTTTCTTTTATAGGAATAAAAATTAAAATAGTTCTAGCATTCCTTAGAAACCATGGCTAATAATAATAGGACTTTGAGGGAATTAACTGTCCCTGATGTTACCTACTAACCATTAAGCATCTAATATCCTAAATTAGATGTTGATTTTGATCTTAAATCTAGCCTAATACATTTACTTCCAAAGTTTCATGGTCTTATAGGTGAGGACCTTTACAAGCAGTTAAAGGAATTTCATGTGATATGCTTAACAACAAAGCCACAAGGCATTTCCAAGGACCACATCAAACTAAATACCTTTACTTTCTCCCTTGCTGATGCTACTAAGGATTGGTTATATTACCTATAACCTAGTTCTGTTACATGTTGGGTAGATATGAAGTAATTATTTCTTAAGAAATTCTTCCCTACATCTAGAGCTATTGTTGTAAAAAAAGAAATCTATGGTATTAGATAGATAGGTGGTGAATCATTATATGAGTATTGGGAAAAGTTTAAAAAGTTATATACAAGTTATACTCACCACCCTTATCCAATATTTCTATAAATGCTTTCTTCCGATGAATAAGAGTATGATAAATGCTAGTGGACAAGACTTTTATGATAGTTAGAGATTCATAGCAAATATGATAGCCAACTCCTAACAATTTGGCATAAGAATTATGGTAGTTACTACTAGAAATGTGCATGAAATGAATACCATTAATCCAAACTAACAAGGATTGAAAAATAGAATAGATTAACTAACTTATCTAGTTAGGCAAATGGTAATAAGACAGTAGCAACAATTCCAAGCTCTTTCTTCTACCAAAGTTTATATAACTAATTTCTATCTTAAAATGAATATCCTTCTCCTTCAGCATATATAGTAGCCATTTATCCTACTAAGCATAATCCTAGTAGCAGAACTAGTATCAATGCCAACAACCACAGCTAACAAGTATCACTAACAGCAAGCTCAATATTTTAGTTGGAGAGATAACTAGAATTTCAGATATAGTAGCAATCTTGGTTAATCTTAGCATCCCCCTTCTGCTTATAACAGAATGGCACTAAATCCTATCAACTAACTAGATTCCACTTCAACTACTTATTAGCCATCATTTAAAGAGTTAGTAAAGCAAATGGCAACAAAGAAGAGAGGCCGCCATCACGAATTTGGAAAATTAAATTGGCTAATTAACTTCCAACATTAGTGAGCTTAAGGGACAAAAACCATCTTGTAGTAATATAAGAAATAAGGAAATAGTGAATGCCATTATGTTGAGAAGTGGCAAAAAAATTAACATATCTTCATTCTCATAGCTAGAGACAAATAAACTAGCAAGCCATATACTAATAGCCAATGAACCAATAGGCAATCAAGGAAAAACAAACAATAAACTAGAAATAACATTCAACCAAAAGAGAAAAACTAGAAGTAAAAATATAGTGATAGTGTGGTAAATTCTTTCCCTACATTCCCACCTTCCACTAATTTTCTTATCCCTTTCCTTTTCCAAACCAAAGAAGAGTTTTTGAACAAAACAAAAGTAAAGATGAAAACCAAGTTTTGGAATCCCTTAGAAAAATAAAAGTTAACATACCTTTGCTAAATTTAATAAAACAAATCCCAAGGTATGCTAACTTTCTGAAAAATTTGTGCATCATTAAAAGAAAAATAAAGGACGATAAGAAAGTAAGTGTGGGGAAAAATGTGTCTACAATCATTCAAAGAAAATTACAAAGAAAATACAAAGATCTAACTACATTAATAATTCCATGTGTTGTAGGCAAAACTAGAATTGAGCATGCCATGTTAAACTTAGGAGCTTCAATTAATGTCATGCCTCTTTTTATTTTTAATTTTTTGAATTTAGGATTTTTGAAACAAATAAGGGTAGTTGTTTAATTAGCAAATAAATCTAACATTTACCCTTTAGGTGTTACTGAGGATATTCTATGCAGGTTGATAGACTTATCTTTATAGTAGAGTTTTATATTTTGAAGATGGAAAATGAGAAATATGAAGTCCTTCCATTAATCATTCTTCATCGACCTTTTCTTAAGGCAACAAAAACCATGATTAATATTTGTGATGGAACATTAACCATGGAGTTTAATGGTGCTATAGCCAAGTTTGATATTTCTGAGGCTATGCAAGATAATTTAATATCCTTTCTTAGCACTTTAGACCCTTTAGTCTATAATATTCCTCATTCTAAATTTTCTAATGTTGTTTTTGACTTGGCTATTTGTTATGTTCTTGCTATTTTTAATTCTAACATTTCTATTTTTGATGTAGCTAATTCTGCACTTGTTGATTTTGATTTACAAATTAATGTTATTCATGATGAAATACCTTTTAAGTTTCTTGAATTTTTTGAATTTATGAATTGTATCAATAGCCATGAATGCACTTGTAAAGATAGCGATTCTAAATGTGCTATATGTTTTAAAATTTATGCATTCATAAGTGATGAAAATTGATTTTTTTTAAATTATAGAAAAAAATGATGATGATGTCATTCCATTTTTAGAGGAAAAAGAGTGCTTTCACCTTAATCATTCTCACTTTCACTATTTTGTTAAACATGTTGAATTTGCTTTACAGGATGATTTTAAACATTCAAGTAACGAGTGATTTAAGAATAATACTTAGAGAAATTATAGTGGATAATCCCAATTTTCAAATAACCTCTTTAATGATGGATGCAATAAAGGTTGGAAATTTGGAAGTAATAGAGGTAGTCAATCATCAAATAGATATTGGTTGAAGAAATTGAAGTCATGGTCTAGTCAAATATGTTAAAGAAAGGCACTTTTTAGGAGACAACTCAAGCCATTAAGTTTTCTTCTCCTATCCTTTTCTTTCATTTTTATTTTCCTTATCCTTTATCTTTTTTTATATCTCTTACTAATCTTTCTTGATGTTGATATACTTTACATTGAGGACAATGTAAAATTTAAGTGTTAGGAGAGACTTTAGGACTTGTTATATACCTTGTGTCTTTATTTGATGCTTTTAGAAAAATAAAAAAATAAAAATTAAGGAATAAAAAAATTATGTATTTCACTTGTTTTTAAGTCCTTTTTAAGTCATTTTAGTTACTTTCGAATAATAGAGATCTTACATTTTCATGAATAGGATTCAGTTGAAGTTAGATAGAATTTATAATATGATTGAATGAATGATTTTACTTATTGAAATTGATTAATGGAGTGATTGATTTTAAATTAGTAGATTTAACTTAGTATCATGACTTACCTTCTAAGATTTTGAGCTTTATGTTAAAAATTCATACTATTTTTTTTCTTGCTTTTGTGGTGTTCTTTGATGATTTATTTATCTAGAACTCACTTTAATTCTTTTTGAGATTACATTTTGCACATGCATATATAAAAATGATAAAGACATTCTTTACTTGTTCAAGCTAAAGCCATATATTCAACTTTGAGTTTTTATCACCGTTAGCCATCTTAAGCTTCTAATCCTTTTCTTTATTAATTAATCTATGAGTATGTAATATCCCAAATTTTAAGTTATAAAAATTAATGCTTGTGATTACTTATTTTTATTTAATATTTATTTGAATAAAAATTAATTTTTTATTTCTTTTTCTTTTAAAGGATTTTGGAGTATTAAAATTAATAATGTTTGAAACATATTTATTTTTATGGTGATTATTGATTCGAGATTTGATTAAAATAATTTTACAAGAAAATTTCTTATAAGTGGAGAAATAATTTTTAATGAACAAGAATGCATTAATTTATGAATTAAATTGTGTGTATTTGATACATTATTTTGAGCATTGTGAGAGTATAAAATAATTACTTTTAATTGAAAATATATAAATATTTTTTTATATTGGAAGGAGGTTGAAAATAAATGAATTGTGTAACTCCCTTACTTATCATCACCTTAATCCTCATTAAATAGGTAATTAACGCATACTAATCTGCCTTCTACTCTAGGCCAATTCACAATTCCTCAAATATCTGAATCTCATACAACATAGGCGAGGGTCATGTAATTATACAAAAGTTCAATTTACAAAAATATACATCCATCACTTAAAATATTACCAACTGTACAATCATTTTTAGTATACAACTTCAAAAATCTACTCTCCTTTACCAAGAGGGCCTTTAGAAGCATCACCTGGAATGGTTAGTATAACACAGAAAAAACATAAGAAACAAAGTTTCCCAGTAGCTAGCCATTGCCATAAAAATATATCAAGCCATTCCAGATTCTTAAGCAAATAAAACATACGTTTCGAAATCAATTACTCATTTGCCATCATATTCAATATCATACCATTGTAAGAAATATGTACTGCACACAACAATCATCAAGCCCATTCAAGGACTTATATCAATATCTAGATGGCCATCACAGATAATCGTACCTAGGCCTCACACAGCAATTTACTGTCTTCCCGGGGTTCTCAAGCCAAAGGCCTAACATAGTATCACACTGTCTTCCCGAGGTTTCTAGGCATAGGTACCGCATACAACAATTGCACTATTATCCCCGAGGATCTCGAGCCATAGGCCAAACACAGTATTCTACTGTCTTCCTGGAATGCGTGCACAACAATTTCATACACATTCCATACAATGGCATAAAATACAGAAAAATCATGTAAATAGAAAACAGCTTAAGGATAAAGCTAGCTACCTTTTACAAGCTTCCAATGTGATGTTTCCTTTACCCTCACTAAAAACTCCTTTATAACTCCCCTTGCCTTTCCAATTGTCACTCCTTAGTCTATATAAATACATATCATAGTTCTTATTAGAACATCATCATTTTCCTTAAATCTCATATATGCTTTACTTCCTTCACATTGATAGATGCACACATGCATACTTAGATGCTCTATACTTTGTTTTCAAGCTTTGAAATGACATATATGAGCATTAGAAAAGGTTCCAAAGGTAAAACCATGCAATTCCTGAAGAATCAAAGCCAAAATGTTCACTTGACAAAGAACACGAGGGTCCCATACCCAGTGTTCAGGGTCGTGTTTCTTACTGGATGGCTTCGAGGCATCACTGGTTTATTCAGAGAAGAACACGGGGGTGAACACGGGCCGTGTTCTACCCCATATACCTTACTGCCCTTCAGTTCTGAAGTAAACACGGGGAGTATTGCACCCCGTGAAGCACACTGATCAGCCTTCGACGAAGAACACGGGGTACAACACGGGCCGTGTTCTACCCCGTGTACAATACTGATCCTCCAAAAACACATTAAACAGCTAAAACTCCTTCCTTCCTTCCTTTCCATATTCATGGCTTTGGCTTCTCAAAAGGAAAATACACACAAACACTTTCACAATTTAAGGTTTCATTTTCCATAGGCTTTATAATTCATAAAAATTATTCTAACTTCACCAATTTAGCCAAGTTCCAAACATATCATGCCAATTCTACACATGCACCATTATGCCTCTAAAATCCAAGTGTGTTCATCATGGTTTCTTGTGATTTTTACACCAAACCAAAGCCATAGATTAACATAACAACATCTAAAACACCATTAAACATATTCAAATCATCCTAAACTCCATGTTCAATCACCCTTAATCATACTAACCTCAAGTTTTCAAGAAACTACAAAGAGTACATTAAAGAGCTCTTAGAGGAGAACATTTTTACCTCTTGGTGCAACTTGAAAATCCTCACTTGGAGCTCCCCAAACTTAATCAAACTTGAGCTTTTCTTCAATTTAAACACACCAATGGATAGAGCTTGATGAGAAGAGCAACTTTCTCTTCTACACCTTAGCTTGAATCTTAGTATTTTTGGGTGAAAAAGCTAAGAGAAACTTTCTCTCTCTTCCTTCTCTCTCTCTCTCACACGTCCAAGCTTGCTCTCATGGGAATTTCTGCAGCTTTTGGAGAAATAGAAAAGAAGGTAGAGTTTTCATGAAGCTTCTAGGGGCATTTTGGTCCTTTTTGAAATTTTCAAGGGTATTTTAGTCCTTTTTCACCAATTAGTAAGGCTATTCTTGCCATTATTTTTCTAATAGTGACACTTGTCATGAGTCCATTGGTCACACTAATTAAAATCACATATTGCACCCTAAATTCTTGGTTATTTATATTAAATCCCAAATCTTTAATTATTTTCACTTTAACCACACTCGATTTTGTACTTTTGCAAATTAGTCCGTAGGGTTTCTGTCTGTTTAAAATTCCTTACACTGTCAGACTTAAACAACTCCCCTTTTTAGGGTTTTCTAACCTCTTCTGATCATCTATACTGCTTATAGAAATCAATTCTTTTCATACTATCTCTTTTCCTTTCAAAATTTCATTTACCTTTACACTTAAGTTCCTTCAACTTAAAATTCACCCACCAAACTAATTCAATCATGCTCTTCGTTTCTACAGCCTCAGAATTTAGAGATTCAAATAATAGAATTAAAAATTCAGGACATTACAAATTGAGAATTCAAATCAAATTTTGTTTATAAAAATATTTGTTAATTTTGATAAATAGTTTACAGTTATGAATTATTAGAAAATTAATATGAGGTTGAAATATTTATTTAAAAGTTCTACACTTAATGGGCAAAAGAATTTTTAAAGAGTAGCAATTCATATTATTGGCTAAGATTCTTTAGAATAGAAATAAGTCGTTAAGACTTAATTTAAGCTTTTGTTGGGTGAGGAGTATAGGATTATATCCATGGCTCCCTTTATTTTTCTGTTGCTGTACCCTTACCATTTCCAGATTCTTCTCTGTTTCTTTTGGTTCTTTTTCGGGTACAGCAGCCTTCTCCTTTCTGCTCCACCGCCATATGGTATCTTTCTCCTTCCTCTCTCTTCTGCTTTTTCTTTTTCTCTTGCCCAGTTTCTCTGCAAAAGGATCCTAGCCGAGTTCATTCCTATTCTTTTTCTCCTCGCTGGCCACTGCTCTTTCTCTTTCCCTCACGATATTGGCTCTCTCAAAAATTCTTTTTTTGGCCTCTCTTGCTCGGCGACGTCTCCAACTCCACCATTTTTTTACTCTTTCTTCAATGCAGCGCCACGGCTGGACCTCGTCATATGTCCTTCTTTTAGCCGCAGCTGGTGAGGGTATGGATTAGTTCGCGGAATCACGGCTATTATCAGCTAAGGGAAGTAGTTCGAGCAGCTACACCTGTCGGCGTCTTCCAAGTGGTTGTTGCCGATGGAATTCCAGTGACTTCCTTGAGCACTAGTAACCTGTTTTTAAAATGAAACCCCAAATGTTTAAATTTAATTAGACAAGGAAGTCAGAAATCCCTGAAACATGATTGTACATTTAATTTCTTGTTGCAAGTTAAGAAATATTACAGAATAATACATCAGATTGTTTAGATAGCATAATAAAAGCTTAAAGAAGAGGTATAGAATAAATTTGATTAGGATTATTATACTCCTAGCTTTATTCATGAACTTAATAGATAAGTGCAAACTAAAGATGCTGAGTGTAGGAGTCTTGAGCATTCCTAATAAGAAATAACGATACATAACATACACACACATATATATATATATATATATATATATATGCGCGTTTGAGAAAATTTATATCTAAATCCTTAGCCTAATTAATAATATCAGATCAATTATTATGCATATGGTGATTGAGAGTTCCTGTTCATTTGAAATAATTAGGGTTTTCTTGGAAAGTTATATTTTAATATTTTGATTAAGTTAAATTCAAATTAAAAGAAACCTTCAAAGACGTGAGAATGTAATTTGAGAAAATAGCTTGAGATAGAGTTAGACCATTGAGAATTAAGTTTACAATATTTTATAATAAGATAATTAAAGTTTTTTGGGAGTAGAGGAAATAGGAAGTATACTGTATGGTTTTTTATAAAATAACATGATGAGCAATATTGGAATAGGAAATTTTAATGCTTCAATAGTTTTATAGTTGATTCAGAAGGACTTTTATCTATGATAAACCCTTAAACCCTTATGATGATACTGCATATATGAGAAGTAATAATATTAAATAAAAATGGCTTTAAGTTGGGATTTTCATATTATTAGTATATTTATAGATTTGTATGACCAAGTTAAGAGAAAATAATGAAATCACAAAATAGTTGTAATTAATCGTATATTATAGTAAATCTCTGATTCATGTATCAAATTTTGAAGATAAGTAAGGCATGATCCAGATTGTAGAATATAAATATATTAAGAATAGATTAAGAAGTAGTGAGTTTGGAAAGAAAATGAGTGATATTAATATTTATGGTTTTAATTTATTATTGTAAATTATGAAATGGGACTGAAGGGTGAAAGGATAAAATTGGACACTTCAAAACTTCCAAAGGTGGATTAGCATTATCATGTGAATATATATCTCATTATAAATTTTATCTTAATCAAAGTTGACTTAAATATGTGAATTGTATTCTTTTTGTTGATAGTACAGATTTTA
This sequence comes from Sindora glabra, assembly GCA_020226215.1. Taxonomy (NCBI): domain Eukaryota; kingdom Viridiplantae; phylum Streptophyta; class Magnoliopsida; order Fabales; family Fabaceae; genus Sindora; species Sindora glabra. The sequence continues at coordinate 49,536,825 of CM035228.1, read as the reverse complement.
TATTCATGTATATATATATATATATATATATATATATATTCAATTTCATGGCATAAGAGTAATTAGCTATTAAGTAGATGTTAGTTGATCAGAGTATACAGTGTAAGTATAGTAGTGATATTTGTAATTATTAATAGAATGTGATTAAGTTTAATAATATCTATATATTATAACTGCATATTGCTATGTGTTTGATATTGCTCCCTAATCAATTAGTTTGTATTGATGATTTTATAAATGGTTGTGATATAAAAGTCGAGGTCTCTTGTACATATAACTTGTGAATATTGCCAATAGTGATATTGGGAATTGTGAACAATGATGAGTTCTAATGTGTTAGTTGGATAGTAAATTCTCGATAAATAGTTATAAGTGACATAAAATTGATCTAAAAGTTAAATGAGAAATTCTGAGTGAACAGTTTTGAAAAAGCTACACATATTTTTATTATAATTGTATGTGTGATATTGGAAAGTATTTGTGATTGTGATGTTTACCCAAAATAAGTAGTGTGATACGATCATGAGAATGTATACTATCAGATAATTGAAATAATTATGACTTATAATGGGAAGTCTATAATTTAAATTATATGTAAGTGAAGATTAATCCAAGGTTCAGTATTATACATTCAGAAACTTAGGAAGTTTGGGTTATATTTATCTTTCTTATCAAGCACTTAAATAGAACATATTCAAATTAAGAATTAATAATGGTAGATATATGCTCATTGGGTTCTTGAAATAAACTCTGTTTATTTCCATTATTTTCAAGTAAAAGCAGCATATTTAAACTATGCCACATGCATGGAGATTCAAGGATCATATGAATATAAAGGATTTAATAGTTAGGGTTTCTTTTTGAATTAGAATCAAAACTAGAGATAGAGTTTTCATTGAGTCAGCTATTCATATGTTGAATTGTTTAGTTGTATATAAATTTGAAACTATATAGTATTTATGTGTGTGAATGATATTGTCGTATCTAAGAAAATATATAGGCTTTATTTTATTAGGTATGTGGCCCTCGAGAAGTGTTCAAAAAGAAGGGATACTTTGTTTATTTTTCTACAAAAATTTAAAGTGAAATTGAAGTCCCTTTGAAATTTTGGAAACTTCCATTGGATAGAAAGAGTGAAAAATGTTAACGCTTATAAAAATCGAGTAACAAGATTCATGTTAGTCATAATCAAGTTAGGTTATGATAGAGTATATTTTTTCAATGGAAAAAAGTCTTTACCTAATATTAGGAATTAGTAGAACAATTGAATTTTTGTAAGATGGGCTCTTGAATAAGTGCGGGGGCATATAAGTTTGTATATTGTGAAAAATTATCAAATTCAAGTTCAAAAGTTAGCTAAATAAGAATAAGAAGAAGTCAAAAAAATAAAAAAATGTAAAAAAATTGAAGAAATTGAAAAAAAAAGAATAAGACAAAAGGAAATTAAAAAGAGAGAGAGAGAGAAGAAAGAAAGAAAAGGAAACAAAAAAAATAAAGAAGTTAATGGGTGTTTGAGTTTGAATTTGAATTGTTGTGTTGAGTTATAATTATGATTTGCCTATATATCTTTTGTTCAAGATCTTTATTGACTTATTTAGTTTCTAAAATGTCATACTTTATTTTTCTTTCCCTTTTCCTATTCACATTACAATTTGTTAGGATTAGGAGCCAAATAAGCGTAGCGGAATAAATTGATCCCAACCAATGGATCCATGTAAAACATTAAATTAGAATAAGGATTTGTTCAATACCTCTAATGATAACGCAAGAACTTAGTGGTTGATCACCTCTTCAGCTTCCTTTCAGCTGAAGACTTCAAGGTATCCACACAAACCCATGAATCATTGATGAACTTCCACACGAACACCAGTTGGAATTGTTCTCCTTTTCCTTGTAGTATTAGCTACACCTCTTCAAGGGTTTTTGGTCAAGGAAAGGTATTAGGATTTTTTATGCTTGAGATGCATGAATAATAATCCTATTATTGTCCAACAAGCCTATTTAAATAAGTGCATAGAAAATCCTAACTAATTGGGCTTTGTTCCATGTATAATTATAGGCTTTTTATTGAGTCTTATAATTATAACATGGAATTCCCAAATATTAGGCCCAAACAATTTGGTTCATTAATTCCAAATCCACTAGGCTCTAAGTATGCGACCCTGCAGGCTCTCATTACGTTGGCAATGATCATTAATCATATTAATGATTATAAACAATGAACGGTGTCTAACAACACATCATTGTTACCTAAGTAATGAGAAAGTCAGTGATTTAACTAAACCTTTACACGTGATCATCATCTATGTCCTCTTGTCATAAATATCTAGATTGAGCACGAGACATGGACCGTGTCATTCTTGTATAGCCCAATCTTGAGGTTTCTTGATTCCTAAGTAAGCTGACTGAAATAAATGCAATTGACATCCCATGTCAATTCATCTAAGCATGGCCATGCATTTTTTCAGCTTTACTTAATCAAGGGGCCTATAGATATTACTCCTGTTATGTAGGAGGGACAAATTCCATCTTGATCACACAAATCCCTCCGCATGATATGTGACATATCTAATAACTACCCTTACATTCACTCAATCATGAGTGATATAAAATAGTATCAAAATATAAAAATCACATGTTGGGAACCTTGGACCGTGTCATTCCTGTATAGCCCAATTTTGAGGTTTCTTGATTCCTAAGTAAGCTGACTGAAACAAATATAATTGACATCCCATGTCAATTCATCTGAGCATGGCCATGTATTTTCTCAGCTTTACTTAATCAAGGGGCCTATAGATATTACTCCTGTTATATAGGAGGGACAAATTCCATCTTGATCACACAAATCCCTCCGCATGATATGGACATATCCAATAACTACTCTTACATTTATTCAATCATGAGTGATATAAAATAGTATCAAAATATAAAACTCACATGTAGGGAACATTGGCGATCTCAGGTCAAAGGACCATTGTAATAATGATTACTAAGAATCACTCATGACACTCATATAACGATCCATGTAGTATTCTTAGGATGGGTTAGTCTAGTATATAAGTTCTCTAACTTGTACTCACATGCATACTTAATATCTCATATAAGTCACTTCACATGCTAGTCTTAACATATGAAAGCAACCTAATCTATAATGATATATGACTAAGGACATTTAAGAATACAATTATTCTAAGGTTATTATCATGATTAAATATATTATGTAGATAATATATATAAATATGATAATTAGAATTACTATTAAAATAACACGATTCAAATTTACAATCATTAATATGATTGGTTTTAGGGCATATACACTAACAATCTCCCACTTGCACTAAAGCTAATCATCCATGTATCTAATACCTATAGATCTCATATGACTATCATGCTTTTGCTGTGTCAGGGCTTTTATCGGTGGATCGGTGATGTTATCATCGGTTGGTATTCTGCATATCCTGACATCATTTTTGTTAACAATATCTCTTATAAGATGATAGCGCTGAAATATATGTTTAGATTTTTTGTGAGATCTATTGGCTTGTGTAATGGCTCCATTATTGTCACAATAGAGCTCTACCGGATCAGTAATGCTAGGAACAACTCCAAGTTCAGTGATGAACTTCTTAATCCAAACAACCTCCTTTGTGGTATTTGATGCTGCAATGTATTCAGCTTCTATTGTAGAATCAGCCACTGCCCTTTGCTTTGAACTTTTCTAGGTCACAGCGCCACCATTGAGGTAAAATACATAACCTGATTGTGACCTAAAATTATCTCTGTTGGTTTGAAAGCTAGCATTAGTTAATCACTTACAATGAGCTCTTCCTCACCTCCATAAATCAAGAATATGTCTTTAGTTCTTCTTAAGTACTTAAGAATATTCTTGACAGTCATCCAGTGACTTTCGCTTGGATCTAATTGGTATCTGCTCGTCATACTTAAAGCATACGAGACATTAGGATGAGTACATAATATGGCATACATGATAGACCTAATCGCATATGCATAAGGGATCTTACTCATGCGCTATCTCTCACACTCTATGGAAGGACACTGAGTTCTTGAGAGACTTATGCCATGTGATATCGGCAAAAATCCTCTTTTAGAATCTTGCATGCTAAACCTCTTTAGCACCTTATCGATGTATGTACTCTGACTTAGGTTAAGTAATTTTCTCGATTTATCTCTATAGATCTTGATACCTAATACATAGGAGGCCTCACCTAAGTCTTTCATAAAAAAATAATTTCCTAACTAAGTTTTTACAAACTATAGTGTAGGAATGTCATTTTCAATGAGTAGTATGTCATCTACATACAACACCAGAAAGACTATTGTACTCCCACTAACCTTCTTGTACACATAGGGTTTATATTCATTCTTGATGAAATTAAACGCTGTGATTGCATCATTGAAACGATGATTCCAACTCCGAGAAGCTTGCTTCAACCCATAAATGGATCATTGCAATTTGTAAAATTTTCTAGCATTTTCAGGATTTACAAAACCTTCAGGTTATGTTATGTACACATTCTCAAGAAGATTTCCATTAAGGAAAGCGGTTTTGACATTCATTTGCCAAATTTCATAATCATAATATGTAGTTATAATTAGAAGAATCCTAATGGATTTAAGCATAATAACTATAAAAAAGGTCTTATTATAGTCAATACCATGGATTAATCATCCCTTAAAGGTACATATATTACCATCCATGTCGATTTTCTTTTTGAAAAGTCATTTGCACCCAATGGATTTTACCCATTCAAGTGGATCAACCAAAGTCCAAACTTGGCTTGAATACATGGAGTCCATCTCTAATTTTATAACTTCTAGCCATTTCTTAGAATCTAGGCCCATCATAGCCTCTTGGTAAGTTGTGGGCTCATCTTGGTCTATGAGCAACATATCACCATGATGAGTCACGAGAAATCTATATCTCTCGAGCTCACGACGTATCCTACTATACCTATATGGGTTCTGTGTTACATGAGCAAGTTCTTCCACAATTGGTTGTGGAACCGGCTTAAGTTCCATCTCAAGTTCAATGTTTTCTCATTGATCTTGAATTTCTTCAAGTTCTATTCTTCTCCTACTGATTCTTCTAGATATAAATTCTCTCTCTAGAAAAATACCAGTTCGAGCAATAAACACTTTTTGCTCAGTTAGATTATAGAAATAATATCCTTTTGTTTCCTTAGGATATCCAATGAAAAAATATTTATCAGATTTAGGTCTAAGTTTATCAAAAGCCTAATGTCTTACGTATGCTTCACAGCCCCAAATCTTCATAAAAGACAAACTAGGCTGTTTCCTAGTCCATATCTCATATGGTGTCTTTTGAACTGATTTTGACGGAACACGGTTTAGTGTGAAAGCCGTAGTTTCTAGAGCATGTCCCCAGAAGGAATTTGGAAGGTCAGCTTGACTCATCATTGACCAAACCATCTCTAACAAAGTTTGATTCCTCCTTTCAGAAACACTATTCCATTGAGGTGTTCCTAGTAGAGTGAGTTGTGATACAATGCCACACTCCTTTAGATGATCAAGAAACTCTCGGTTTAATTATTCACCACCTCGATCTGATTGAAGTGCTTTAATACATTTACCAAGTTGATTTTGTACTTCATTCTTGAATTCTTTGAACTTTTTAAAAGATTCAGACTTATGTTTCATAAGAAACACATAACTATATCTACTGAAATCATCAGTAAAAGTCATGAAGTACTGATAACCTCCTATAACTTGTGTGTTTAAAGGTCCACATACATCACTATGTATAAGGTCCAATAAATTACAAGCCCTTTCACCTTTCTCAGTAAAAAGGGCTTTAGTCATCTTACCTAATAAACATGACTCACATACCTCATATGATTCAAAATCAAATGAGTCCAAAAATCCATCCTTATGGAGTTTAGAGATGCGTGTCTCATTTATATGGCCTAAACGACAATACTAAAGATAGGTTGGATTTGAATCATTAGTTTTAACCTTCTTCATGTTTATATTATAAATTGGATTTTCAAGGTCTAGAACATAAAAACTATTAGTTAAGTGTGCACTACCATAAAACATTTCATTTAAATAAATAGAGCAACATTTGTCTTTTATTATAAATGAAAAAGCTTTCTTGTCTAAGCAAGAAACAAAAATCAAATTTCTACTAACAGTAGGCACAAAATAATAATTGTCCAATTCTTAAACTAATCCACTAAGTAAAGATAAATAATAAGTCCCTACAGCTAATGCAATAACTCGTGCTCCATTTCCAACATGCAGGTCTACTTCACCTTTGGCTAATGATCTACTTCCTTTAAGATCCTGCACATTTACATAAATATGAGTACCACATCCAGTATCTAATACCCAAGATGTAGAAGTAGATAAATTAACCTCTATAATATAAATACCTAAGTTGGAAGTCTCACTTCCCTTTTGCTTCTTAAGTTCTTCCAGGTAAATCTTGCAATTTCGCTTCCAATGTCTTGGTTCTTTGCAATGGAAGCATTGCCCTTCCTTGGCCACGCCACCTTTGGGTTTTAATGTAGAGGAACTTGACTTGAACTTTTCATCAGTCTTATTCTTTTTTTTTTTATTCTTGGCTTTAGACTTGCCCTTTCCTTTGCCCTTTTGAACCATCATAATGGAATTAGGCTTAGACTTTTTCAAGTTCTGCTCAGCAGTTCTCAACATATTAAGCAATTCAAGCAAAGTCTTATTAATTTCATTTATGTTGTAATTCATGATGAATTAACTATAACTCTCGGGCAATGATTGCAGAACTATGTTAGTAGCTAATTATTGCTGTAAAGGAAAATCCAATCTTTTAAGGCTATTGATGTACCTAATCATTTTAAGCACATGTGTAGCAATAAGTGTTCCTTCAGCCATCTTGCACTGAAACAATGTTTTAGATAAATCATATCTCTCATGTCTTGCTTGCTTTTGGTAGAGCTGTTTAAGGTGATCAATCATATTGGACGCCTCCATGTTCTCATGTTACTTTTGAAGCTCAGAGTTCATGGTAGCAAGTATGAGACAACTGACATCTAAAGCATCTTCTAAATGCTTCTTATAAGCATCTTTTTTTGCTCAAGGAGCATTGGCAGCAGGCTCATCTGGAGTAGGTTGCTCTAGGACATATTGCTTTTTCTCATGCTTAAGGATAATCCTCAAGTTTCGATACTAATCAAGAAAATTTTTCCAATTCAATTTATCCTTCTCAAGGATAGATCACAATGATAAGTTTAATGCATTTGATGCCATGGTTATCTACAATAGAAAAATATGGAGAATAAGAATCATGTATTTTATTTATTTAATAAGATCTTTTATTAAATAATACTTTTACTATTTTTCTCAAAATAATAACCCTCACTATTATTTCAAAAAACCTTATCATTAAGATTTTCTAGTGAGCCAAGATTCATATTTTATCAAATCTTGAGTTACCTTTGGCTAATCGCCTAAGATGTGATTGTTTAGGTAGACAACTCCTTGTTAATTACATCTTATGCAACTCTTGGATAGTTGGGTGAATAACACTTATTCAAATTCATGTCATGAATTCATAACCAACTCTATGCCTCTAGGTCTCAATCCTATTGGTATAACCCAGTTAAGTCAAAACCCAATAATTAGCAATTTGGATATCACTATTATCTCATCGCATCTTACCAAGATAGACTTTAGATACTTTACTTTGGCAAACCCACCTATAGTCGATCAAGATCTTGACAAGTGCTATTATTGAAAGGCATATTCCTTTTTGACTTAATATTTTGTTTGAAGGATTTTAATGTATTTAATTTCACCATTATGTACTTGGTCTTATTAAGCATGCATTATATACATCTACCAAAGGTATCTCATACATTCATCTTATGCATCTCATACATAAAACATAAATTAAACATGACATGATTATGGCCTAACTTAAATGATATTCTAGAGCTCAAGAATATCAAATAAAACTAAGAAAGAAAAATTTCTTCCTAAGAATCTTCTTCTTTCTTCATGGTTTGATCTCCACTTCCATTGTTTCCTCTTCAGGTGCTCCAACAAAGTTATTACATAATAATAAAGAAACCTTGAGTTACATTCGAAGAGAGTAAGATGAGAAGAGAATGTATAACTAGAAGTAATAGAAAGGCACATCACGCAGGCCGTATTTTAAAATTGCAACAAAACCAAGGGCTATGATCATGCACTATACATCAAGCAATAAAACAAAATGATAAGTGAAACATATATCCAAATATATTTTCAATATCAAAATATGAATTAATTAATTTTGAATTAATTAACTAATTACTTAATGTCGTGCTAGGTAAAGAATTTATAGCGATCCTGCTAGTCAGTTAGCAGGCATAGTCAAGGGGTAGCACCTCTACGGGGGGTAGGGGTGGAGCCCCCCACCTAAAAAATTAATTGCACCTGATATTCAGATTGTAATTCAATTTGTCAACAATTGACATTCCCCTTTAGTCAAATAATTCGACAATTATTGACATTCAAATCACGATTTTGAAATCTGATTTATAGCAGAATCATAATGGAAAAATTTTAATCATATTAAATAGATCTAATTAATTCACTGATTAAAGCATTTATGCATACACTTATATGAAACAAATTCAACAATTAATTCTGTGCAAAATCAGATTTATCAAATAAATGCAAGGTATATCATATATATAAAACAAATTCAAGCAGTTAATTTAATTAATTCTGATTTATAACAGAATCTGTATTTTAACCAGAAAACATTTTTCTTCATATATAAAGTCAAATTCATGTGATTAATTCCTCTTTTGATTTCGTTCAAAATAGAACCCAGAAATTCATTTCAAATTCAAATAAAAAATCCAAAATTATTGCAACAGATTTAAACTTAAAATAAAACCTAGAACTTCATTTTAAATTCAAATAAAAAAATTAGAATTATTGCAATGAATTTAAACTTGAAACAGAACCTAGAAACAAATTTAAATTTCAATCAAAACCTAGAATCAAATTTGAATTCAAACCAAAATAGGAATTAATCATGAAATACTTTCAAATTTAAACCAGTATTCAAAATTAGATTAAATTCAAAATAGAACCAGAATTAATCATATTAATTTTTCTTGAACCAGAATGCATGAAATCAAGTTTGCCCTAATCCTAATTGAAGCGTGACTTATAGAATAATTCATCAAATCACAATCACACAATTAGCAAACAAAATCCTAATTTAACGTTTTACAAGTAGCTCTGATACCATTGTTGGGATCGGGAGCCAAACAAGTGCAGCGGAATAAATCGATCCTAACTAACGGATTCATGTAAAACGTTAAATTAGAATAAGGATTCATTCAATACCTTTAATGATAATGCAAAAACTCGATGATTGATCACCTTTTTAGCTTCCTTTTAGTCGAAGATTCCAAGGTATCCACACGAACCTACAAATCACCGATGAACGTCCACATGAACACTGGTTGGAATTGTTCTCCTTTTCCTCGTAGTGCTAGCTACGCGTCTTTAAGGGTTTTTGGTCAAGGAGAGGTACTAGGATTTTTCTATGCTTGGGATGCATAAATAATAATCCTATTATTGCCCAACAAGCTGATTTAAATAGGTACATAGAAAATCCTAACTAATTGGGCTTTGTTCCATGTATAATTATAGGCTTTTTATTAGGCCTTATAATTATAACATGGAATTCTTAAATATTAGGCCCAAACAATTTGGTCTATTAATTCTAAATCTACTAGGCTTTAAATGTGCGACCCTACAGGCTCTCATTACGTTGGCAATGATAATTAATTATATTAATGATTATAAACAATGAGTGGTGTCTAGCAAAATATCATTATTACCTAAGTAATGAGAAAGTCGGTGATTTGACTAAACCTTTACACGTGATCATCATCTATGTCCTCTTGTCCTAAACATCTCGATTGAGCATAAGACACAGATCGTGTCATTTTCGTATAGCCCAATCTTGAGGTTTCTTGACTTCTAAGTAAGCTGATTGAAACAAATGTAATTGAGATCCCATGCTAATTCACCTGAGCATGGTCATGTATTTTCTCAGCTTTACTTAATCAAGGGGCCCACAGATGTTACTCCTATTATATAGGAAGGACAAATTCCATCTTGATCACACAAATCGCTTCACATAATATGTGACATATCCAATAACTACCCTTGCATTCACTCAATCATGAGTGATATAGAATAGCATCAAAATATGAAACTCACATGTAGAGAGCCTTAGTGATCTCAAGACAAAGGACCATCATAATAATGATCACTAAGAATCACTCATAACACTCATATAATGATCTATGTAGTGTTCTTAGAATAAATCGGTCCAATATATAAGTTCTCTAACTTGCACTCACGTGTAGACTTAATATCTCATATAAGTCATCACACATGTTAGTCTTAATATATCAAAGCAACCTAATCTATAATAATGATATATGACCAGGGACATTTAAGAATACAATTATTCTAAAGTTATTATCATGATTAAATATATTACGCAGATAATATATATAAATATGATAATTGGAATTATTATTAAAATAACATGATTCAAATTTATAATCATCAATATGATTGGTTTTAAGGCATATACACTAACACAATTATTAATAAAGTTCGATTAGATAATTAACAAGCTCATGATAAGGCAATTTCATGAAAAGAACTTGAATGAAACACCTACCCTAAACACTTGAGAGTTAGAAAATGAATCTTATGAGAATCCATTATGTTGATTTATTCTTTTTGAATAAAGTTAATATGTTGGTTAGTTTCAAGTTTATTAATATTTTTATTCATGATGTGTTATGTTTTTTATTAGCTTTTATTTGTCTCTTACTTGTAGATTTGTGATTTTGATGTTTTTGAAAAGTAAAGTTTTTTGTTTCTTAGTTTTTTTTAATAAAGTTATGTTTTATCCAAGGATGTGCAAGAGTTAAGTGTAGGAGAATTTGATGAGAAAAATATTTACTATATTATTTTCTCCTATTTTATGTCTCTTAATTAGTTACACATGCTTAATTTTATAGAATTAACCTTTTTTATAATTTAGGATTAGTTTTACAATATTTTAAATTTATTTAGTTAATGTTAGATTTTGACACTATTTCTATTTTTTAGTTATATCTTGGGTTCTAAATATTAGATCGAAGTGATCTATATACTGTTGGAAAGCATACAGAAAGACCTACAATTTTAGTATTTTGGTTAAAGTTCAATTTAGACTCCTTTATGCCTTTATTTAGTTAGGAAGTTAAAGCTTTATCTTTGTCCCAATTGAACCGGCTTCAATTTTTAGGCTACATTTAGAGTAACAAAAGTCTAATAAATATCTATAAAACCTAGATATATAACTTTTATATTTATGAATTACCTAAATTACATTGTTTTAGTCTTATATTGATTAGGAGTCAGACCTATAAAAATTCATTGTAGTAACTCCTAGAGTTAGTTGATTTGTAAAAATAGGTTCTGGCCTTTTAAAAATTAGGAAGGCTCCATTCTTCTTATCCTAAGAGATGTATAATATAAGTTCAATAGGATTTTTAGTTAATTATGTCAAATAAAAGGAGAGAACTCATTAGACACAAGATATTTTTACACATTTAGTAGCACAATTTTCTTTCTTTTTTCCTAACTTTTTATCTTATCTAGCAACGGAAGGCTAATTTTTGGAGTTGATTTAAAGAGTTTAAGGTTCTCCTCTATGGACTATGAGATTATGATTCGCATTGTTAACTTTCTTTAATTAATTTTTCTCTTTCCTTAATTACTTATGCTAATTTCTTGAAAATGCATATGTTAGATGTTGATTTAGTATAATTGCTATTCATCCTTATGATTTATGGTATTTTGTTATTTTGATGTTGAGTTATGATTGATCAATCAAGGTTTTATACATAGGGGCAGAGGGTTGAAAGATTAATTTGGAGGTTTTTAATTTAATTTCTTAATTTAATTGAATTCTATCTTTAAATCGATTTTGATCTAACTTAAGGATTATAGAGATTATTTAATTTAGCTAATCTTAATTGATCAAATCTTAGATGGTTATCTAACATAAGATTCATGAATTATTGTATGGGTTTTAGGTAATTCAAAGTTGAAAGATTAATTAGAAAAGTCAAATCTAGATTGATCTATGATTAACCTAAATTAGAACTCTCAATTTCTTGAATTAGTTATTTTATTATATTGGTTTTCTTCCTTACTATTTACTTTGTGTATTGTTTTACTTAATATATTTGATTCAATTGCAATTCATGAAAACCCCCTAACTCTGATTCTGTATTAATTTGTATATGCCATATTGTTGTATATTGCATTCTATTATTGCATTTTGTATTCTATCTAGTTTTTATTTTTAGTTCTTTTTTGCATCTTTTTCTTCTATTTCTAGTACATAAAAAATCAAACAATTGTATAAACATTGTTAGTAATTCAATTTAGAAAAGATAATTCAAAGGATCACAAGGGTACGACCTAATTTATCTCATTATATTATATTATTTTTAGCAAACTGGGATTAATCTAATTTTAGTGCATTATAATATATAAATAAAAAATAGATTATAATTACTTAGTGATTGGTTTCTTTACATTGTAAAGAAAGTCATGAGGTATAATGAGGACAATGGGTGATGAGTTAAGAAAAGCAATTTATTTGGTTCATGTATGAATGTAATGGGATAAAAGATATAGTAATATGTAGGAGGTTAAGTTCTAGGCTTATTTAAATTGGTATATACATTCTATAAACTAAATGAAAGTATAGAATTAAAGGGATTTTTTGCTTTCAATATCTTAAGTGAAGGAATAATATTAGATTATACAAGCCTTGAGCCTTCAATGTAAATAGTCAAATGTAAAATTTTATAGCTATATCTTGAGTTTAAGGGTTTAGTGGAGTTGAATAAATAAAATTAGATAAAATCCTTTCATTTGAGTTATCCTAAATTGGTAAAACCTAAGGGATGTAGATTGGAGCTTGTTTAATGTGGAATGCATCGGAACTTGAGACTTTGTTAAGTAGAAACATAGGTTCTTAAACCTTACATAACTTTAGAAAACTACGAATTCTTAATAGGGATGGATGAGGTACGGTTTGAAGGTGAACAAATAACCCTACCTTAATTTGAAATTATAGTGGCTACAACTTACTTGCTTTTCTATACCTCAACTTACAGTATTTGAAAATAGTCTTGTACAAATTAATATTGATATAATTACACTATGGTTTTATAATATATTTGGAAAATAATTTTTTTTGTAATTAAAACACTTATAAGCATGTTAAGTAACAATTCTAAGAGTTCCTTTCTATAGCTAGGATTGAATTTAGTCTTGCAAACATTTTAGATGATTTTGGATTTGCAACCACTTGTATTGAAAAATAAGCTTATGAAGGTTAGAGAATCAGGGATATTTGTGTCAGTAACTATTACCAGTACTCGGTGTGTGGGCAGCCTAATGTTTCGAGATAATGTTTGGTAGGTGTAAAACATTGTTGGAGTATGGAATAAGATTACAATTAATAATCATAAATAAATTGATATGTTATGTAAGTTACTTGTGGACTAGAACTTGATGACATTTATGATATATGACGTTCAAATTATATTTAAATTGTAAGTGTGTGATTCATGGAAACCACATTGAATACTTATAAAATTATATAATGCTAGATATCTATTAAGAAAGGCATACTATTTATTGCTAAGAATAAACCTCAGAATGTTTCATAAATTTGAATGCACTTCGAATTTGCATTATATAGCCAAATGCTTGGTAAGTAAAGTAAAGAAAACGTTTAACTCCCTTTAACTACAACTAAATACATTAGTATTTTTTTTCTATATTAACATTTGTGTATTGATAATCATAATTGTGTTTTAATGATAACTTATTACAAACTACTTGTCATTCATATGATACTTAAGGTTGATATGCTTATGTAACACCCTAAATATTTAATATAAGTACTATACATTTAATGTGTGCACATAAATTTGGATAGATGTACACATATGAGAAAACATGTATTTGAGCAATAAGATACATTAGAAATGCCTAACTAGTTATTTGGGGGTATGAGTATATGTATATTTTTTTGAAAATGTAAAAATAAAACATTTAAGGTATATAAAAAGGTAAATAGCGAAAAATATTCATTAAGAAAGGACTCAGACAGTTAGTATAGGCTATGTGAAGGCTCGAGTGTAATAATTATGAAAAATAAATAAAGAATTAGTAAGTGATTAGCATTTTCATGCTAAGTCCACTAGATAATCAATAGTGTTTTATTTATAACTTGTTATAGGAATGTCCAATTTGTGAATTGTAAATTTTCCCAAAAATAGGATATTTAAGGCTAGTATCCATAGAATTTATGACATAACCAAGAGCAAATTAATGTTGGTGGTTTTTTTTTCTTTGAATTTATAGGAATTTCTAGCAAAATTATGCTAGCCCAACCATGGTAATTTAGGTGTAACTCGTTTTTAAAAGATTCTATCAATGAATGATTTGCAATTACAGAAAGGAAAAACATAGGGCTACTTCTAATCAAAATTTCATAGAAAAGGGACCAATAGAAAATTAATTATGAATTTTTTATTTTTTATTAAAAAATGTTTAAGCTAAAACTTAGAAGCTTGAATAAATTTGGTTAGAAATAGCCAATAATAGTCTAAAGTGAAGTGTGGACTACTAAAATACAATTTGTAAGGAAGATTTTGGGCTTTGGGAGAAGCCCGATCAACACTAAAATAAGGAGGCCAAATGGGATCACTTGAAGACCCTGAATGGTAACTTAAATCAAGGCAAGTATAAAACTTGCAAAGGGAAAGTGTAGGCTATGATTACTTATTAAATGTAATGATGAAGTAAGAGAGGAAAAGGAATAAGGTTATAGTGGCTATTAGGATAAAGAGCTAATAGAATTGAAAAGAATTAAGGGATGGCCAATAAGAATTAGATAGGAAGATGATTACTCCACATAAGTAATTTTAAACAAACAAAAAGGAAAAACCCTCACCC
This sequence comes from Sindora glabra, assembly GCA_020226215.1. Lineage (NCBI taxonomy): Eukaryota > Viridiplantae > Streptophyta > Magnoliopsida > Fabales > Fabaceae > Sindora > Sindora glabra. Next base: position 49,521,747 of record CM035228.1, on the reverse strand, counting down.
AAATCACTCTCATTTGCATGGTCACACATACTTTTGCAACATGAATTCTTTCGTTTTTCACAACCTAGAAACTAAACCACAATAGCAATTGAGGAAAGGGATTTCTAAACAATTTTTCTAAAGTAAGACTATCTTTATCTCTTGGTAATTTTTTAAGGTTTTTTAAAGAAGATGATTAGTAACTATAGGTGTTCTTTTGTGGTTTATACATTTTTACCTTCAAGCTAAAACCTTAAAGGTGAGTGGTTAACTTATTGGATTTATTTTTAATTCTTCTTTGATTCTTTCCTTTTTCTATTAATATGGTTGATGCCTAATGGTTTATTAGGAAAATGTGGGAAGTTAGATGTTTGAAATGGAAAGTTATTGTAAAGGAACAATACTCATCTATTTACATATATGTGGGTATAAGTTATGACTTTAGAAATTTATTGATGGATTTTTTCAAAAATCATGTATATTTTCCAAAAAACCTTTATCATGCACGAACAAAAGTAATAAGAAAAGGGGAAAAATCTAGAGAGGTTAAAGTGGTGGAAAATGATAAAGATATTAAGTTAAAAATTTTACTGAATTGTATGGGGAAGGTTTTGACCCTATCATGATTTAAGGATGCTTATGCATTAATTTGGTAAAACATTTGGTAAGGATATTTTAAGCTATATTGTATTTATGTATACTATAAAATAGTTATTAAAGTTTTTATTTTGAAGTATGGATTTGGAAACAATAAGGAAAGGGGTTCAGGTACCCCTTTTCTTCATACATAAAAAAATCCTAAGATTTTCTTAAGTGATTACTAATGAACTTATAATTAAGAAAGACTAAAGGTTTAGTAGGTAAGTGTGATATTTCAAGAATGGTTAAATGTTAAATTATGACAAAAATCAAAGAAAAAAATAAAGAAATTTAAAAGGAAGGGTTTGGTTACCCCTTCCTTCCTTCTTAAACATGGTTTAAAAAATTGATCTAGTTAGTTAATAAAGATCTTAGGTAAATATAATTAATATACAAGCAATTAATTTTTGGTAAAAATAAAAGAAAATAATTTATATCAGATAATAAATGTGGATTTCTTAATTATAAATAGAATAAAGGAGTATAAATGATGAATAAGATGATTAGTAGTGACAGAAACCTTGATTGTGGCATAATTGTATGAAATTAAATGTTTAAGGATGATGATGAAATAAGGGACTTAGGTCTCAGGTACCCTTCTAAGCCACAAAATTTTGGTAAAAAATTTACTTAATTATAGTATAATCATAAATTAAGACAATGTCATTACAAGATAATATGTATGAATGAAAAAATATGTTAGTGAACATACTATATGTACTTTATAGTAGTTTTGAATATCATGAAACTTTGATTGATGTGTACTTTTGAAGTATTGTAATGCTTATACATGAGAATCATGAGAATTCCATGGAACATATTACTTATTAGTGCATCCCTAACTATCATGGCATAAATTGTGACAGTCATTTGGGATGACAAAAGATGTGGCATGATATAAATGTAATATATGTATACTCACCCTTATTATTATGATATCTTAGTTGTCAACAAGTGAAGGCTAGTAATGTAATTATAAGGATGGTATTTTTTTATGATATCTTGGTTATTAATGAATGGAGATTAATAATGCGATTATAATATTGGATAGCATGAAATTGCTTTATATCAAATGTTTAGCATACTTTATAAAATTTATGTGCTTATAGAATTTATATGGTTGATTTTATACATGTTATATTAATACAATATAATGCAATGTTATGTACTACATGTCTATAATTTCTTTCTTAGCTTATAAGACATGATTTTAGTCTCAATGTTGCTAAATGATTCCATGAGGCATGTAATAGTATGTTTCATAAGAGCTTAGCAAACAATTACCAATCATGAGCGATTCTTGGTTCAGTGTATGATAACTATATTAGTAAATTAATGAGGCTACCATAGATGCATTGAATACTATCTTTTGTATATCACATTTATATGCTTATAGGCATTAAAAAGTTTATATAATGACCACTCACTAAGCTTTATAATACTTAACTTATTTGTGTTTTTGTTTCTTTTTTGGTATAAAGGTACATCATCAAGATGCCGCTCTATAAGGACTCTAAAGTGATCACAATGCCTTACTTATTTGTGACCATCTAAATCATCCTTCAATATAAGTTATTCTTCAATCTTCATAACTATCCCCTCATGTACAATATTCATCATGAATATGTTAAGAGATCTAACATTTCCCAATTGATCAAGGATGGGTACTTTAATATATTATTGTCATAAATTGAGAGGGTTATCACCTTTTTTGACAATTGATGGACTAGGCCAGCTTTGAAAACTTAGTGTATATTTTTTAGGACAACATAATTGCTTATGTATGACTGTATTGAACTTAACTTGCAAACTTTATTATTATGTATATGGAAAATCATACTTTACGCAACTAGTATAAATTTTTAGTTTCCAAATAAATTTAACAAAACATTACCTATTGGAAATTAAAAACTCACAGTTTAAATTGTAAATTTTGGGGTGTTATAGCTTATTGCTAGGTTAAAGGTGAATGATGACACTACTAATTTTATCTTGAAAAATAAGGCTATAGTTGTCACATAAATGCTTAACCTTATGAAAATTTCATAATACTAGGATGTAAGTTTAATTTCAAATTGAATAATAAATTAATTAATTGTTTTCCCTCAATAACCCTATCTTACAAAAGTAAACTTTTATATTGTGGATTTAAGGATACTAATATAGTGTAAAGTGTGAGATCTAAGTGATGAAGTTAAAAGGGTTATGTATAATCGTATGAAAAAGTGCCAGTAAAATTGTTTGTATGCATTTAGGTTTTTGATCTAATTGCTCATTAGTGGATGTCAAGCTAATCACTTAGTACATGAGGTTTATGTCAGTAATGATAAATTAAAAGTAATGGCAAGTGTATAGAATAACCATGGGCATGGAAAGTGGAAAATATGTTAATCAAGTAGAATTCTAAAACTTCAAACTAAAAGGATTAAGGGAATTCAAAACTAATCATTGAAAGTGGTTGAATTATGTGTAAGCTCTAGGATTTAAGGTGTATTAATAAGCTTCTTGAGTCAATAGAACATCTTGATCAAGTGTTCTTAACATGCTTGTAGAATTTAGGGATAGATTCTATTAAAGTAGGAGTACTATTTCACCCACTAGAATTAGAATGTTTTATATGAAAATAAATAAATAATTTCAAGGGTGATATAAATAAAATTTTGTATGGAATAAGATTGTAAAATAAATTTAGTATGAATTGATTTAAAGTTAAATGGAAGTAAGAGTCAGCATGTAAATAAAGAAAAATTTGGCACATTTCTAAATTTGCACCTAAGACCTCACTTCCCTTGATATTTTCCCATTTAAACAAGCCTTCCCATTCTTCCTCCATATTTCCACCATTCTTTACTCCTTATAATCTCAAAGCAAAACCAAGCTCTTCCTTCTTCTCTTCATCTTTTTCAAATTTAAGCAAGGTAAGGCTTTTTGCATCCTAATTTTTGTCACATTTCCTTTCCACTTTCTTTTTTAATTTTTAAATGATTGATGTTTTAGGTTAAATGAAAGTTTTTGTGTCATTTCAATTTTTTTATTTTCAGAAGCTTAGGAACAATTATCCTTCAATTCTATCGCTTAATACCTCATCCATAAACCATGAGTAGACATTTTAACTCATTTTGCATAAGATTAAATGATTTAGATTAGTAAAATTAAGCTTTTACTTATATTTGTAAACTTAAAGATTTAATGATATAGAATGAGATTTGATATGTGGTTGTGGTTGAATCTAAGGCTCATAAGTTTTTTATTTTTTTAATTTTAGTGGTTGAGTGGCTTTAATTTTTCATGAGGAATGAGTTTTTGATGAAATCCCCATGAGTGAATAGTTTATTTTGTGATAATATTTGTTGAAATTCATGAAATGGTTAATTACATAATCGATTATTGAACGTGCATCATAACATATTCAAAATTAGATATTTTTTGCTAATAAAAATTTTGCAATATAAGATATCAACTAGGTCAAACCCCTAATGATCCACTTAATATATTCTTTCACAATAATTTATTAACTATGATTATAAAAGAATGCAAATAGAATGCATGATAGAATAAAATGCAAATATACGATATGGTATGCAGAATACAAGACAAAATTAATTGAATGCAAATAGAATTAAATGAGGGGTATAGATCCAATATTTAAACATAATGTATTAATAGAATATTATATAGAAATAACATAAAAAAGCAAAAAATCAATATAGCAAAACAATTGATCTAAGGATTTGAGAGCTTTTATGTGAATTAATTATAGATAAAATATATTTGATAATTCTAATTGATTTTTCAACCTTGAATTATATAAAACCCATGTAATAGTTCATGAATTCTATACTAGATACCATCTAAAATTTGATTAACATTAGTAGAATTAAATGACTACTATAATTTGTAAAGCTAGATCAAAATTAATTTGAAAATAAAATTTAACTTAATTGAAGGATTAAGCTAGAAACCTTTAATGTAATCTTTCAATCTTCTATTCCTATGTGAAAAATAATGATTGACTAATAATAATTCAACATAAAAATAGATAAACATCAGAAGTCACAAGATTGAATACAAATTATATCAAGTCAGCATTCAACTTATACAATTCCAAGCAATTAACATAAAAAATGAGGGAAAGATGAAAATTAATTAAAAAAAGCCAATATTATAACTTAAGATCTTATAATTCAAATAAAGATAAGCTTTAGATTCCTTAAATTGATAAAAAATTTAGCCTTTCATGATTAAAGAAGAAGAAACTTGAAGAGGAGAAAAGTTATTGTTTATAATTTTGTAAAAGTGTTCTTGCCTTTAGAGGCATAAAACTGTATATTGAATTTCCTATTGGACTAAATCTAATGGACCAGAATCATATAGCTCCTAAGGTTACAAAGAATAAGGCTTACTAATTTTAAAAGTTTAGAACCTAATTTACAAAACAATGTACTATAAAAGTTAATATAGTAAAATCTCATAGGTTTAACTTATAATTGATGTAAAACCATTAAAAATATGTTGTTTCACTAAACTCCAAACATGAGAGTTGCAAAACCAAGTCTTAAGAAGCTCTGGGTATTAGTTTCACCTTGATAAAACCTCTAGAACTCTAGATATAACCTAAATTGAAATTAGCTTTGCTTGCACAAAAATATAGCATCAATTTCTTAACTAAATTTGACCCTTCAAATATTTGAATTGGGCTTTAATTGCAACATGAAAGTTGTAAAGCTTCCTTCAAGCTTTCCAACATATCTCCCAAATCTAAAATATGGAGCTTAATATATATTTGAGAACATAAAATAGTGTAAAAATCTAACATTAATCAAATAATTTCAAAACATTGAAAAACTAACACCCAATCATATAACAAGGAAATTTCCATAAAATTAAGTAGATATAACATAGTAAAAGGAATATAATAAGAGGAAATAATATATTTAAAAATATTATATATTAATTATGCCAAGTAGAGTTACTTTCTAGACTATTATAATGAATCACATAATTGATTATACCTGAATAATTTATTCTCCAGACTTTTATAATTAATTATATAATTATGTAGGAGCAAAGTTGCTCTCTGGACTTGCACAATCAACTACACAATTGATTATACATTGATCCCTTTTACTTGGTACCTTTCTATACATTTGGTAAGTTGATGGGTGATCTTAATATGAATAATTAAAAATGAAATGAGTGCATAAATATGTTTATGATTATTATATTAATTTAAATAAAAGGTGAAAGCTAAATGATTATATTTTGTGTGTGCTACATGTTAGGTTGCTAAACAATAATTTTCATAAAAATAAGTTAGGTTGTTGGTATGATATGCAAAAGGGGTGGTAAAGGTTCATGGGTTGGATTTGGGTTAGGTTAGGTATGGTCTCAACCAATTTATGCTTAATCCAAACACGAACCATTTATTAAATAGGTCAACATGATATGACTCGTATAATCTAAAAAACTCATAATATATTTTTATAATAATAATCTAACTCATTTAACCCGACCCATGGATATAGTCTTAACCCGTTTATGCTTAATCTAAACATAAACCGTTTATTAAATAGGTCAACATGACACAACCTATATAACCCAAAAAACTCATAATATATTTTTATAATAGTAATTCAACTTGTTTAACCTGACCCAAGCCTATTTATCAGCCCATTTATATTAATTTTTTATTTTATATAAATTAATAATGAATGAATTTATATATTATATAATTTAATATTTAGGTTATATGAGTTATGTGGGTCAGTTTGACTTGATTAATAACTTGTATAACTTCAACAGATTAAAACGGGTTAAGTGGGTTGACCTGAACCTGACACAAAATTTATTTGAATCAAGCGGGTTGACTGGTTAATGACCCAAACCCGTATAACTCATGTCATGTTCATGTTGCACTATTGTGTCATGATGAAAATTGCCACCCTTAATATGCAATAATGATATTAGGGCTTAAACCTATATTGTGATTTTTTCTTGTAATTGCATACTTTTATTACATGAAACTTAATTTATGTTCAAATTAGTATGTTTGTTAAGGAATTACTTATTTGCATGGATATGAGTATTGTTAGAGTAATATGATTAAAGTGCTAATTAAAGCACTTACTTATGCTTAATGAATATTGCTATATATAAGATGTGATGATGTTAGGTTGATAATAATTACATTATGACTTATTGCACCGGATCCATGTAGTCATTTATAAGTGGATTAAGGATAGCCTTAAAGGGATAAGAATGGCTTTGTGAAGGATAAGATTTGTTATTAGTCAGAAAGAGATTTACATGTTTTCTTATTTATTGGTTGCTTTTGAATGACATCAGAATGTTATGATTAAATTATGAAACTTTAAGAAAGAAAATGTTAGCTCACAATTTAACTTTTTTTGGTGTAATGGTGTAGAAATGAGAAGTGTGACATGATTGGTTTTTGACACACTATATAGTATATCTATCATTTGACAAACAAGTTATTTTCCTGGAATACTCTTCTCATTTCCTTTGTTAATGTATGAGAGCATATCTATTTATGGATAAAACATATATATTTCTTTTTATACAAGTTTTACTATAAGTTTTATGTCATAACATATTTAAGTTTTAAGTATTCACTATTGCTAGTCGTTTACTCAATAAGTTAAAAAAAATAAACTCACTATCTTTCTTTTTCTCTTCTCTTCTTAGGGAATCTTCCTTTCAAGCACTGACCTACTATTGGATAGGTTGGAAGTGAAGCTACTTGTAGATTTTAGCATTCAAGCAAGCCATGGGATAGTTAGTCTAGATGTTCACAAGTACTAGTGGTTGCATGCATGCTTAAACATAATTTCCTTGCACTATTATGATATTTTAAAGGTATATACATAATTGAATGTCTAGCATTACATTAACTATGTATATGTAAGGCTTGTAGGCAATTACCCTTAAAAATTTCCTATATTGGTCATGTGCCTTGGGATGCATAATGATAAATTACATTTGATTCAAACACACAAAACTTAACTAGATTCTTCTAGATATGGAAGTTCACTATCAACAAAACTAAGTTTATTTTGACCTTTAAAAGCATTTACTACTACAAAATTGTAATTCTATGTTAGTGAATAAATATTGGTCATAGGATAAATTGATGCCTATATAAATACAATGACATTTTGAAATTATTAGGGCAAATAAAATGACAGTTGTAGAAAAATTGATGTTTATTGCTATGTAGTGGCATTTTTTAAATTCCATGAAAACTCAAGACAACGATTAACTTAACAACTAATATCTTTTTATTGAGGTCAACAAGTTTGAAAATAGAAGTGATATTAAGATGTTAGTTCTATATATAATCATGTTGAAAGTGAATGCAAACTAATAAATTTGAAAAGACAAAAGAACTTAAAACTTTAGTTATTTAAAGAATTGACATTAAAATTAATTGTCTAGTGGTGTTTTTGTAAATACTGTACATTTATTTTCTATCAATCCAATATTCAATATCTACATAACTTTCATTTGAACTTTTATTTCACATCACTTTTGCTTTTTGTAGTGCACTTTCTAGGTATCAATTTCACCATCAAAATTTCTTGAGCAAGCCCCAAACCTCCTCTATGTTCTCTACTACACTTAGTTAGCTTCATAGTCATTCTAGTCATTAACAAAATATTTAAAATGCATTTTTTTCTCTTATTTTCATTATATTTATGAATATTAAGAGATTAAATTTGACTTTCTTTAGTTAGTATACATAAATATATATATGTATATGTATAATGACATTATACCAATCTAATTCATTACTTCATTTAGGACTACATTATATGTTGCATTTGGTGATGCTAATAGGCTTTAGTTGCTATTGGGATGCATGGTTATGGTTATGCTTTGTTCAATAGCGATGTCTTTGCCATTTCTAGTTATTGCTTTTTTTCATATGTGTTATGATGCTTTATTAGGGTATTGGATATATTATATATTACTTCATGATTCCTATTTGCTTTATGGTTATGTAGATAAGTTAAGGAGTCTATAAAGCATGATGATTGATGTAATCTTATTAAAGTTATTTGTCATGAAAGTTGTGTAATTTACCATGTAATTTAGTGCAACCTTTGTTGCAATGAACAATCATATATCTACTACTTTGTTCATCATTAAGTAATATCAACCTATAGCTATTCCTATGTATTATTGTAAATGATTCACATAAGTTTTTTATTTTTTTACAAAATTTAGAATATGAATCCTTCTATAGAGGTAGCTAGCCACAACCAAAGAAACATAAGGTATCTAGTAACCTTGAAGGCTATTATTGCAATGCAATCTAGGGATGAGAAATTATATATTAAGTTCAATGAGAAATGGAAACTCAAAAAAGAAAATCAATTCACATATACCAATTATGTTGGAGGAGCAATATAGTTTAAAGTATTAATAGTTATTCATCATTGTAAGAAAGTCCTTACTAGATTAAAAGATAACATTTGGGATAAAGTCTTTATATGTATACTTGATTTAGATAGTTTTGTGCTATAGATATGAAAAACTATAATTGTAACATATTCACAATTAACTTGATCTTTCATTTATTTATTTTTTTTGTAAAGTTAGTTTTATATTCCAAACACCTTACAAATGCATAAAAAAGTATTATTGTACGTGACAACCCTATGAGGGACTTCAAGACAATGTTGAAAAGGAAATACATCAATCTTGAGACCGTGATAAAAATAAACTCGGCTTAGTGATAAAACTACATCAACTAAGATTTATAGGAAAAGCTCTGAGACTAATGTATATTAATGAGCATTTTAAGGTTAAATTTTTACATTTTAATGTCTAATTTATTTCAATCTATTGTTTGTATATCATTTGTAATTGTAAACACATATATGCTTTGATCAATAGTTGCTAAGTTTAACTAGGAGAAGTGAAAAATTAATACATATCCACATAGGGTCTCTCAAGGAGGCTATAAAAAGCTGGAGAAGGAGATATTAGCTGAAAGGCATGTTGAAATTAAGGAGGGCAAGAATGTAGATGAGGGACCTTCCATTTCTCACATAGACTTATAAAAGTGAGATAAAGTAAACAAGTAAGGGTGGTACAAAACCTAAATACTCAGCCCATTACAAAGAGGATTGTAAATATTAAGAATTAAACCAAAACATGTTATTTAATTTTAAAGCTTCCATTTCACTCAAGTTGAATCTAATTATTTATTCTTTATTTATTGCCACTTGACACTCTTAAGCAATAAGCCTTCTATGGTAAGTTTTAGTTAGTTGGAAACTGAAGAGTATTCTAGTTATGTTTGAATTATTGGATGTGGTGTTATCTTGAAAGATATTTTTAGCTCATTGGGGCACCATATAGTAGGACATTTGAGCGCCAAGACGGTAGACCTGAAAGTAAGCATCACTAAAATGGACTGAGAGGTAAGGCTATAACAAAAGAAGCAGTAGCATTTATAAACATAATAATAAAAGTTACTTCATTCTCCATAAGAGTAGATAATTGACCAACATGTCATATATTTGAGTTTTGTAATGTCCCGAATTTTCAATTCTATTATTTGAATCTCTAATTTCTAAGGTCGTAGAAACGAAGAGCACGTTTGAGTTAGCTTAGTGGGTGAATCTTAAGTTGAAAGGATTTAAGTGTAAAGGTAAACGGAATTTTGAAGGAAAAAGGATAGTGGGAAAAGAATTTATTCTCCTAAACAGTATAGATGATCAGAGGAGGTTGGAAAATCTTAAAATGGGAAGTTGTCTAAGTCGGATAGTGTAAGGAATTTTAAACAGACAGAGATCCTATGGACTAAATTGCAAAAGTGCAGAATCGGGTGTGGTTAAAGTGAAATAACTAAGAAATTGGGATCTAATATGAATAACCAAGATTTTGGGGTGTAATATGTGATTTTATTTAGTGTGGTCAATAAACACATGGCAAGTGTGACCAATAGACTCATGGACAAGTGTCCTTATTTGCAGAAATGGCAAGAATAGCCTTACTTTTGGTGAAAAAGGACTAAATTACCCTTGGAATTGTCAAAAATGGCAAGAATACCCTTGAAGCTTCATGAAAAGTCTTCTTCCTTCTCCTTTCTTCTCAAAAGCTGTGGAAGACTCCATGAGAGCTGCAAAAACGTGCAAGAGAGAGAAGGAAGAGAGAGAAAGTTTCTTTTGAGTTTTTCACCCAAAAATGATGAGATTTAGGCTTGGGGGTAGAAGGGAAAGTTGCTCTTCTCATCAAGCTCTATCTATTGGTGTGTTTAGATTAAAGAAAAGCTCAAGTTTGATCAAGTTTGGGGAGCTCTAAGTGAGGATTTTCAAGTTGTTGCAAGAGGTAAAATTGTTCTCCTCTAAAAGCTCTTATTGTGCTCTTTTTAGTTTCTTGAGATTTTGATGTTGGAGTGGTCAAGGGTGATTGAACATGGAGTTTAGGATGATTTGAACATGTTTAATGGTGTTTTAGATGTTGTTATGTTGATCTATGGCTTTGGTTTGGTGTAAAAATAGCAAGAAACCATGATGTACACACTTGGGTTTTAGAGGCATAATGGTCCATGTGTGGATTTGTCATGATTTGTTTGGAATTTGGTTAAAATGATGAAATTAGGATGATTCTTATGAGTTATGAAGCTTATGGAAGATGAATTTTGAGTTATGAATGTGTGTATGAAACTTCCCTTTTGAGAAGTCAAGGGGAGAAGGAGGTTTAGCCTTGTAAAATTGTGTTTTTGGAAAATCAGTAATGTACACGGGGTAGAACACGGCCCATGTTGTACCCCATGTTCTGTACACGGGGTAGAACACGGCTCATGTTGAACCCCGTGTTCTTCTGCGAAGGCTGATCAGTAATGTACATGGGGTAGAACACGGCCCATGTTGTACCCCATGTTCTGAACACGGGGTAGAACACGGCCCATGTTCAACCCCATGTACTTTGTCAAGTGAACATTTTGGCTTTAATTCTTCACGTTTTGCATGGTTTTGCCTTTGGATCCTTTTCTAATGTTCATATGTGTCATTTCAAGGCTTGAAAATAAGATATAGAGCATCTAAGTATGCATTTATTTAAGTGGAGGAATTAAAGAATACATGAGGTTTAAGGGAAGTGATAATGTTTTAATAAGAACTATGATGTGTATTTGTATAGATTAAAAAGTGACAAGTTGGAAAGGCAAGGGGAAAATTGTAAAGAAGTTTTAAGTGAGGGCAAAAGAGACATCACCATTGGAAGCTTATAAAAGGTAGCTAGCTTTATCCTTAAGTTGTTTTCTATTTACATGATTTTCGGTATATTTTGCCATTATATGGAATGTGTATGAAATAGCTGTGTGGTGCACACCCCGAGAAGACAGTGTGATACTGTGTGAGTAAGGCCTATGGCTCGAGTTATCCCCGGGATGGTAATAAAATTGCTGTGTGCGGTACTTATAGCCAAACACCTCGGGAAGACAGTGTGATACTGTGTGAGTAAGGCCTATGGCCCGAGTTATCCCCGAGAAGATAGCGTGATGCTGTATATAGGCCTAGGTACGATTATTTTGTGATGGCCATCTAGATATTGATATGAGTCCTTGAATGGGCTGTGGATTGCTATGTGTGATGCACATTTCCTATAATGGTATGGAATGAGATGATAAATGATTGATTGATTTCGAAATGTACATTTTATTTGCTTAAGGATCTAGAATGGCTCAATATATTTTTATGGTAATAGCTAGCTACTGGAAAACTCTGTTTCTTATGTTTTTCTGTGTTATACTAACTATTCCAGGTGATGCTTCTAAAGGCCCTCTTAGCAAAGGAGAGTAGATTTTTGGAAGTTGTATACTAAAAATGATTGTATAGTTGGGAATATTTCAAGTGATGGATGTATATTTTGTATAATTATATTACTCTTGTTCATGTTGTATGAAATACAGAAATTTGAGATATCCCGTATTAGCTTAAGGTAGATGACGAATGAGTACGTAATAATCATCTAGTAAATGAGGAATAAGGCGTTAATAAGTAAGGGAGTTACAAGTTCCATGGTGTTCATTTAGTCAACCCTAACTCCATTGCTCTTATGAATGACCCAGCTTCTACAATCAATGCCTAGATAACTAAATGAACTTTTGATCAATAAGGGAAGCTGACCCCTTCTACAATTGGCTTGGAAAACATGATAGCCTCTATAGTAGTAAACCTTGTAAAGATTCTATCTAAGGCAAATGTTACCCTTAACTTTTAAACTTTTTCAAATATGTTTTTGTATGAATTATGGTTTCTATTGTAAGGGTTTACTTTACATAAGGTGGAGCTTAATATGCTATAATGATGGCAAAATAATATCTATTAAAGATTGCAGATGGGTGGATTTTAAAAAGCTAAGAGCTACACCATCAACCATTAACAAACAATCAAGTTGAGGAAATGGTTGTCATGCCCTTGCTTTGTAAAGTTGAGGTATCAATGTTAAATCATGTAGTACAAATACTAGACAAAGCTGATAGGACTTCATTTCATAGATGATAGCCCTTATTCAATTCCCAATAAAGGTATCATCTTATATTCCTTTCATCACTAAATTTTAGTATTATTGTGTTCAACTACTAACCATTATTATTGATGTTTCAACAATCTCTAAATTGTTCCTAGAAGGTGATGTAGGTGTGCCTTGATAACTCTTAAGGTAATTAACCCTAAGCCTTGCTCTAGATTAGGAATGAAATTGTAGGATTAAAATATTTTATTTATATTGACAAAGCTTCCATCTAGTAGATTTTGAGGTTCGAAAAGCTCAATATGACTTGCATTTAGCTTCGGATCAAGTAAGCTTATGCTATCTTCTTTGACCAAACATAAATTAATTGAACTAGTTTATAAATAAGTTTAATTCATGTAAATCCTTGTATAAGCATTAGTAGAACCTATTGCCATTAATGAATGCTACATATTGATTCCTAGATCCATATCAACTCAATAGAGAGTTTGTGCTAGTCAAAAAATTAAGACAAAGGAACATTGTTAAGGCTTTACTCCTTGAGCTTAAAAAAACTTGCTACTTTGCATTATATCATGAAAGGTAAAGTCTCACTTTTGCATTAGTTGTAATATTATTTTTAAACAAATTGTTATAGCTTAGTTATGTCATTGTATTGTAGCCATCATTAGAAGCTACCATGGTGTTATTGACTGTTATTAAAGCTAATTAAAATTAAAAATTATTAGTTTAATAAAAACTAGTAGTATAAAGCAACAAACTAGGTAAAACTCTTATTGATCCACCTAATACCCTATTTCACATTGATTTACTAACTATGATTACAAAATAATTTAAGCCTTGCATGCACTAAAAACAAAAGCAATAAATAGACACAAAAGTAAAATTTAATCTTACATACTAAAGTAATTAAGCAAACAATATGCAAGCAAGATGTAAGAAATATAAATAGAACTAAATTATGCAAAATTTTAATTTGAAATTAATAAATGAAAAATTGGAAACATAATCTATAATTAGCATAAAAAAGTAGAGAAATAAAATTAATTTAAGGAAATTAAGAACTTTTTTGTAAATTAATCATAGATCACAACATAATTAACAACTGGAATTAATTTTTTAGCTTAGAATCATCTAAAATCCCTACAATGATTCATGAATTCTATTATAGATTACCATATTAGATTTGATTAATTTAGATTAACAAAATTAAGCAATCATTATAATCTATAAAAATATATCTAAATTAATTTAAAGGTAGAATTCAACTAAATTGAAAGATTAAACTAGAAACCTTTTACGTAATCTTTTAGTTATCTCTTCTCACATGAAAAAATGATGATTAAGAATCCAAAATTCAACATAAAACTAGATAGAAACCATAGATCACATAAATAAACACTAATTATACTATATTTAGATCTAATTCATGCAAATCCAGAAAATCAGTAAAGAGAATTAGAAAAAAAAGAAAATCAATTAACATTAATCAACATTGCAAATCAATTTCTCATATTCTAAACTAAGTTGATCCTTAAATCCTTGAATCAATTTGAAATTTATCCCTCCATGGATAAGAAGAAGAGAAAAGCTATAAGAAAATGCAAAAAAAATGTTGAGAGAAAAGTTGCTTTGCATAACTAGAGAGTAAAATGTGCTAAAAAATCTTATATAGAGATCTAATTACACTCTAACCCCTAACTAATAAAATGTGAGCCTACTTTTAGGATTTTATTCCTAAAATTTCAACTTAATTAGACAATTATAACTTAAGATATGACCTAAATACTGAGGATAATTTAATCTAGTTTAAATTTAACTAGCAACTACTAATTAGCCTCTTTTAACATTCAAAACTATGCAATTTTGCCTAAGTGATGAATTTTTTAGCCTAACTTTGCATGATTTGACCACTTGCAGCTTGAGTTATGTCTGAAGGATCAAAATAAAATCGGAACCAGACTGGATAGCAACTCTGCTTCATATTGATCTCAACTTTAAACCTCCAAGACAGTAGAACTAGGTTTCTTAATCATTATAGAAATTTTAAAAATCTTATTTAACTTTCTAATAATATAAAGATCACTTAGATTCAATATCTAGAGTTCAAGTTATGATAAAAATTTGAAATAGTGTTAGGAATCTAGCATTTAGCAAATAATTTAATTAATTCCAAAATGATGTGATCTTTCTCAAAATAATGTAAAATTGATACAATTAAGCATTATCACATGTTAAAAGGCCTAAATATAAAGGCAAGTATGTATGAAATATTGTGCACATTGGTCATCATGGAGGAGGCTTATCTATTAATTAAATCCCTTGTTAGGAGAGGTGTGATCCAAGTTACATATTTTCTTAGAAAAAATTATAATGACAACTTATAATTAGGATGTGCAATCGAAGGTGAAAGACTAAGGTTTCATATGAGTAAAAGTGAAGGCATGTTTTTAATAGTAAGATTGTATCATGTTTAACCTAAAAGATTATGAGTCAATAGGATCAAATTGACCTCTTATTTTATTATTGTACCCAAGATAGCCTGAAAATATGGAGTGTGGCTACTATATCATATGCTACATGTATAATTTATTATGTGCTTATAAAACCATGGTTAAGGTAATCACTTACTTATTTATATCTCATCACTTGCTAGCTTAATTAGCTAAATTGGTCTTGAAGATAATATATCAATGTGTACTGATTGCAATGCCAAAATGCACTAAAATTAGATTAACAATTGGTTTGCTATAAAATAATGCAATAAAGTGGTATAACTAGGTTGTACCCTTAGTGATCTCTTAATATTATCTTTTACTATGAATTACTAATAGTATGTAAAAACAAAATACACAACAAAATGTAAAATAAAATATAAAAATGAAATGCAATAGATGCAAATAGAATGAATGCAATATGATGATAAAATATGCTATATGAATGTAGAATATTGTATATTGTAAGTAAAATTATGCAAAACACAGAACAGAGGTGTTTATGAATTTAAATTGAATTGAACATTTTAAACAAAATAAAAACACAAAGTAAATAGAAAGAAGGAAAACCATTATAGCAAAACAACAAATTCAAGAAATTGATAGCTCTAATTTGGATTAATCATAGATCAATTATGATTTAGCTTTTCTAATTAATTTTTCAATTTTGAATTATCTGAGACTCCTATAATAATTCTTGAATCCTATGCTAGATTACCATCTAGGATTTAATCAATTAAGCTAGATTAAAATTGATTTAATACTAGAATTTAGTTGAATTAAGAAGTTAAATTAGAACCTCCAAATTAATCCATCAACCGTCTACCCCTATATGTAAAACCATGATTTACCAATTATAATTCAATATAAAAATAATAAGAAATAAAAAATCACAAAGATGAATATTATACCACATTAACATCTAACACAAATATTTTCAAGAATTCAGCATAAGTAAATAGGAAAAGAGGAAAATTAATTTAAAAAAGTTAATATTACAATTCATGTTCTTATAATCCAGAAGGGGAGAGCCTTAAACTCTTTGAATCAACTTTGAATTTAAGCTTTCATTGATAAAGAATAAAAGAAAAATAAGAAAAAGGAAAGTAAAATTATCTGTTGAATCTATAGAAGTCTCCAAAGTCTAATGATTTCTCCCTATTTATTTATCCTAAATAACCTAAAATCCTACTAAACTTGGATTGTATGTCTCTTAGGATTATAATAATAGGGTTTTCTTAATTTTTAGAAGCCCAAACTTATTTTAACAAAACAATTAACTCTAATAGTTATATCAATGAATTATCATAAGTTTGACTTACAACATATTTAAAGCCATTAAAATAAGGTAATTTGGGTAATTTATAAATATCAAAGTTGTAGGCCTATGTATTATGAAAATTTAGGCATTAATTCAGGTTAATCAGACCTTTATAACTCCAAATATAGCTCAAATACAAGGCCAGGCTCAACTGGGATAGAGACATAACTTTAACTTTTTAGTCACATATGACCTCCAAAATATTGAACTAGGCTTGGGTCAAAACATAAAATTATAGATCATTATTCAAGCTTTCTAATGATACAAAAATCACTTCAATCTAATATCCAGAGCTGAAGATAGAACTATAAAATAGAAATAGTGTCAAAATCCAACATTAACCAAATAAATTTAGAATATTATAAAATTAACCCTAAATTATAAAACATGGCCAATTCTATAAAATTAAGTATGTGCAATCCACTAAGACACATAAAATAGGAAAAAAATAAAATAATAAATATTTTTGTCATCATGTGCAAATTATAGCTCTTTAAGAATAATCTCAAATCATACATACAATAATAACTTGATAAGGTTAGAGAGATTCGGATAGGACATTTCATTAGGACTAGATGATGTGATCCTAAAAAGGGAATTGCAAAAAGCTATCTAAGAGGACTATAAAAGGCTTAGATCTTTAACAAAAAGGGTTTGGAACGACATAATAAATGGATTTTGTGCATTTTGGACCATGAAATGTTGATAATTGGCTACTATACTCAAATACAAAGCTTGGAGTTTCTTCTGTCTACTAGTAATTGAATATAGTGTTTAATTGCCATAGTATTTTCTACACTAATTGAGTAATGTAGATGAATACAAATAGAGCTAATTGCATGTCACTTTGGGCTTTTGGCCTTGATTTGCATTTTCATATGTGTTCTAAGACATTATAGGACTTTTATGTGTTAGTATATTTTGGCCCGTTGTTCTACCACTTTATTTTTGGTCTTTGTTTGGTTATTTTTTGGAAATTAATTAATGTGTTAGATTTAGGCCTAAGTTAGTCCATTAGAACCTAACTAGATTAGTTTACTTGTTAAGTTTTATCCTATATAAGGAAGAATGTTCATTATAGAATTCTAATTTGGTAATTCAAGTATTGGCTAATGCCTTAGTGCAAGAGCATTTTCTTTCTTCAATTCTTGATAGAACTCTAAGACTTATCAAAGGATTCATCCTTATGGCATCTATCATCACTTATCAGAGGATTTCATTCTTTATGGTGTGATTTTTCATCACTTATTACTTCCTTTTTTCCTTTTTTGGAGGGTAGCATAAATATCCTTTTCTTTTTTAATTTGATCTATTGAATTTGGGACAATCCATCATAGATTCTTATCATGGAAGTTCAACCACAATGAATGACTTTAGGTGTTCTCGAATGTAACTAGTGTTTATAATTAACTTCTTGTAAATAAGTTGTTGATAGTTAATTTAATTGTTAATGACTTGTTGTAACTTGTATTTTGATGTATAAATAAAAGTTTAGAAACATTGTACAAAAGCTCCTACAATTGGTTGAATTATTGTTAATTTCTATGTCATTCTATAGTTTGTTATGAATTGTAATATGTTTCCATTAGTGTCAATTGGTTATTTTAATTGTGTTGTTAATTTGTTATTTTTGACAAGTTTAAAAAAATTAGCGCATAAAAATATGTTAATTTTTTACTTAAAATCTACATTTTTTAATTTGCAATGTTTGTTATTTACAAACCAACAAACATCATTCTATTTATTAGTAAGATAACATTATTGTACTCTATACGTCAATTTGTTACAAATAACCAATATCTAAACTTTACCCCCAAGTGTGAGTTGAAAATAAAAAAGAGTGAAATAATGGTGCCATTTTCAAATTTCATTGCAAAGCTCTTCCAATCCTAAAATGATTCTTTCCAATAAGGTATACTCTTCTTCCAACTTGAAGATGATTATTATTAGTGTTATATTTTTCTCAATAATTTTTTTGTAGGATTAAATCTCTGTTAATTCATTGCTAAATTTATGATGTTGCACACTTGTAAAAAAATGAAGAATTTAAAAGTAAAGATTTTTTTAGTTTTTATTTTTCTTCTTGAAATTTAGTTTCTAATTTTATTATCTACCATATTTTGTTGCCTCTTATTTTAATGCAACTTTTATAAGTTTATGCATGTAAGAATTTTGATTTCATTCATTTTCTTTAGCATTTGGTTGTATTATCAACTATCTATTTGTATGAAATGTATGCCACCATTTTTTTTAAAATTTAATGAATACTTGTTGCATTTGCAAGGATTAAATTCAACCATGTTTTTTTAAGAAGGACTAACCTAATATATTAAGTAAAGGGTACAAAGACAATATTTAACATATTACCTATCTATGATTAGGGTATTATGTATAATCTCTCATAAATTTTTAATTTTTGTTACAAAAATTATTATTTAAAATTACTATCATTGGAATTTTGTAGTGTCATATAGGATATTATTTTTTATTTCTAGTTATGATGTTCTAGAAAGTGGGATATAGAAGGAATAGGGAGGATCTAAGAAGGAGGAAATGGAGCTAAGGGAATAGGTAGGGTTTAAGGGACAAAATATACCACATTAGTTATTTATATAAATTGAAGTGGTAAAATTAACATTAGACATCAGGTATTTATAAAAAAATTAACATTAAATGTCACTTCAAACAACTCTAGCAAATGACATGACTTCAATTTTTCTATTTAATAATTGATATTATTGATATTATTGTTATTGTTTATAATGATTTTGCAACGGACATGAAATCTAATTTGCAAAAATGCTCAATTAAACATCAATCTTAAATTGACGTCTAATCCTGTAAACACTAGATGTCAGTTAGCTATCCTATAATAGTGCTTATCATTACCCTTTGCCAAGTTAGATAGTTAACACCATTAAGTGGATAAGAGACTAAAATATTGCCTCAATTGTTCAAAAAACTTAAGTAGTGTGGTGAGATAGGATTTTACCCTTAACAAGTTGTTATGTCAAGATTAGGTTATCTTCTAAAGATATCTCATTTTGATTATTGCTAGAAGTATCATCAGCTCTTATGATTTAAGAAAATGTATTTACTTTTGGCCCACTTTGATACCTTGTAAAAGATTGTATTAAATTTCTTTTATGTCTCTCCAAGATGTCCTTAAACACACACATATACACACATAGGGATTTGCTAACCTCCACATATGGACATGGAGGCTAGTAACCTTTACTTTTTATTTAAATAAAAAAGTTATGTTGTTAATTTAATAATAATAATAATAATAAAATAATAAAAAAGTATTATAGTCAATTTTCCATTTCTATTAATTTCTGAATTTAATAAGTACATTTATTGCAAAGATAAGAAAGAATAAGTGAAGTTGACTAAATATTTTAAATTAATATTTTTCTATTAAAATTACTTACATATATTTTATTATTTTATATTCATTAAATTAGTAGCATAATTTTTTTCATTCAAAAGTGTTACTAACCTTTGCATATGGATTATAGGTTAACAATCCCTATATAAGTAATGTAGTCAATATGCCATCATCATTAATTTTTTAATTTAAGGAATGCATCTATTATGGAGATTAAAGAATGAGTAAAGTTGATTTATATATTTTAAATTGATATTTTTATTAAAATTACTTAAATATCTCATATTAATTTTGATTAAAACCCTATTTTAGTCCCTCAAGTTTTCAATTTCTATTAATTTAGTCCCGAAATAAGATTTGTATTAATTTAGTCCCTAAAGTTTTAAGTTCAAGTAAAATTTTAGTCCCTTATAAGGACCAAATTGATATAAATTTTACTCCTTACAAGGACTAAAATTTTACTTAGTTTTAAATTTTTAGGGACCAAATTGATACAAATCTTATTTTAGGGATTAAATTGATAGAAAGTGAAATCTTAGAGGACTAAAATAGGGTTTTAATAATTTTTGTCCAAATAAAAAGGTGAGAATTGTTAACCTTCATATACGGATATGGAGGTTAGCAATACCTTATATATATATATAAAGAGAGAGAGAGAGAGAGAGTATTTGATTGATAGATTGACTAGTGATTAAATTGGAATTAATTGATCATAACTTTAGTGTATATTTAATTTTACAAAGTAAATAAATAGATAAAATTCTTTAAATTAACCTTTTTTATTCTTTGTGTGTAAAAAAGAAATCATTTTATAATGTAAATAATATATAAGTAGAAGATTGTGTCGTTTGGTAATAAAAAAATTTTAACAAAATATTTGCATTACAATATAATTGTATAATTTTATTATTTATTACATTATCATAATATAACCTACATGTTTCGAACACAAGGATTAACTATTGCAAACCTAAGAAATTCCTCATCATTTTCCAAATTTTTTATATGTTGTTCTTCCATTTTCACCCAAGCCTCAATTCCTTCATTTGTTTCAGTGAAAGCAACCACATTAGGAATAGTTTCTTGAGAGCCTCCTTGAACACCAACCCACAAAGGCTTTCCCCATCCAAAATTCACCTCATTAAAACCCATATTAATCCAACTTATAAACTTAAAAGTAATTATGTTTTTCATTTGTATGCCTCCATGTTGTAATTTTTCAAACACATCACTATATTTAAAATTAGGATCATTATGCATTCTTTGGATCTGGTCCTTGGCTAATTTTCCAATATTTTCTCTAACAATTTTAGCTAAATCTTTAATTTCACTTTTTGCATTGATATTTCCACATAACATCACTACTGGCCATATTAGATTTCCCATAGTTTTTTCATTAAAAACCTCTCCCATTCGCCTTCTTACATCCACCATATGTATCATCGCTGTTGCATGCCCCGTGCTCTCGCTGGATTCTTGCCAGTGAGCAAGAGCCATGTGTTTGCAAATGAAGGCAGATAGGGCTTGATAACGTGTAGTCGGGCTTCTTGAACTCTCATCAAATTGCGCTGCAACCCTCAAGTCACTCATCACGTTAGTTTTGAAAAAATATCTTCCCATAGTACAATTGGCTTTTGTTACTTGTTTTGAAATCATTTTCATTACTTTGGAATTCATGCCTAAAGTATTTCTCGGAGGAAAGGAAGTAGAAGCAGAGGAGAAATCTGGTTGACATATTTCTGCCCTTAACTCGCGACAAATGGCGGCCCATGATTTCAAGAATGTGCTACAAGAGCGAGCATCTAAGAGAGTATGAAGACTACATAAACCAATAGCAATGCCTCTGCAATTAAAGGTGTTCACTTGAATAAGAATTTGAGGTAATGCTTGCAAGGTTTGTTGCACTCTGTTAGGCTCACATGGAAGCAATTTATTCAAGAATTCTATTTTTGGCGGATTTAGGAAATCAACCATGTTCATACTTACTTGGGTTTCGAAGTAAAGAACGCCTTCATCATTGCAATCCACAAAGAAATAGTCTTTTCTTCTGCCTGCTAAAGGATAGAAAATTGTTAATGCCTCAGATAGTGATTTTTTCAATTTAACTGTTAAATCTATTGTTTCTTGGGAGTCATTGTTTTTAGGGAAAAATAGGATTAATGGAAAATATGTGTTGAGTTGGAGATGATCAAAAAAGCCTAGTTTATGAGTTTTGAATTCATCTGGGGTGGGTAAGGATGGTTTTATGGTTTCTATTGATATGACTTTGACTTCCATTGTCAACTATTTGTGTTTTTTATTTCAAAAGATCAAAGGCCAAGACTTGATGGATGTGAAAAGTGTCCATGAACATGTTTTTAAAGGGTTTTGGTAGGAGCAGTTTTTGGTTGACCTTTGGAGACATTAATACTGGAAATAATAAATTTGTAAGGAAAAAAATGCAAAACACCCTGCAACTTTAGGATTTTGCTCCTTCAACTTTGGAAACTTAAATATGATCCTTTAAATTATATAAAATTTGAAATTAATGCTCATTATGAACTTAATTTTCCATTTTATCAAATTATGTAATTGTTTCATGAATTTTTTAAACAAGACTTACAATATTATAGAAAGTTGGTTCATTTCACTATTTTTCACACAACTTGGGCTACTTATTTTCAAATATCTAATTTAATTTCTATAAATTATATAACATAAAAATTATGTATGAAAAAATGATAAGATAAATAAATATACTATAATATTGTGATTCTTATTTTAAAAGCTTATGAAAAAAAAATTGTTTATCTTTTTTTTTCTCATTTATCTAAGTTTTATTATAATAAATTATTACTTGTATTACAATTAAAATTGTAACATAGGATCAAAATTTTCATGATTGTGCTGTTTAGTTTGTTAGTTGGCCTTGCAACGTAAGTGAGCATAGAAATTGTTTTCTATTACATTATATCAGTTTTTCCCTTTTTTTCCCCTCACAATATATACTTGAAATTATAACATTTGACCCAAAATTTTCTAAGTAGTAAAATCAAAGGAGGTTACAAATTACTAGTATTAATCATAGTGGTGGCAATCTCAACTGACGATTCCAATGCAACTGCTTTTTATTACATAATATCAGTTTTTTCCCTCAACATATACTTAAATCCATGACATTTGACCCCCCATTTGCTCTAAGATAGACCTTGAGGAGGTTACAACTAACTCATTAAGTATAATGGTGTCAATCTTGACCTATATTTATCTTGTTTTGTTCAATTTATTTGTATCTTCTACATAAATGAGATGAGTCATTTATTAACCCGCCAAAACAAGAGTCATGTTGGCCAACCAATAGGAAATATTTCTAATCTTGCAATGAATATTTAAATACTCCTATTTCTTATATTTTGAGATGTTCAATTAAAAAAATTCTTTATTTTTGACATCCACTTGAACATCTAACTTGTCAAAATGTAAAATATACTAGTGTTGAGATTTTAGTTTTACTATAAAAATAAAAATATTTCCCAACCCATGGATATCCCATTTATATAATTTTTGAAAAAATAAATAAAATATTTACTTATAAGAAATAATTTGATTTGGATTTATAGAAGATTTTTAGATGTTAGCACCTTTAATAAAAAAATTTCAATTTATGATTTTTCAATTTTTCTTTGATTGATGTATGTTATAATTTGAATAATACAACTATATAAAGGATTTTTGGAGAATATAAATATAGTTTTTTTGGGGCCTAATTTTTAACTATGCCCTATCATTTGAATATAAAAGAATTAATTATATATCCTCACACATGACATTGAGCCTCTCATTTTCTCTTTTCCCTTTTCCTTTTTTGCTACTATAAATAATTAAAATTTAATATATTTAATTTCCACCTCATAAATTGTAACTAATTAGAAAAAGATTGTTTATTAAATTCCATGTGGAAAATAAATGGGTCCTATAAAAATCTCAACTTACAAATCAATTAAGCCCAAAGAGAAATCCTAGAATTATTTATTTTTATTTCCCTTAGTTTTATGAAGTCCCACATTGAGTAGAACAAAAGTTTTAAACTTAGAAAATTAGTATAAATATGTTAAGCTCCCCATCACTTAAGTTTGATGGATGAATGCCTTAGGATTAGTATAAATAAAAAGTTCATTGGTGCCATGAAGGACATTAAGAAGTCATCAAAGGAAGAAAAGTAGAATTAGATTAGAAGTTAGTTTATAAAGGATAACTCACACAAATTTTTTATAGACAAGTAAGGAAGTTACATTCTAAAGAGATCTCAATAATGAAAGCGATATAAGAAAAGTATGGAGCATAGGATGTTACATGGGAATTAGAAAAAGATATGAAATAAAAGTATTTGACCTTATTCGGTAAGATACAATATAAGATTTGTATATAGGCTATTAATAATTCTTTTTAGCACCATCTGATTTCTTGAAACTTTGAGGATGAATTTGTTTTTGAAAGGGGGGAGAACTTATAATACCTTAATAAAGCAAGAAAATCCAAAAAGAAATTTTGAAAAGAAATCATCCTAATAGAAACATGGCAATGTAATTGGCTAAATTTTGAATAAATCATAAAGCTAGTTTGAGGATGTGTTTATCTATAATTTTTTTAGGAATTATATTAGGCGTTAGTATGGGTTAATACCATAAAAAGCCCAACATTAAGTTTAGGAAAATAGTTCGAAAACCCAATAGGAAATTAAAGGTTTAAGTAGCCAAAATTTGGCTCAAGTAACTTGAAAACTTAAATATTAGGGCCAAAATTGAAAAAAACTAACATGACTTTCTTAGGCTGACTTAACCCAACTTTTTTAGGTCTAAATATAATTTTAGAACTAAAAAGAAAAAAAATTAAGGCCTAATCTTAACAAGAGAAGTTAATGGCATTTTGGTAAATAAATGAAAAATTAAGGATAATTGTTAGTGCTTATTTTAAGGCACTTTGTTTGGCTTAGTTTTATTGGATTTGAAGTAATTATCTTCTAAATAATGGCCAACAAAGACTGTGCACTCCATTTACCAATTGCCACTAAATTTTATGAAAAAAAGGAAAAATAGGGAGTCTTATAATGGAAGTTTTAGGGATTTTATAAAAGGCTTTTGGAATCAAAATTTACTTACTTTTTTGCTTTCTTTCCTAACAAAAACCATGGCTTTTAGGTAAAGCTTCTAACTTCTAATAATTCCTAAGATATTTAAAAAGATGTTTCATCAAATTCTTGAGGGTAACTGGGGTTTTCCTTCATTCTCTTTAAGTTTTCAAAATAATCTTTTATTGAATATTTCTAAAATTTGGTTTATTGTAGTGAGATTGTTCTTTGCTACTTTAAAATGTTTTTAAAAGATTAGAAGGTCAAGAAGTTGATATGAGTGGTGACTACCTCTTATTTCATTGAGTTTTCCCATGAAAAGTGAAAAAATTTTGACGATATGTGTTACTATGAGGTTAACCTGAGTTATATTACTATATGGTTTGGTTTTGACGTTGTATAAAAGTTATCATGATGATATTATGTTGGTATTATGATGATTAAGATGTGTTGGAGATGATTCATTAAGTTTTTCTTTAAGAGGTAACCATAGAAAAATGTAGAAATAAAATTTTATCATAAAGGTTTATTAGTGTTTTTATTTCTTTTTGGAATTAAGGATTAGGAAATGTTAAAATTTCAATTTTTAATGCTTTAATGCTATAAATAGTGTAAATATAGATATAAAGAAAATTAATTTTTTTTTAAAACTTCAAAGATTTGAAATGTGATTGTTTATAAACTATAGTTATAGGAACTTGAAACAAAATTTTGGCTACACCAATTTGATTGAGAAAATTTATGGTAATTGATGTTATTTGGTAATTATTATGTTAGTAAGCTTGTATAAAAATTCGATGATAATTAGAGTTAATTTGGTTGTTAAGAAGGGTCTTTTTTCATAATAGCTTCAAATCTATCCAGCTATGGCAATTTTATGTTTTTGGTTCTGTATGAACAATACCATCATAAAATTTTATTAAATAAGGTTTTCCATTACTTAACATGTAAAGGTGATGAGAAAAATATTTAATATATTATTTTTCTCAAATTTAATATTTTTTAGTGAGTTACACATGCTTAATTTTATAGAATTATCTTTATTTTATAATTTTGAGTTAGTTTTATAATATTTTGAATTTATTCAGTTAATGCTGGATTTTAATACCATTTTAATTTTTCAACTATATCTTAAGCTCTGAATATCAAATCAGGATGATTTTTATACCATTGGAAAGTTAAAGAAAGACCTACAATTTTGGTGGTCAAAGCTCAATTCAAACTCTTTCAAGACCTTATTTTGCTAAGAAGCTCAAGCCCTATTTTTACCCTAATTGAACTAGTTTTAGCATTTGGGCCATATCTGGAGTTACAAATATTCAATTAACCTAAAACTAACACCTAAATTTCCATAAGACCTAGGTATACAATTTTAGTGTTTATGGATTACTCAAATCATCTTGTTTTAGTGATCTTAAACTAGTTGGAATTCAAACTTATAGGAATTCACTATTATAACTGTCAGAGTTAATTGCCTTGTTAAAAATAGGTTTGGGCTTCTAAAAATTAAGAATACACCTTTATTGTAATATTAAGATACATACAACCCAAGTCTAGTAGGGTTTTAGGTTAAGAAAGTCAAATAAAAGGAGAGAACATATTAGACTTGAGGGTCTTTTAGAAAAATTCAACAACACAGTTTTCTTTCCTTTTTCTTATTTCTCTTTTATGCTTCATTAACGAAAGCTTGAATTCAGAGTTGGTTCAAGGAGTTTTAGGATTTCCCTAACTCTATGTTACCTTTCATTAATCAATTTTCCTCTTTCTTTAATTTTATGTGTTAATTTTCTTAAAATTGTATATGTTGGATATTGATTTAGTATAATTGATGTTCATCTTTGTAATTTCTAATTTCTTGCTACTTTAATGTTGAATTATGATTGGTAAACTACAATTTTACACATAAGGCAAAGAATTGAAGGGTTAATTTAGAGGTTTCTAATTTACTATCTCAATTCAATCAAATTCCATCATAAATCATTTTCAATCTAGCTTAGGAATTCTAGTAGTTACTTAATTTAACTAATCTTAATTGATCAAATCCTAGATGGTAATTCAGTGTAGGATTTATGAATTATTATAAGGGTTCTCGATATTCAAGGTTAAAGAATTAATTAGAAGAGTTAAATTCTAGTTGATCTATGATTAATCCAAACTAGAGCTCTCAATTCTTTGAATTAGCTATTTTATTACATGGTTTTCCTTCTTCTTTTTTTGTTCTATGTTTTTGTGTTATTTTTAGTTCAATTTAAGTTCACAAACTCCTCCAACTTTGATTCTGTATTAGTTTTACTTCTATATATTGCATATTGCTACATTCTACATTCTATTATAGCATTCTATCTTGTTTTCATTAGCATTCTATTTGCATTATCTTCTTATTTTTAATGCATAATAAATTAGACAATTGTGTACTAGTAATTCAATTAGAAAAGATAATTCAAGAGATCACGATGGGTACGGCCTGGTTGTGCCACTATACTGCATTATTTTGTAGCAAATCAGTTTTAATCTAATTTTGAGGCATTGCGACATGTTAATTAAAAGGATATTGTAAAAGAACTTGGTGATAATTGGAATTGGTCCAAATGTTGGACAAGGGTTTTTATTTCAACTCCCCTTATGCTATCTTATTTTAAATTTTTCAGCTTAGTTTTGATGAACAATAACCACATGATAATTTTGAGAAATAATTGAAAATTCTCATTAATTAACATGTTAGAGATGTGTTAAAATTCAATAACAATTAGAAATGGTTTGAATATTAAAATGGAACTTTTAGTGATATTACCTATAAGTTATCCTATCTAAACTTCACCTTTTAGGTTATGAATGAATAGTACTCAAGAGTGATTAATTTATGAGAAAATTGTTGTTTGTTGTTCATTAATATATTAGAAGCATCAAATATAATTTTCATTAAATAATGGAAAACCATAAAGAAGTTATAGTACTTAACATGATTAGTGTTTAACATATTATATTGAAAGTGTTGTAAGTAATTGAAATTTGTATTGCATGGATAATGCTTAAGTTATAAATTTCTAACCATTCAAAAGAATTAAGTGTTATCATTATTGTAAATGGAATGGTTGAATATTAACCTTGGATATAAAGCCATGTGAAGGTGAAATATAGTTGTGTATAAGAATGTCTAAATTTCATGATTAAGAATTTATAAAATTGATGATGTTTAAGCTATTTATCTTGAATGGAAATATTATATATTGGCCTTGAATATAATGATACGTGATGTTCAAAATTGAGCAAATGAGAATGGCAAATTTTGTTAGCAAAACCCCTATGATAGAGTTAGTATTTTGGCCATACTCTATGATATGTGATAATAAATTGCATGATTAATGCCTACATTTACTCATGGCATCCTCTCATTGCTCGTTGTAAGTATGAATCCTTATCCTATGCATGATTCATGGGGGAAGTTGTTGGCCATTGATTCTTCACAAAGAAAGGAAGAAATGATAAAGGTTGGAAGGACAAAGTTAGCGGCTTTATGCCTAAGTACCATAGGATAAGGCTGAACTAAAGATGTATAAAGAAACCTAGATACCAATTATAGCCATTCAGTGAACTTTATAAATAGTTATTGTAGCCATTTTCTTGATAGATTATGTAAATAATGCACTTGAAAATTGTTGTTAGTACATCAAAGTGACTGTTAGTACCTGAGAGTAGTTACTAGTACACAAGAATTTCTCATATTGCTCTAAAGTTACAATTGTGTGCAAAAATGATAAATAGTACATGAGAGCTTTAGTTGACTATTATGCAATAATATATATATATATATATATATATCTAATCTAGTGTAGTGAAATCTCTCTAAAAAAAGAGAAGAGTATCCACTGATTAAGTACTTTAAAACTCGTACTTCTTTTGTCAAATTTTCATATATAGGTACAAAGCATAGATTCTAAAGATGACTAACATCTATGTGCAAATCTTTATCTCATTTTTGGGAACCTTCCATATAACATTTTGTGGTATCCTAACTAGAAGTCTTATCTTCTAATAGTAATTATGTACAAAGTTATGTTTTCAAAAATTTTGCACTCTTGTATAAATAATAATTGATATATGTAATTTATGTTGTAAACTTCTTTATGTATGTGCAAATAAAACTATTTTCCATAAGTGCTTATTTATACTTTTAGTAGAGTTATGAAAGAAAAAAAGCTAGGAATGTCTCAAAAGCTTGTAAAGACAGTTAATTGGTATATTAATACTAGTTAAGTGTCCTAACATTGATCATGATACTTGAAAATCAGGTCATAACATTAGGTATTTAGGCAACTTGGTAAATGACTAAGTGCAATCGCAAAAATAAATAAACAAGTATATTTGGTAATTTAGTAAATTACTAAGTGTAGTCATAAAAATAAATAAACAATAATGTCCTTATGTAATGATAAATGAAATCATGAATATCATCTGATGTGAAGTCCTAGATGCAGTATGAGGTTTAAAACATCTTCAAGTGGCACTATCATGAAAAATTAGTCTTTTCAAGATAAAGTGATAAAACTAAATTTTCAATGACGACTAACTTAGAATGTGAAGATTGGTAGGTTTTGATGTAAGATGGAAAGCTAATGGTGGAGAATTTCTACAATTAGTAGTCATCTTTAATGTTGTCACCAATCATCATCTTGAACATCAAATTATGAGACCAAAATATCACCTAATCTAACATAAATATCTCATTGTGATCATATACTTTTTGATAATATTTATGGAAAGTAAAGAATAGATATTTTCTACACTGCCATAGACAAAGCGCTCATGCCACAAATGTTCTGTAACTCAATAGAAAAAAAAAATATGCTTAATATTTGTTACACTACCATAGATAGAGATGCTTATTATGCAAGCACTCTGTAGCACAATAGTGAAAGGGATATGCTTAATATTTGTAATACTACCATAAATAGAGGTTCTCATACTATAAGCACTCTATAGCTCAATAGCAAAAAGGAATATTTGCTACACTACCATAGATAGAGATACTTACGCCATGAGCACTCTATAACTTAATAGCAGTATAGATAAGTCTATCAAAAAAGGACTATTTATTAAGGGACTTTAGAATTTGCACAGATCTCAAAAAGTAGATAAATGAGAATGATATATGAATAAGGAGAAGACAAGGTTTCACATACTCTAGCCTTGACAAAGATGCCTTTGTTACACTTAAAAATGTTTTCAAGCCATTTTCAATAATCATCAACATAGAAAGGTTTGCTAAATAATCAAGTTAGATTTTACCAGACAACTTTCTTATTACAAATATGGTTAAATAAAAAAGGAATGCTCTCATAATATTCAATCTCTAAATAAAGAGAAGACTAAAGTAACACTACCTCTGAGTGAGAAAATTCTATCAGATTAGGAGTGCAAAGGTCACGAAAAGATGAAATACTCTAACAAGTAAAACTTAACATAAGCATAAAATTCATGGAGTGAAGGCTATAAGGACAAATGACTAGTTAGTAAATAGGCAACAATGTCCCCTTTTCTATAGGGTCACATGGATGAGTTAGGATTATCATATAAAATTTCTTGAAGTACGAAGAAGTATCTTTGAAATAAACCATATCTAAATTATTAATAAAGCCTTCAGAAGATGTAATGCTGGCAAAAGAGAAAATCCTTTCATGTTTTCTAGAATAACGTGATGATGGGTAATAAATATTCTTGCTATAAAAAAAGAAAAAAAGAGAGAAAAAGAAGCAATGTATCACAAAATACAAATACATTCTAATAATATAGAGAATGAGTTTATTACTGAAAGCATAAATCCTGCAACAAAACGAGATCATTAAAACCAAT
This sequence comes from Sindora glabra, assembly GCA_020226215.1. Lineage (NCBI taxonomy): Eukaryota > Viridiplantae > Streptophyta > Magnoliopsida > Fabales > Fabaceae > Sindora > Sindora glabra. Next base: position 49,490,458 of record CM035228.1, on the reverse strand, counting down.
GCCAAAAGGTTAATAGAAAAAAATGATGACAAATAGTTTTTCCTAAAGCCGAGAAAAGAATGAATGACACTTTTTTAACTTGCGGAGTAATGAAGATAATATTAAAATAAAGCAAATTTTGCATTGAATCACTACAATCAAACATGTTCTTCGTGCTCTATGATTTGATTTTTAACCTTAATGATTCTTCACGATATGATTTTTTTTTCAAGGTGTAAAAAAATATAAAGGTTAAAAAAAGTTAAAACTTTGCCCTTAAGATTGTGGCATTCATTATCCAAGAGTCCATAGACTTAAAGCAAGATGATGCACCAATATATACATATAAAACTAAAAAAAATGGAAATCAAGAATCAATTATTACTTGATTTTAACAATGGTCTAAACATTGTACCAATAGATTTATGAGATATGACAAGAGGATAGAAGTACAAGTAAACGTAAAATTCTATAATCATATAATAGTGTCATTATGATAAGCATCAGCAGACAAAAGGCTTTAAAATAAAATGATTTTATTTTCCCATCAAGTCCAATAAAAAAATATTCAAAGTAAAAATCTTACCTTTAACAATAGTATTTAAAGCCTAAGATGTGACCAATGTGATAAGCAATTCAGGATCAACTTGACGAGCTATGATAAGGTGATAGTAAGATAATAAAAGAAGCAATTCCGAAAAAGAATATAATACAAAGAAGATGCATGAAAAGTTGAATAAAATATTATAGACACACATATAAAAAGAATGTATAAATCAAGAAGGTCATAGAAAGAAATAAGAAAAGTCAAAAACTAAAACTTACATCAGATTTTTAAGTTCTTATGATGTGAAGAGAAAAAGAAAAAGAGTGCCTTATTTATAGTCATGGTGTCAAATTTTTAGAATTTCAAATAAACTCTAATTTAAGATTTCATTCCTTATGTCAACTCTTTGGTAAATAATAATTAAAAAAAGAAGACGTAAAGGTGATGTAAAAAAGTTTGACTTAATCTTAATTATTACTAGATAAGACATATTTGCAAAGGATAAATTTATATATATATATATATATATATATATATATATATATATATATATATATATATATATATATATATATATATATATATATATATCACAATGCATGGAGATATGCATGAAAGTCACAATGCATGGAAATATATAGGAGAGCTTATGTGAGGATATGCATAGGAATATGCATGCAATGCAAACACGCATAAAGGCATAAGATATGTATGAAAACATGTGGCATTTGTGATAATGATAAGGATATCTAAATATAAAGACTAGATGATATAGGTATGGATATCCAAATGGTGAGTGTGTAAGGACATGTATTTGGTAAATAATTAAAGATAATCCCCATTCAAGTCTTATTTTAAATCAAATATTATATTAAATAAGTAATTAAATAAATAAAATTAAAATCAAAACTTTATCATTCATATGTAATTGTGTTCAATTTTATGAACAAGTTTTAAAGGGGCATTTATAGGTAATTAAAATTTGGTCTATTTAGTTTCCTCCTTATAAATTGTAGCTAATAAAAAAATGACTATTTTTTAAATCCCATGTGAAAAATAAGTGGGTCCCGTAAAAATCTTTTAAGTAACAAGTCAAATTAAGTTTAAGGAGAAGTCCTAGAATAAATTATTCTTATTTTCGTTGTTTTTATGAAGCCCTACATCAAGTAGAACAAAAAATTTTAAAAAAGAATATTAGTATAAATATGTTAAGTCCCACATTACTTTAGTCTTGTGGATGATCTCCCCAGGATTAGTATAAATAAAAAATTCATTGGTGTCATTAGAGACATCAAGAAGTCATCAAAGGAAGAAATGTGAAGTTTTCCCAAAGCTTTACTAATAAAGATAAAGCCATTTAACACCTCTAACTTCTATCAAGAACTTCTACTCCAAGTTGAAAATTTCAACACTAATATTCAAGCCTCCTAAATCCTTCCAAACATGAACCCTTTGTGAAGATTCAACCATTTTAATTGAGATCAAGTTTCTTTAAGCCTTCATCTAAAGTCATCAAATTTAACCATTCAAGCTAAGATCAAGCTTCTATAAGCCCACGTCCAAAGTCATCAAATTCAATCATTTTAGTTAAGATCAAGTTTCTTCAATTCCTTGTCTAAAATTATCAAATTTAGTCGAGATTAAGCTTTTTTAAGCCCTTATTTGAAGTCAAATTTGACCGGCCTTCTATCAAAGTTAAGCATTTAGCCTTTAGGTTCAGATTAAACTTCCTCAAGCCTTTATTCAAAAATAAATTTAACCATTTAGTCCAAGATCAAGCTTTTTAAAGCTTTTGATCAATACTAATTTGAAGAGAAATATTAGATGATCATCTTGCATCTTTTTTTTCAAGAAATTAAAGATTATACTCCACTTCATTAAAATCAATAATAAAATTATGTTTTGCATAAATTTCTTTATATAGAAATTTTATGTGTACAACTACTACTTTGCCATTTTTTTGCCACTAATCGAAGCTTTTTTTATTTTAATCTTTGATCATATTTTCTATGCTTTTCATTGATAGAAACTATATTTACTAGCTATTTACTTAATATTTTGCCTAAAATTTTAGTTTTTCTATTTTCAATGTTTTATGATGTATATTATATATTTTGTTTGGCTTTTTTGGGCATTGTACAATATTTGGTGTATTTGATTTTCAATGTTTTATGTATATGATTTTGCTTATCCATATGTCCCTATTATATATAGTTTTTAGTATATGGTATCTATAATATTTGGTGTATATAGTTTTCAATATTTATATATATATATATATATGGCTTTGTTATATTTTTATACTTGCATGTGATTTTCCATGTTTATTTGTTTGATATGTATATATGATTATGTTGTGTGTGGAATATTTGAGTTATAAGGTTTTTTTTCATTTCATAGCATGCAATATTTGGTGTACATGAGTTTGTTATAGGAATATAGTGTTTAATATGTACATGCAATTTTGTTGTGTAAAATATTTGGTGTATGGGGTTTTGAATATTTACTTTATATAGAATTGTTGCTTGGAATGCTTTTTCACATAGCTAAATATGTTTTTAATATATATATGTGTGTGTGTGTGTGCGTGTATATACACTTACTTTTTTATAAATGTATAGAAGCTCACATTTAATAAGCATTGAATTTACATTAGTTTTACATAAAATTAAGCTTTGTTTTTCTAAATTCAGACACTTTAAAATGTAACACTTGGTAAAAATTCATTAGCAAAATTCCAACAAAGGTAAATTGGTAACTTTTAGTAATGGAAATTTGTAAAAATATTCATTTAAAGCAGTAGAAGTATTTATTAGAATTAGTAGATAGAAAAAATCACTAGAATTTACCTAGGAAATATCAAGAAAATTTTGAGTAAAATATAAGTATTTAAGACCTAAGGTTAATATAATTTTAAAGTTACTTGGTATTTGTACTCAAAAGGATCAAGAGGGGACCTTAAGTGGGGAAAATGAAATTTTGCGGCACTATACTATGGCATACACGATTTTAGGGGAAATAAGTGGAATATGGCAATTTCTAAGGATGTTAGTGGAAAGATATGGAAAAACTCATAAGTAAAGTCCTCATGAAATAGGCTACTAATTAATTAGTGGTTAATTTCAATTAAAAAATGGGTATAAAGTTTCCTACCAAGTTGGTCAAGTTGTGACATAAGTGATGATGATAGAAAATGACCTATGCCATGACAATAGCAAGAAACTATGAATAGGAAAACAAAGACTAAGTGAAATTTCCTATCATCTTCCTAGCTAAACTATGCATTTTACTTCTATCCAATCCAATGCATTTCATTCTTCTATAAATAGCCAGGTTCATCTCCTCTTTGTGCACACCAAAGTCGACACATGGCTAGAGAGAAAATGAAGAGAAAAAAAAGTGAGTTCTTATTAGTTTTAGTAGGATCTTGTGAGATCTTTGAAGGTCCTTTGAGTTAGTTAAAGAAGGAAGCCATTTAGATCTATTAGTGAAAGTGAAAGAAGCAAGTGTCTACAAGCTATTTGAAATGAGTAGAGATCCATTTCCTTTCTTTCCATTTTTTTAAGAAGATTGTTATATGTGAGGTGTGTATGTTAGGGTGAAGCCATAAGCTTGATGATAGGTTAGCAAAAAGGGTTTTCTTTATAAAAAATGGTTTTGATAAAGATGAGGGTGTAGTTTTTGAAAAAGCTCCTTTGATTTCTACATGATTTCTAAAGAAATATTTGCATAAAAAAGTGAAAAAGAATTTTACAAATGATTTGTCTCAACATGAGTACATGTTGAGAAAAAAAGAAAACTTGTTGTGAAAATGATTTCTTACAATTAGGAAAGTTTGAAAAAAAATGTGTTCTTTAAAAATCCTTGTGAATGAGCTTCAAAAAGCTCATTGTTTTTCTTTCCTAAGGTAGGGAAAAAAATTGTTGTTTTTAATTCTCAGAGGATGTTACATAATGATCCACTTGAAAACAAGGAAGTTGGCATGGTTGATTGTTACATTTTAAGATTGAAAATAGGTTAGTTTTATTTTGGAAACTCATAGGTTCTCCCATGTCTTAGGGGAACTAATTTTACTAAACACTAATCAAACATACAAGCATGAATGTTTAAAAAGGATTCCATTAAAGTTTTTAAGAAAAATCCTTTTGGAATGTATCTAGGGCATTCCCAGATAAGTTGCTATTTTAGAAAGGAAAATTTTTATTTTTGTGAGAAAAAGTTATGGTATCAAATTCTAAATTGTTTAGAAATGTTAAATAATGTTCTTGTTAAGTTATTGCAAAGAAAACATGTTTTAAAATATGTTTTGTAAGCTTGAGGATTTATGCTAAAAATTGTATTCAAAACTAGAATTTTAAAGAGAAAAATGTTTTCTTTCAAGCCAATTTCCTAGTAAAATATTTTAATTACTTATGTAACATGTTTTATAGTTGGAAATGGTTATTTGATGATGTTTTATATCTCTAACACTTGGCTGGAAAATTTTAGTAAAAGTTACATCAAAAAATAGTTTTTACAAAACATCTTGTCATCCTTGCTACTAAATGATAGTAGATTAATATGGCAAGGGATGTAACATGTTTTAGGCATGAAAATAATTTTAAAATTTTGTTTAAAATATCTAGTTTAGTTTTTAAAATTTTTAGAAAATTTTACAAAGAGTTGTACATAAAATAGATTTTTTAACCCCTTTTTGAGCATATTGGTAGTTTGAGTTGGGGCGAAGCTTGTATAACTTATTTTGAATGTAAAAATAGTTCAAAATTGATATTTTATGAGTTAGTATTTCTTCTAGAAATTTTTTCAAGTTTTTATTAAAACTTTTTGTTCAAAATGGATTTTCCAAGTGACTTTTTTTTAGGATTAGGTACAAGAATACCTAATTTGACTTATTTTAAGTAAAGAAAAAGCTAATGATGTTATTAAATGTATCAATACTTATTACAAAAATTTTAATTAAATTTTAATAAGGTTTTCTATTTTTAGTAGAACTTATAAATAGTAAGGTGAATGTAAGGGCCTAGTATAAATTTATGACTATTTCTTTAGTTTAGATGTTATTGTTTGGTGGAATTAAGTAGTTTTATTATTGCTAGATAGTAGCCCAAAGTACTTAAATTAGTATGGAAAAATAGTTTTCTTACTTATTGAAAATACTACCCAAAGTGTTGGTTTAAAACTACATAGAAATAGAAGTTGTAGAACTTGAAAAAGCCAAATTATGCACCACTCGATTATGATAGTGCAACAATGAATTACATGTTGATTTTACACCAATATTTGTGTGGATACATGAGTTAATTATAACATCTATTCATACTTTATATTTGATGAGCATATTATGAAAATTATGGATACTACTTCAATTGTCCATGGCAAAACCATAAGCTTGTAAGGTTAGTGCATGAAATTCTATTGAATTATTCTATGACTTGTATATACACAATCTAATTGTATACAAAGAGTACTTCTAACTAAAGCTTATGAGAATGACTTGATATCATTGAGTTTCAAAGGAAGTGAATAGTAATATAGCATATGAAATGGAAGTATTAATACTACTTGTGGTCACTATTAATGTAATGAGGTAATTAAGAATTTCTTTTACTAGTTTGTTTTTATATTGTAATTATGCCTTTGGTTGGCATTTTAACCTTACCCTAATATATGTAATAGATTAGTGAGAGTTGATGTGAAATTAACTCCATGTTGTATGAAAATTTATGGTTATATGCCACAAACTTTATATCACATCTAATACTATTAGCTTTAATGCCACATGTAACATACGACATGAACGTGTCAAACCTTATAAAGAGATTTAGGATTGGCCTAATGCCCTAACTTCCAAGTTGCAGTGGAAGGACAAGTGAGATAAGGTTAACTCTTCAAGCACAAGGTTAGGATACACAAAAGACAAAGCTAATTAGGGGGAACTTTTACATCTCCATGCCATTTGGTAGTTATTTGGATATTGTTAACTACTTTGTTCTAGATACTTCAAGTATATAGAATAAACTAGAAAGTACATGCCTGATAAGGAAATGTTCAATAAATATCTTGTATATAATTAATTTTCCTAATTAAAACTAGTTAGAAAATTAATGTGATGCCTATATCATTGAGTAATTATATTAGTCACTCTACTTGTGGATATATTTTTTAAATACTCTTACTGAAATTACTAATTATTAGTGAAAGATATTTCATACTAAAGTTAGCACATTCTAACTAGAATTTTATTTCAAAATAGTGGTTAATCGCACTAACATCAGTCATTGGTTTAGGATTTAATCCCACTAGACCATACCTAGAAAACCTTATAGATGGCAACAAATTTTTAATGGCCTCACATGATTTCATTCTTAATGGAATTAGTATTAACGCAAGGGATGTAGTAGTGTAGAAGCATGATGATGAGTCATATCCTCTTTAGACTTTAGTTCCATTATTTGTCATGTGTTTTGCATCACCACCTTCTAATACGCTGGCTAGTTTATCCAGTGCTATACCTACTTTTTGTGCATTCATCAGTAACTTTGACTTTAAATTTTGTAGTTTTTCATCTAATTCTTGTAGTTCTTCATCATCTTGTAATTTGACATCTTATAATCTAACCTTTAGAAATACAACATTCGATAGCTATAAAGCTGATGATAAGCCATCAATATAGTGTTAGCTAGGTATTGTCTGACTATTATTCCTAGCTTTGCTATATATTATTACTTTAAATCTTTTTAGCAAGTATTTATATATAAATTTTAGTATGACTATAACTTAAAAGTTATTTAACTAACCAAATAGGTTTAATTATTTTAATATAATATATGATGTACTATTATATAACCTGTCCATTTGGTATTTTTTATAATATATAAGAAACTTTTTAGAACATAAAACTAACAAGGCTGTTAAAAATTTTCAAAGGAAAATAGGAGGAATAATGATTTACTCGACAACGAAGATAATCAGATTTCAAAGAAAGATATATGATTTATTATTTAAGAGTTTCTAGCAAATAAATTCAATGTTTGAATTTCATATTATCTCTAAAGTATTTTGAAGGAATAGGATCAAGTGATTCACTAGGTCTTACCACCTAGTCTTATTTTATTGTATTTGTTTCATGATTTGAACTACTATTTCCAAAAAGGTATTTAACTCTTTCTTAGAAATCTTCTTTGAAAACCTTTTTGTGAAACCATTTTCCATATTTTAAAACATTAATGTTAAAATCATTTTAAGGTTGATAGACCCTGTGAAATTGTTTGATTGAAGCCTTGCTACATGGAAAGTAATTACTTTTAAAAGATATTTTTTTTTTGTAATCATTTCATTGGTTCCTCATAAATTCATTATGTTTTGAATTTAACTCCAAAAGAAATTATTGTGTTTTTTAGTTCAATTTTTTTTCAAAAAGAAAGAAAAAGCTAATTTTTCTATGTTTCTATTTTCTTAAAGGTAATAGAAAGTTTTTAAAAGTACTAGATTTCTAGTATAGTTATTTGTTAAACTTTTGAGTAAAGTTTTCAATTATAAATACATACTATGTCTACATATTAGGAAAAAAAACTATTTTTGGTAACAAATACTGTATGTTTATAAAATGAATTTAGAGCTGAAGTTTTATCAATAAGGATAGCTATATTTTGATCTAATTACACTTTGAAGAAAAACTTTTGTAGATTTTTCAACTTCATATTTTTACATCATGCATATTTGTCATAAAAACAACTAGACTTAAAGTATGTTGGATTAGAAAGGCTTGTAAAGATGCGTGTTAGATATCTTTACACTGATCATGATGGTCTTGAAATTGGGTCGTGCTATAAAATTATTAAATGAATTTCATGTACTAAATTATAAAATTTCAATGTTCAAACATGCCTAAAATGGTAGCATAACAATGACAAAGGGTGCTTAAAACATTGTGAAGAAGCCTTTGTTGATTACATTGAAGTCATTCTTGGTCAAAACAAGGAATTTTTTAACATGTACCATAGCTAAAAAAACACCAACTGATCAAGGAATATTTCTAGGAGCCTAATTTGGATTATAAATCCAACTGAAGGAGCTTTCATTGATTAAGGTTGATATAGTGCAACATATGTTGCATTGGAATGGCAATAGAAGAAGCACTTGCTCAGCAAGGCTATAGTTAAAGCAGCACACTAATCTAAAGTGAGACCTGAAGAAGCCTTTGTTAATTTACGAGTGCAACTAGGAAAGGGACCTGAATTACATAAGTTAGAAGAGTCATTAAGTTGAAATCCTTATTAATCATGATTTGTATTGTATTCTTTTAGATTTTTTAGGTTTATAAATAAATTTTTAATTGAAATATATATTTATTGAAATAAAATTATGTACTTAATTCATTTTATTTAATTTTATTTTTATAGCAATTTCATTATATACATTTTTATATATTTTTTAATTTTTTAAATTTTTTAATGACAAAATACCATGGAAAATTCTAAGCACTAGTATTCCATTCTCTTTCATTATAGGAATAGTAATTTTACTGAGAAAAAGTTGCATAATTTTTTTGGTAAAGGTATTGGAAAAGTTTTCCATATATGATTTTCCTATAGTCTCAGGAAAATTTATTTACCCATGGAAAATAATTTCTTATGGCTTTAGACTAGTATTTTCTAGTAGTAAAGAAATACACATATTATCTTTTTACATGAGTACATCTAATACTTTTTTAAAAATAAACTTGCCTAACATATTTTAAGCATTCTCAAATAACTCAAATCTAGATAGTGATATTTGATAAATAATATGTGTAAGCATTAATTCTTTCAAAAATATTAATGGATCATGGACTTTTGATTGAGAAAGATAGTAATTCTAAAAAAAAAGGAAAAGAAGTACAAAAACTAGTTTTGAAAAATAAAGGTTTAGATTTTTAACTATTTAATTTTATATTTTACATTTTCAAACTACCCATTTGATAATTTTTTGAATTATTCAAAAATACTTAGATTTTGAAAATTTTAAAATGCAATATATCATAAATGAACTTAAGTTAAGAATCATCAAATTAGATTCAACATATAATGTGAAGAGGTGCAAAAATATAAATGCAAGATAAAAGAGACAAATTGTAATACCCGATAGAAACTTAAAAGAATAAGGATTATTAGAACTTGATTACAAAATATCCATTAGTGGGTAACTAGTAAAAGTACACATTAATTTAATAGACAAAAAATTCATTGAAATTTATTTTGAAAATTTTGATTGTTTTAATAGTATTCAAAATCCAAGGATGATAATTTCTTGGAGTAACCTAAGATTTTTACTTAAAAGCATCCAATGAAAATTCAAGCAACTAAAATTATGAAAAATTTTGCAAAAACAAGGTGGTATGCCCAATCACTCCTTGGAACCAAATTTAAAATATTTGGTTTTGAAAATAAATAGTATAAATAGTTAAAAATTAATGAGTAACTATGCAAAATAGTTTTTATGAATGACAATTTGATAAAAAGCATAAATTTATGATTCTTCTAGAGAAATGTATAATGTTTTCATTAAAAAGAAAATTTTGACTCAATTTCATTAAGTGAAGAAAAAAGTGCAATGCTCACTAGTTTTGCTTGATTAAGGAAAAAATTTAATTAATATTATAGATTCAAGTGTTTAGTAATTTTATTGTGGAAATTCAACAAAGAGTTTTAATATATGGATTATGAATTTTTAATATCATTCTTCAGGGAATATTATTGTAGAATTAATTGGATTAGAATATTAGCTTAATTTCCTAAATACTTTTCTAGAATGGATTTTATTAGAAAATTAAGAAGATGACATGGATCATAATGCATTATTTTAATGAAATTAACCACGTGCATTAGTAGGAAACAAGCAAAAAGCTTCCTTGTGGATGAAAGGCCATGTGAATATTTAATGAGGGAATATTATTCTTGGATATTATGAATTTTCTTAAAAGATATTATGGGATAATAAGAGACATTGCCTACCTCTATTATCTTAGGGCTTAATTATGAAAGGAATGTTAGGAAGATTTTGAAAATATTTTTGCCTCCCTCTTTATAAGCAAAACCATATTAACTTATGAGAAAGGGAGATGATGAAATTTCATTTTAAAAAGACATAAAGTCCTTTGAGTTTCACTATAAATATGGGTATGATTTTCACTTGTCCTCACATCATTTTAAGAAGCCATCCGTGATTAGAGAGACAAAGAGGTAAGAAATAGTTTTTGAGTTTTTGGAGAGAGAATTCTTCATTGTTCTTCAAGGTTCTTGGAGAGATCTCAAGTGTTGATGGAATTCTTACAAGTTTTAGCTCTTTTGTTCTTCAAGGTACAAGTTCCTATACTTTAGTGGTTTCATCTCTCCTTTATGATTCTTTTCTTAAATTTCTTACTAACTTCATGATATTTTGTAGATGATGGACATGAATCCATAAGTTTGTAAAGAAACATGCAACAACAATCTAAGTGAGCAAAAATCTACCTTTTTGTTTTCATGGTTTTCTTTAAAAAGATCTATCCATATATATATATATATATATATATATATATATATATATATATATATATGTATGCATATGAGATGTATATGTTTTTGTGATTGTTGATGTCATGAAGTCATGCTTTATCATGGTGGATTAATTTTAAAAAGTGAGGTTTTCTTGAAAAAGTTAAAAAAAAGAGTTATTTTTTGAAAATGATTATTCAATTTTCATTTTTTGGAAGAGAAAAGCCTTCAAGGAGTTTTCTTAAAAGATGAAGCAAAAAGAATGTTTTCAAAAAGGGATTGACTAAGAAGAAATCTTCCAAAAGACATAAAAAGGTTTCTCTAAAGACACTACTAGAAATAGTAAATATAGAAACATGTTTTCATACAAAGTGAAACAAAATTGTTATTTGAAGAAAGCATGAGTAGCTCCTAGGTGCTCTATGTATTCCAAGAGTAAATCTTTTATTTTTATACAAAGACCTAGTATATATTATTATAAAACATATTTATACAATTGTTACATTAAAATTTTAAAGTAAAAATCACCTTTGAAATACCTAGAAGAGCTCAAGGGTTCTCACTAGGAAAGATAGGGAAATTTTCTATTTTTACACAAACTTATTATGTTATGTTTTAAACTTATTTTAATATATAACGATATATTATTATTAAAAATTTTAAAGCAAAATCTTTTAGAAAAATAAAGCATAACTCTTAGATTTTAGTATTAGAAAATAACAAAAAAATTATTTTTTAAGTTAAAAATGGTTTCTTACAAATTCATTTCAAGAAAACTGATTTGGTTAATTAATGGAACATGTTTTAGGTATGCGAATGCTTAAGAAATGATGATTAAAACATAATTAGTTACCTATAATTTTTGGGAAAATAGTCCATAATATTTCTTATTTAAATAGAATTTCAAAAGTTAAAGGTGCCTGTTAGGTGTTTTGATAGCTTAATGCATAAATTATTTGTGTAACTTGTTTTGAGAAAGAAAAATATTGAAAAAATGGATTTTATTCATCTTATTTCTAATATGGAAATTTTCATAAATTTTCAATAAAATTTGACATTTAAAATGAGAATTTTCAATTATAGGTTGCTTAGCAAAACCTAGAGAAGATGTAGCTTGTTTACATGAGATTTTAATAAGTATGTATGATGAAAATATGCAATTTTTCTGCTGGTGTTTGGTATACTAAGATGCTCAAAATAGTAAGACAAAGTAGTTTTCTTACTCTTTAAAATAGTATAGAAATCATAGGTTTAAAATTAGCTTGAACTAAGAATGTAAGAACTTGGAAAATCTAATTAATATGTTTTGATTTTCCATGATGAAAAACCATAAAAATGTCAAGTAGTTTTTCAAGGAAATTTTTATTTATTATAATATACAAGTATATAAAGATTGTGATATATGATCATGCTTGAATGAGAATGAAAAGTGCTTGAAAGAAAGCATATGGTATCTCATGGTTCTTGTTAGGAGACTGTGAGTTATATGATATTTTTAATGCATGTGTACATTATGAAATTACTTATAAATGAACTAATGAATTATTGTGAAAGGATAAATATAAGATGATTAAAAAAGAAATATATCTCTTATATGAGATGTAATCTAGTATGTGAAATAAGAGTAAGAATACTTGAGTAAGTTACTTGAAATGTGATAAGGTAAATATAAATTCTATTGTATTAAATTTTGAAAAATGATTATGTGATTGATATATGTTTGTTTTGGCAATAGATGACATTTTAGCCTTACTATGTTTTATGATATGAATAGGGCTTTATGTTATATGCTATTTTAAGGTTTTATGCCAAATGTGAATATGATATGATTATGAGTTTGAAAACTTCATAAAGAGTATGGAGATTTGACCCAACAATTTTAACTTCATAGTCATATGAAAGGATGAGTAGAAGGTGTATGTTTGGAACAAAGTAGGGAGACACATGGTGAGATTAGTCTAAAGTAACAATGGTAAACCTTGCATGCCTCTTTACCATTTATTTTACTACACAATTATGTTACTTTATGCATGTGTCTAACTTATTGCTTATTTTATCTAAAAATATTTATAAGTGTAACAAAATAGAATTGATATCTGCAAATTATATAAAAAAAGTATTTTTGGTAAGAAAATGTTTTTAATATACATATGTCTTGTGTATGAGAAGTTTCCTTGTCTAAAACTTTTTTGAATATAGGTAAGATAGCTATCTAACTAAGTAATTTATTATTTAATCTACTTGTGGATATATTTTTCAAATACTCCTTTAGTTAATGGCTTTCATAATTGTTAATGATATTTAGTGGCATATCTACAAGACTGCTTATGCTTGGTCCAGCTAAAGTTTCATTCTATCCTAAGCATTGATCAAACTAGTGTATAGTTAATAGCTAGAGCATGAGTTTTAAGGTTGGAACCAAAGGTTCCTTATTTAGTTTCAATGTTCTTTATTATCTATGCTATAGAAGATGTATATCATGTAACCTTAAAGACTTTGATTCTAGTGTATGCTAGCTATATTGTTAAGTTTTATGTTAAGGTACTTCTTGATAGTCTAGTAGATCTTGCAAAATTGTAGCATTAGTGATAGTACCAAGAACCACACTAATACTAGTAGTGGTCCATAAGCCACAACCTATCTCAGCCCTTAAGGATGTTAAGTCTAACACTTCCATGGATACATCTGATAGTAAGTCACCATGATAACTGTCATGACTATTTTTTTATATATTTAGTTATTATCTAATTTTTTGTATTATTTGTATAATTATTTTGACTTCAACTAATGGATTATGATATAACCTAGTTATCTTTATATAATTATCATATATATATATATATATATATATATATATATATATATATATATATATATATATATATATATGATGTATATTTTGATATATGCATAATTACTACTTGATTAGGAAAAAGGAAAAAGAAAGAATGATTTTCAATATTCAAGGTATTTTAAGAAAAAGGTAAATTGTTTTACATAAGCATTTTTAAATACCTTTAAGTTTTGAAAATATCTAATGCATAGTAACTTATCTTATTAAAGTACTTATTACATGATTCTCAAAGATATATCTTAAAGAAAAATATTATATTTTAACAATCTCCTATTCAAAAAAAGTCCTCAATGTTTATGTTATTAAATGTGGTTCAAATCTATTTTTTTGTTGTCAAAAGAGTTTTTCCATCCTGATAAATATATTGTTTACCTAAAGATGAGAATTCTATTTATTTAAGTAATTTCCTATTTTTAGAATTTTAAAAGATTAAACCTTATTAGTTTAAAAGAAGTTATTCTTTGATTTGATGATATATATATTTTAAGAAAATTTAATGACTTTTTTGAACTTAGAATTTCGTATACTGAATGTTTTCAAAAAACATTAGAAGTTTTTATTTGAAAAGGCTTGTAAAGATATTTAGTTGATATCTTTACACTAGTCATAAAAGTCCAAATATAGGTTATTATAAGGTTGGTATCAGAGCATGGTTTAAGTAAACTATAGTAATGGTGGTTCTTTGGTTAGTGTAACTAAAGGATTAAAATGCATAGTTTGATAAACTGCAAGATTTCCAACCATAAGCAATCAAGTGCCAACCATCATCAATGATCTTATGGGTCTCATTTGGAATGACAAGTATCTCTTATATTTAAAAAATATTTTTTTATTTAAATTATTTTATAGTATATGATGAAAACTAAGGTAAATCCAAGTAATCCAAAAAATGAAGAATTTTCAAATTCCCCTAATGGCAAAAGTAGAAACAAACAAGTGGCCTTAACTTAAGTTGTTATTTTACAATAAACCTTGGCATGAGTGCTAGACTAAAGGAATATAAATAGAAATAGGCAAGATGAAAGATAACATTCTCCTTCTCTAGTACCTATTAAGATAGGTTACAATTAGTACATGAATTTCTAAAATTAAACCCCTTAAGCTATAATGGAACTAGTCCATCAATTAACCTTTATCAATTTCTCGAGCATATTCAAAGAATCAGCAAGATGCTAGGATTTAGCAAAGCTATAATGGTGGAACTAGATAGATACCAATTGAAAGACATGGCACATCAATGGTACAACTAAAATACAAGATTGCAGGTAAGAGCTAAAAACTTAATTAATTAGGAATAATTCTATGAAGAACTAGTAAATGTATTTTTACCCCCAAGCATGAGAGATGCATAGTATGAGAGTTTAAGAAATTGCCTTAAGGAATAATGATTATAACTTGATATGATGCCTAATTCACATGACTTTCCTAATATGCCAAATATTTCGTGCTTAATGAAAAGGGTAAAAAGTGAAATAATTTCTGCATGAACTTTATGATTCCTTTTATGATCAAGTAAATGGAATGATCTATAAAAAAGCTTTGGATTTGGCAATCAAAGTTAAGATACACTCTAATAAAAGATGTGAAAAGGAAGCAAATTCTGGGAAGAAGAAACTAGAATTCAATGGAAGAAGCAATAATAGTAGAAGGCTAAGCAGAAGTATGCAAAGTCCCTCAATAGGCAAACAACCTAACAAAAAGAAATTTTAAAGGATAAAGGGTCATCAAATTTCTAGTTTTACCTTTAGGATGATAAATCCACTAAGTAGGACCCACTTTATGCCGAATCCACCAAATAGACCTTATTTCTGTAGCCAATGTAATATGAATCATATTGGGCCATATGGATCATGATTTAAATATGAACGGATAGGATAGATGGCAAAAGACTATTGAATAACTCAGTTTAGGATTAATACCTTACCTAATACTAAAACACACAAATGATTGCTTTTATAAGATCGCTAACTAAAGGAATAAGGAGAGGTGTAAAGAAGAAGACAACTAGGATATAAGCCAGGGTATTTTTTATGTTAAGGTTAAAGGCTCAAGCCTCAAATGTTATGATGATGGTACTTTACTAGTTAAAAATCTTTATACAAAAGTGTTATTTGATTCTAAAGCTACCTAATCTTTCTTATCCTATGAATTAACAAGTAGAATTGCAAAACCTAAGGGAGAATTAGATAATGTAATGATAATTACTACCATAATAGGAAAAATGATAATAGCAACTCATGGAATTAAGAAGTGTGAAATAAACTTAGATAATTATCTAACAAAAGTTGATTTAATAGTATTGGATATGGTAGATTACAATGTAATCCCAAGAATAAACTAGTTAGCCAAGTGCCATACTTGCATAAATTATTATCATAAGATGGTAACATACTAGCTAAAAGTTGATATGGCATAAGTATTTCTAATGAGAGAAGGGATTAGAGATGGCCACTTTGTATCATGCATAAAGTAAAGAAACTCATCAAGAAAAAGTGTGTGGCATAGATAGCTATCACAAGTAAGGCTAAGATTAAAACAACTTGAAGGTAGCAAAGTTCCAATGATGAGTAAGTTTTAACACTTGTATAATTGAAAATTCTAAAAATGTAATTACAAGACTTGATAAAAAGGGTTTCATATAGCTAGGAATTTCCTAATAAGTTGTACCTATGTTATTTGTCAAGAAAAAAAAGATGGATTGATGGGACTATGTATTGATTATTAGTAGTTAAACAAGGTTACTATTAAAAACCAATATCCATTGCTATGAATGGATAACTTGTTTAATCAATTTAAAGGTGCTTGATACCTCTTAAAGTTTAATTTATAATCAGGATATGATCAATTGAAAATTTGAAAAAAAGATATTCTAAAGAAAACATTTTGCACTTGCTATAGATATTACAAATTTTTAATGATGTCTTTAGATTAATAAATGTGCCAAAAACATTCATGGACCTAATGAATAGAGTGTTCAAACCATTTTCAGACAAGTTCATCATAATGTTCATTAATGATATTTTAGTATATTTTAAAAGTGAAGAAGAGAATGCATAACATCTATAGATTACTTTACACACATTGAGAGAGCATTAGTTGTATGCAAATTTTTTAAAGTTTAAGTCTTAGATGACAAAGGTCCATTTCTTAAGACATATTAATTTAGAAGAAGAAATCCAAGTAAACCACTAGAAAGTTAAAGTTGTATCCAAATGGTGAAACTTATTAATAGTAATAGAGATACAAAGTTTTGTTAGATTATTTGGATACTATAGAAGGTTTGTGAAGGATTTCTCAAAGATTACTTCATCATTGACAAAGTTCACACATAAAGGAGCTAAGTTTGTATAGAGTGATGAATATGAAAAAAGTTTTCAAAAGATAAAGGAATACCTAACATTTGTACTAGTATTAGCCTTTCTAAGTGGAATCAAAGGTTATACCATGTTTTATGTTGCATAAAGGATTAGACTAGGATATATACTAATGCAACATGGATAAGTTATAGCTTATGTATCAAAGCAATTGAAAAACTAAGAAGTAAACTATCTAACTCATGATTTAGAGATAACAATCATAATATATACTCCAAAGATCTAGAGGCATTATTTATATGAAGCTATTGTGAGATATACAAAGATGTTAGTGTATATGCTCTAAAATCAATCATATTGGTGATTGTAATTTTGAATCATGTTATTTTAATGGCAATTCCAATTATTATATTTATATATATTGTCTGCGTAATATATTCAATTATGATAATAATCTTAGAATAATTGTATTCTCAAATGTCCCTAGTCATATATCATTATGGATTAGGTTGCTTTGATATGTTAAGACTAGCATGTGTAAAGACTTATATGGGATATTAAGTTTACACATGAGTACAAGTTAGAGAACTTGTATACTGGACCGACCCATATTAAGAACACTACATGGATCGTTATATAAGTGTCATGAGTGGTTCTTAGTGATCATTATTAATATAGTCCTTTGACCTGAGATCACCAAGGTTCCCTACATGTGAGTTTCATATTTTGATACTATTCTATGTCACTAATGGTTGAGTGAATGCAAGGATAGATATTGGATATGTCACATATTATGCGGAGGGGTTTGTGTGATCAAGATGGGATTTGTCCCTCCTATATAACATGAGTAACATCTATGGGCCCCTTGATTAAGTAAAGCTGAGAAAATGTATAGCCATGCTTAGATGAATTTACATGAGATGTCAATAACATTTGTTTCAGTTAGCTTACTTAGGAATCAAGAAACCTTAAGATTGGGCTATACGGGAATGATACGGTCCATGTCTCGTGCTCAATCTAGATGTATAGGATAAAAGGATATAGGTGATGATCACGTGTAAAGGTTTAGTCAAATCACTGACTTTCTCATTACTTAGGTAACAATGATGTGTTGCTAGACACCAATCATTGTTTATAATCATTAATATGATCAATGGTCATTGCCAATGTAATGAGAGCCTGTAGGGTCGCACACTTAGAGCCTAGTGAATTTGGAATTAATGGACCAAATTGTTTGGGCTTAATATTTGGGAATTCATGTTATAATTATAAGGCCCAATTGTAAGCCTATAATTGTACATGGAATAAAGCCCAAATAGGTTAGGTTTTTCTATGCACCTATTTAAATAGGCTTGTTGGGTAATAATAGGATTATTATCATTATTCACGCATCCCAAAAAGGCATAGAAAAACCCTAGCACCTCTTCTTGACCAAAACCCTTGAAGAGGCGTAGCTAGCACTATGAGGTGAAAGGAGATCAATTCCAACCGATGTTTGTGTGGACATTCATCGGTGATTCACAGGTTCGTGTGGATATCATAGAGGTGTAGCCGCATTAAACGCTGCACTGGTGATCCGATCTTCTAGTTTCTATTCCGGTTCGTGATTTGGAGAGCAGATTGGATTGGAAAACGAATAGAAGCAAATCGGATTTGCTATGTAGCGGACAGAAGATTTTTGGCCGAAAGGTATAAACTCTAATCCCTAATCTATGGCATTCTAAATTCGCATGGATCCTTGGTGGAAATCGTGCAAAATTTTTATTCCGCTGTGCATGTATGATGCGCGATTTCCAGCAAAAGATAAAAAAATCCTAAAGTACATCTTTAAGTAAAAAAACTTGAATTTATGATAAAGATGGTTAATGGTATTAGCAAAAGATTACAATTATTCTATTTGTTACTATCGAAAAGCATAGAAAAAAGTCTTTAAAGAAATAGCTAGCATAAAGATTCAATTTATGATAATAATATATATCAAGGAGGAGTAATTAAAGGATGTTAAGCATATGTAGTTGAAGAAAAAGGCAATGGTAGAAGAAAAAACCTACTTAAGACTTTATAACAAGGGAATTATAAGAAATAAAAAGATTTATGAATTCCTGCATCCATGAAAAAGGAAGTTTTGAAAAAGGCCCTTGAATCATAATATATGATACATTTAGGAGAGTAACAATTATACTAAGATCTAAAGAGTGTTTACTAGTGAGAAGGAATGAATAAGGAAGTAATTGAGTTTATGATGAGGTGTCTGACTTGTCAAGAATTCAAAACATAACAATAACACCTAGTAGGATTTCATCAAAGTATTTATATTCTTGAATGGAAGTGAAAAGGTATCATGATGGAGTTTATTATGGGATTGCTAAGAACTAGCAAGGGTTATGATTCTATATGAGTGATAGTAAATCATCTCACAAAGATAGCATATCTCTTACTAGTAAAAATGACATCCTCAACATCATGATATGTTTAGATTTTCTTAGATAAGATTATACCATTTCATGGTGTGCTAATTACAATTATTTCAAATTGTGGAATGTAGTGCATATCACATTTTTTGTGGTCATTTAAAGAAGTGATAGGAACACATTACACTTTAATATAGCATTTCACCCGTTGATGGATAGACAACTGGAAAGGATGATTTAGGTGTTAGAGGACATGATTAGAGATTGTACATTAGACTTTAAAGGAAGTTGGGATAAGTATTTACACTTTTATTAAGTTTTCTTATAATAATAACTATCAATCAAGCATTTAAATGGCATTATTTGAAGCACTATATGGTAGAAACTGTAAATTGTTATTAGTTTGGTTCGAGCCAAAAGATATAAAGATAATTAGACCAGGCTTAGTAGTGTTAGGATTAGGAGCCAAACAAGTGCAACAGAATTAACCAATTCCAACCAACAGATCCATATAAAACATTAGATTAGGATAGGGATTCATTTAATACCTTTTTAGGATAACTTAAGAACTCGTTCATTGATCACTTCTTCAACTTCCTTTTAGTCAAAGACTCCGAGATATCCACACGAACCAGCAGATCACCAATGAACGTCCACACGAACATTGATTGGAATTCTTTTCCTTTGCTTCATAGTGCTAGCTACACCTCTTCAAGGGTTATGGTCAAGGAAATGTGTTAGGGTTTTTCTATGCTTGGGATGCGTGAATAATAAATCTATATTATTACCCAACAAGCCTATTTAAATAGGTGCATAGAAAATCCTAACTAATTGTGCTTTGTTCCATGTATAATTGTAAGCTTATTATTAAGCCTTATAATTATAACATGGAATTCCTAGATATTAGACCCAAATAATTTGGTCCATTAATTCCAAATCCACTAAGCTTTAAGTGTATGACCTTACAGGCTCTCATTACATTGACAATGATCATTAATCATATTAATGATCATAAACAATGAGCGGTGTTTAGCAACACATCATTGTTACCTAAGTAATGAGAAAGTCAATGATTCGACTAAACCTTTATACGTGATCATCATCTATGTCTTTTTGTCCTAAACATCTAGATTGAGCACAAAACATGGACCATGTCATTCCCGTATAGCCTAATCTTGAGGTTTCTTGATTCTTAAATAAGCTGGCTAAAGCAAACGTAATTGACATCCCATGTCAATTCATCTGAGTATAGCCATGCATTTTCTTAGCTTTACTTAAATAAAGGAGCCTACAGATGTTACTCTTATTATATAGAAGGAACAAATTCTATCTTGATCACACAAACCCCTTTGCATGATATATGACATATCCAATAACTACCCTTGCATTCACTCAACCATAAGTGACATAGAATAATATCAAAATATGAAACTCATATGTAGGGAACCTTGGCAATCTTAAGTTAAAAGACCATCATAATAATGATCACTAAGAATTACTCATGATACTCATATAATGATCCATGTAGTGTTCTTAGGATGGGTCAGTCCAGTATGCAAATTCTCTAACTTGTAGTCATATGCAAACCTAATATCTTATATAAGTCGCCACACATGCTAGTTTTAACATATTAAAGTAACCTAATCCACAATGACATATGACTAAGGATATTTAAGAATACAATTATTCTAAGGTTGTTATCATAATTAAATATGTTACGTAGACAATATATATATATATATATGATAATTGGAATTACCATTAAAATAACACGATTCAAATTTTACAATCATCAATATGATTAGTTTTAGGGCATATACACTAACAATCTCCCACTTGCACTAAAGTCAATCATCCATGTATCTAATACCTATGGATCTCATATGACTATCATGCTTCTACTACGTCAGGGCTTTTATTAGTGGATCGATGATGTTATCGTCAGTTGGTATTTTGCATATCCTGACATCATTTCTGTTAACAATATCTCTTCTGAGATGATAGTGCTGAAGTATATGTTTGGATTTCTAGTGAGATCTAGGTTCCTTGGCTTGTGCAATGGCTCTGTTATTATCACAATAGAGCTTTACTAAGTCAACAATACTAGAAATAACTCCAAGTTCAGTGATGAACTTCTCAATCCAAATAGTATCCTTTGCGGCATCTGATGCTGCAATATATTCAGCTTCTATTGTAAAATCATCCATTATCCCTTGCTTTGAACTCTTCCAAGTCATAGTGCCATAATTGAGGCAAAATACATAACTTGGCTGCGACCTAAAATCATCTTTCTCGATTTGAAAGCTAGCATCAGTGTAACCACTTACAATGAGCTCTTCCTCACCTCCTTAAATCAAGAACATGTCTTTAGTTCTTCTTAAGTATTTAAAAATATTCTTGATAGCTGTCCAGTGACTTTCACCAGGATCTGATTAGTATCTTCTCGTCATACTTAAAGCATATGAGACATCAGGATGAGTACATAACATGGCATACATGATAGACCCAATTATAGATGCATAAGGGATCTTACTCATATTCTGTCTCTCACACTTTATGGAAGGACACTGAGTTTTTGAAAGACTTATGCCATGTGACATTGGCAAGAATCCTCTTTTAGAATCTTGCATGCTAAACCTCTTTAGCACCTTATCGATGTATGTACTTTGACTTAGGCCAAGCAACTTTCTCGATCTATCTCTATAGATCTTGATACCTAATACATAGGGTCTCACCTAAGTCTTTCATAGAAAAGTAATTTCCTAAACAAGTTTTTACATACTGTAGTGTAGGAATGTCATTTCCAATAAGTAGTATGTCATCTACTTACAACACTAGAAACTATTACGCTCCCACTGACCTTCTTATGCACATAAGGTTCATCTTCATTCTTGATGAAACTAAACTCTTTGATTGCATCATTAAAATGAAAATTCTAACTCTGAGAAGCTTGTTTCAACCTATAAATGGATCGTTGCAATTTGCAAACTTTTCCACCAGTTTCAGGATATACAAAACCTTCAGGTTGTGTCATGTACACATCCTTAAGAAAATTTTCATTAAGGAAAGCAGTTTTAACATCCATCTGTCAGATCTCATAATCATAATATGCAGCTATAGCTAGAACAATCCTGATAGATTTAAGCATGACAATTGGAGAAAAAATCTCATCATAGTCAATACCATGAATTTATTTGAAACCTTTTGCAACCAATCATCCCTTAAAGGTATACACATTACCAACCATGTCAATTTTCTTTTTGAAAACCCATTTGTACCCAATGGATTTTATCCCTTCAAGTGGATCAATCAAAGTCTAAACTTAGTTTGAATACATGGAGTCCATCTCTGATTTCATAGCTTCTAGCCATTTCTCGGAATATGGGCCTATCATAGCCTCTTGGTAGGTTATGAGCTCATCTTAATCCATGAGCAACACATCACCATGATGAGTCATGAGAAATCTATATCTCTTGGGCTCATAACGTATCCTACTAGACCTACGTGGGTTTTGTGTTACATGAGCAGGTTCTTCCACAACTGGTTATGGAACTGGCTCAGCTTCCATCTCAAGTTCAATGTTTTCTCATTGATCTTGAATTTGTTCAAGTTCTATTCTTCTCCCACTAATTCTTTTAGAGATGAATTCTCTCTCTAGAAAAATATCAATTCAAGCAATAAACACTTTTTACTCAATTGAATTATAGAAATAATATCCCTTTTGTTTCCTTAGGATATCCAATGAAAAAACATTTATCAAATTTGGGTCTAGGTTTATTAGAAGTCTGACATCTTACATAGACTTCACAGCCCCAAATCTTCATAAAAGATAAACTAGGACATTTCCCAGTTTATATCTCATATGGT
This sequence comes from Sindora glabra, assembly GCA_020226215.1. Lineage (NCBI taxonomy): Eukaryota > Viridiplantae > Streptophyta > Magnoliopsida > Fabales > Fabaceae > Sindora > Sindora glabra. The sequence continues at coordinate 49,466,972 of CM035228.1, read as the reverse complement.
GTCTTTTAAATTGATTTAGTTCTCTAACTTGTACTCATGTGCAAACTTAATATCTCATATAAGTCACCACACATGCTAGTCTTAATATATCAAAGCAACCTAATCCACAATGATATATGACTAGGGATATTTAAGAATACAATTATTCTAAGATTATTATCATAATTAAATATATTACGTAAATAATATATATAAATATGATAATTGAAATTGTCATTAAAATAACACGATTCAAATTTTACAATCATCAATATAATTAGCTTTAGGGCATATACACTAACAAGTAGAAGATATATTAAGCAATGTCCAGATTATTAGGGAAAGGTTACAAGCGACTTAGCATATAAAAAAGTTTTATGCTAATACATGCTAACGAGAATTAGAATCCTAACTAGTAGAGCATGTAATTTTTAAAGTATCATTAATGAAAGGAGTAATGCACTTCAGTAAGAAAAGAAAAGTCAATACTAAGGTGTGTAAGACCTTATCTAATTACAAAAAGGATTGGAAAGCTAGCATACTAGTTAAATTTACTAGAAAACACGAAAGCAATACGTGATGTTTTCTATGTATCAATGTTATGAAAGTATCTAATGAATCTTATGTATTGAAAGAAAAGCTGATAAAGTTAGATCAAAAGCTAACCTATACAAAGAAACCAATCAAAATATTAGATAGATAAGTTAAAAAGCTCATATCTAAGGAGATACCTACAATCAAGGTAATCTAGGAAAGACATGGTGAGCAAGAAGCAAGCAAAGAATTAGAAATAGACCTAAAGAAAATTTATCCTAAACTATTTTGTAAAATTCCTAAAAACTTTTTCATGAGTTGTTGACAATTTTGCCTAAATTTATTTTGTTTAATGAAAATTCAAGAATGAATTTTATTTAAAGGATATAATTTATACTACCCAAAAAAGAACCTAATAGAATATGGACTATTAGAACATGATTAGAAAATATTTATTAGTGGGTAACTAGTAAAAGTATCCACTAATTTTAATAGACAAAAATTCATTAAAATTTAGTTTTGAAAATTTGATTATTCTAATAGTATTCAAAATCCAAAGATAATAGTATCTTGGAGCAACCTATAGTTTTTACTTAAAAGCATCCTATGAAAATCCAAGTAGTCAAAATTATGAAAATTTTGGCAAAAACAAGGTGATATGCACAGTCACACCTTGGAACCAAATTTGGAGTACTTGATTTTGAAAAAAAATAGCATAAATAGTCAAAAATTGACTAATAACTATGTAAAATTGTTTTTATGAATGACAATCTAATAAAAAGCCTAGATTTATGATTCTTCTAAAGAAATGTATAATGATTTCATTAAAAAGAAAATTTTGTTTTGATTTAATTTAGTGAAAAAAATGTAGTGCTTACAAGTATTGTTTGATTAAGCTTAAATTTTAATTAATATTATAGATTCAAGTGTTTAGTAATTTTATTTTGAAAATTCAAGAAAGAGTTTTAGTATATGGATTATGAAATTTTAATATCATTCTTCAAGGAATATTATTGGAGAATTAATTGGATTAAATGATTAGCTTAATTTCTAACTAATTTCCTAAATACTTCTTTAGAAAAGATTTTGTTATAATATTAAGAAGATAACATGGATTAGAATGCATTATTTTAATGAAATTAAGCATGTGCATTAATAGGAAACAAGTAGGAAAGTTCCTTGTGGATGAGAAGCCATATGAGCATTTAATGAGGGAATATTACACTTATAGATATTATGGATTTTCTTAGAAGATATTATAGGATATTGCCTAAGGTATTTAGTTATGTTATTTTGGAGCATAATTATGAAAGGAATATTAGGAAGATTTTTTCTCCTTATTTAGAAGCAAAACTACGACTTCACTATGAGAAGAGGAAATGATGTAATTTTGTTTGAAAATGACATAAAGGCCTTTGAGTTCCACTATATATAGGAGTAGGATTTTCACTTCTCATATCATTTTAAGAAGCCATCCATGAATAAAGAGAGAGGTGAGAAATAGTTTTTGAGTTTTTAGAGAGAGAATTCCTCATTTTTCTTTAAAGTTCTTTGAGAGATCTTAAGTGTTAGTGGAATTCTTGCAAGTTTTAGCTCCTTTGATCTTCAATTAAAGTCCAAGTTCCTATACTTTTAGTGGTTTCATATCTCTTTGATGATTCTTTTCTTAGATTTCTTATTAACTCTATGATATTTTAGGGATAATGGACTTGAATCCATAGGTTTGTCAAGAATCAAACAAGAACAATCCAAGTTCGTAGAGATCTACTCTTTTTCTTCATGGTTTTCTTTGAGAGGATTTTTAGATATATGAGATCTATATGTTTTGTGGTTGTTATTATATCCAAGTCATGTTTTATAATGGTGGATTAGTTTAAAAAAATAAGGTTTTCTTGAAAAAGTTTTAGAATAAAAAGAAGAGTTGGGTTTTTCAAAATGATTGTTCAATTTCCATTTTTTGGAATAGAAAAGACTTTGAGAAGTTTAGTTAAAAGATGAAGCAAACATAATGTTTTCAAGAAATGGGATTCACTAAGAAAATATCTTGAAAGAGATATAAAAATGTTCATCTAAAGATTTTACACAAAGTAATAAAGATAGAAACATTTTTTCATACAAAGTGAAACAAAATTGTTATTTGAAGAAAGAATGAGTAGCTTTCAAGTGTTCTAGTTATTCCAAGAGTAAATCTTTGATTTTTATACAAAAATTTAGTATATATTATTTTAAAAATTCATACAATTATTATATCAAAGTTTTAAAGAAAAATTCACCTTTGAAAAACTTAGAAGACCTCAAGTGGTCTCATTGAGAAAGATAGGGAAAATTCTATTTTTATAAAAAATTGTTACATTTCTATTATTCAAGTTAAAAATGGTTTTGTATAAAGTCATTTCAACCAAATTAATTTGGTTAATTAATGAAACATATTTTAGGTATGAAAATGCGTGAGGAATGATGTTTAAAAGCCAAATATATTGGCTATAAGTTTTGGTAAAATAGTCCACAAAATTTCATATTGAAATGAAATTTCAAAAGTTCAAGTTACCTCTTTTAAAATGTATTGATAGTTTAATGTATGAATGACTTGTATAACTTGTTTTAAGCATGAAAAATGTAAAAAAAATTGTAGATTATTAACCCTATTTCTTATATGGAAAATTCCAAAAATTTTCATTAAATTTTGATATTTAAAATGGGAATTTCAAATATAAGCTACTTCGTAAAACCTAAGGATGATGTATGCTTATTTGCATAAGATTTTAATGAGTTAAGTATAATGAAGATAATTTTTCCACTACTATTCAATGTACTAAGATGCTTAAAATAGTATGAAAAAATAATCTTCTTCTTTTTTAAAATAGAACATAAATCATAGATTTAAAATTCACATAAGTTAAGAATATAAGAACTTGGAAAATCTAAATAGTATCTTTCAGTTTTCCATGATGAAAACTTAAAAAAAATGTTAAATAGTTTTTCAAGAAAATTATTACTTGTCATAATATACAAGTATATAGAATTAGTGGCATAATATCATGCTTGAATGAGATTGGAAAGCACTTGAAAGAAAGCATATGGATTATCATATTTCTTAAGAGGAAATCACAAGTTATTTGATATTTTTTAGGCATATGTACCTTATGAAATTACTTATAAATGCCTTAATGAATTATTATGAAAGGATAAATGTGAGATAATTAAAAGAAATATAGATCTCTTAAAACATATGAAATAAAAGTAAGAATGCTTTAGTAAATTACTTGAAATGTGATAATGTAAATATGAATTCTATCTTACTTAATTTTGAAATATGATTATGTAATTTCTATATATTTGTTTTGGCAATGGATGACATTCTGGTGTATCCTATTTTATAATATGAACAAGCCTTTATGTTGTATGTTATTTTAAGGCTTTATGCCAAATATGAATAATGGTTAGAATACCTAGGAAAATTTCTAGCTTGAATGCCTATATGATGATGTGACATGATTATATGATATGATTATGGGACCTTTGTGGAAAGTATAGAGATTTAGCCTAACACTTTTGACTTCTAAGTTGTATGGAAGGATGAGTGAAAGATGTATAGTCAGAACAAGGTTAGGAAACATATGGTAATGTTAGCTTGTAGTGATAAGGAAGAACCTTGCTTGAAAAATTTTATGATTTTAAAATTACTTTCAGAACTAGGAATTTTGCTTAAATCACATACAATCTAATTATTATGAACAATTTTTTTTTTCAATGTGAAACTTTCTTATGAATAAAAATAAACAAAATTTGGTGACTTAAAAACTATTTTCATTTTTAAGGCACACTTATTTTTCACGTAACTTTGTACGATACTTCTAAATATCATATATGAAATGTGTCACGATCGAGAACTAGAGGTCATGACCATTGCATGACTTAAGAGAAAAATATAATCATATAAGCCATGCTAGTCTAACACTTTATAAGATAACCTGTAATCTGTTTCAAACTCATGCGAGTATATACCCAACACAATCACTAACTTTTCACATACACATAGTCCCACATGGACTTTCTCATTTTTTTTTCAACATTCACCTGTTAAATCATATATATATCAACATAAAATCCATATCATTTAGTAACTAAACAATTCTTTGCAATTAAAACAAAATGCATACATATAAGTTTACAGAAGCATGCCCTACCTGTGGGTTTAATGGAGCACATATAAGAGTATTCAAAATTTACAACTTTCAAAAACACATAAAAATTCTACATCAAGCTCACACGAACAAAGTGTGGCTCACCACAAGAGAATACTCCCCTCTCTCTAAGGAGCTGCAGATGATGGACCTAGAGATATATCTTTATTTGAAAAAAATTACAACAAAAAGAGTGAGTCGTTAACTCAATGAATAGATAATATGAATTTCCAACGAAAATGGGACAAGCCATGGCATAAGTTTTTCCTTAGAAATAGTTAAATAACTTTTCAATACCAAAAAGATAAAAAAAAAGTTATGCAATCATATTTGATAAAATAACAATTGAAATATTCTTTAGAAGTAAAATACTAAAACATAAGTTTCAAGCCAAGAAGTAGATAGTAGATTCTTGAATCATAAGAAATTATCATAGATATAGAATCATGGTAAAAAAATTTAGTATAACATATTCATGATAAATAAGTAATCATAATTAAAGTTAATGAGTTTTAAAAATACATAAACCATCAAAATCACACTTTAGGGTGGGAGATTTCTAGCTATGATTAACAAATATAAGCATTCCACTAATGAATTAATACTTTCAAAAGAGCTCTCAACTCTAAGGCAACCTATTAGGCTATCATAAACCAATCCACATGTGTTGGCTGACACACGGGATTAGCAACTATTGGGATCGGGAGCCATACAAGCACAGTGGAATAAACCAATCCCAACCAATGGATCCATGCAAAATATTAAATTAGAACAAGGATTCATTCAATACCTTAATGATGACTTTAGAACTCAATCGTTGATCACCTCTTCAGCTTCCTTTTTGTTTGAAGACTTTGAGGTATCCATACAAACCTGCAAATCACCGATGAACGTCCACACGAACATTGGTTGGAATTGTTCCCCTTTGCCTTGTAGTGCTAGCTACACCTCTTTAAAGGTTTTAGTCAAGGAGAGGTGCTAGGGTTTTTCTATGCTTGGGATGCATGAATAATAATTTCTATTATTAGCCAACAAGTCTATTTAAATAGGTGCATAGAAAATCCTAACTATTTGGGCTTTGTTTCATATATAATTATGGGCTTATTATTAGACCTTATAATTATAATATGAAATTCCCAAATATTAGGTCCAAGCAATTTGGTCCATTAATTCCAAACCCATTAGGTTCTAAGTGTGCAATCCTATAGGCTCTCATCATGTTAGCAATGATCATTAATCATATTAATGATCATAAATAATGAGTGGTGTGTAACAACACATCATTGTTACCCAAGTAACAAGAAAGTCAGTGATTTGACTAAACTTTTACATGTGATCGTCATCTATATCTTTTTGTCCTAAATATCTAGATTGAGCATGAGACATGGACCGTGTCATTCTTATATAGCCTAATCTTAAGGTTTCTTGATCCCTAAGTAAGCTGACTAAAGTAAATATAATTGACATCCGCTGTCAATTCATCTGAGCATGGTCATGCATTTCCTCAGCTTTACTTAATCAAGGGGCTCATAGATGCTACTCCTATTATATAGGAGGGACAAATTTCATCTTGATAATACAAATCCCTCCGCATGATATGTGACATATCCAATAACTGTCCTTGCATTCACTTAACCATGAGTGACATAAAATAGTATCAAAATATGAAACTCACATGTAGGGAACCTTGGTGATCTCAGGTCAAAGGACCATATTAATAATGATCACAAAGAATCACTCATGACACTCATATAACGATCCATGTAGTGTTCTTAGGATGGGTCGGTTTAATATACAAGTTCTCTAACTTGTACTCATATGTAAACTTAATATCCCATATAAGTCATCACACATGCTAGTCTTAACATATCAAAGCAACCTAATCCACAATGATATATGATTAGGGACATTTAAGAATACAATTATTCTAAGATTATTATCATAATTAAATATATTACGTAGATAATATATATAAATATAATAATTGAAATTGCCATTAAAATAACATGATTCAAAGTTACAATTACTAATATGATTGGTTTTAGGGCATATACACTAACAGCAACTCCCCTGCTAATTGGGGTTTGAACCAAGGTTCACGAAGGCTAACGTCATCACTGCCATTAGCTATAGTTTCCAACTAGTCTTCTCCTAAAAGAAGTTTATAAAAATAGCAAAACACCATATATATATATAACAATTATATAAGAAAATTATTTAAAATAAACATTTTCATACATTAATAGTTTAAATCAATCTCAATCCATATTCCTCCCAATTTTAAATAGCTTATCAAAGCTTTCAACCATGGCAATCAACATCTCCAATATCAAATCATTCTAAATTCATCAAGAATCAATTTTACAAACATACTTGAAACTTTAGTACATTGTCATTTCATCCACAATAACCTTTCAAAGAGCATTATAAGATAAGTTTCAACAATACACCATTCAAATAAATCAATTTTCTCATCATAGAATCATTTTAATACCATTCTTAATCATTATAGCTCAAGGAAATTTTAAAGTGCTTATCCCAAGAGTGCCTAAAGCTCTACACATATATGGAATTAAAATTCATAGAAAATAATGACAATTAATAAATTAATTAAAAATTAATATTTCAAAGTATAGAGAAGTTTATAAAGTATATAAAAATGTAGAAATACACATTATCTACTCATAAAATGGCCAATATGCTTAAGTTAATTTCTTACTACTTCACAAACCATCAATGCCACTAGGAAGTATTTCTTGACCTTATGCAAGCAATCAAACAATAATTCAAACATAAACTAACACCCAAATACATTATCAAGCTCTCTATTACAAAACCCCTAAAATTCCACACTATATGCATAATCTAAAAATAATCTAATCTTTACTAAATACTAACTAGTTTAACCTAATCTAACTCTTAATTAAGAGAATGAAGCTTTGGAATTACCTTATAAAGCAAATGAAAAGAATTTTGGAGCTTGCTATCTAAAACCCTAAATTCAGAACCAACAAGGGAAAATCATCAAATGATGAATACAACAACAAGAAACATGGAGAAAATGGAAGAAAACACGTTGAAATGCGAAGAGAAGGAGTTATTGGTGTGATTAGAAGTGGAAGAGGAAGAAGAATAAGAGAAGAGTTAAAGGGAGTGTAGGTGCATTTTATTCTATTACTGCTATTGTGTTTTATGTTTTCTATTTCTACTGTTCAGTTTTGTTTCATTTTTAGGGTTCTGTTTCGAGTTAGTTTCAAGGCTTTTTGGCTCTGTAGGTTTATGTGCTGGGCTGCTGGGTCACGAGTTCAGGGTTCAACATACTTTGGATTAAAAAAAATTAAAACTCTAAAGAATAAAAATCTAGATTTTTGGTTTTAGTTTAAAATGTCGAATTTTGAAAAATTTTAAAAATAAAGTCTTCTCAAAATGGTCCTTTTAGATCTCTAAAAATTCATTAAAAATCACTTTTTGATATTAAATTACAAGAGGAATAATTATTGAGATTTTTTATTTTTAAATAACGCATATTTCATATATCCCTCCAAAGGAGGCACTCAAACTTAGAATTTTTTTTTGAATTCTAACAAACTCAGCTTTATCTATGAAATTAAGCTAAACAAGAGTGTAAATCAAATTAAATCCTTTCAACAAGTTGGAAAAAAATAGTTTAAGGCTATTTAAGGAAATCACAAGTTCATATCAAAACTATCTAGTCATAATCTTATGCTAAAACTATTCTATGTTGTTTATTAACAGCAAGGCCGTTACAAAATGAATTCATAGAATTATGATTTTAGCATCAAAATTTTCCTCTTGAATTCTATTTTATAATAAAAATTATTAAATTTTTTTATGCTTATATGATTTTAGAATAATAAAAAAACTCTTAAATTCAATATACTTGGAATTAATAAATGAAAGCTTCCTTTTTCCACAAGTTAATCCAACACAAAAATCCTATAACATCTTATATAAAGTAAAATAGTCCAAGAACAAAATTAGAGTAGGAACCTCCCGAATGAAAACCTAGTAAGGTAATTGGGTAAAGCTTGAGTAAATTGTAGAAGTAGTTTAGAGCCACAGTTAGCTATAATTTTTGTAAAAACTATATTAAAAACTATTATGACTCAAAATATAATTCAAAATCCAACACAAAGTTTGCAAAAAAAATTATGTAAAGATCTAATAGGAAATTAAAAGCTTGAGTAGCCAAAAAATGACCCAAGTAACCCAGAAAAAACTAGAGATTGGGCCTAAAATTGAAATAAATTATTTTAACTAGTCTGGATTGATATGGTTTAATTTTTTTAGGCAAAAATCTAATCCTAAGAGTAAAAAAAAAAAAATAAGGCCGAAGTAAAGCCCAATCTTGTAGAAGAAGCTTATAGTAATTAAGTAAATAAGTGAAAAAATAAAGGCATTTGTTAGCAATCATTTCTAGGTATTTTATCTAGCTGAATCTTATTGGATTTAAGATGAACAATCTTCTAATTTTAAGTTGAAAAACCATGCCTTCATGTGCTAGAATTATTAATAAATTTTTTTATAAAAAAATAATAATAGGAAACCTATGATGGAAGCCTTAGAATAAGGGTTTTATATAAAGGCATTTTAGCCTATTTTTACACAAAAATTCTACTCATTTCTTAGCTTGAAACCGTGACTTCCTAAGGCTTCTCTATTAGTGTTTTCAACTTTTCAATAAATTCCAAGAGGTTTTCTAACTAGTTTCATCAAATTTTTGTAAGGTAATCTAGGTGTTCCTCCATTTCCTTCAAATTTTATAGAAATATTTTCTTCAAAATTCTCGAAAACTTGGTTTATTATAGTGAAATTGCTAATTTGAGGAATATTTGAAAGGTTAAAAAATTAAAGATTTAATATGAGTGGAAAATATCTCTTATTTCCTTAAGTTTTCCTGTGAAAATAGAAGAATATGGTGATTATGTTATTATGGGTGTTCGGTTAAGTTTTGATGTTGTATGGTCTAGATTTGGTGTTGTATAAATGTTAATATAATGGAATAATTTTCTAATTTAGTGTTAAGATTGATAGAAGAAGATTCATCAAGTTTTCCTTTAAGAAAAGACAATAGATTCATGTTGAATTTAGAAGCAAAACTTTCAAAGAAAAGTTATGGACTATTTTTATTGCTCTATGCGAACAAAAGTTAGAGATTGTTAAAATTTTAATTTTTAGTATTCTAATGTTATAAGTGTGGAAAAATTAGAAATTTTTAGTAAATTTTAGAGTTATAAAAAGTGCATTTGAATGAGTTTTGGTTATAATAGTGACGTACAGGTTGTACTACACCAAAATTAATCATTACTAATTTACTAAAAATAATATAATATAGGATGTCAAACCAAGTTATATTCCTAATGATCTTTTGATTTATCTTTTCTAAATTGACTCAATAATAATGATTACACAATTATTTAATTTAATTATGCACTAAAAAGAAAAGAAACTAATGCAGTTATAGTAAATCAAAATGCAAGCAAAAATTAAACTATATGTAGAATGCAAAATGTTGCATGCAGTATGCAGTATTAACATACAATCAAAGTTAGGGGGCTTTATGATTCAAAATTAAAATAATTGTCTTAAATAAAGCAGAACACAAAAAAATAGTAGAAAGAGAACCAATATAATGAAACAATCAATTCAAAGATTTGATAACTTCTATTATGTATTAATTATAGATTACAAAGAATTGACTATTCTAATTAATTTCTTAACCTTGAATTATTTAAAACCCTTGCAATAACTCGTAAACCCTACACTAGATAATCATCTAAGATTTTATTAATTAAGATTAGCTAAATTAAGCAATCACTATAATCCTTAAACCAAATTGAAATTGATTTAAGGATAGAATTTAGTTGAATTGAGTAATTGAATTAGAAACCTCCTAATTAATCTCTTAATCCTCTAACCTTATGTGTAAAACCATGATTAATCAACTATAATTTATCATAAAAATATATAGGAATTAGAATTCACAAGGTTGAACACCAATTATACTAAATCAAGATTTAACACATATAAATTCAAATTAATTAGCATAAATAATTAAAGAAAGAAGAAAATTAATTATAAAAAGTCAACATTACAAATTAGGATCTCATATTTTAGTATAAAAGAGCTTCAAAATCCTTAAATCAACTCCAGGTGTTTAGCCTTCCATTGATGAAGAATAAGGAAACTATAAGATGAGAGAAAATTATGTTACTAAATTCTATAAAGTCTAAAAGTCTAATTATGTTCTTGCTTCTAATTTAATTTGATAACTTTAAAATCCTATTGGACTTGAATTCTATGCCTTTTAGGATTATAAAGATAGGGCCTTCGTAATTCTTAGAAGCTCAAAACATATTTTTACAAAGTAATAACCTCTAAGAGTTACAATAGTAAATTGTAATAAGTTTGACTTCAACCCAATGTAAGACTAGCAAAACAATGTAGTTTCATAAAGCATTAACATAAAATTTATACAATTAGGTCTTAAGAAGATTTAGTCACTAGTTTCACATTAATTAGACTTTTATAGTTCTAGATATTACCTAAAAACTGAAGTTGGCTCAGGTATGATAGAAATACGGCTTTAGATTCTTGGCTAAATAAGACCTTCAAGAAGTTTAAATTGAGCTTTGACTAAAATATTAAAGTTGTAAATCTTTCTTTAAGTTATTTCACTGGTATAAAGATCACCAAATATGATATCCAAGGCTCAAGATATAGTTAAAAACTTGAAACAATGTAAATAAATTCAAAGTATTGTAAAATCAATCCCAAATTATAAAATAAGGTCAATTCTATTAAATTAAACAAATATAACACACTAAAAGGCATGAAATAGGAAGAAATAATACAGTAAATATTTTTTGCATCAAATATATTAAAATAGAATTCTAGATTTTATATATTGAAATTTGGTACATTTTGTATCATAATTTGATTAATAAAAATTAAATAAATTAAATTTATTTTATTATTAACATATTAATAAGCTTACATAAAAATTTGGTGGCAATTAGAATTAATTTAAATGCCAAGAGGGCTTATTTTCAATAGTAATTCCAAAACTACCTAGAATTGGCAATCTTAAGTCTTTGGTTCTATATGAATAGTATCTGTATAGAATTTTTGTAAAATAATTGATTTTTTTTATATTTTAACATATTAGGTATGTTTCTTCAAATTTGGTGATGATTTTAAGTGATTTGGATATTGAAAAGAGGTTTTTATTCTAATTACTCACATGCTATCCTATTTTAAATTTCCTTATTTTGGTACTATTTGAACAGTACCCAAAGGCTAAAAAATCTTAATAAAATTGATGTTTGATATCTACTAGTGTGATAGAAGCATTGGATAAAATTTAAATAAAAATTTGAGTTGATTTAAGAGCCCAAAAGTAGAGCTGTACATGGGCCGGGTGACCCGCCCGGCCCGATGAGCTCGACCTGAAAAAATAGAGTATTTGGGCCCTTTTTTTTTGCCCAATAGCCCGATGGAACTTTTTTTTATGGCCCGATTAATAATTGAGTCGGGCTCGGGCCAAGACAAAAAAAGCCCGATAGGCCCGGCCCGACCCGATTATAATAATTTATTTTTAATAATATAATTATATATTAGAAAATATAATTATATCTAATTATTTTTAATATAAAAATTATTAATTTAACATATTAAATATTTTATATATTTAAATATCATATTATCTTTTTAAGTATATATATATTTTTTATTTTAAAAATTTATTTTTTATTAAAAAATAAAAAAATAAAAAAAATTATGTTTTTCGAGCTTCAGGCTTTTTCATTTGAAATTCGGGCCGGGCCGGGCTGGGCCAATTTTTTTAAAATTTAATCAGGCCGGGTTCGGGCCTTTAATTTTTTATAATTTGGCCCGGTGGCCCGGCCCATGTACACCTTTACCCAAAAGGCACCAAATTATAGTAGAATTATTACCACCTAGCATGTATAATGTTTACTACTTCTTATTAATAAAAGTTGCAAGTAATTAAATTTTGTAATACATTGATGGTGTTTGAGTTATGAATTGCTAGCCATTCAAAGGGATTAAATATTTTTATTATCTTTAATGGAAAGGTTATGTATCAACCTTGGATATAATATCATGTGATGATGAAATTTGAATATGTATAAGAATGACAAAAATTTTATGGCATAGTTGGTACTTTGACTATACCTTATGAAATGAATGGAATAAGTAATTGATGTTATGATTGGCATCTTAAAATTACTCACCTTGAATTTGATTTATGAGAAAAGATATGCATCCTTCACAGAGTGGCTTTATGCTTAAAGTGGTGAGGGATAAGGTTAAATTAAAGATATAAGGAGGAATATATATACTAACTATTATCATTCTTCTGACATATCTTGTAAACAATTTACATAAGAACTTTAATTATTTGTTATTTTATACTATTATATTTATGCCTGATTGATTATGATGAAAATTCTTTAGGAAAGGAGAATAGTAGCTATTCACTGAGTATTTTAATATTCATGCTCATTGTTATTAGATTTCTATTTACAGATTTTGAACATGGATCCTATAGGAATTACTAACATCTACATTAAGACCTTCCTATCACCTTATGGGACTTTCCAAGTCAAACCCTTTTGTAATCAATCCCATTTTACAACCATTCATGGAGGGTGTATTTAATAGTTCTAGTTTTGTTGATATGTCAAATTCTCCTTCTTCCTCATTTATCAAGTTTGATCTTAAGGAAGATACTAAATGGAAATAGGATGGTTCTAATTAGAGGTTTATGTTAAGGTACTTGTATGTAAATTTTTATTTATTCTTGTATAAATTCTTTGATGTATATAAATTATATTTTGAATTTCTAATTGCATATGCAACTAGTTTTTTATATATATTTATTCTTACCTTCAGTAAAATTAAGAAAATAAGTTATAAATGTCTTAAAGGCTTGTAAAGATAGTTGGTTGGTATAATAATACTAGTAAAGTATCTTTATACTAATTATAGTACTCGAGAATTGGGTCGTGACAAATCCCAAGTGATTTGATACATGGGTTCCATTAACTTTCTTATTAAATATTCACCTCCTTTTAGTTTTACCCTTAACTTCATTAAGAAATTTCACACTATGCCATTGATGCAAAACGCTTTTTTTTTCACCATCAACTTATTCCATGTTTTCGAAAAATCCTACAAAATTTCCTAATAGGCTCAAGTAAGCCTTTAATTTTATTTTTTTAACAAACTTTTAGTTATGCTTTTATTCTTTTTTAGTTTTAAACAATAAATATTTCTCATGAAGTTTTCTTCTACTTAATTATTAATCATACTTCTAATTACCTTAAGTAATTTTAATTAAGTGAGTTTTCCAGTGGATGTTACAAATTCTTCCCTTTCATCTTTGAATTTTCAATTCAAGATATAGAAATGTACAAAATTGTCAACAATCTATGTTTAACATTTAGAATTAGAGTTAAGTTTTACTAGAAAACTTAGGATGTTTCTTTTACATTGTCATCTCTAATTCTTATGTTTCTTGCTACTCTCCATGTTTTTCTTGAATTACTTTTATTATAAGTACTTGTTTTATTTTTTTTTCACTTGTCTATCTATTGTTTTCATTGAACACTTTTTGTAAGTTAACTTCTAATCCAACTATATTGATTCTTCCCTTAATATATATGATTCATCATAAACATACTTTCATAGTATTGATACATGAAAAAAAGATGTATTGTTCTCATGCTATCTAGTAATTCCAATTGATATGCCATTTTTCTAATTCTTTTTGTTATAAAAGAATGTTTGACATATCATGGTGTAATTTTCCTTTCTTTCTAAAGTGCATTACTCATTTCATTGCCAAAATCTTGAGGAACATGCATTCTCTTTCTTGAAATTCTAATTCTCATTGATATGTATTTGTATAAGATTATTTTCTATCATATGCTACCCATGATCTTTCTCAAATTTCTCAGACTTTATTAATTGGGTTCTCTACTATGTTAAGACTAATTATCTTTGCTTTACCTAGTTCAAACTATCATATTGGTGATATGTACTTTCTATTGTACAATGCTTTAGAAGGAGCCATTTATATGCTTATCTAATTGTTTATGCAAATTTTATCATAGGTAGATTTTTTTCCTAACTTTCTTTAAATTCTATCATACATGCCCTAAGTATATCTTCTAACTTCAAAATAGTCCTTTTTTATTATCCATCTTTCTATAGTTGAAATGTCATGCTAAAATATAACTATGTATCCATTGCTTCTTAAAATGATTACAAAAATGAAATGTGAACTATATCCCACAATCTAAAATTATCATGGCTTATAATATCCTAAAAAAGAATAAGAAATTCCAAATAGAAATTTTGTTAGAAAATCCCCATAATGACAAACCTGGTAAGAAAATCAAATGAAATTTGAGACAATTATAAAGGTAAATTGGATGCGAGCCTAACTAAAACATTCATGAAAATTTTATTAGACATCAAAATAGGCAAAAAAACCTAATTAATAAAATAGTAGAATTAGAAAAATTCACATAGGAATTTGCTAAAATTCAAAAATCCAATAACTTGAAAAAGTAAAAAATTGAGTTAAAAATTAAATAAATCAATTTATAAATCCTCAAGCTAACCTAAATTAAGACTTTTAGGCCTAAATTGTGTATGGAGGTTGAGAAATAAAGGCACAAAAATATCTAAAAGTTTAGGGGCAAAAATATTTAAAAAAATATGAAAAATTTAGGATTAATTTGGAATAAACCATTTTTATCCTTTTAAGTGAATAATTTTTGTTAGTATTGGCTAGTTTAACCTAATTTTTGGAGGCTTAAATTTAATTTTTTAGAGTCCAAAAATGCAGGTCCAAGCATCTGAAAGAACCTAAAGACCAAAATGGAAGAAAAGGGAAAATTAAGGGCATTTTGTCAAGAATTTCTCTATACATTTCTTAAATCATTTTATGTATACAAAAATCTACGAAAAATCTCAAATTTTTAGCTATGCAAACTGAGCCCAATGTGTAAGTCATTATCAAACATTTATAAAATAAATAAAAAAAGAAAAAAAAGGTAATCAATGGGATTAATTCAAGGAACAATACATATAGGATCTTTAGAGGATCAAATGAGCACATTTTGCTACTTTTCTTCCTTAGAAAAATGTGAGTTTCTCAACACTTTCCCCAAGGTTTCAATTTCTCCAACTAATTCAAGAAATTCCCTAATTGGTTTCTTCAAAATTTTTGAAAGGTAAATATACTTTCCTTTTCTTTTCTTCATGTTTTCATGTAAATTCTTCCTAAAATTTCTAAAATGGTATTTATTATTTTAGTTAGAATTTAGCTTCCTTTAGTAAGTATTTAGCATATTAGAAAGTTTAAAAATTCAAGGTGAGTGGCAATTTCCTATTTTTTTTTAGAATTTTTCTTGTCAAAAGTGATAAAAATGGTGATTAATGTTGATATTGCTATGATTATTATGTGTGGCCATGTATAAGGATATGACTTTGATTTTGTGTCCTTTTAATGTTGTTTGATGAAATTGGGATGTCATTAGATTAATAAAATTAGTAAAAGAAATTTCATTAAAATAGATTGAAAGATAATTATAAGAAAGGGTGGAAATAATATTTTATTAAGGGGATTTATGAATATGCTTTTGTTTCCCATTTTGAAACCATATTTAAAAATTATTTTAATTACAAATTTTGATTTTTTAATATCTCCAATGATGATAGGATATATGATGAAAATTGTGGAGATTTTTAGGAATGTAAAAAGTGAATGTTTAAGAGCCTAGGAGAAAAGAAGCCAAAACAAAATGCTAGCAAACTTTGCTTCTGTACTTGGGGTATTTGGGCAACCAAATGATGGATAAAATTTATGAAAATTAATGTACCTGGCCTTCATATGTTAGGAAACTCATGACCAAATTTGGTTTTTAATAAAATTTTCTATTTCAAGTGCTTTAATATAGTCTTGATTCTAGACCCTATTTGTGTAGTCTCAAGTTTGGAATTTTTGAACCATCAAATGAATAAAAAAATTGTGAAACTTTTAGGATATGTTAGTCAAAATTTTATGGCAATTAGAATTGATTTAGTTATCCAAATGATATATTTATTATGATAGATCTAGTGTTATCCAGATATTATAGCTTTAAATTCATGCTTTTGATGCATGGTGAAACTCAAGAAATTAATTGTACAAAAATTTAGTTATACATTAAAATTTAGTAATATATCGAAGTGGTTTAAATATTAAAAAAACCCTTCCATTACATGACACTTGATGCTAGCCTTGTTTTAAGAATGTGCTTTCACTTCTGTTTAAAATAATTGACTTTTGATTATTCACAATAGGTTAATAAGATGTCAAAGATCTTAGATAAATTTTTGTAGAAAGTTAGAATGAGTTTAAGTGGTGAAAGAAGGATTTACTTATGAATAACTCTTTATGGTTTAATAAGGCTTTTAGTCTTGAAATATTCATATGATACATTTGTTGTTAAAATAATTAATAAAACACTTATGGCTAAGTTGGTATTTTTATCATGCCTATGATATGTCCTAATAGAATGCATGATTGATGCCTATGGCATCCCACCATGGTTGATGCCTAAGGTGTCCCATCTTGGTTTATGCCTATGATGGCTTAAAACTTATTTGTTCTGTATAGGAAAACATGTATTCTTTGCATAACTTATTCATTGGAGAAGGGTATAAGGTGTACAAAAGTTACAAGGAGGAAAACTTAAATACTAACTGTAGTCATTCAATTTAAGAATTTGAATGAGTACTATTTTAAAGAAAGTATTATTAAGAATTTATTATATGATAAATATTTGAATGTATTGATATATATATTTAAGCTGTTATGGTGAAAACTCTTTAAGAAAAGGAGAAGTAGCCATTCACTGAGTAATTTTGTGTGTTATTTCTTTTATGGATATTGATCATTGTCTTGATGAAATGAATTGATAGATATGCTAAATCCTTTCCTCATCCTATAAAGGCATGCCGAAAGAATAGTATGAGATAGTTTGGTTTATTTGGCAAGAAGTACTCTTCCTTAAAATATTATTTATATACTAATATTATCATATTTTGTATACTTTCTAAACTTATGTATATGTTTCTCTTATTACATATATCAATTTGTATTTCAATACTTATATAACTATAAATATTTTCCTACTATATGTGTAAAGGTATTTAGTTAGTGGATTTACACTAATTAGATATCTTTATGTCGGTTATGATACCTTAAAATTAGATTATGACAAAGGTGGTATTAGAGCAAGGTTCTAACCCAATTCTTTAGGAAAAATTAAGTGGCCCAATTTATTAATGGAGAAAGGGGAAAGAGGAATGAAGAACATATGTTAATTGCCTTAAGACCCGTCAACTGTTACACGTAAATTTCTTATTCTTATTGGTATATAGTATTAATTTATTATATATTATTTTGTAGATTAATGGTTAGGAAAAGATAATCTCATGCTAGAGCACCTTTAAGAAACACTCAAGTGTATTATAATGAATTTAAACCTTAAGCTTCTATAGTTTCACCTAGAATTCATAGGAGGGTGGAACAAAAGCAACCAGAAGCTCCAACATAGGCAACCAAGCTACAATAAGCTTTAGAAGGAATTTGAGCATAAAACTAACATCCATTTGCCCCGAGTCATGAGCTGTAAGCATTAAAGCAACTCGTTCCTCCCTTGCTTTCTCGAGAACAACTTTAAATTGTTCATGAATTTCAAAAACTAAATTTACCTAAATATGATAATATAGACTTGATGGTATATTTTTACCAATTTGTGGATAGAGAGAACTTGCAGGCTACTAGGATGTAGTGAGAATATGATGATAGAGCTAGTGGGCAACCAATTAGAAAGTATAGCTTATTTCTAGTATGTTCATAATATTAAGCCCATAATTGCTGTAAATGAACCAATTACTTGGAAATAGTTCTAGGATGAGTTGATGGATAGGTTTTTCCCACTAAGTGTTAGAGAAGCAAATGCTTAAGAATTTGAAAGGTTAACTCAAGGGTTTATGAAGGTAGCACAATATGATGCTCAATGTACTCAAATGTCTCATTATGTTGAGCATTTGGTACCTACAGTAAAGGCCAAAGTGAGGTAGTTCATCTATGGATTATATGATTATTATTATGATAAGGTAAATGTTTCAGAAGATACAACTTATAAGTAAGATTTGGACCAAGCAATTAAAGCAAAATTATGTGTTAAAGATAAAAAAGGCTAAGAAATAAGTTTAAGGAAAAAGAAGACAAGATATCAATAAAACAGTAGTCAAGATATAGGAGAAGAAAAAATCATCCAAAACATGCTAGAAGAAGATGAACAAGCTAGTAAAAATAAGTTTGTGGATCGAAGGAACTTTCAAACAAAAAGTCATAGTGATATGATTGAAGTTGCTATAAAAACCTCTCCTTGCACCTATTCAACTCCAAATTCACTAAATCAACCACTTTATTGCACTCAATGTAACTGTATCCATTTAGGCCTTTGTAAATTAAGTTTCCATTATAGGCAAGTGGAATACCAAGCTTCTGAATGTCTAGTGATGCTAGAGGAAAATCATGCTATAGAACTAAGTCCATAGGCTATTACCCCAGTGTAGTCACCAACAATGCTAGATAGAAAGAATGTTGGCAAAGGTACAACAAGGCCCTAAGTTAGGCTATTTACTATGACACGATAGGAAGCTCTGATTTCAAATGTAGAAGTGACAAGTAGCCCAAGTCAAAAATTTTATTTATTTATCTAGTAAATATTGTGTGAACTGGGTGCAATCATACTAGCATTAATACACCAAATCCTATTAGAACTTTGAAGTTAAGTGTGCTTGAGTGAGAGTAGTACTAAGATAGGTGACCTCCTGAGAAATAGCTTAAAAAAAGAGAAATGAAGAGAGAAAGGGAGGAAACGACAATTTAACTTATACGATAATGAATAGAATTGTTAAACTGGCTGTTAACAATTCTATTCAATCATGCTTGATTTCTTGAAAATTTAAGGATGAATTTTCTTAAAAAGAGAGAGAGAGAGAGAAGACTTGTAATATCTCAAAAAAGAATAAGAAATTCCAAACAGAAATTTTATTAGAAAATCCTCTTAATTACAAACACATTAAGAAAATCAAGTGAAATTCGAAATAATTATAAAGGTAAATTGGATATGAGCTTAATTAGAACTTTCATGAAAATTTTATTAAGCGTCAAAATAGGTAAAAAAAACCCAATTAAAAAAATGATAAGTTTAGGAAAATTTACATAGGAATTTGTAGAAATTCCAAAATCTAGTAACCTAAAAAAGTGAGAAATTGAGCCGAAAATTAAAAAAAATCAATTTAAAAATCCTTAGGCTTACCTAAATCAAAATTTTCAAGCATAAAATGTGTATGAAAGTTAAGAAATAAGGGCCCAAATATATCTAAAAGTTTAAAGGCAAAAAATGCAAAGAAAATAGAAAAATTAAAGCTAATTTGTAATAAATCATTTTTATCTTTTTAAGTGAATAATTTTTATTGGTATTGGATTGGTTTGGCCTAATCTTTAAAGGCCTCAATCTAATTTTTTAGGGCCTAAAAATGTAGGCGTAAGCTTTTAAAAGAAGTTAAGGACCAAAATGGAAGAAAAGAAAAAATTAAGGGCATTTTGTCAAAAATTTCTCTAGACATTTATAAAATTATTTTATGGTGAATTCTAAGGTTCCCTTAGAGGTTTGATACTCGGGGTAGTGTGGCAAAATATAAGCCACTAGATGAGATTACTAAGTTAAAATATAAGCCACTGGATGATATTACTAAGTCATTACCAAGATTTTTGTAATCTCATTTAGTGGCCTGTATTTTGCCACACCACCTTGAGTACTAAACCCCTAAGGGCACCTTAGCAAGCACTTTATTTTATGTATACAAAAATTTGATAAAAATCTCATATTTTTAGCTATGCAAACCATACTTCATGTGCAAGTTATTATCAAACTTTTATAAAATAAATCAAAGAACAAAAAATGTAATCAATGGGATTAATTCAAGGAATAATATATATAGGATCTTTAGGGAATTAAATGAGCACATTTTGTTACTCTTCTTCCCTAGAAAAATGTAAGTTTCTTAGCCCCCTTCACCAAGGTTTCAACTTCTCCAACTAATTCAAGAAATTCCCTAATTGATTTCTTCAAAATTTTTGAAAGGTAAACATACGTTTCTTTTCTTTTCTTCATGTTTTCATGGAAATTCTTCTTAAATTTTTTAAAATGGTGTTTATTATTTTGGTTGGAATTCAGCTACATCTAGTGAGTATTTAGCATTTTGAAGGTTTAAAAATTCAAGGTGAGTGGCAATTTCCTCTTTTCCTTTAGAATTTTTCTTGTGGGAAGTGATAAAAATGGTGATTTAATATTGATATTGTTGTGATTATTGTGTGTGGCCATGTGTGAGGACATGGTTTTGATTTTATGCCCTTTTAATGTTGTTTGATAAAATTGGGATGTCATTAATTTGATAAAATTAGTAGAAGAAGTTTCATTAAAATAGATTGAAAGATAATTATAGGAAAGGGTGGAAACAATATTCTTTTAAGGGGATTTATGAATATGCTTCTATTTCCTATCTTGAAACCATATATAAAAGTTATTTTAATGACAAATTTTGACATTTTAATGTCTTCAATGATGTTAGGATATGTTTAGGAATTTTTGGAAAATTTTAGGAATGTAAAAAGTGAATGTTTAAAAGCTTAAGAGAAATGAAGTCAAAATAGATTGCTAGCAAATTTTACTTCTATTCTTGGGGTATTTAGGAAACCAAATGATGGAGAAAATTTATGCAAATTGGTTTACCTACCCTTCTATATGTTAGGAAACTCATGACCAAATTTGGTGATATTTGAAGCTCAACGGGTTATCTAGCAAAATTTTCTACTTCAAGTACTCTAGAGTAGTCTTGATTTTGGACCCCATTTGTGTAGTCTTAGGTTTGGAAAAATTTGAATTGTCAAATGATTAAAAAATTTATCAAACTTTCATAATATGTTATTTAAGATGTTAGCAAGTTTGTGTTAAATTTGATGATAATTAGAGTTGAGTTAGTTGCTTAAATAATATATTTGTTATGACAACTCCAGTATTGTCCAAATTTCATAGCTTTAAGTTCAAGTGATTTATTCATTATTTAACATGTTAGGGATGCTATATTAAAATTTAGT
This sequence comes from Sindora glabra, assembly GCA_020226215.1. NCBI lineage: Eukaryota > Viridiplantae > Streptophyta > Magnoliopsida > Fabales > Fabaceae > Sindora > Sindora glabra. Next base: position 49,444,997 of record CM035228.1, on the reverse strand, counting down.
AATTTATAAAAGTGGTTTGAATATAAATAAAAGCCCTTTTATTACATGGCACTCCATGTTAGGCCTATTTTGAGAATGTGCTCTTACTTCTATACAAGATAATTAACCTTTGATGATTCACGATAGATTAATAAGATGTTAAGGGTCTTAAATAAAATTTTGGTGGAAGTTAGAATGAGTTTAAATGGTAAAAGAGGGATTTACTTATAAATATCCCTTTATGGTCTAATAAGGATTTTGGATTAGTAAAGTATGTTTTGAATTAATATCATACACTTGTTATTCAAATAGCTTTTAGTCTTGAAATATTCATATGCTATATTTATTGTTAAAATAATTAATAAAATTTTTATAGCTAAGTTGGTATTTTGACAATGCCTATGATATGTCCTCCCAAAACGCATGATTAATGCCTATGATGTCCTAACATAGTTGATACTTACGGTGTTTGAATATGGTCGATACCTATAGTGTCCTATCTTGATTGATGCCTATAATGACTCGATACTTATTTGTTACGTATAGAGAAAATATGTATTTTTTATGTGACTTATTCCTTGGAGGAAGGGTATAAGGCAAAACTAAAGTTGTAAGGGGGGTATAAGGTGGGATTGAAGTTACAAGGGGAAAAACTTAAGTACCAACTATAGTTATTTAACTTAATAATTTGAATAAATATCATTTTAAAGAATGTATTATGTGATGAAAATTTTAATGTATCAATATATATATATATATATATATATATATATATATATATATATATATATATATATATATATATATATATATATATTTAAATTGTTATGGAAAAAACTCTTTAAAAAAAGAGACAAGTAACCATTCATTGAGTAATTTTTATTACTCACACTCATATGTATTGTTTCTTTTTTAAATATTGATTATGGTCTCAATAAGATAAATTGATACATGTGCTAAATCCTTTCCTTACCCTATAAAAATGCTCTAAAAGAATAGTATTGGATAGTTTGGTTTATTTAGTAAGGAGTACTCTTCATTAGAATGTTATGTATATACTAATACTAACATATTTTGTATACTTTCTAAACTTATGTATATGTTTCTCTTATTACACATATCAATTGTATTTCAATACTTATTTAACTATAAGTATTTTCCTACTATATGTATAATAGTAAAAGTAGTGAGAAAGTTGTACAGTGTCAAGGCTTATAAAAGTATTTAATTGGTTGATCTATGCTAATTAGATATCTTTATACCAGTTACGATACCTTAAAATTGGTTTATGACATGGTTGGTACACCATATAGAGGTATGATTTTATCCAAGATGAGTTGAGCATACTATAATGCTAAATAACTTATCTTAATCAACAAGAAATGCATTGTCATTGTAAGGCAATCTACAATCACACTTTACTAGTTTGTGGTAATCCAATAATGAAATACATGGTGATGCTTTTTCACTTCCACTTTAGAATCAACAAGAAATGCTTTCTCACTTCTCATAATCACACCTTAAAATTGGTTCATAACATGGTTTGTACACCATATAGAGGTATGATTTTATTCAAGATAAGTTGAGCATACTATAATGCTAAATAACTTATCTTAATAAACAAAAAATGCATTGTCATTGTAAGGCAATCCACAATCACACTTTACTAGTTTGCGGTAATCCAATAATGAAATCCATAGTGATGCTTTCTCACTTCTGCTCTAGAATATACATGCTCTGATGAAGTCTAGCTAGTCATTGATGTTCTGCCTTTACTTATTAAGAAGTCATAAACTTGATCAAATACTTAGTCATATTTTTCTTAGTACTTTCCCACCAATATATATATTTTTAGATCCTTGTAGATCTTTATCACTCTAGAATGCATCATGTATGATGACTTATGAGCTTTCTATAAAATTCCCTTTCTTATTATGTTAAGAACTTACAATTGCTTTGTATTTCTTATTATCCTTTCATTTTCTATACTTAGATGGGTTTCTATTTCTACTATTTCTTTTTTCTTTATTAGATCATACTTGGAATCCCTTCAATTGCTTTTATTTAAATTAATCTATTATGGTGGAGTGTATCTATTAGTGTATATGTCCTAAAATCAATTATATTGATAATTGTAAATTTGAATCATGTAATCTTAATGGCAATTCTAATTATCATATTTATATATATTATCTGCGTAATATATTTAATTGTGATAATAACTTTAGAATAATTGTATTCTTAAATGTTCCTAATCATATATCATTGTGGATTAGGTTGCTTTAATATGTTAAGATTAACATATGTGGTGACTTATATGAGATAATAAGTCTGTACATGAGTACAAGTTAAAGAACTTGTATACTAGATTGACCCACCCTAAGAACATCACATGGATCGTTATATGAGTGTCATGAGTGATTCTTAGTGATCATTATTAATATAGTCCTTTGACCTGAGATCGCCAAGGTTCCCTACATGTGAGTTTCATATTTTGATACTACTCTATGTCATTCATGGTTAAGTGAATGCAAGGGTAGTTATTGGATACGTCATATATCATGTAAAGGGGTTTGTGTGATCAAGATGGAATTTATCCCTCCTATATAATAAGAGTGACATCTGTGGGCCTCTTAATTAAGTAAGGCTGATAAAATGCATGACCATGCTCAAATGAATTAACATGGGATGTCAATTACATTTGCTTTAGTCAACTTACTTAAGAATCAAGAAAATTTTAGATTGGACTCTACAGGAATGACACAGTCCATATCTCATACTTAATTTAGATGTCTAGGACAAAAGGACATAGATGATAATCACATAAAAGATTCGGTTAAATCACTGACTTTCTCATTACTTAGGTAACAATGATGTGTTGCTTGACACCGTTTATTGTTTGTGATCATTAATATGATTTATGATCATCGCCAATGTAATGAGAGTCTGTAGGGTCACAAACTTAGAGCGTAATGGATTTGGATTTAATGGACTAAATTATTTGGGCCTAATATTTGGGATTTTCATGTTATAATTACAAGGCTTAATAATAAGCCTATAATTATACATAGACCAAGCCCAATTAGTTAAGATTTTCTATGCACCTATTTAAATAGGCTTGTTGGGTAATAATACATCATTATTCATGTATCCTAAAGCATAGAAAAATCTCAGTACCCCTCCTTAACCATAACCCTTGAAAAGGCATAGCTAGCACTACAAAACTAAGGAGAAAAATTCCAACCAGTGTTCATGTGGACATTCATTAGTGATCTACTAGTTTGTATAGATACCTTGGAGTCTTTGGTTAAAAGGAAGTTAAAGAGGTGATCAACGAATGAATTCATGAATCATCTAAAAGGTATTGAATGAATCCTCATTTTAATATAATGTTTTACATGGATCCATTGGCTGGGATCAATTAATTCCGCTATGCTTGTTTGGCTCCCGATCCCAATAATATCTTTATGGTGGCTAACTTTCCACTTGTTTCTTCTCTTTGTGTACTTTTTGCCTTCTTTAGGGCTTTTTAATTTAAGGCATTTACCACTATATTCCTAGATGGTAATGAATAAAATACTCATAGTCCTTCACTAATTCCATACATCTCCATTATCACCAATTTAGATCCTTCTAGTTAAATATGCACTTCAGACATCTATAATCAGTATAGATTTCACAAGTTGCTCTATAGAAATAACACAACTAGATCTTTAAAGCAAATAACTCTATTGTTATCTTTAAGTTATGTGTTAAATAATTTACCTCATGCTTTTTTAACTACCTTTACATGAAAATTATCCCTATCCCAAGTTGCATTAACATGCATTCTAATCTAGTTCCTAATATATCATAGCATATTGTATATCCTTCCATGCCACAAGGTAAATCTAGTATTGGCATAGATGTCCAACACTCCTTTAAATTTTGAAGACTCCTTTTGCATTCATCATTCTATAGGAACTTAGCTCTTTTATGCATCAACTTGGTTAATGATAATACAATCTTAAGAATTCTTTCATGAATTATCTATGGTATTTTATTAGTCTAACATAACTAAATACTTCTATTACTGTGGATAGTCTTGGCTATTTAGCTACTACTTCCACCTTATGAGGGTCTACTTAGATTCCTTCTTGAGATACTACATGTCCTAAAAAATTAACACTTATCATTTAAAATTACAAATTCTACACATGCTTTTCTTTACTTTTAGAGTACACTAGGATGTCATTAATGAAGATAACGATAAACTTATCCAAAAAAGGATTGAAAACTCAATTCATCAAATCCATAAATATTGCTAATGTATTTGTTAACCTAAAAGACATCAACCAAAAATAAATAATGCCTATAAATGCTATCTTTATAATGTTTTTCTTGCAAATCTCTAATTGGTCATATCTGGATCATAAATTAATCTTTAAAAAGTGTCATGTTCCCTGTAGTTAATCAAATAGATAGCCTATCTATAGTCATATGTATGGGTTCTTAATAGTAACATTAATCAATTATCGATAATCAATACATAATCGTAATGATCTACCCTTTTTCTTGACAAACAACATGAAAGCTCCCTAAGGTGAAGTACTTTGCTAGATGAAGTCTTTGTCCACTAAATCCTATAATTGCTCCTTCAACTCCTTCAATTCTACTAGCACCATATGATATAGAGGAATCAATATTGGTTTAGTAACTAGAACTACGTCGATTGTGAACTCGATTCCATGTTCAGGTGGTAGACTTGATAATTCTTTTTGAAAAATGTCTTGGAATTCGTTTACTATGAGAACTTTACTGATTTCTCTTAAAAATGTCATCTTGAAAAATGTCTTGAAATCAATATAGGCATTTCTGCTTTCTTATCACCTTGAAAGATTTACTCTACTTATCGTTATAATTGGTAGATTACTACTTTATTATGACAATATATATAAGCATGATATTTGGATAACCAGTCCATTCCTAAAATAATGTCATAGTCTATCATATCTAAAACTATTAAAGTAATTGTGGCTAGGTAGTCATCTATCTAGATTTCACATTTCCTAACCCTTTAAGTAGCCATTATATATAGCATTTCCTAGAGGGGTAATGACCACTAGTATTTCTTCTAATTCTCCTTTAGGTTTTGTAATTTTGATAGTTAAACTCTTAGCTAAAAATAAGTGGCTAGTGCCAAGATTAAAAAACAATTTTATTAAAGGATTCTTAACTAATAAGGTACTTATCACTTCTACATTTGAAGTTTAAGCTTCTTGTTGTGTTATGATATAAACTTGAGCTTGAGACCCCACTGTCTTTTTTATTCCATTCCTTCCTATCCCTTAACTAGGTATTATTAGTGATCTAACTATAAATGTGTTCTAAGTGGTTTACATGCTTGGTGTTACAACATTATTCCTATATTAAGTTATTGTAAAATCTCAAGCTCTATGGCCTAAGTATTTACATTTGAAATAAACTCAAAGTTTATGTCTACAAAGTTTGAAATGATTGAATTTACATTAGTTATTGTAAGGTGGTCTATTTGGTTGATTTAGTGTTAAGTAAGCTTAACTAAAAGCTTTCATCATGGATGATGATTTAAGTTTTGGGTTAGTCCCCTAAAAAATCTTATATCTTTGGAACCTTTTTTTAACTAGTTGCTCATTAACTCCTCTTATTGGTACATTTTATATAGTGGTGTCCTTTACTACTTTTGTACTATTTCCTCCATCAAACTACATTTGCTTCCTTCTAGAGTGAGCTCTTCTTTCTTTTCTTTCTTTTGAACATAACTCAAATTGGTCAAAAGCTTGTTGGTATGTAGTATCATAAAAAATAGTGACACAATTGAAGAAATAATCACATAGCCTATTTACAAACCTTTTCACTCTTATTTTTTCAGTTGGTACTAAATGTCTAGCATAATAGGAAAGTCATGTAAATTGAGCATCATATTGTGGAACCATCATAGTCCCCTAAGTTAATTGCTACAACTCTCATGCTTTTGATTTTTTTATGCTTGATGGTAAAAATTAGTCCACTAGTTCAACTTGAAACTATTCTTAGGTGATTGTTCCAATAATTGTAACTCTGGTTTCTATGTTTTAAGCATACCAAGAATATGCTACATTAAGCTAGTAGCATACCAATTCCATAATCATAATATACTATATCCTAATATTCTATAGATTTTTCAACTTGGACAAGGAATTGGTATGGATTAATCATAGGATCAATCTTATTGCACATTGGGTGTTTTAATTTTAGAAATTCATGAATAGTTTGAAGCTTATGTTTGGAAAGTAAGGAAAAGGTGATGACTATCTATTTTCTTCCATATTTGGGTTCAGATTTTCCAAAATTTGAGTTGCCATTTTAGCTATTCTTTCAAAGGTTTATTGTAGAGTAACTACCCAAAATGGTGTTTTAGTTACACTTGCTCATTATCCTTATGCTTATCCTTATTTCTTATAGGTGAATTTGCAAATTTGACATTTTTAAAGCTTCTAATGTGCTCTAATATGCCTTATTTTTCTTACCATACTCCTATAAAAAATAATTATTATTAAAACCTAAGTTTAGTGAGAGGTTTATATTTGTTTCCTCTAGCTATCCTTAACTAAAATCTCTTTTCACATATGATTGTTAGTTTTAAGACTTAATTTCCATAATGACTAAACATCATATACTTTAATACTAATTTTATCATAACCTATGTTTAGGTACATCATGATCAATATGAAGACATCTTACAAACATCTTGACCAATTTTTCTCTTTTTTTTTTCTTTACTCCTACTCTTTTTATAAAACACAAAACTCTAATGACTTTTGACTAGTAATTTCTTTTTTCATATTACTTTTGAAAATTTTAATATACTACAAGTGATCAAACAAAAGCATCGAGGTATGCTATTAAAATTTTAGAAACTCATTTGAAAACCATATAGATAGCTATAATTTTTAGAAATGTCCATTATAAGACATTTTAGTGGATGAAAACTTCACAAAGGCATTGTTTCTTAGAAAACTCATGAGTTTTATCTTTCAAAAGATTATTAATTTTAAAATAAAAATATTTTTGAAGTTCAAGTTAAAAAACATTTTCCTTTAAGAGTATGATAGTAAGAATAGCAAAGATATTTTTTGAAATAGGTAATATAACTTTATTTTAATATCGAATGAAAATTAGTGTAGTGAAGTTTTTGCTTCTTCCTAAGAAAAGAAATATGAGCTTGGTTCATTTGAAGGAAACTATTACTGATCTTTGAAATCTTTAGAATAGATAGTTTAGATGAAATAGATGAAAGATTGATTTGTGATAAAACCTTAACTTAAAAGGAAGAGAGATGATTGACTTTCCTAACTTTTGCAAGGTAAATATTAAAGTAAAATAAATACAATAGAATAAGACTAGGTTAGTAAAAATCAAGAAATTTAAAGATAACTACATGAAATCATATTGTTATTTTTAAAAAATGGAATTGTGATTTACAAAAAAAGACTCCTCCAAGATTTTTCTTTTGAAAGATACTATCAAGAAAATTAGCAATCTTTAAAGAGAGATTTTATAACAAATTGAGGGAGTTCTGTAAAAAAAATGTGAAGTTTTCATATAAAATTATTTCCTTGCTTCTTAAGGCACTAAAAATGTTTTTTTATTATTTTAAAAAAAATAAAAATATTAAAAATTTTAATATAAATTTATATGAATTAATTTGTAAGAGAGATAATGTAGGACTGGCACTTTATGGTAGAAATGAAATATACAAATATCTAGAATAGAATGTGCACATAGTATAGCCTTATGGCTTATTACAAACTAAGTCTATAACGTATTGGGCTTGATTATGAGTCCTTAATAATTCTACATAAGTTCCACTTAAATATTATAAATAATCATAATAGACAAATGCCACACTAATTATTCAACTAGAAATTCAATAGATTATTAGTGAGCAGATTTGAACTTTCTAGATTTGTTGTTCCCAATTTAAAATTAGATAGAAGCTAGCCAAGGGTATCACCTTAGTACTTGATATACGTTGTCTCTCATGTTGGTTAACTATTAAAATAAAATAAACTTTTACTTGGTAGAATCGAAATTAGCTGTAATATATATTCAATCGATAGTCAAATAAGAGCACCAAGGAGTCTATTAGCTAGGGAAATATTTGCAAGAATTTTAAGAAAACACTAGTGATTATGAAACTTAATAAGATATTGTTATGTATTTGGATTATCATATGTAGCGAAAATTCAAAATTTGATCTGAATTCTACCTAGGATCCATGCAAAAAGCATAAATCAATGATTAGGGTTTTACCTATTGGGCACTTGTGTTTCTACTGATCAAAACTAGAGAGGAGATGAATCAAACGCTGGCTGGAAGGTACAACGTCTCTATGGTATCGACACGGAGTGAACAACAACCTCTTACCCTCCACGAATCTGCTAGGATACGTTTTTCTCTATAGGAATTAGGATTAGATGTTTTTTGAGTGATTTAAGGTTTGTATGGAAGCTTTGAGCGTGTGTATAATGTGTTATCCTCAAGCCCCCTTTTATAGAACTTAGGCAAGTCACAATCCTAGTCCTACTAGGATAATGCTTCTAAAATCCTAATCACACTTAACAACTCATTTTATCCTTATCCTAGAGATAATGAGGAGAGATAGGACTTATCTATTAATTATCTAATATTAGATAATATTATCTTATAATATAAATATCTTAATATTAGATAATTGCATATAGTTATTAAATATCAAAATAATATTATGTCATAATATATTTATCTAATATCTGATAACGTAATTATTTGATATTACTTTAACATCAAATAATATATATATATATATATATTACATGAATAACACATTATTATTCTTAATAATAATATATATATTCATGAAAATAAGTCCAATTAATTAGATATTAATATAATTAAAGTTCAATTAATTATTGTCTTATTTCTACTCCTTTTGTATAACCCTGTAGGTTTTTACTACGTTGACAATGACTCATTATTAAGCCATAGACAGTGAGCGCTATCTAACAATACATCACTGCCACTCAAGTAGTAAGAATGTTTGTGATTCGACATCTACCTAATACATGATCAACATTTTGCATCATAACCTTTTTGTAATAATATCCAAATTGAACTGGAGGCATGGAATGTATCATCCTCATCAATGTTCAATTTATATTTCTTGATATTGAGTAGACATAAAATAAATGATTAATATCACATATTAATCTAATTGAGCATGGCCATGCATTTCTAAGTTTCACTCAATCAAAAGGCCCAAAGATATTTCTCTTTTATACACGAGTAACAAAATCCCAACTACATAACTCACTTCCCTCTGCATGATTTATGACACACCCAATCAATGCCCTGTTCATCATCCTGATTAAAGGTGACATAGGACAATATTAAAGTGAGTAATTCCTCATGTAGGGAACCGTAGTGACTTCAGGTCAAAAGGTTTATGTGTATTTGTGATCATATGAGAATAACTTATGACACGTCTATCCATGCAATATTCTCATAGTGGGTCAGTCCAGTACATTGTTCACTAGCAATGTACTCATGTATTGATTTAATATCACATATCCATGATTCGTAATCATCAGTCACTATACATGCTAGTCTCAATGTATTATTACTATCTTTTTTTGTAATAATACTTAACTAGGGGCATTTTAGGAATAGCGAAGCTATTCCAAGGATAATTATTATATTAAGTTATAAATTGCGTAGAATAATAATAAAATTATAAAAATAAAATATAATAATTAAATTGCCTAAAATAAAACATAATATATTGTGTATTACTTCAATCATCTATATGATTAGTTCTAGGACACATACCAACATATATAACTAAACTATTATTCTAGTAGGTTCTAGCCAGTAAGTATATGTAGAAATAGGTATTCATAAGATTATAGAAATAAATTTCTCTCCAAAATTTCATAAATTAATAAAATACTTATTCTGAAAATGAATGGCATGTGGTATGTGGGTTATCTCCTTGTGTCTCCTTATCAATCTTATCCTATATGATCCTAACCATTTGCCTCCTATTGCTAACTGCACCTTTTTTAGCAAGGCACCAAGCTGTAATAATATCTCACCCATAAATACCATACCTTTCAAGGCATCATAGTAAATGCAGTTGCATAGGGCTTCATACATTATTTAATTCTTATAGCATGCCTTTTATTGGTAATTACCAAGTATGACTAAAATACCATTTACATTATGTTTATATATATCTACACACACACACACAAGCTCAAATTTAAAGTGTTTAATGTCTAGAAAGCCTATAGTCTAGATAAAGGTCCAAAATCCATATGGTCTGTAACCTAAAATTTAGGGCCATATTAATTTAAGGCTATAATAGTTGTAGCTTTCTAGTCCTTAAGCTAAAAATTTTTTTCCAACTTTTTCATTGGAAAATTATGAGCCTTAATAAGTTCCAAAGAGCTTATTTTAGTGAAGAAAGTTTATTGGTATAATAGTGTACCTTAACTTACTCTTTAAATTTTTTCTTAGCATTTCTATCATTTTTTTGTTAATTATTTTTTTATCTCTTTATTAACATTAATTATCATTTTCATACTATATATTTTCTCGAATACCTATCACTTATTTTTAACAATAACCTAAATAACTAACTTTCCTAAGCCTTAACTCCTATTTTAAAATTCATAAGAGGTAACTGTTGGTGTGTGTCTTAGAACCAATCATATAAGATGATTAGAGTTATACACAATGTATTATATTTTATTTTAGGCAATTTAATTATTATATTTTGTTTTTATTATTATTATGCGCAATTTATAACTTAATATAATAATTATCCTTGAAATAGCTTTGCTATTCCTAAAATTCCCCTAGTCAAGTATTATTATGAAAAGGATAGTAATAATACATCGAGACTAGCATGTATAGTGACTGATGATTACGAATCATGGATATGTGATATCAAGTCAATACATGAGTACATTGCTAGTGAACAATGTACTGGACTGACCCACTATGAGAATATTGCATGGATAAACGTGTCATAAGTTATTCTCATATGATCACAACTACGCATAAACCTTTGACCTGAAGTCACTATAGTTCCCTACATGAGGAATTACTCACTTTAATATTGTCCTATGTCACCTTTAATCAGGTGACAAGTAGGGCATTGATTGGGTGTGTCATAAATCATGCAGAGGGAAGTGAGTGATGTAAATGGAATTTTGTTACTCTTGTATAAAAGAGAAATATCCTTGGGCCCCTTGATTGAGTGAGACTTAGAAATGCATGGCCATGCTCAGTTGAATTAATATGTGATATTAATTATTTATTTTAAGTCTACTCAGTATCAAGAAATATAAATTGAACATTGACGAGGATGACACATTCCATGCCTCCAGTTCAATTTGGATATTATTACAAAAGGGTTATGATGTAAAACGTTGATCATGTATTAGGTGGATGTCGAATCACAGACATTCTTACTACTTGAGTGGCAGTGATGTATTGCTAGATACCGCTCGCTGTCTATGGCTCAATAATAAGTCATTGTCAACGTAGTAAGAACCTACAGGGTCACACAAAAGGAGTAGGAATAAGACAATAATTAATTGGACTTTAATTATATTAATATCCAATTAATTGGACTTATTTTCGTGCATATATATTATTAAGAATAATAAATTCACGTTTTTATATATATATATATATATTATGTGATATTATTTGATATTAAAGTAATATTAAGTAATTATCTTATCAGATATTAGATAAAAATATTATGAGATAATATTATTTTGATATTTGATAACTATATGCAATTATCTAATATTAAGATATTTATATTATGAGATAATATCATTATCTAATATTAGATAATTAATAGATAAGTCTTATCTCTTCCCATTATCTCTAGGATAAGGATAAGATGAGTTGTTAAGTGTGATTAGGATTTTGGAAGCATTATCCTAGTAGGACTAGGATTATGGCTTGCCTAAGTTCTATAAAAGGGGACTTGAGGGCAGCACTTAATAATCACGTTTTAAGCTTCCATATAAACCCTAAATCACTCCGAAAACATCCAATCCTAATTCTTAGAGAGAAAAAAACGCATCCTAGCAGACGCGTGGAGGGTGAGAGATCGTTGTTCACTCCGTGTGGATACCGTAGAGACTGCTGTACCTTCCGGCCGGCGTTTGATTCATCCGCTCTTAAGTTTTGATCAGTAGAAACACGAGTGCCCAATAGGTAAAACCCTAATCATTGACTCATGCTTTTTGCATGGATCCTAGGTAGAATTCGGATCAAATTTTAAAATTCCGCTGCATGTGATAATCCGAATTCCCAACAGTAACATCTATGAATAAATCTACAAATAAATTCCTTATAGCCTTTCTAAAACTTATACTATTTTGATCATTATTTAGCATTTAAAAAAATATTTGATTAACTTGTTCATAATCTTTTAAAGCCATAATCATGAAAATATGTATTTCTAACCATATTTTTCCTAAAAAAACTCAAAAGAAGAACGGTTAGAGGTAACTTACTAGCAATCAACTTCTTGGATGAAAATCACTTGAGAAATTCAAAAACAAGCTTTTCTTTAAAAGAAATGTAACAAAATGAAGGGAAATTCTTTTTACTTTTCATCATTTTATTTTAAACTACCAAGTAAAAAAAAATTAAGTAAGAATATAGATGAACATACCTCAAGTTTTAGTGAGAAAAGAAAACATGGGTCTTCAAAGAGAGAAAAAAAATAGAAGTATAATGTGGTTTGAGTATTTTTATAAAATAATTTGTTGCTAATAGTGATAGAAGGATGTTTTATTATTTGAAAAGAAGAGTGAGGTATGCAAGAAAGGTATTTTTGAAGTGGTGTTTGTGTAGGAATTTCAGGTATAAAAAGAAGAAGATAAGTTGAATGGATCAATATATGTATTTATGGTAAGGTTGGATAAGAGAGAGACAAAAGGCCTGAGGGAAATTTAAGAAGGTAAGGGATGGTTATTTTCTTTATGGTGCATGAGGAAAGAGAAAATTTTCTTTTTTATTTTTGTCTTTTAAACTAATGAATGGCACTACCTCTTGTCCTTTTGTGTAAAAAATTTGTAAAATTTCCTGCACAAAGCTCATAATGGACAATCATGTGCCATTAAATTTTTTTAATTAAATTTATCTAAAATGTGTAAGAAATTACACTGGCTTTCCAAAAATAGTATGAGTTTATGTCCTAAAAATTTAAAATTTTAGTTTTTGTTGAATAATAAAAATTCCATGATTTTAAAACTACTTCTAAAATTAAGATTTTTGCTCAGATCATGTAAAATCTAATAATGGGTTGTGAATAAAATATTTTTTCTATGTGAAACTTTCTTGTGAATAAAAACAAGTAAAATTTGACGATCTTAAAAACCATATTCGATTTCATGAAATTCACCTATTTTATTTGTAGTTCTATTTCGTACTTTTAAACACTATATATGATGTGATGTCAAAAAATTATGATTTTTGCATCAAAATTTTCCTTTGAATTCTTTTTTCAAAGCATTTTTTCTTAAATTTTTTATGCTTATATGTTTGTAGTAAAAAGAATTCAAAGAATATTAAACTTAGTATACTTGGAATTAATAAATGAAGGTTTCCTTTTTCTATAAGTTTATCCAACATAAAAATCTAATAGATTTAGTACATGGGTTCTATCAACTTTCCCATTAAATGAGCACCTCTTTCTAGTTTTTCCTTTAACTTTATTGAGAAATTTCACTCGATGCCATTGGTGCAAATTGTTTTTTTCTTCACCATGAACTTGTGCCATTTTTTTTGCAAAATCCTACAAAATTTCCAAATAGGCTCAAGTGGGCCTTTAGTTTTATTTTTATAAAAAAAAACATTTAGTTAGGTTTCTAAAAGTTTTTCTTTTTAATTAAAAAAGCACCTTCAAATATTTCTCATGGATTTTTCTTCTAATTAATTACTAATCATAATTTTAATTAGCTTAAGTGATTCTAATTAAGTAATTCTTTTGCCAATGTTACAATGCCTATTGGTCAATAACTCTATCTCCAAGTTCTAATAGCCTCTTTGGGAGAATCTATGTGGAAACATATTCTTCCTTTACTTCTCCTAGCTGGACCTACTTAACTCCTATTGACCAAAGGATATATTAGTTTATAAGTACAAATGATACATAAACAAGATATTGAGAAGAATTGGCTACTATAATGTATAAATTTTACCTTGAAATGCTCATTTGCATTTTGTTCCATGAATTTGGCCCTATGATTGCTAATCACTGAAGATTTATTTCTAAAGCATGTCTATTTTTGTTGTAATTTTAGGATTAATGTAATCCCACCTCAATGATGACTTGAAGTCCCTTTATTGAGTTGGTGTATGTGATAGTACTTTTAAGCATATGTATAGGGTGTTTAGAATATAGAATGTACACTATAAGTAAAAGAAAATTGTATGAAAGATTAGTTATATGTGATTATATTACAAATATGGTTTTTTATAAATATAGAACAAATGTATCCAAATTAAGTGTACATAGTAAAACCTCATCCTGAGTGTTATGCTTCAATTTTGGGAGGACTTTCTTCTAATAAGCATAAGCTATTAATACTTTAGACCATACTACTATCCCAACATAACTATTATATGCTAATCCATTTTCTCCTTTTGCCTATAACTTATCATTGAGCTGAACATGTAACTTTTCACTCTTAACTTGTGTAGCAACAATAGCCTTCAATGTTGTAGGACACCTTATGGCCCTTTGGGTCAAAGTAACTATCTCTTTGCAAGGTTCTATACTCTAGATGTTTAAAAAAATAGTGCTAATTATGTACAATGATACATAGATATAGTTAAACCTTGACATTATTTAATGATGAACAGAGTAGCGCATATACAATTGGTTTCCATAACAAATGCTAGATGGTAGGTACAATAAAATGCATAACTTCCATGACAAATAACTAAACTAAAATTATATTAGTCATCATGCTTTATAGATTTCTTTACTAATTTACATAACTATATATAAAAAATAAATTATTCCATTATATAATATTTCTAATGTCCTAAAATGATACAATTGCATGCAATGACAAAGGCAACAAGTTAAAATGATAAAGGCATTACTACTAAATAGAGCATGATTATGATCATACATCTTAAAGGCAACTAAACCTTAAAAGTATCACCAAATACAATAGATAATATAACCATAAACTTAATCATGAACAAGGCTATTACAATGTCACTATACACATATGTAATATCCTAAGTTAAAATTAAAGTTTCATATATTTAGATACTTGTGGATAATTATTTATTTAATTAATATTTAGTTTTAAATTTATTTTTCGTATTAAAGGTTTTGGAATATTGAAAGCGATATATATAAGATAATATTTAAAATTACTTATTTTAATGGCTATTATTAATTCAAAGTTTATTTAAATATTTTTATAAGGATTTTCACACAAATTTGAAAATAATCTCGATAATTGTGAACATAAAGATATATGAAAGTAATTGTTTATGTTTGGTAAATTATTTTGGAATAGTGGACATTTAAAATAGTTATTTTTTATTTTTAATTTATCAAGTTATTGTATATTGGAAGAAGATTAGAAATAATGGATTTGAGATATTTATTTTTAAGAATCTTAAGTAAGAGTTTTATAAAAATTGAATTTCTATCTAAGAAATGGAAAGCTAAGATTGAAATAGATAGAAAGGCAAGGATGGGATTTAAAAGTGAGATTGAGCTTATGGTACATGAAAGAGCACCAAATAAAAACTTATGGCTCCATTTTTTTATTTGCACTGCTTCTCTTTCTTTTCTCACTCTCTTAGCAACTTTTCTTTCTTTCTTTTTTAAAAAAAAAGTTAGCTACCCCTTTATTTAAGGAAGTCCCCTTTTTTTCCCATTAGTCCCCTCTTTTCTTCACTACCTTTTGCTTTTTCTTTTTACCCATCCATCACTCTGTCCTATTGGTGTGTTTTTGTAGCACACTAGAATTATCACAAGGTATAGCTAGGTTGGTTCCATGTAAAAGGTGTCTAGTGATAGGGAGGCCAGCTTGCAATGGTATCTTTGGCAACCTCCGTTATTGCTACTGGTTCTTCCTCAGTAGGATATAGTTATAGAAAGCATAGGGTGGCTGCAAACAACAAAGCCAAGACCAAGCTACTTTATTTACAGTAGAACATCTTGGAATCCTCTTTCACTAGCATTCTAGCACGCTCTCACCACCGATGAGTTTAAGCTAGGTACTTTTGATGATGGTAAACAATCCTATATCATATAGTTCTAATTTTTGTGATGATTTAAGTCTTAACTTAAGAAATCTTATTTTTATATATTTTAAGAATAATGACTATAGTTCTAAAAAATAATACTTTTGTGTTATATGATACTAACATGCTATATGTAAAATATTTTTAAAGGATTATACTTTTATATTTTGTAAGATCCTAACTTGTTCCAAGCAAAAATCCATTTGTGTGTTGTGTTGATACATGATGATACATGTAAAAAATGCAATTTTTATGTTATAGAATGCTAAAATATTATGGTTAAAGTAATGTGAAGTAGAATATTCTTATATTTTAAAGGATTTATACTTGATTCAAGGAAACCTATTTCCTACAAATTTGAAGAATATGAAAATGAATAAAAAATGAAAATTTTATGTTATAGAATGCTAAAATAGAATGACTAAAATATAAATAAAATATTTTGTTCTACTATTGTGCCGAATTCATGAAAGAATCCAAGAAACCCATTTGGTAAATAAATTTATGATGGCTTTGAAGTAAAAGTTTCATGATATAGATTGTCAAAATACTAGGATTAGCATCATTGTGAAATGTTATAATTTTATATTTTGGAAGATTTCAACTTGAGTTAAAAAAGCTTATTTTGTGCATATTATGTACTCTTAGTAATGTGTCAAAAAATCATATTTTTGCACTATAAGATGATAGAATAATATAATTTAAACCCTTTCTAGAATATTTTATTTTAATATTATGGGAAATTTGAATTGAATTTAGAAAATCCTTGCTTTATTACTTTATCTTGTACATTTGATATTTTAGATACTTGGTGTAACTTTCCTAAAATTAGAATTATATGCTTTTGGAGGAGTTATCATATATGAGAATTTATAACTTTTCAAGGATAAATGGGAAAATAAAGGTCTTAATAGTTTAGGAAGGATAAGTGGCATCAAGTGAGCTTTTCTAAAAACTTTGAAAGGTTATATTTTGATATATATATATATATATATATATATATATATATATATATATATATATATATATATGATTTTAAATTACTATGAAATATTATATTTCTAGTTTCTTATGATTAATTTAATGAAAAGATAATAAAATTACAAAATAGAGAATAGAATAATGATTTAGAAAAAAAATGAATGAATTTAAAATATTTACAAACTATTCTAGTGAATTGTAATATTAGGAGGAAAATGTGAAAAGATAAACATAGATGCTTCAAAACCTCCAAAGATGGATCAGCATTACTAAGTGAGTATATATTTAATCACTAGTTAACATTTTAACAAAATATAGCTTAAATGTTGTGAAAGGTATTTCTTTTATTGATAATATAGATTTTATATTCATGTGTATGTATGTATATATATAATCATGTGTAAATTTAGTTCTATGGTATAATTATAATTAGCTAGTAAAATGAATGTTAATTGAATAGAGTGCATAGTGGAAGTATGATGATGTTATTAATGATTACTAAATGCTTATGATTTAGTTTCTTTTGTCACTTATATACTAAGGACTATGTGTGATTTGTGTTAAGATGTGAACGAGTGTTATGGTCATGCATGAAGGTATGACAATGTCATTAGCTAGATATTATTATACATTGATGTTTGCCTTGTGTTGATAAATAAATGCCTATAATGAAATTGACATTTAAATTAAGATTGAAGAGTTGAATTCTTTTGAATTTATTGCATTATGCATTGTGTTGTGAGTGGCATTGAAATTGGAAATGCAATGGGGCCAATGATGTAAATGCCAGAAAAGAAATTCCTGACAAACAATTAAGAAGGATATAAGAATGGTCTGAGAACCAGATGAGAAATTCTTAACGAGAAGTTGAGAAAAATAGAATATTGACTTTGAGATATAAAGTGGCTACATGTATGTTGCTATAATTGGATATGTGATATGATGTGATATTAAAAATCATTTGTAATTGGATATTACTGCTAGTGTAATTAAGATTATTTATCTGTTATTAGCCTTAATACCTATTTGTAATTGTGAGATCTACCTGAATGTGTAGTTTATGATATGATAATGATGTTGTATGTTAATAGATAATTGATATTTTTGTGAATTGTGATATGAGATATAAAATTATATGCAGGAGAACTCCTATTATGAGCATGGTTTCAGATGTTCAAAAATTCAAGAAAAATAGGTTTTTTAATATCTTAATATTAGTAAATATTTAATCTACGAATATTAATTATAAAATCATTCTCTTGCAAACTAGTGGTAAATGTATGCTTATTGAATTTTTGCAACTTACTCTGTTTTATTTCAATATTTTTAGGTTAAGATAGCTTTTTAAAAGTTATGCCACAAATATAGAGAAACAATGACCACCTGAATTAAAAGATTTGATAGTTGGAGTCCTCTGGAATTAAGATTAGAATTCAAAATTAAAATGCCTTTAATTCAACATTAGATATGTTGAGTTGTTAATTAACATATAAGTTTGAAGTAGTATAGTATTGTGTGAATGTTGTTTGTTGTCATATCTTAAAAATATATAAGTGTTGTATTTTAGGGCGTGTGACCTTCAGGAAGTGTCCAAAAATAGGTGAAACTCTATCTGTTTTTCTATAAAGATTTACAATGAAAATTTGAGTTCCTTTGAAATATGGAAACTCCTATTAGATAGAAAAAATGAAAGGTATTAAGGTTTATGGAAACTAATTTTGCGATCCATGTTGATTATGATCAAAGTTAGGTCATGACAATATACATATACACCCTAACCAAACAAAGAAAAATGATCTTTTAGCATTCAAAATTATGATGAAAATGATATAAGAAGTTGTACTTGAAAATCTTTATGATGACTAGAATGAACATGAAGCTAACTCTCAGTTCAACTAAGAACATGCAAATGGTTTGGGAATCATTAATGAAAAGATGATAGCAGAGGTTATCACCAAGGAAGTGGGTTTCAAAAAGCAATAATGATGCAAAACAAGGACTAAGTGGAAGTTATGCAGCCAAATCATTTGCACATTTATTTTTAATTTGACAACCAATATCTTATATAAATGATGTCAAATTGATACAAAATAGATGTATAAAGTTATGACTATATTTACAAAAACATCACTATACCATCAATTTCAATATCGATTAAATAAATAACCAATATTTTAAAACCCCTTAGCACTTCCAAATTAATGGTTCATGCTCATTTCTTACATTGGTTGAGTATAAAACCAATGTCTTAATCTTTTAAGTATTTTTAAACATGAAAATTGCAACAAAAAATATGTTAGTTATGATCTTAACCATCATTATAAGTTTTCTTGGGATTTTAAAAATGCCATTACATTAAAAGGGACATTAGTTACGGAAACAATTGACATCTTAGGTTAGCTTAGTGCTCACAAACTAATTATTCAAATTCACTTCCAATGTCAGTTAAGTATAAAACTAATGTTGTACGTTTCCTAATATTTTTAAAAATGTCACTATGTCAAAATAGATATCAATTTCACCTTTGATTGACATCTATCAATTGACATTGAATTTTAATTCTATAGTAATATTCCTTTTTATTTATATGAGATGTTTAATATCATATATTAAGTTTTCATGAATGCTCATTGCATTTGTAAGTATTAGATTTAAGTGTACTTTTCAAAGGTGTGGAAACTTCACATATTGAGCAATGAGTATGATAATAGATTTAGCAAAACACTTATCTTTGATTAAATTATTATATATAATCTTTCACCTTTTCAAACTTCTGTTATTCAATGTATTCTTTAAAATTCTTAAAATTGAGGTTTTATAAAGTCATAGAAGATGTTGATTTCTATTTTAAGTTAAAATGTTCTGTAAGGAGAAATATAAGAAAAATAAAGAGTATGAGAGAGTGAAGGATTGGGGGATGGGGTTAGAGTTAAGGGTGGGATATATCCTCTCAATTATTACATGAAATCAAAGTGATGTTGTGGAAATTAAGCATTGATTTTCTAAAACAAATGACATTTAATATTATTTTTCATGATACTAACAAAAAAATGACATAAGTTGTTCTCAATATAATAATCAACATTATTGTCATTATTTATGACATTATACATTTGACATTAAAATGAATATACAACGACAATTGATTAGACATTAGCCGAAAATCAATTTATAATCTTCTAAATATTTAATGTTAATCAACTATCTTGTAATAGTGTAATTTTAAGTCCTCTTCCTTAAGTGCAAGTTGAAGCTAGCATTGTATTTGATTAATAAGATTAATGAATCCACATATTTTTAGTTGGTAATATTTGAATAATAGTGTCTAAAAATAATGTAGTAGACAATAATCGTATCAGTATTTTTTTTTTAAAGTTTAAAATTAAAAGTTACTTTTTGAATTACTGCTTATTGATTAAATTGAGCCACTGCTCTTCTTATTAAAAATTATGATAATTTATTTTACTGTTAAAAATATTTCTTACGCTTTAAAAATAGCCAAATCCGAAGAAGTTAAGCCTTCGTGAACACTTAGACTTTCTCTCACATAAGACCTCAACTTAAATCGAATCATTTAACAAGCAAACAAGCTTGAACTTGAATAAGTCATTTCTTGCATTTAGCACCAAATCATGTCCTCAATTGAATAAGACAAACCAGATATTAAGGCACACACATTCCATTTTCTCTTAAAATAAGTCCAATCTTATCTTTAACTATTTATATACACAATTAATTCACACTGAATGCACATCGTGAGTATCTGACATTAATACAAGACCCATAATTTCACTGTATGCAGGGAGGAAGGGTTATTCTATTTCAAGGGACCAGAGGATGGCGAAATCGAAAAAAATTCATACATTTTTGGAATTATTTTTTAAAAATTCATATATAAACTTTAATAATTAAACAGTTTTCATTAAAATCCACAGTAAATATTTTAACTACTGTAAAAATATTTTGCTCAAAAATTATGATTTTAAGGTTAGACGGTTATGCTGTAAAATCCATAGCAGATGCTTTCCTTTGTCTCCCAATTCATCACACCTCAGATCAATGGGCTTCCCAACTTTATATATCATTTTCATCGTTAGTTGCTTCTTGACTTCATTCTCGCCTTATGCTCATCCTTAGCATTTCATAAACATGACTATCTTGATTCCAAACAATTCGGCAGCTATCTATAGGAGGCACCTTATTGTGACAAAGAAAGAGCCTAAATTTTGTTTGACTTTCTCGGTTGGGTAGGGATGTGATAGAAAATATTTTTAATTTTATTATAATATTAAAATGTCAATATAATATTAATTTTACTTGTATTTTAATGAGTAAAATATTTTGACAACATAATCAAGTAAATACTAAAATTTAAAAGAGTTTAAATTATCACCCTTAAATAAAAGGAGCCTAAATTTTGTTTGGCTTTTTTGGTTGAATGGGAGTGTAATAGAAAATATTAATAATTTTGTTGTAATGTTGAAATGTTAATATAATATTAATCTTACTTGTATTTTAATAAGTAAAATATTTATGTAACATAATTAAGTGAATGTTAAAATTTAAAAGAGTTTAAAATTAATCCACCCTTAATATAAAATATTTTAGATTGTCGATTAATAAAAAAATGTAATTAAAAGATAACAATAATTAAATTTTTTTTATAATAATAAAGAAGTTTTAATAATTTTCACTATAGCAAAAAAGACTTTTAGCGACGACAATTGTCGTCGGTGAAGAATGCTCGGTTGTCGATAAATGCAAAAGTCGTTGTTGAAAATATCATCAGTATAGTTTTCATAGGTAAAACAACCAACATCGATGACATCTAGTCATCGCTAAAAGTACGACCTTCTACGATGACTTTATCATCATAGAAAACAATTTCAAAATTTAGAAAATTTTGAAAATTGATTTTTAGTGACGACAATGTCATCGCTATTGGTCAAAAAGTCATCGTTGAATCACGGACTTTTAGTGATGACATTGTCGTTGCTGTAAGTTCGAGATTCAGTGATGACATTGGCTTCAGCGACAACATTTGTTGTCGCTAAAAGTCTAGGCTTCAGTGATGCATTTCTCATTGTTAAAAGTTTGTGATTCAACAAAGACATTTTGCACCTATAGCGATGACAATGTCACCGCTAAAGATTTTTTGAATTTTTTTAAAAAATTAAATTAAAATTGTTGTTATAATTAAGTGTATTTCAAATAATATATTACATTTAACAATATATTCTAAAATATTCTGTTTGAATTCATTTGGATTATATTTATCTTTTTTGAATTTAATTTAATGTAAATCATACCACTATAATACATCAATAGTACTAATAATAATGTCTAACAATTTGATCCAACATAAAAAAAATGAATAATCATAAAGCAATTGTAAAAACAATATTTATATGAATAAATTATATATACACAATCCATGTAAATGTGTACATATGAAAAATATAAATATACATATACATAATATATTATGGGGAAGGGAGGTGGAGGTATGTCGATGCATCTTCATCAGTGCCATCATCATCATCATTATCATCCTGGCAATAAAGACGATAAAACGATAGTGATGGCTGAGAAGGACTAGATGGCTGAGCGGCAGGTGCAGTCACAAATCTACTTGGTCCAAGCAATGTAGTAGTAGCAAATGGCGCAGCTGTAGGATAACACCTTGTTGTCTAAGAATGGAGGTCATCTCAGTAAGGTAAGTCCTAAGTTGCTGCTATATCTATTGCTACTGTGTAATCTGCTGCTACTACTCCTGCTCTTGAATCAACTGCTGGCTTTGCTGAAACTGCTCCCGACTCTGCTGTAACTACTCCTGCAACTCACCGACCTGAGACACGGATTGTGAGCTCACCCTAGCACTAGAAGTGCTTACCAAATGAGAGGACTGACTAGCCAACACACGCCTAACAACCCTTCTGTACTCTCAACGAGTGCCAAGTACCTTATCAGTGATGGCAGCCTCATCTATCTATACAGGAGTCACAGGTTAACTAGTGGATGATACACTAGACTATGTGTGCTGAGTCATGAGATCAATCATCCTCGCCTTAAATTATCAAAATAAAATTCAATAATAAATCTTACAAGATATATTTGTAAAATTTTATTTAAAATATAAAATTCAACTAGCTTGCATATTGCCCCTGAGGAATTAGATGCACCTACTCCCCCGACCTATACATGTATCGGTCCTTAAAATTCTCAAGAACTAACTATAACTCACTAGTATCTCTATTTTTTGTTCATTTTTTGTAAGAAAAAAAGTATGAAATAAATGAATAATGAAAAAAAAGCTATCTAGCAAAATGTACATTTAAAAATAAATAAATAATTTAAATTATCTTATCAAAATGATGTGCAACAATAGACTTTGACCCATCTCGATCATTTATGACCTCTGCGCTTTATTATTTGCATTCCTCCCGGACAACTCCTGCAAATTAAAAAAAATAATATTAAATTTTTATGTTTACAATTTAGATATGTGAAATAATGACTTAATCCCATAAAATGTCATACTTACCTTGTACTTGTCATTGTCAAAAAAGTCCACACACCTCTGCCATGTCTGCGGTGAGACAAATCGGGGCACATAACATCTAGCATGATCTAAATCATAGTCCTGGTATCAATCGCCTCCATGCTCTAAAAAATACTTATTCAACCTATACTTCCGATCTTTGTACAAGTCTGTAGTAGTCCACATCAAACTGGAGATCGCTCTATCCCGGTCACCCTTAAAGATGCCCTGGAACTCGAAATGGGACTGTATTAGAAGACATTTAATAAATTTATAAGTAATATATTTAGAAATTTCAATCTTAGAAGGATTAATTCAGCAAATGGAAGAGATAGATACTTACACAAACCTTTTGCACAACTTTATCTCGGATTTGCTGAGGTACAACTCGCCATAACTTATAATAAGGCGGCACATGGGCTCAGATTATGCTGCCAATATCATGAGGGAGATAGCTAGCATTCTCACCAACTGCATGTCATGTACCAGTCATATCGAACTGTACAGGCACCGGTCTCCTTCCACCCCTACCTATCTCCTCGTGCAGCGTGAGGGACCTATTCAAACCCCTCTTTCTCGCAGTTGCCACTTTAATAGATAAAGAAAAATTTCAATACCATAAATAGGATATTTAATCAATTTTAAGTATGCACACTTAAGAACAGATACCTCATCCTTCACACTGTAATGGAATGTGGGTGGGTTGCTACGGTGGGTTGCCTCCGGCATCACCTCAATGGTGTCATGTCTCGACATGCATCATAATTGAAATAATATACATTATACAAGTAGTTAATAGAGAATCTATAGTCAAATTGAATGATCAAAGGGTACAACTTTTTGCAATCATATAGATTATTTAAACAATCATGCTTATACGATTACGAGTTGTAGTTAGCATATCTTATTTTATCTCTAGTTTAAATCAGTGTCGGTGAGTCTAATAGATTCATGGTCATCAGTTTCTCCTTCGTTATCAAATTGTAAAGGCCCTTCATCAGTATAATTATCAATCATTTCGTCTTTAAAACTATCGTCATCATCGATGAAGGCATCTTCTCCATAAGCGCCAGATCCAACATTCTTGGAAGGTGGAATGATTGAAGGACCATTTCTTTAACTACTTAGATCTACTAGATAGAAATCTCCAAGATCAACTGTAAGGTTAAAATTAGATGAGTTACTATCTTGTAGAAATAATAAGTCCTATGCATTATCTCCATCACAGGGTAGATCCCATATGTCACGATGCACCAAATTATAGACGACCTTCCAATTTGGTCCATTAAGGAGATCCTCAGTGTAAAATACTTATTTTGCTTAGGTAGCAAGTTTGTAAGGATCATCTTTGCACCATTACCCATTAATGGAGATGCTTATGATATTCTTGTCAATGTAAAGTTTTTTCTTTGTAGGATCAGTATCATACCACTTACATTTAAATAAAGTTACATTGCACTTATTTAAATAAGTCAACTCAATGATTTCTTCCAGTACACTATAGAACATGTTACCATCAGTCCCTGGAATAGAAATGCCACTATTTTGCATTTTATGCTTCGCATCCCGAGTTTTAACTACAAAGCGCACTTTATTCACAATACATGAAGAGTATATCATGATAGTAAAACTAGGACCGGAGGCTAATGATAGTAGCTCTTTGGTGGCCTTTGGAGAACCGTTCTTATATAAATGGTACATATAAGAAAATAGCAATTTTTTCAAGAATTAAATTGAAAGATTAGTAAAAGTTATGAACAATATTTGGAATATTAGTTTAATGAATTTAGGAAGAACGAACCCTTATCTTT
This sequence comes from Sindora glabra, assembly GCA_020226215.1. Lineage (NCBI taxonomy): Eukaryota > Viridiplantae > Streptophyta > Magnoliopsida > Fabales > Fabaceae > Sindora > Sindora glabra. The sequence goes on along the minus strand of CM035228.1, from coordinate 49,419,338 downwards.
GAGTAAAACCATGAGGGGAATTTTATTTTTTGTAAGTTGTTAATATTTTCAGCACCACTTCGTTCGAGTTCCAGTCAGTGCACACTATAGAACATAGGAATCTTAGTCTATTATAATCACCAAAAGGAGAAAAACATAAATGACCATAGATACTTACTGAAAATACTTTTCAATCTTAATATAATTATTCAAGATGTACCATACTACAACATCTCGATCCTTCCTATCAAAGTAAGAAATAATCTTCTTCCCCACTAGTCGACATTGGGATTGAAACACCGACAATGCCTTTCTTATTTGACTAGGTGCTACATTTTAATTTTTATTAGGCTGGTTGAATCTAGTTTCCACTCCTTCCAAGTACATAGAAAAAATGTTAATGCCTCGTCAACAATATACCTTTTTGCAATTGAATCCTCTGGTTGAGCACAATTTCAAACATAATCCTTCAACTTTTTTATATATATCTCGTATGGGTACATCCATCGAAAATGATCGGGTCCACCTTCCAATGCTTCATCTGCAAATGCATCACCAAGTGAACCATTATGTCAAAAAATGTTGGAAGGTATATCTTCTCAAGCTTGCATAAAATAATGATAATGTCTTATTTGGCTTGCAGAATATCCTTCCTATTGAGAGTTCTAGCACATATTTGATTGAAGTTGCATAACTTAACAAGTGGATATGATAATTCCTTTAGTAAAAAAGATCGAATTCCTGGTCCTAATAATCTTTGCATAATAACATGACAGTCATGTGATTTCAACCCCTTCAACTTCATATCACAATCTATGACATTCTTACATAGACTCCCAGCAAACTCATCTGAAAATTTCATATTCTTTATATATAGGCAAAATCATCTTTGTTCTTCCTAGTTAAGTCTCTATGCAGCATGTAGCTTGAAAAATAAATCCCTCTACTCATATAGATGTAAGTTAGGCCTTATCTTCATGTTTGCTAGATCTTATCTTGCATTATCCGTTTCTTTTGTTTTGTGTTCAATATCTAATAATGTACCCAGAATGCTATCATATACATTCTTCTCACATGCATCACATCAATGTTATGTCTTAAGTTCATTGTCGGCCAATACGAGATATTAAAAAATATACTTCTCTTGCTCCAATTAAGTTCATTAGTACCCCTCTTTCGCTTTAAACCACCAAATTGAGCATGTTTTCTAAGAAGTCTCTATGCTACCTTTCCCAATTGATCCATGATAATGTTATTGATAAGAGGACAAGGAGAGGTTTCCTCTCTGACCTCCCATTGAATTCTTTCTTGTTTCTCCATGTGTGACTTCTTGGAAGCCAACGGCGATGAACAACATAAGCTATTTTTTCTTTAACTTGAATTGATGGAGTATCCAGATTGCATGTAGGACATGCTTTGTATCCTTGTTCGGTCTACCTAGATAGACTACTTCGAGCAGGAAAATCATTTACAGTTAATAGTAAAGCTGCCTATATGTTGAACATCATATTTGTATTCATATCTAGAGTTTCAACTTCTCTCTCCCAAAGATGCCTTAACTCTTCTACAATCGGTTGTAAGAAGATATCAAATCCTTGCCTGGCAATTGTAGCCTTAGGATTAATAGAGTCAACATGAAAAAAGACTGATTCATGCATACCTATGGTGGCAAGTTATAAGCAGTCATCACCACTGGCCACTTGCTATAAGATAGGTTCCTATCACTAAAAGGATTAAATTCATCTGCACTTAAACCTAACATAATGTTTCATGAGTTAGCAGAGAAATTAGGCTACCTCTTATCGAACTCTTGCTAAGCTTTTCCATCAACAGGATATTGTATTATTCCTTCCTCTTTTGACTTTCTAGTGTGATGCCATATCATATTCTTCACAGTATGTCTCAACCTATGCAAACACTTTAACTGAGGAGCTAATGAAAAATATCAAACCACTTTTTAAGGCACCTTCTTTCCTTTTGTATTTTTTTCTACTCATCGACTCTCTCCACAAATTGGACAATTATCCTCGGAAGCATATTCTTTCTAGAAAAGTGCGCAGTCATGTTTGCACACATGGATTGATTTATACCCCAATCCTAACTTGTTGAGCCATTTCCTTGCACTATAGTACGATTCAGGCAATTTATTGTTGTTTGGAAGTACCTCTTTTAACAACTGCAGAAGAGCATCAAATAACTTATTTGTCCACTTATGCAGAACCTCCAAGTGCATGAGTTTCACTAGAAAAGTTCAAGGCTGAAAACTTTATGCATCCTAGATACAATTCTGTTTCTACTTGCTCGAATAGGTTATCGCAACTACTATAATTTGTTCCAATGTCTCTGTCAGGTGCATTCTCATTCCTTTCCACATCATTGCAAACATCATCTTCAGGTACATTAGGGTTGATAAAATCATGTATAATATCTGCCAACTCATCTCTATTGTTGGGAGATGCCCCCTAAGTTTCCCTCGAAGTTGAAACATCTATTTCACCATGGTGTACCTAATTTATAGATAATGGATATAATATATGAAATCCATTATCTATAATATGTGCCTCCAATGTTAGTAATGTTTGGAATATTAAATTCACACACTTTTTGCATAGGCATTTGATCAAACATTTTTTATCAACAAAGTTTTTAGCTCTTTGAACAAATTCTACTACACCATCCCAATACTCATCTTACAAGCAATTTAGTAGATGTATCTAACTTTTATCTATAGACATTATATCACTAAATTGGAAGAAAATAGCTTTAGGTGGAATAAAGTATTGTGATTAATATTTGAAATGTACCCTAAATACATTGTATCACTCAAACTTTGAAGGGTAAGGTCTTATCTTATTTGAGATATTTCTGTAGTTATGATTTTTTTCAATTTATCCACGCTCATCATTTGCTCCATGCAAAAATTTTGACAGCATCTCCCTATAGTTCTCTAAATGTGTAAACTATATGCCTTTATAGTTTATACCCAGAGAACATTAGGATGCTAAGATATTCCCACAATATCAAACAAGAGCTAGATAAATTGTTAATAACAACTACAGGACATATCTCAAACTGTCTAACTTTTCAGAATAATTCAAAGGTTAGTTGATGTATAGAGAACAACCAACCCTTGAACGGGTCTAAGCTTATAATGTAAGTGCAAATGTAGTTCTATTTAAAATTATTGTAAAAATATGTTTACAATAATTAAAAATAAAGATACGACATTTTATGATAATCATTATTTAAGTATTAGTATTGTTATTTAAGTATCTTATTACTTGGATTATTGATTTTTTAAAATATCCATAACAATTGCTATACTTCACAATAAATTTGTGGGAATTCGACACGTGTAACCTATTCTACTTTATTTATAAGGTGCACAATTCAACTTTTCTAGAGAGACATGTATTTTATAAGTACTTATAAATTATCAAACGAGAAAATTTTTCAAATTTCTATTATTGTATGATCATTTTGATTATTTTGCTAGGAAGTCTTTTCGTAAGAAATAATATATATATTTCTTATGTCACAGGTTATTATGTCATAGGTTATTATAACTAAATAATAACATTTATCATTATAACATTGAAAGAAAGTAAGTTTCTACTCACAAAATAGGAAACCATTATTTGTCAATATTTCTTTTAATCTAATACTAAAGAAATTAAATAATTTTCAGCAAATTCTAAGAAGCTTTAGGATAAATAACACTGAATTAATATCCAATAGATTATAGCACTAGTAGATTGGGCTTAAAAAATATTTTACCGTATATTTATTGTTAATTTCATAAGTTATTCATCAATATAATATTATTGTAATTTTAGCTATTAGAATTATGTACTTAACATATATTTTCTAAAATAATTAAGAAATGTTTTGTAATCTTCAAAAAATTATATTCCTTATTTTAAAAATTAATTTTTAATCAAAGAAAAAAATCATATTACATAGTGAGAAATTGTAAATAAAAAAATAATTCACTTAATAACAAAATTGAGATTGAAAATAACAAAATAAAATTCAAAAAATATATAAATATTATTTATTTTGATTATGTTTAGAGTTTAATTTTAAAAAATAAATTTAATAAATAAATTTTAAAAATTGAACAATTATAAAATTTATTATTTTTAAAAGTAAAAAGTAAAATTAATTTATCCATAAAGGGATGATTTTCATGTGACCTCAAGTTTAATTGACTTTTTCTTTCTATGTAATATAGATAGTATAATTTGGATTGTTAGGTTTGATTTTCATGTGGTCTCAAGTTTGATTGAATTTTCTTATTATGTAGTGTAAATAGTATAATTTGGATTGTTAAGTTTCAATTTCAATTTCAATTTCAATTTTAATTAAAAAAGAGATTATATTATTATAATCTCTTATTTTCTAAGCTATCTTTACATACTTATTCTAATTTCCTATGTTACATTATTTCAACAAAACTAATACAAAGTTATAATTTAAGGGATACATAATAACAACAAAATTTATATTTACAAATTTTATGCTAAGTTAAATTTACGTAAATAAATTTAATATTTACAACATGCAAAACTAAATGACACGGAGTTTCATATTAAATTAAATATACTATCAACTCTATTAATTTATTACAAATTATTAATCCCATAGATAACATTTTATAATAAAAATATTAAAAATTTTAATTCACATACCTCAATAGCAAAAATCTACTGATCAAATATACTTTGAATACTTCACACGAACAATGATAATTGCAAATAATAATTAACGAATTAAAATATGGAATATACAAAATTAATACACATCAACATATATAAAAAATAAATTACTAAATTATAAAAAATTTATAAAAGAAACTTACCTCAAGTCCATTGCTTCTCTTTTGTAACTACGCGAATGAGAGGCGAGAAGGCGTCGATGGTATATATAGATAGACTTTTCAGCGATGACAAAAAAACTCGATCATTGGTGAAGAGTTGTTGGTGAAAGTTTGACTTTCAGTGACAACAATGTCATCGCTAAAGGCCTCTCTTTTTTTTTGCCAGATGTTGTCGTTGAAAGGTCAACCTTTCATCGATGACATATATCATCGCTAAAGGTCTATCTCGAAAATTGAGGGAGGCTTTCAACGATGACACTTGTCATTGCTAAAAGGTTAACCTTTCACCGATGACATATGTCATCGCTAAAGGCCTGCCCCAATTTTTTAGACTGACCTTCAGTAACAACAAATGTCGTCGATGAAAGGTTGACCTTTCAGCGATGACATTTGTTGTCACTGAATAATCAATATTCCCGCCAAAATTTTTTTAGGCTCTTTAGCAACGACAAATGTCATTACTAAAGCCTGATTTTTTCCTACTACGCTTTTTCGGCTCCCTCCAAAAGTCATTTAAACTTCACTAACGACAATGTGGTCAGAAATACTTTTAGCGATGACCGAATTTTTATCATCACTAAAAATATTGTCGTTGTTGCTTCTTTTTGTTGTAGTGTTTTTTATAAATATAATCATACATGATGGAAGAAAGCATAAAATTGATTTACACTTATATTTGATCAAATTTAAATTCAATTTAAAAATTAATTTCCTTACCATTAATATTGAAATTCTCAATAATAAGATTGAATGAGATATTATTTGGGACCAATGTTCGATATGCCCGAATTCCTTGGCAAATAAGATTCTTAGTTTCAGCTAATATTAAATACTTGGAACGGAAAAAAAATAGTATATCATTGCAATCACCAATAAGAAAATTAAAAAACTTATAAAATTAAAAGTTATTTTTTTAATGATTTGTTATTCAAATTTAATTAACAATGATTTTTACTATAAATTGGTTAATTAAGTGGTATCAAATTGAGTACCAAGGTATTCCAGATTCAGAGGAGTTCAATTATTGAAGTTGTTATTATTGAGAAGAATTTATTATTTAATACTCCTGCATTAAAAAAATCCCGTGCCGGAAAATACAAAAATATGAGGGTGCAGACCAATTTTTTTTTAAATTTCCACCATCGATAGTGATAGTTGTTGGGTCAAGTGATATCCAAATTTTTTTTGAAGATTTTATCTTCTTTCTGCATGTTGAAAATTTGAGATGCACCTATTTTACAATGCAGTTTCTCTTTAAATTTATTATAATCTAAATTCCTAAATTGGCAAGCTAATCATTCCGTGAAATCCTGATTACTATAGTAATATATAGAAATCAAAGTAGGTTTTTGCTAATTTGGAATAACTAAGATCATGAAGTTATCCTTTCAACTTCGTGAGAGGAATCTTTTTGCTGGGAAGCTAGGGGGACTAACGTTGTCACTAAAATTTTATTAAAGTGCTAATAATTTTCAAAAATTTTATCAATTTATTAGTTACAAATTAATGTTATTTTATATTGAATTCATGATATTAGATAAATCTAATCGTATTATAATATTAAAAATTTCCTTGCTCAATTATTTTATGTGGAATGAGCTATTTTTATAACGTAAAAGTTTTACTAATTTTTCTCAATCACTCTTGTCAAAGGTTTAAATTGTTATTTATAATCATAATATTACATTAATTATAGTGTTATTACAACTTTTCACAACTTTAGGTTACAAAAATTATATTATTTTATATTTATTCATAATTTTATTAATCACAATTAAATCGTAATTATAACCGCAATTGTAATGTAAAATCATTCCATCAAGCAATCTCGTTTAAGTTCTTCACACCCTAAAAATTGTTTATATATGTGTCGTTTTTATGGTGAAATTTAATAATTTTTTATTAAAAATTGAAATTTATAATATGTATATTATAAATTTGATTTCAAAATATAAAAAATGTAAACATTTGAAATAATATTAAACATTAAAAATTTTAAAATAATATTAAATATTAATATCGTTAACGTTAGTTTAACGAGATAATAACACTGGGAAGCACGACTCTTGTCTCCCCCTCGTATTGCCGCCGGTTGTGCATCTAGTATTGTACTCTCTTTTCCGCCATTATTTAAACCAAACTGTCGGCCATTCAATCTTATTCATCCCTTTAACAATTTTGTCCCCAGACCGCACTCATGTGAAGACTCCGAACATAATTTAAAACTTTGAAAAATTTAATGATATATCACTGATATAATAGTATAACGATACACTATTAAATTTGACTATTAATTAAATTTATAAAATTTAACTTTTCAAAAAAATAAATGTAATCAATTATTAAATTTAGTAATATATTATAATCTCTCCCTAAAATTATTATTTTTAAATATAAAAATATATCACTCAAAAGAAGGATTACACCAATAAGGAGATATATACGTCCCTAATATCATAATCTAACAAAACACAGTTCTCTAGAGGGAGTCGCTAATACATTTATCTTATTACTTGCAATTACAGTATTTTTTTGCCACAAATCAACAACTATATTAACTTCTTTATAAATATACCTCAGCCTTAGATGACCCAATTGTTGAAATAAATCTTTGCATTCCTTAATAATGTTGTTGACAATAGATGTAATATCCCGAATTTTCAATTCTATTATTTGAATCTTTAATTTCTGAGGCTGTAGAAACAAAGAGCACATTTGAATTAGCTTAGTAGGTGAATCTTAAGTTGAAAGGAATTAAGTGTAAAGGTAATCGAAATTCTGAAGGAAAAAGGGGAGTAGGGAAAAGAATTTATTTTCCTAAGCAGTATAAATGATCAGAGGAGGTTAGAAAACCCTAAAAAGGGGAGTTATCTAAGTCTGACAGTGTAAGGAATTTTAAACAGACAGAGACCCTATGGACTAAATTGTAAGAGTGCAGAATCGGGTGTGGTTAAAGTGTAAATAATTAAGGATTTAGGATTTAATGTGAATAACTAAGATTTTGGGGTGCAATATGTGATTTTTATTAGTGTGACTAATAGATTTATGACAAGTGTCATTGTTAGAAAAATAATGGCAAGAATAGCCTTACTTTTGGTGAAAAAGGACTAAAATACCCTTGGAAATCTCAAAAATGACCAAAATGCCCTTAGAAGCTTCTTGAAAAGTCTTCTTTCTTCTCCATTTCTCCAAAAAGCTGTAGCAACTCCATGAAAGAAGCTCCAAAACGTGCAGGAGAGAGAGAGAAAGAGAGAGAAAGTTTCTTTTGAGTTTTTCACCCAAAAATAGTGAGTTTTAAGCTTAGTGGTAGAAGGGAAAGTTGCTCCTGGAATTGCCATAATTGAATATATTATGCAGATAATATATATAAATATAATAATTGGAATTGCCATTAAAATAATATGATTCAAAATTATAATCACCAATATGATTAGTTTTAGGGTATATACACTAACAGTCTTGATGGAGGATCTTAAGTTTAGCTAAAAACATTAAAAAAAGGTGATTCTTAGGAGGTAACCCAAGTTTTTTAGATTTGTTCTCTCTTTTCTTTCTCTTTAATTTACTTATCCTTTATCTTTCTTCATATTGATATGCTTTATATTAAGGATAAAGTAAAATTTAAGTATAGGGGAAACTTCTAGGAATTATTTTATGTTTTGTGTCTTCATTTAATACTTTTGAAAAAAAGAACCAAAAAAATTAAAAAAATGTATTTTTCACTTGATCTTAAGTATTTTTAAGTCATTTTAGTTACTTTTCATTAATAATGATTTAAAATTTTTCTTGAATAGAATTCAATTAAGGTTAAATAAGATTCATAACATGATTAAATGAATGATTTTACTTTTTGAAATTGATTGGTGTAGTAATGGATTTTAAATTTGTAGATTAAACTTGGTAGCATGACTATCCTTGTAAGACTTTAAGCATTATGTTGAGCATTTATGCTATTACTTTTCTTTCTTGTGTGATATTCTTCTATGATTTATTTCTTTAGAACTTACTTTGATTCTTTTTAAGATTACATTTGCATATGCATGCATAAAAATGATAAAGGTATTCTTTTTTTGTTTAAGCTAAAGCCATATAGCTAACCTTAAATTTTTATCTTTATTGAGCTCTCTTGAACTTAATTGCCTTTTTCTTTGTTGATTAACTTATGAATATTTTTCAATGAAAAATCATTTTCTTTACCTAATCTTGGGGATTAGTAAAGTATTTAAATTTTTATGAGAAAGGTCTTTTAAATAAGTGTGGGGGTATGTGAGTATATATATTAGGAAATTTTATTGGCTTCAAGTTTAAAAGTTAGTTGAAATGAAGAAAAAAGAAAAAAATAGAAAAAAGAAAAAAGTCAATAAAAAGGAAAAAAAGAATGAAAAAAGTTGGAAAAAAGTGAGGAAAAAAAACAAAAGAAAAAATGGCAAAAAGATATTGAAAAAAAAGAAAAAGAAAGAAGTTGATGTATGTTTAAATTTGAAGTTAGGTTATTATGTTAAGGTATTGTTCATGATTAATCCAGAAGTTTATAGTTTAAGTGTTCTATTAATTTATTTGGTTTCTAACTTTTTGTATCTTCAATTTCCCTTTCTTTTTTCTTAGTCATATTACAACCTTGAATAAAGTCTTTTTGATTTGTATTGAGCGTATGATTTAAATAGTAGAACTAGATGATTAGCAAGCTTATGATAAAGTAATTTTATAAAATGAACTTGAGGAAAATAATTACTCTAAACACTTGAAAGTTGGAAAGTGAATATTGTGAGAATTTATCATATTAGTTTACTTTTTTTAATAAAGTTGCTATATTAGTCAATTTTAAGTTTGTCAAGATTTTTATTCATGATATGTTATGTCTCTTGATGGCTTTGGTTATTCTTGTTTGTGGATTTGTGATTTTAAAATTTTTTAAAGTAAGTCTTTTATTTTTAGTTTTGAATAAAGTTATATCTTGCCTAAAGTTGTGTAAAGGTAAGGTATGGAAAAATTTAATGTGCAAGATTTTATTTATATTATTTCCTCCTATTTTACACATTTTAATGTGTTACATATGTTTAATTTTCAAAAATTAGCCTTATTATGTGACTTAGGGTTAGTTTTCCAATGTTTTGAAATTATTTAGTTAATGTTGGATATTTATACTATTTTAGTTTTTAGCTATATCTTAAGTTCCAAATATTTGATTTGGGTGATCTTTATATCTTTGCTAAAGAAATCTCTACAACTTTTATATTTTAGTTAAAGTCCAGTTTAAATGTTTGGAAAAGTCTAATTTAGCTAAGAAGTTAAAGTTTTATTTCTATCCAAGCTATGCCAATTTCATATATTGGGTCATATCTAGAGTTTTAGATGTCTAATCAAGGTCAAACTAGTGCTTAAAGTTTCCTAAAACCTAACCATATAACTTTCATATTTGGAGTTTAATAAAACTATATAATTTTGACAATTTTATATTGGCTTGAAGTCAGACCTATGAGATTTTACTATAGTAAATCTTGTAATGCATCATTTTGTAAATTAGGTTTTGAGCTTCTAAAACCAGAAAGGCCCTATTCTCTGTAACCCTAGAAGGCATATGATTTTAGTCCATTAGGTTTTATTTTCTCCTTTTCAAGTTCCTTTTTCTTCAGCCATAAAAGGCAAAGTTTCTAATTTATTCAAGGAATTTAAGGCTTAACTCCATTTGGATTATGAGATTCTAAGTTGTAGTGTTGACTTTTTCTAATTGATTTTCCATTTTTACTCATTCTTTATGCTAATTACTTGGAATTGCATAAGTTAAATGTTGATTTGGTATAATTTATGCTCAATCTTGTGACTTCTAATATCTATTAATTTTTATGTTCAATTGTTAGTTAGTTAATCACTATTCTTCACATGGGAACAGAAGGTTGAAAGATTAGATCAAAGGTTTCTGGTTTAATTCTTCAATTCAATTGGATTTTATTTTCAAATTAATTTCAATCTTGTCTTACAGATTTATAACAGCTGCTTAAATCTACTAATCTTAACTGATTAAATTCTAAATAATTATCTAGCGTAAAATTCATAAATTATTGGAAGGGTTTCGAATAATTCAAGATTAAAAAATTAATTAGATTTATCAAATATATTTGATTTGTGATTATTCTACATACAAGGTTTCAGATCCTTTGATCAAATATTTTGCTATATTATTTTTTACTTTTCTTTGCTATTTCTATATTCTATTTTATTAATGCATACAATTTAAATTTTGAATTAAAACCTCCCCCCATTTAGTTCTATTTGCATTTAGTCAATTTTGTTTTGTATTCTACATACCATATTGCATATTTGTATTCTATTCTATTTTGTATTTTGTTTATAATCATAGTTAGTAAATTATTGTAAAAGTATATATCAAGTGGATCATTAGGTGTTCAACCTAACTGTTATCCTATATTACAAAATTTTTATCAACTAGTAATATATAATTTTCAATTTGTTACAATGCACATGTTAGTGGGGTGGATAGACATACAATGTCAATTATTTAAATTAACCAAGGTTATATTTTGAGTATTAGATGTTGATTTTTAGAAAATAAACAATGTTTAATATTATTTCTTAATATTATAGAAACATAAATGATGTTAGTTTTCTCAAAATAAAAACTAATATTATTGTTATATTTCATAATAGTTTACAAATTGACATTAAAACCATACAATTCTTAATTATAGGTTAGTGGTTTTCCAACATGTAAAATCAGTTATTCTATAGTAGTGTTGGTTTCATTAATCCAAATAAACTGATAGATACTTCTAATATATATGTATGTATATATGTATGGATGTATGGATGTATGTTATTTATATGAGAGCAAGTATCTCAGTATCATTTTAAAGATGAAACTCCCACATAAGAATAATTAAAATAGCTCTTTTTGATTACTTAATATGCAATCCTAAACATTTAAAACTTTTGCACAAAAGTAACTAACCAAGTTATGGTTTCATACATTTCTCCTATAAAAATGAATAAATAATAACTAAATAACTCTTATCAAATGGGATACATCCCATTATTATAGAAATCACACTCTTATTAAGGTATCTATATCCCTACTTTTCAAATTTGTACATTTATCCAAATGGTCAAGTCCCTTCATATTAGAACTACTTATCAAAAGGTCCAAAATTTGATTCTTATTATGAATCACACTCTGGGCTCATAAACCTTATAACTATAGGCAAAAAATGTTAGCACGGACACATTAATACTATAAGAAATTAAATAAATAAGACTATATGGAGGCATAATGCCAAGCAGTCTCTTGGTTAGTGATAATGATTAAGCAAATGATAGGATAGGGTCACTCCCTTAATTATTGGAAATCTTCTTCTAAATGTTATTTACTAATAGATGTCAAGTGTTTAATGGATTACATGTTAGTTTTGAATTGACATCTAATCTAGTATCATTACATATTAGTTTTTACATTGGTTATATAACCATCGTAAACAACAACAATAATATCAATTACTATGTCAAAAAAATTGATGTCAATTTGTTTAAAGCTTCTTAAGAAATAACATTACACATTAGTTTCTTTTTATAAACAATTGACATTTAATGAAGGGCAAGAAATCCTCTAAACACTTTATATTAAGAAGCTTTAAACTAATGACATGGTATGATATAGTATAAAAACTAAATTGATAAATAAATTGACATGGTATGATATTACACTTTATAAGCCACATCAAAATGAATTTTTATATTAGGAAAGGCAACAAATCAAAAGGACATCAATTTCTTTAAAAGCAAGGATTTGTTTAAAGCTTTAAACACTTTATAAAAGCAATATGTATTCCTAATTTACACATCAAAATGAAAGGCAACAAAATCAATTTGAATACACTTTACACACTAGTTTCCTAATTTACACTTTACACATTAGTGTCACTTTACACATTAGTTTCCTAATGGCTTTTATAAGTTCATTTCCTAATTGATCAATTTCCTAATGTGTATTAGGAAATTGATCAATTAGGAAATGAACTTACAAAACCAATGTGTAAACTAGGAATACACATTAATGTCACTTTACACTTTATAAAAACTATTGTATAAACTTACAAAAGCCACATTAAAATGAAAGGCAACAAAACATGATCAATTAGGGAACTAGAAGCTGAATTGCAAAAGGAAAATAAAAATAAAAACTAAACAAATCATTGCTTTTATATTATATATTTTTCTAAAGATTGCATAACTTCATGTATTTAACAACAAAATAACAGAGCTTTAGTCTTTAAAAAAATTGGTGAATACAAACACAAAATTCAAATAAAATTATCTTAAGGTTAAAATGTAAGCATACCTCATTAGAGAGAAAATCATTTAAGGGTTACAAGAGCTATATGATGAAATTCACAATTAATGCTAATGCTTTACTTGGTTATTTTTAACTAGTGCTAAGGCTAGAAATTATCAACATGATGTCATTGGTTATTAACTGCAAAACTAATGTTTAAATGACAATGATGTCTTCTTACTAATAAAATTTATAATGTTGGTTATTTATTAGATGACTGACATCTTATAATCAGGAATGTCAATTTTAGGTAAACAATTAAAGTGCTTTTTCAATGTAATTTTAAAAAAAACCTTAAAAAATAACTAATTGGCTACTATAGAAAAATGTTATAATTGATAAAAATAGCATAATCACATAGAAATTGACAACAACAAAAACAACTTAATACTTTTGTTATCTAGTTGCAAGCCTTTAGTGTAGTATTCAAACATAACTCTATCAAGGCACTTCCTTAATGTGGATTGCATTTCTTTACCCAAAGGATCTACCAAAAGATAACATTTTTCTTTAGATACACCATGACAAAGATCTAACGGTGCCTACAATACAATAGTAAACATTTTATCAAAATTTATTTACAAAAAATAGAAATTACAATTAATACATATGTGAGACTTACTCCTCATTGTGTAACATGAAGTAACAATCTTTCTTGGGGTACTTAAGTGATGCACTAGCAATTTATTCCTCCCTTAAATTGTCACCCTGCTAGGCCTAAGTGTAAAGTTAGTATAAATATTGGAATCCATAATGAGCTTTTAGAAGGGGCTAACGATTATAACAATACCTACAAAAGGATTGATATGAGACAAACTTCTATTCAAACAACACAAACTTACCTAATTTAAAGTTAGATATAAGTGATATTAAGCTCCTCAAACCTCAAGAGCTACTTAATGGCAAGCTTCTCAATATACAACAAGCTATTAATTCCCACCATATCCACCCATATCATAAGCATAACCTAGTCTTTTTAAGTTTATAAGCTATTAAGCTTTGCCTATAATGCCTTTTAATCATGATTAAGAGATCCTTAAAACACAAATAATGTTAGTTAGTAATCTGATACAACAAGACTAATATAACTTTAACTATATAAAAAAGCTAGTGGTAGAGGAGAGTATAAACAATGATACCTTGGCTGGGAATTGAATAAGGGCTATCTACTAAGCAATGAAAGTATTATGGGCTTTTTCCACTATCCAAACTTTATAATTTGACATTTGTACCTCAGTCATGCAAGCTAATGGCTTGTTGACCACTACATTAACTTGATCACCTTATAATGGTTAATCATGGAGCTCACGACTTATTTAAATCCACCCTGGTTACAATCTTTCACAAAAGTGGTCTTGCCACATTCAAAGTGTGAAATACTTTACCTTATTAATGTGCAATGCAACCAAAATTAAACCAAAATCACAAAACTATAATTAGGGCGAATTAGGTGGATCCCACAAAGATCAGGCTTCAATTTACTTCAAATTTAGTTATAAAATAAGGGTGATTTTTTAATATAAAAAAGTAAAATTAAAGAGAAAAAAATAATAGTCTTATAAATTAAAGATTAAAAATAAAAGTAAAGTTTACTTACAATAAGATAAATTTTAGTTCAAAGGATTATACATCACTATAGCAATTTATCATTGACCATAAAGTATAGGTAATGCTTAATTAACTATTTAATTGATAAAAATAACCTAGAAACCCATAATTATTCCCAAATTCCCTTTTGAATGTGATTAGAATTAACAAATTGAAATTTATTAATTAAACTCAATCATTAATAAGACCCCATTGAAATCTAAAATAGAGTAAAAATAAAATAAAGTCAATCAAAATAAACTAAATAACCCTATAACTATGCAAATCACAAAGCCTACCCTCTAATTCATCTTTTAAAAATAGATATCCATACAAGCTTTCTTGTAATTGGACCTACTTAACTCTTATTAACTAAAGGATGTATTAGTTCATAAGTATAAATGATATATAAACAAGACATTGTGAAGAATTGGCTAATATAATGTACAAATTTTACCTAAAAGTTCTTACGATTCTTTTATTGCAAGAACTTCTCTCATAATTACTAGTTAATGAAGTTCTATTTCTGAAGTGAGTTTATTTTAGTCGTAGTCCCAAGATTGATGTTGCCCTACCTCAAATTTGTGTTAAAGTCCTTTTATCAAACCATCATATTTGATAGTACTCTACTACAAAATTTTAAGGTGTTAGGAATATCTAAGACATTTTGGATATAAAAAAATGCACATGAAAGAATTATATGTGATTATTCTAAAAATATAGTTTTACATATTTACAACACAAAATTATCCAAATTAAGTGTACATTCTAAGATCTCTTCCTAAATGTTATCTTTCAATATAAAAGGGGTACATCTCTAAAGAGCATAACCTATTAATATTTTAGACTATACCACTAATCCAACATAAATGTTATATATCAATTTATTTTTTCTTATCTGCCTACCCATGGCATTAAACTTAACATATAATATCCCACTTTACCCTGCACTATGGTAACAGAGCTCAATATTGTGGAACCTTCCTTGTTATTTAGGATAGTGGTAGTTTCTTCTCCAGAATGATCCATATTGTTATTGTTTCAAAAACACTAGTGTTAGTCATATACAATGATATATAGATAAAGTTATAAGCTGACATTACTTAATCATAAACAAAGTAGTAGATATACAATTAGTCCTTATAATAAATGTTGCATGGTAGATATGGTAAAGCATATAACTAGCATGACAAGCAACTAAACTAAAATTATATCATTCATAATATATTTAAAGCCTTAAAAAAATACAATAATATTCAATAACAAAGGCAACAAGTTAAAGTGGCAAAAGTATCACCACCAAACAAAGCATAACTGCAACTATATATCTAAAAGGCGATTAAATCCTAAAAGTATTACTAAAAATAATAGATAATATAATCTTAAAGTTAGCAAGGAATAAAATTGTCATAATGTCACTATAGACATATATATACATCTTAACCAAGCAAAGCCAAATAATCTCTTGATATCCAAAAAAGTATTCAAAATGATAACAAAAAGCATACTTAAAAATAGGTATAATGATAAAAATGAGCATAAAGTTAGCTCTGTGTTTTAAGTATGCAACAGAGGTATAGTATTCCTCGAAGAAATGATGACAATAGAGGTTATCACCATAGAAGTGGGTTTCAAAAAAACAAGTATGATGTGAAATAAAGGATGAAATAAAAGTTATGAAGCTAAAACATTTGCATGTCGATTTTTAATTTGATAACTGACATCTTGAAGAAATGATGTTGGAATCATACAAAGTAGATGTATAAAGTTAGAACAATATTTACAAAAATGCCACTATCCCATTAATTTCAACATTGATTAAGTAAACAAATGAAGTGTTAAGTTTGCTTATCACTCTGAAACTAATGGTTTTTATTCACTTCTAATATCAATTTGGTAAAAAAAATCAATATCTTAAGCTTTCTAGTTTTTTTTAACATGAACTTGCCTCATAAATAGATATCAGTTATTATTTTCACCATTTTCTTACATTTCCAATGAATTTTAAAAAAGCCAACACATCAAAATAGACGTCAGTTGTATTTATTAACTATCCTCCTGTTAGTCCCAATACTTTCAAAAATACCACCCATCTATATTAGTTTTGATTTTTCCTTTGACCAATGTCTATCTATCAACATAAAATTATAATTCTTTAGTAATGAATATCATATCAAATCTACCATCAACCCTTAACATAGGCAAACCTTATGAATCTTGAATCCTAAATCTAACAAGTTTAAATCATATCTATCCTTACTTGGAAAGGTTCTAAGCTAAAAGAAGGCTAGTTAAAACTTTTGGATAGAGTAGAGACCAAACTTAACCTAAGAACCTCACACTTTAACTCTAAACCTACTTTAAAGTCCATTTGCGCTTTTTTATTTTTTTATTTTTGTTAAATAAGCTTTATTTCATTATTATAAAACATAGAACATTAAACTCTAATCAAAGGGATGTCCTAGAGTACAAAGTTTTCAATAAAGAGGTAGTGAGGTCAGGAAACTAGAACCATTCTTAATGCCTAGGTTACCCACTTTCTTGCCTTATGAGTAGGTACATTGACTTCTATAAGACATCATACTAATTTTGTGTTTTAGGAAATTATTAGAAGATTCCTCACCATTTGAAATATTGGAAGCTCTTTCCAAGGATAGTTAATCAAGCCTATTAAGGCTTCTATGGCTACTTTGCTATCATTCAAAGTTTGGACATATTTTCTTGGAAAATTATGCAACACCATAATAGCTTTATGGATGGCCAAGAGCTTTATAGTTAAGGTTAAAAATATTCATACTTACCATACTATAACCCAATAACTCTTTCTTTATTATTCTTGGTCAAAATTGTTGTAAAGCCTCTAGGCCAAGTTACATCCACATTAAGCTTAAAATAATCAATAGATAGTGGCTACTTATAAGCCTAACCCAATTGCATTTAGATTGAAAGCCCAATACCATTCCTTCTATCTTTTTCCAATTCCTTTTTCTTCTTCATTTGTTCAACATAGTCATGTTTTATCCTAACCTACAAAAATTTGAAATTAACCAAGGTTAAGATGCTCATTTTTTATTCAAACAACCACTTCACTAAGATGATTTAATTGGTGTGTTAGTGTATGTCCTAGGAAGAAATCATATAAATGATTGAAATAATACACAATGTATTATGTTTTATTTTAGGTAATTTAATTATTATATTATATTTTTATAATTTTATTATTATTATGTGCAATTTATAACTTAATATAATGATTATCCTTGGAATAGCTTCACTATTCCTAAAAGGCCCCTAGTCAAGTATTATTACAAAAATGATAGTAATAATACATCGAGACTAGCATGTATAGTGATTGATGATTACGAATCATGGATATATGATATCAAGTCAATACATGAGTACATTGTTAGTGAACAATGTACTGGACTGACCTACTATGAGAATATTGTATGGATAGACGTCACAAATACACATAAACCTTTGACCTGAAATCACTACAGTTCCCTACATGAGAAATTACTCACTTTAATATTATCTTATGTTACCTTTAATCAGGATGACAAGTAAAGCATTGATTAGGTATGTCATAAATCGTGCAGAGGGAAGTGAGTGATATAGATGAGATTTTGTTACGCTTGTATAAAAGAGAAATATCCTTGGGCCCTTTAATTGAGTGAGATGTGGAAATGCATGGCCATGCTTAATTAGATTAATATGTGATATTAATCATTTATTTTAAGTTTACTTAGTATTAAGAAATATAAATTGAACATTGACGAGGATGACACATTCCATGCCTCCAGTTCAATTTGGATATTATTACAAAAATGATTATGATGCAAAACATTGATCATGTATTAGGTGGATGTCGAATCATAGATATTCTTACTATTTGAGTGGCAGTGATGTATTGCTAGATACCGCTCACTGTCTATGGCTCAATAATGAGTTATTATCAATGTAATAAAAACCTACAAGGTCACACAAAAGGAGTAGGAATAAGACAATAATTAATTGGACTTTAATTATATTAATATCTAATTAATTAAACTTATTTTTATGCATATATATTATTATTAAGAATAATAATGTGTTATTCACGTAATATATATATATAATATTATGTGCTATTATTTGATATTAAAATAATATCAAATAATTATGTTATCAGATATTAGATAAATATATTATGAGATAATATTATCTAATATTAGATAATTAATAGATAAGTCCTATCTCTCCTCATTATCTCTAGGATAAGGATAAAATGAGTTGTTAAGTGTGATTATGATTTTAGAAGCATTATCCTTGTAGGACTAGGATTGTGGCTTGCCTAAGTTCTATAAAAAGGAGCTTGAGGGTAGCACATTAGGCACACACTCATAAGCCTTCTAAAATCCTAAATCACTCAGAAAACATCAAATCCTAATTCCTAGAGAGAGAAACGCATCCTAACAAATTCATGGAGAGTGAGAAGTTGTTGTTCACTCCATGTAGATACCGTAGAGATACTGATACCTTTCAGCCGGTGTTTGATTCATCCACTCTCAAGTTTTAATCAGTAGAAACACGAGTGCCCAATAGGTAAAATCCTAATAATTGATTTATACTTTTTGCATGGATCTTAGGTAGAATTCAGATCAAAATTTGAAATTCCACTACATGTAATAATCCGAATTCCCAACATGGTGTACTAGTACTTGTACTTCTGCAAGGATCCCTATAACATAAACACAATGTATAAAAGTAAGATACACATGCAAAGTGTGGAATTCTTAATTAATCCTTTGTTGTTAGTAATTAAAATTTGTACAACCTAAATTGTGCTTATATATGTGTACCACTATTTGATTAGTTCACACATCTTTTTTGTCTCTCATTGCTAGATATAGCCAAAGTTTGATGAGTGGTTAAAGGCCAAAGTAATGTTTGTAAGTAATTAAATTAGTTTTTCATTCATTTACTTAAGTTTTATCATGTTTTTAGAAAATTATTAAAACTCTTTTACTGCCTATAAAATTTTTAATTGTTCTTTTTTTTTAATAATGTAGCATTTTTTGTTATTAATATTAAAAATTTATATTATCATTCAATTAAATTTAAATTTATATATAATAATGGCTATGATTAAAATAATA
Source organism: Sindora glabra (assembly GCA_020226215.1). NCBI lineage: Eukaryota > Viridiplantae > Streptophyta > Magnoliopsida > Fabales > Fabaceae > Sindora > Sindora glabra. The sequence continues at coordinate 49,399,411 of CM035228.1, read as the reverse complement.
ATTAAAAAGCACATGATCATTCAATAAAATTAAATGATTTTATATTTTAATCTTAATCTATTCATATAAGTGTTAATGACCATAATTCACTTCTTTTATTCTCATATAAAAACATGATGGAATAGGAATCAAAATAACGTGTAGCAGAAATTTAAATTTCACCCTAATTAACTTTTCTCACACTTGTAATCAAATAAATTAACAAAATATAATACCATACATAAAACAAAATCAAGAAACAACAATTTTTAACATGGAAAACCCTTAATATGAGACTAAAAACCAACCATAGGACCTAGTCTAATAAAAAAAATTATTAATGGGTATAACAATGATTTTCTAGAAATTATAAGGAATAACTAATATAAAACACTTTATCAAAATAGGCAAAATTCTCAACAAAATTAATATAATAATTAAAATTAATTACTATGTAAAACCAACAAATGGAGAAGAAGAAATCCAATTAAGAAATGCACTATATTACCTAAATTACCAAGAATGACATACTCAAGTCTCATATAAATATAACTAAATTTAACAATGAATCTTCTAACAATATTGAGCACATTGCAAATAACTCTTTTTTTCTTCTCTATTTGATGTCATTGCACAAAACCCCTAATTCTTTTATTTTTTTCACAAAGCATGAGACCTTACATGAATTGTAACCACTTTTCTCTATACTCACTAGACATAACTTCTTCATAACTATCTTACTCTCCATCATTAATTGTCATCATATAACTATAAGGCAGATATCTCTAGGAAGGGTGATGTTCTCAAGTAGATTTTCTTAATTATGGCTTAATAGGTTGTTTTGGTTTAATTGGATTAATAAGCACCTTAGGATGAGGTAACTACAATAAATCATCACTTGTGCTTAGTTGTAGCACAATATTAATATTTCCATGACTATGTTACTTAATTATGGGAATATCAATTGGATAAACTATGGCATAATTAAGTGTGGTAAGGAAATTGCCATAGAATAAAAGATTCTATAGCATAAATAAGTTTTTTTGCTATAAGTTTACTCATGGCTAACAGATCCTTCTAACCATAAGTACAAACATAGCAAGATAGGTGATATACAAAATATTTTATACTTATTTTCTCCAAAACTTAGTTCTTTTTAAATGTGATTGTGCTTATTTTAATAGCCCTAGGCTTATGTTGGAATAAATATTAAGTTTTTTTTAAATAAAAAATAATAACTAAATTATAGAAATTTGATATTGTTTCAAGATTTTAGCCATAATTTAAGCTTTGGACCTCCTTTTAGACTAATTTTTTTTATGGATGGATAGTTAACAGAATTCTATATAACTTTTTATTTTTTAAAGAGCCATTTTAAATGTTTGATAGGTCAAATTTGGCTTTGAAACTAATCCAGTGGTGTTGTTCCAATATAATGGACTTGACCTTCCATCATTATTTGGCCTATAACTCAAGTTTTACAAGTCTAAATTACAAAATTTTGTTGCCCTAAGTTAACTAAGACTCAAAGCAATATGTTCCTAAGATTTTAAGGATAAAGTGATGTCATTTAAAAGGTGGAAAATAAGCCCAAACTAGAATGACATGAATCAGATAGCTTTAAACCTATTTTGGTGTTTGGGTTATAACTTAGGCTATAAGCCTTTAAACCTATTTTAGTGTTATACTTGGGCTACAAGCCTCCAAATTGTGAAAAATCTAGTCTATTAGTTAGCTAAAAGTTAGTCTTAGGTGTTTTTAACCTAGTTGAGCAAAATTAAGAGGTATATATAAGGCAAAAATGTACCTAACCAAAGGCAATTCAACAATTAATAGAATAAAGTTTTTCTTCTCTCAACGTTTTGAGCTTTGAAATTATGAATGGCTAAACTCTCTTTTTATAGTTCAAGAAATTCGATATACTTTTTCTAATTGATTAATACCTTATTCTTCATCTTTTATGTTTAATTAATTATCTTTATTTATTTATCTCTTTTATTGATAATTGAATAGATAGTTTTCCATAAAGAATTTGTTAGTTAATTGTTTGTGCAATTATTCTTGAAGTAGTTGATTAAGTTATTTTTGTGGTTGTGAATTTATTCAACTAGCTATTATTTGATAGATGAATTAAAAAGGTAGGCTTTGCGATGTGCATGGTTACAAGGTTATTTAGTCTATTTTAGTTGAATTTTTTTTATTTTTACTCTATTTTGATTTCAATCAAATTTGATTAGGTTTTAATAAAGGTTAGGTTTAATTAATCAATTTTGATTTGTTAATTGTAATAAAAAATAAAAAAGGGAATTTGGGAATAATTGTAAGTTTCTAGGTTATTTTCATCAATTAAATAGTTAATTTAGTATTGCCTATATTTTATGGTCAATGATAAATTAGTAAATTAATGTACAATTAGTTGAACTAACATTCATCTTGCAATGAGCAAACCCTACTTTTGTTTTCTATTTTCAACTTATAAGATTGCTATTTCTTTCTATTTAATTTTATTTTCTTGCATTCAAAAATCTCCTTTGTTTCATAACCTAATTGGAAGTTAACTGAAGTCTAATTCCTATGGGCTTAACCTGATTCGCCCTCATTACAATCTTGCAATTTTAATTTAATTTTAGTGTGTTGCAACATGCATCAAAATTTTGGTGCTATTACTAGGTATTAGGCCATTCTCTTTTCCTTTGATTTGCTTAATTTTACTAAACTTTTCCTTTGTTTTCAATATTTATTCAAGTTTATTGGTAGTGCCAGGCAATTAACTTCATTGTGGAATTTTAGCAAAAAACTTTCCAATATAAGGTTTGTTAGTGTTCTAAGTAAGATCAAGGGCTATTATCAGAAAATGTTGCTTAGTAGTATTTTCTAATTTTTAAGTGTTTTTTCTAATTTTTTTATGTTTTATGATTTTTTTTTTCATTCAATTCTTATTCCTCTTAGTATATGAATGTTTCCTCCCTTGATTTTAATTTGAATTTTGATCCAAAAAGTGCAAAAAACTTTCATAAATTTAATTTTTTTTAAAAAAATAACTATTTATAATGGTTTTACTAAGGTACCTATGTATAGAATTAAACAACAACTCTCTAAACTAACTTCTCTTGTTGGTCAATTAAATGTGATGCAATTTTAAGACACTCAAATATGTGTAGAAAGATTTCCAAGTCAATTTCAATGTTATTATACTTTATATTATAATTCCTATAACTTAAGCTAATAAGATCATGTAATTTTTAACTATGACAACTAAGTGGGTCATTGTCAATACCAACCATCTATTGAAGAATATCCATAAATATACGAATCTCAAACTTCATAAATGAAACTTATAGAATTGATTAAGTAATTTCAACAAAATGTCATACAATTCAAACAAAATGACATATAATTCAATATACAATTCTAGGAAATAATAGCAAATGCAAAAAAATTCAAATGTTCAAGTAAGCTAACTTGCCTCATTTATTAACAAGTTGGAGAGCCAATATGTAAGCTAGATACTTTCCACCTTTCACTTAATAAGCAAAAGACCAAAAGAAAAAAATCATATATTTCGGTATTGAGGTCACACTGAGTTTAATTTTTTTACTAATTTTTCTATTTTTCTTCTTTTTCCCCTAGCCTTAAAAATGCCAAAAAAGAGGAAGAAGAAGAAAAACAGATTCTAAAAACTTTAATCAAGATAAAATTGAACATGTCTTAAAAGAAAATTAATGAAGAAATAAAAGAATATTTAGAGATTAATATAGAAAATGGCACACCCACCATAAAGACTAATATAGTGATAGAAAAATTCAACAATTCCAAGATTAGTAAAAATTTTCTTGAAGTTTATTTTATTTTTTCTATTGACCTAGTTGATTTTATAGTGCAAAATGAATTTGGATACCGAAAAAAGAATAATTTAAAGTTAGCACTTAAGAAAGAATTAATGCATAAACCGATTTTAGAAATGAAACCACCACATGACTAGTTGAAACATGCATCATTAGAACCATTTGAAGAAATTCCTTATGAACTGAAGTTAGATTGAAGTAATGTAGTAATGTCTAGCTAAAAATATTTAAAAAAAAAGGCACTTTTTAGAAGGTAAACCATGTTTTTATAGATTTTCTATCCCTTTTCCTTATCTATTTTATTGTACTTCTCTTTGAAATTCTTGTTTAATATGCTTTACATAAAGGATAATGTATGATTAAAATGTGAAGGGGGAGACTTTAGGTTTTGAATTTGTTTTTATTAGTTTTCTTTCTTTCATATATGTTTTTCTTTTCAAAAACAAAAATATGTAAAAAGATTTGTTTTAGGTGTGCTTTTAGGCATTTTTAATGTTCTTTTAGTTATGTAATTGCTATGAGTAGGAATTAAATTAAGTTTGATAATACAAACAAAATGTGATTGATTTAATTATCTTACTTCTTGAACATTAGTATGATAATGGAATTTGAATTGATAGATTAATTTTTATAGATAGTGACCCTTATGAGTTTTTGAGCCTGAATGTTAAGAATTATGCTATTCTTTCTTTCTTTCTTATGTGTGATTTTCATTCATAATTATGTGCTATATAAATTACTTTAATTATTTTTGAGATTATGTTTTTCAACATGTATGCATAAATATTATAAAGGCATTCTTTGTTTTAAGCTTTCTTAGCCAAATAGCCTTCCCTTTCATTTTTTTAATTGATTAGCCCTTTTATCCCTTAAATAATATTTTTCATTAGATAGTTCAAATTCAATGTTTTAAAGAAAAACAAGAGTCTTTACCTAATATTATAGATTAGCTAAGCATTTTTAAGTTTATTGAATAAGTGTAGGGGGTATACTATAGAAGGTGATTTGTTGTAATTAAGTGTTCTATTTTTGTTCTTAAAAAATTTTAAAAAATATGAAAAATAAAAAAATGAATAAAAAATAACAAAGAAGAAAAATTGAAAAAAAAAGAATAAACCATAAAGTGAAAAAAATAAAAGAAAAAAGGGTTGATGAGTGTTTAAATTCGAAAAAGGGGTTGTGTTGAAATCGGAAGTGTTCATGATATTCTTATATTGAATTTTAAATGTTCTATTAATCTTTTTGGTTATTTTGTTACACATCTTGAATTTTTTTTCCTTTTTTTTAGTCTTTTTAGCCTTATTATGACCTTAAATAAAATCCTTTTGATTTGTATTTTGCATGTAATTTTGAGTATCAGAGATTAAATGATAAACAAGCTCATGGTTATGCATTTTCATGAATTGAATTTGTGTAAATAAATCACAATAAACACTTAAGAGTTGGATAGTTGATATATCATGTAAGGGTATACTAGTTTGGTCTCATTTTTTTGAATGAAATTGTTATATTAATTGATGATTGACTTATTCATGAAGTGTTATACTTCTCACAAGTCTAAATATCTCTTTGCTTTTGGTTTTGCATTCTTGAAGTCATTGATAAGCTAGTTTTTGGTTTAGTTGTTAGCTTTGAATAAAGTATATTTTGCTTGAGGACGTGTAAATACATAGTGTGAAGGAATTTGATATATATAATATTTTATACTTATTTTCTCCTATATTTATCTCTTTCAGGGCGTGATTATGCTTATTTTAATAGGTTTAGCTTATTTTTTAATAAATATTGAGTTTTAGGCTAAATAGAAAATAATGGCTAATTGTAGAAATTCGACATTGTTTTAAGTTTTTAACAATAACTTGAGCTTTAAATATCCCTTTGGGCTAATCTTAGTATGGATGGAAAGTTAAAAGAATCCTCTACAACTTTTTAATTTTATAGATGAGCCAATTCAAATGTTTGGTGGGTTAAATTTATCCTTGAATCTAATTCAATGATGTTGTTCTAATACAATGGACTTTACTTTTTCTCATTATTTAGCCCATAACTCTAGCTCTAGAAGCCTCAATTATAAAATTCCAGTGCCTCAAGTTAACTAAGATATAAAGAAACATATTTCTAAGGTTTTAGAGCTAAAGTGACATCATTTTGAAGGTGGAAAATAAGCCTTAACCAAAATGATATGAATCAGATAGCTTTGGACTTATTTTAATTTTTGAGTCATAATTTAGGCTACAGGCTCTAAACTATGAAAAGTCTAGTCCATTAGTTAACTAAGAGTTAACCTTAAATGTTTGTAACCAATTGAGAAAAATTAGGAGGTATATATAGGGGAAAAATACAGCACTCTAGAGACAATTCAATAATTAGCAAAACAAAATTTTTCTTCTCTTAGTGTTTTAAGCTTTCAAGTCATAAGTGGCTAAACTCTTTTCCTTTACTTCAAGGATTTGGTACACTTTTTCTAATTTATTTTAATATTTTATTCTTCATCTTTTATGCTTAATTAATTATCTTTATTCATCTATCTCTTTTATTAATGATTGCATAGATAGTTTTCCATAAAGGATTTGTTAGTTAATTACTTGTATGATTATTCTTGAAGTGATTGATTGGATTATTTTTGCAGTAGTGAATTGATTCAATTAACTGCTATTTGGTAAAGGAATTAAAAGGAAGGCTTTGTGATTTATTTAGTTGCAAGGTTATCTAGCCTATTTCAATTAAAATTTTCTTATCTTTACTCTATTTTAATTTTGATCAAGTTTGATTAGGTCTTAATAAAGATTGAGTTTAATATATCAATTTTAATTTATTAATTCTAATCACATTAAAAAGGGAATTTGAGAATAAATTTGGGTTTCCAATTTATTTTCATCAACTGAATTGTTAATTAAGCATTATCTATATTTTGTGGTCAATGATAAATCAGTAGATTGATGTAAATTGAAATTAATCTTACTGTGAGTAAATTGTACTTTTATTTTCTATTTTCAATTTATAAGATTGTTATTTCTTGCTCTTCAATTCTATTTTCCTACATTTAAAAATTTTACCTTGTTTCATAACAAAATTAAAAGTAAACTAAATCCTAATCTTTATGGGCTCAACCTAATTCACCTTTATTATGATTTTTTTATTTTAGTTTAATTTTTCTATGTTACGATATACATCAAAAGGCATGTCCATGGCTGAAAACTCATACTAGCATGAACAAAATTGTGATGAAAAAATAAAATAAATTACTATAAAATCTAATGTATCAAGCTAAAATAATTTTTATATATTTAGATTGAATTAATTATCCAATTAATTCTACTTAATGTTAACCTATCATCTAGTCTACACATCTATATAAATCCTCTAATGTTTTTACCCCACATCAAACCCATGTAAACCATCGAAACTCCACTTGTTTGGAAATTACAAATTACATTTGTAGGAAATCAAACATGAATATCTAAGTTAAGGAAAACCAAGCCTTATTATCATGCCTATTTGTTTCTTTAATATTACAATATAATATATTTTATAAAAAAATTTTAGCTAATAAGTTGACTTCACAAATAAAAATACACCCATGTAGCACCAATTATATAATAATAAAATATTATATAAGTACACACAATAAAAATAAACTCATGCTAAAAAGTTTTATGACTTTATTTTAAAAATTATTTTTATAGACTAATTCACCTCAAATTTTTTTCCTTATAAATGTCTTGTATCAACTTTATCTTATGCAAATAAGAAATTTACTAATTTTATCCTTCTATTAATATTTTTCTTTAATTGATTAATAACTATAGAAATAAAATGACTAAAATAACAAATAAATAATATATAATAGAATAAAATTGATATTAAAATTATATGAGGTAGCAAATCAATACAACTTACATTTATAAGAAGCCAAATGCAAAAAGAAAAATTAGAAGAATTAATTGATAATAATTTATATTATTTTTAATAAACTTTAAATATATATTTTAAAGTATATATTACCCTACAAATAAAAATAATTGAATTTATAATTAGTTATTAAAAATTTTACTCACACATAAAAAATTACAAATCTTACTCATGTGTAAATTTCTTTTTGAATATGTATGATTACAATACACATAATTAAATTATTACAAAATAAATTCAATTCCATAGTAATATATTTTTTAATTAATGGTTATTAACTAAGTTATTACATTATAAAAGTAAATTTTTTACATTTTTCAAGTAATTTTTGTTCTTGTCTAAAAAGTCCTTCAATAAATGTTAAATTATATGAAATAAATACCCATATAAATCATAACCATAAATTATTATGAAATTTTAATTTTAATTATAAATTAATATTTGTATTATTATAAATTCATTTACTTTTATTTTTTATTTATAACACATTTTTATCTCTTACAAATATAACTTAAATTATTTGCCCCTTCAGAAATTTTTCATTTTATTTTTATCCCTCATATATTATTTATATCTTATTTTTGTCCTTCAATATATCAAGTTGTTAATTCATCAATAAAAATACTAATGGATGGATTAAACTATTCAAATTGTTATTTATAAAGGATGAAATTGATTTAAAATATCCGTAATGAATGAAATTAGTACAGATGAAAATTAATGAGCAATTAAAATGTGATTTTACACTATTATATATATATATATATATATATATATATATATATATATATATATATATATATATATATATATGTATGTATATGTATATATACATATATATATGTATGTATGTATGTATATCATGCCCTTAAATATAATTTACTTAAATATTTTTTAAAAATAATTTAATTATTATTGAATTATATATAATTTTATATAATTATTATTTTTAATTTTTTAGTGAAACTTTCTTTAATATTATAGTGATGAATGTCAATTTTGTTATTATATTATAATTTAATATTATTTATATTATTGTAATATATATATTTATCTCTTCAAATTTTGTTTTATCCTTCTAAGTTTTTGGAAGGAAAATCAATTAATTTGGTAATTTTTTCTTATTTATATTTGCTAGAAGAATGATATTTTTAGCTATAACTTTATCCATAAAATTAATTAGTGGCACAAGTAATAATTCATAGGTAAAGTTTTTTTACTTATATGGTAGCACAAGTAATATTTTATCACAGGGAATGTGTTTTGTAACTTAATTTGTAGCATAAGTGATATTTTATCACAATGTAGTTTTTTTCATGGCATAAGTGACACTTTGCCATAAAGAATATGTTCTTATAGCTTAGTTTATGACACAAGTGGTATTTTACTACTAGTAAGATTTTTGCTATGACATAATTTTTTTAATTTTTGTACATTTATTTGAATTTTTTATTCCTATGGCAAGAGATACAATTGCCATGGCAAGAACTACAATCCATTTTTGGGAATACCATAAGAGGAGTTCTAACCAAAGCTTATGAACAAAACTTTCAATTAGGTAAAAGTGAATGTATATTATTGATAATAAGATTGTATCACATTTGACTTAGAAAATTGTGCATAAAAAAAGATCAAACTAACCTCCTATTTTATTATTGTATCTAAAATAACTTGAAAATGTAGAGTAAGGCTATTATATCATGTGTTACAAGTTTGATTTATTATCTACTCATAGACTCCTTTCTAAAGTAATTACTTGCTTCTTTATGGTTCATCATATACTAAATTAATTAATTGAATTTGTTTTAGTGAGAACATGTTTACTATGTACAAATTGTTGCACTTCAGTTAAAATTCCAACCATATACTAAAGAATAAATTGATAAGGTTAGAGAGTTTTAAGTAAGATATTTTCTTTGGACTAGAGTTGAATTGTAATGAATGTCTTTGGATGTTCTAAAATATTATTGGTGGTTGTAATTAATTAGGTTATTGTAAATTAGTTGCTAATAGTTGGCATGGTTGTAAATGATATGTTTTATCTTGCATTTTGATGTATAAATTGAAGTGCAAAAACTTTGTATAAAAGCTCTTACAATTGGTTATGCTATCATTAATTTCTATCTCATTTTGGAGATATTATGTAATATTTTTGCAAGCTTCAATTTGTTGTTCTTATATGTCAATTGGTTCTGTGCTTCTTTTAAAAAAAATAAAGTGCAAAAAGACATTAGTTTTTTACTTATAACTAATGTTTTTTAGATTACAATATTAGTTGTTTATAAAATAACTAATGTCAATTATTCATTGGTGGGATGACATCATTGTACTTAATATGTTAATTATTTTCAAATAACTAACATCTAAATATAAGACACTAACACAAGTTAAAAATACAAAGAGTGGAGCAATGTCACCATTTATAAATTTCATCTTAGATCTCTTTTAACCTTAAATAAATTCTTGACCAAAGAGGTATGCTCTGGTTATAACTTAATAATGGTCCTTTTCAATTTTGTGCTCTCGCTCACTAAATTTTTTTATAAGAATGAATCTGTGTTAGCTTAAAGCTAAATCTATAAGATTGTTCATTCACTAGAGAAATAGAGTATTTGAAGGTAAGGATTTATCTATTTTTTTTTGTTATTGCAATTTAATTTTTGGTTTCATAATCTTCCATATCTTGTTACCTTTTGTTATGATGTAACTTTTAGGTTTATGCAGGTATGAAATTTTATTTTATTCATCATCTTTGACTTTTGGTGTTATTATTTACTATCTATTTATATGATATGTGTAGCATTATTTTCTCAAAATTTAATGAATGTTTATCACATTTGCAAGGATTGGATTCAACTATGGCTTTTTAAGGAGTGCCAACCTTACATATTGAGCAATAAGTATCAAGACGGTATTTAGCACAACACCTATCTATGATTAAGGTAATTGGTATAACCTCTCATAATTTTTAAATTATAATTCTAATATTTATCATTTAAAATTACTATCATTAAGATTTTCTAATTTCATATGAGATATTATCCTTTATTACAACATATAGTGCTTCAAAAAGTTGAATACAAAGGAAATAAAGAAGATCCAAGAAGAAAAATTGGCAAAAGAGGCTTACAAGGGAAGAACTAAGGTAAAGGTGGGGGTAAGGTGAATAGGGTAAATCAAATGGGGGAACAATGTACTAAATTGATTATTAATATAAATTAAAGTGGTATATCAAAATTAGCATTAATTATATATAAATGATCAACCTTGAATGTTCTTTCTCCATCTTTTGCATAAGATATGATGTTTAGTTTCTTATATCATAATTGATGTTGTTTTATTGTTTTATGATTGTTTTGAAACTAACATAAAATATTATTTACAATAATGCTTAATCAATTATCAATCATAAACTAACATCTAATCTTCTAAACACTTAACATCAATTAGCCATTCTATAGTAGTGTATTATTCAAGGAAGAAATTGTAATTTTATATTTAAAGACCATTTTTGTCAAAATCTTATAAGTTTGAAATAAAAATTTTAGTTTCATTTTATTTATTTATAAAAATCTACCCTCTCCTAAATTCTCAATGGCAATGTGATCACATAAAAGAAAGAAATGGGAAGACTAGCCAAGAGCTTTACATTCCAAAGTTTCACCAACTTTCCAAAATCAAATCACTAATAGCTTTGCATCCAAATATATCCACATCTTTTGATATAAGACTATTTCATATTTGGGATGGAAGTAATAAGCATCTATGATCTTTGAGATTTGGATAAATTATCTATACCATTCTTGAAATTTAGCTTAATTATACTCACATTCCTTTTATTTTAAAAAAATATACACTCTTCTTTTATATTTTTCAAAATAGAGGAACTATGTGTATGTTTAAAATAGAAATAAGGATTTCACCAAAAAAATAAGATAGAAGTAAGGAAAGGGTAATATATATAAAAAAAGATGTTAGTATATAATTTTTTAAAATTTAAGAAATGTGAGTGTGATTACATTAACCTTTAAGAGATATATATAATTTGCCTTTAAGATTTTTCTATGGTGAAATTTAATGCATATTCCCCTTCATGCATGTGTAAAGATGATAAGAAGGTAGGGTGAAATTATACCCATTTTTCTCTTACCCCATGCCCTTCTAAACAATAAAATTAGTATATTTAATTTTCACCTCATAAATTTTATCCAATTAGAAAAAGACTATTTATCAAAGAAGTCTTTTATGACAAATTCAATACGTTACACATGCATCATGACATAAGTGAACCAATTAGATGAATCCTATGTATTAATGATGTCACTCTTGACCAATAAAAAGTGCATATGTCATAGTACATCATTCTAATCAATAAGGAAATTTTATAATATTTTCCTTTTAAAAAATTGAAAAGGAAATAAATATAAAAAAATGATATGCTTATTTTTAAGCATTCCTCAGTAGTTCTAAAAATAAAGAGCTTATTCATACCATTCAACAATAACAAGTTGTTAAAAGAAAAGATGTGAAACTCTCTTAAAAGCTCTTTCAATAAAGATCAAAATATTTGAAGTCTCCAATCTCAATCAAGAACATTTGTTTGGAGTTAAAGATTTTAACCATATTTCAATTCAACGTCTTGAATCTTTTCAAGTATGAAGTCTCTATGAAGATTCAACCTTTAATTAGAGGTCAAGCTTCACTAAAGCCTCATTAATCATTATTCAATTTGAGATCAAACTTTCCTAAAGCTCTCAATTGAAACAAAGTAACCATTATCTAATTCGAGATCAAGTTTCCTAAAACTCTCTATCAAAATCCATAGAATAGAAGAATGACATAACTTCTTGTATTCTTTGTGAAAAATTACAAAATTAAAAATTATACACATCATAAAAAATAATACAATTATTTGTTTTGCATTTTCTCATCTCATAATTATTGAGAAAATTTGTGTGTACAACCCCATGCCCTATTATCATAAACAAAATATTGTCTTGCCCATGCTCTATTATTGCAGGCCAAATTCACCACATCCCCAAATCTCACAAGGCAGCAAATTTCTCCTAAAAACTTTTGGTGAATAATAAAAAGTAAAAAAAAAATATAAAAATGTTGAAACTTAGGATTACAAATTTATATGTAATTACTAAGCATCTCAAATATTAGTAAATAAAGAAAAAGAAAAAAATTATATTGTAAATTATACATAATCAACAAAATGTTATAATAATAAATCCAAAGTCATACATAATTAATTTAAATAATTTGAAATTATAAAAAAAATCAAGTTAATACATAATTAACAAAATAATTTTTCTTTTTTATCTTCATCATCTCTAGAAAAATCTTAATGTTCTTTCAATTTTTTTTAGATGATTAAATTACTCTAATAATAAAAAATATTATATATATATGTTAGTGCATAAACTAAAAATATAATAATTTCATAATAGTGGGTTAATGCTTCATAGAACAAAATAATATTATTATCCAAATTTAACATTTTGCTTAAGGTAGAAACTTTTCCTATAATCTTACAAAACAAAAAATCATACCATTCTTAAACTTTTCCTACAATCTTCGCGAAACATCATAAAATTGGGGCGTTTTTGTCATTTCCACAAATACCATCTCTAATCTTTACCCGATCTAAAGTAAGTACTGCACATATAAATTTTGTTAAAATGAATCTTTATGATTGGGGTCCGCTTGTATTCCTATTTGCAGCTGAGGGAGAAAGTTACAGAGAACTTGCAGCGATATTTTTTTTTTCTTTTTTTGTGCTTAGAAACAGAATAATTTTGAGGAGGATGTTTGATTCCGAGAGGGAAAATCAGATAAAAATAGGATATTCTTTTTGCAAAAATTATATATATATATATATATATATATATATATATATATATATATATATATATATATATATAACTTGTGAAATATTCACACTGGTATGAAGATTAAGGTAATTTCCAATTTTTTTCGTTGAATCTTAAGATTAAAAATTTTGATTTTTATCCTATCCCATTATATTTTCTCGTTTTAATCTTAGAAATCTAACACGTATGCTTTAAATCTTATTTTCACCTAATGAATTTTTCTTATTTTGAGAATTTTTATACGTTTAAACTTACCCCGCCTTTTCTTTTGGATTGGATTGGATATGCACAGAAGCTGTCTGCTTAAATGTTCAGTTGTAAACGCCTACTGTATTGGTTTCTTATTCATTGTCGGGAATAGGGGTTTTTTGGGTTTTTAATTTTTTTTGTATTTGTCAAAATTTAAGGGACTACATAATAATTAAAGAGGACAGTTAAAACTCGATGCTTCCACCTGCCGTAATTTAAATCTTCCGTACCTTGAATTTTTTTTCAAAGTATGGATACCAGTATTAATCAAAATGTATGATTTGACAAATAAGAGGAGTGCAACTCACTTCACCTAATTGTTCCTTGTTTACCTGTCACTTATCTTTGGGAAGAAATTAAAATTTACAAATTGCGTCCCTTTTTTTTTTTGTTTTGGTCATCCTAACTAGATACTAGATGCAACCCATTCTTCTTGCCTAATTCCAACGATAAAAGCTTAAATGAATGTCCGAACCACATTGATACTATTCATACTATTTAATAAGTGATCTGTTACAAGGTTTCATTTAGCATAGAAAGAAAATAATTAATTAGTGATAGATTTAATTGTGGAAGGTAAGATCTACCATGCCTTGGGCAAATTTTCAAAACATGAAAATCTGCACCGGCTGACCAATCAGTATTAAACATGTGACAATAAATTATCTAAATTTTTATGTTTTATATACTTTATGTTTGTGATCCTTGAAAAGTGTTCATTATGAAATGGCCTAAAAAGAATAGTTATGTTAGAATATTTTATCTAATTTCTATAAAATATTTTATATTAATTGTTTATGTAAAATATTAAATTATTTAGTTTTATTATTTTATTAGAATTATATTCTTATGAATAAAATTAACAAAATTTATAAGAAATAAATTACTTAATTACAACATATTGCAATATAATTTTTTTGATTATATAAAATGAAATTTGAAAGCAACAATAATTGGAAGCATTTTTTTATAGGAGAGGGGCTTTCCCTTTTACGTTGGTAAATCTGTCAATCAAAGATAAATTCCAATTCGCATGAAGCTAAAAATGGGAGAAGCGAATAATGCTAAAATGAAAGGTATATCATGTTATATTCTATATTTTTAAATACTTTATTTTTATTATTTTATTGATAATATTATTTTTTAATTATAACATTTTTATTTATCATAAATTTATTAAATAAAATATTATTATATACATTATTATAAGATTACATTTAGATATATATTACATGCAAATAATTTTAATTTTTTATTTTAACTAATTAAATTTTTTAATAGAAATTATGTCATTATTTTTGTAATATAATGTAATTTTTTCACTTTTTATTCTTTTAAATTACTTAGGCTTGTATGTAAAATAAAAAAAATACAACTTTTTCACCTATTTACTAAATAGGATATGCTATATTATTTAAATTCTATTCTATTGGACTATTAGACTCATCTATTTTTTATATATTTAATTATACAATATAAAAATATATAAAATATTTAGTTAAAAAATTTAAAAGTGCATAAAATATTCTAATACATCTTCATTTTTTAATTTATAATATAATTATAATATTATATTACAATTATTTAAATGATCAATTTATAATTATTATTATGATATTTATATTTACTTTAAGAATGAATCAAACTCAAATTGAGTTTTGAACTTATTAAAATGTGATATTTTTATTAATGCAAAATTTGTATATTACAATTGTGGAAAAAAATACAACTTCATTTATTAAAATTACAAGATAAAAATTTTATAACTTTTTGTTATAAAATATTACAAAATATAAATGAGATGACATTGAATTTCTTTGGGTAATGTGTGAAATTGTGAAGAAAACAAAGATTAACATAAAAAAAATGCAACTAATAATTGAATGTACGAAGTCCAAATATAAGCTATTTGTGGTAGGTTAAAATTATAATAACAAATCACTTATATTTTTTTAATTTCAAATTTTTAGGTAAAACATATTTGAATATACATAAATAAGTAAGTATCTATGAATGTATGTTAATTTTTTAATAAAAATTTCTTGGTATTTTTTATTTTATATACAATTCTATGTATTTTAAAAGAACAAAAAGTGAAAAAATTACATTGTATTAAAAAAAATAACATGATTTTTATTAAAAATTTAATTAGTTAAAATAAAAATTATAAAAATTATTTGCATGTAATGTATTAATATCTAAATATAATTTATTATATTGTATATAATAATATTTTATTTAATAAATTTATGATAAATAAAAGTGTTATTATTAAAAAATAATATTATTGATAAAATAATTAAAATAAAATATTTAAAAATATAGGATATGACATGATATACCTTCCATTCCAGCATTATTTGCTTCCCCCATTTTCATCTGCATGCAAATTGGAGTTTTATCTTTCACCACCAAATTTGCCAATCGTAGAAGGGAAAGCCCTATCCCATAAAAAAATTGCTTTCAATTATTGTTGCTTTTAAATTTTATTTCATTTAACGAAAAAAATCATATTGCAATATGTTATGATTAAGTAGTATGTTTCTTATAAATTTTTATCAATCTTATTTATAAAAAATATAATTTTAATAAAATAATAAAATTAAATAAATTAATATTTTACATGAATAATGAATATAAAATACTTTATAGAAATCAAATAAAATATTCTAACATGACTATTCTTTTTGGGCCATTTCATAACAAACACTTTTTAAGTAACATAAACAAAAAGTGTATAAAACTTAAAATTTTAGATAATTTATTATCACATATTTAACACTGATTAGTCAGTAGGATAAGTATCTATGCCTTGGAATTTTACCCAAAGCATGGTAAACCTTATCATTGTGAAATTTAATTTTATGTTTGGCACAATTTTTTTAATGGTTAGTTTTTACAGAGGATTAATGTCAAAAGTTTTTAAATCGAGGATAAATTGATTATAAAAAATAAATTATAAAATATAATTTTTTATTTAAATTATTTAATCTTGACTGTTCTTTTATTAAAGCTTTTAACATTGATTATTTAATAAAATAATTATTATTAAAAAGATGCATGATTTTTTCTTTCACTAATCTCTACTTATTTCATTGAAAAACATTTTTGGTATGAAATTGTCATTTGCATGTGTGTATTAATAAATGAGTAACATGGCACTTTATAGTTTAAAAAAATAAAAAATCATAATAATTAAAGAATAGGAATTTTCTTTCTTTAAATTCTTCAATAAATAAAATATTTTTATTTTAATATTTTATAATTATATTTTATAAAAAATATTTTTTGTGAAAATAAATGGATCCTTAAGAAAAAAATATTATCTGTCAAAAAAAATAAAACCTTGAACCCTTTAACATTATTTTTTTGTTAAAAAATAATTATTATTAAAAATAATATCAAATATAAAATTAATTTACACATACAATTATTTTTTCTTTTCAAGAGAAGGGGGAAGGGAATGAGGTAGGGAGAGTGGGTTGGGACCAGTTTGAACCTGTTGTCGCATTATAGCGCACCTTCTAAGAGGGCAGCAATTCTGCCATTAGACCCATTCCCTCGGGTGATATGCGTACAATTGTTGCATAATCAATTAAAAATCCAAGGCAGTTGTTGAACAATCAATTAAAAACCCAATGCTTTTTAAAATCTATGATTAGTACAAAATCACATTAAATTTTATCTCTTCCTTCTCTTTGTTCAAATTTCTAACTTCTAATATCAAATTTTATTTCTATTCTTTCCTATGTATCACCATATTCTTAAAGGGAAAAAAATTATTTCTTCATTTGTTCACATGTCACTCAATTATATGATTTCTTTTTATCATTTTTCAATTTTTGTCGAAATTTACGTGGAATTCTTTTATAATTGATGTACTTACTTGTGTAAAAAATAAAAAAAAAGGAATGAATAGTATGACTGTGAAACAAATATTTACTCGTGTAAAAAATAAAAGAGAAAATTACATTTTATCCCTCTAATTATGGGATCGTTGGATTTTACCTTACAAAACTATAAAAACTTGGATTTTATCTCCTTGAACCATATAAAATTTGAATTTTATTCCGACCATTATCAAGTTAATAAAAGCTGTTAGGAAAACTGCCGCTATCATATTTTATTTACTAGCGATTAAAAATTATTATTATATTCACTAATTTTTGAAATTTTTTTAACTTACTAGCAATTATGAATTGTTATTAAAAATGATGGTGTCAATTTATAACCACTACTAAATGTTACAAAACTGCTACTAAGTATTACAATTGTTAACTTAGTAATGATAGGAGTAAAATCCAAGTTTTATTAGTTTAATGAGATAAAATTCAAGTTTTCATAATTCAAGAGAGTAAAATCCAACGATCCCATAATTCAAGGGAATAAAATGCAGTTTCCCCAAAATTAAAAAAAAAAGAGGAAAGAATAGTATGATGGTTAAACAAGCATCCGATTTTGACTTGATAATCATATATTACTGTTGAAAAAAAATATTCTTTGATTTCAAGTGAAATATGTGTTTAAGGTATGCATATCTTGAATTTTTAAACATGGTATGTTAGTCTTGGCCCTTCGTATATCTTGACATGTCTGATTTTTCACAAGGCCAAGACTGACCTATACTTTGAGTAAAAACTCAAGGTATACCGTGGACGCATGTTTCACCTGTAGTTAAGGCATTCTTCTTTTCAATTATAATCTATGGTTATAAAGTCAAAATCGGACACTTGTTTCATCGGCCATGGTATTCATTCTTTTTTTACCCAAGTTGTACATCGATTATAAAAGAATTCTAAGTAAATTTCTACCAAAAACTGAATAAGATAAAAGGAAACCATATAATTGAGTGACATGTGAACAAAGCAGAAAAATAATTTTTTTTTAACATGAGATGATACATAAAAAAGAAGAGAAATAAATTTTGATATTGGAAGTTAGAAATTTAAACAAAGAAAAGATAAAATTTAATGTGATTTTGTACTTATCGTGAATTTTAAAAAGCATTGGATTTTTAATTGCAAGAACAAAACCCTAGGGTTTCGTCTAGTGCCAAGATTACTGCCCTCTTAGAAGGCGCGGTATCTTGAAACAACGGTTCGAACCCATCCCAACCTATTTCCTTCTCCTATCTTCATTCTTTTTGCCTCTCCCCTAACCAAAAATGATAAAACTTGCATGTATAAATTAATCTTATATTTGATATTATTTTTAATAATAATAATTTTTAATAGAAAATTAATGTTAAAGATTTTTAGGATTCATTTGTTTGGAGAGATAATATTTTTCTAAGATTTCATTAATTTTAACAGAAAATATTTTTTATAAAATATAATTAAAAAATATTTTATTTAAGTAAAATTATCCTGCACCTATAATTTCACGTGATTTTGAATTTGCTCCCAATAATTTTTTCTTTCTAATTAAATACTTAAAGTTGTATAAAATTTAGAATTGAATCTTTTTTGTAACTTCGTATGTGTATTACTGATGTGGAAAGTTGTGACTATGCATTCATTGTATTCTGTGATCCATGATTGACACAAAGTGGATTCAGTCATTCAAATTTACTGCATTGGGACCATATGAAGAACAAAACCAGAAGACAAAATATGATCTTGTACGATTAAAGTTTGATATTCCGGTAAGATTGAAAAGGCAAATTAAATCAAGATAAATATCACAAATATTTCCTTACAGAATAATTAAAGCTAAGCATCAAAGTTAAACTTTTGTCCCCCAGCTTGAAGCTGAATTAAAGCTCATAAAATCAATCAATAATGCATAACATGTGTATCCTCAGTTTTGAGCAAGACCCAATGAGTTGAAGCTTCACAGTGTTCTCTTGCAAATCTAAAAAGCCCATTTCCTCTAGTCATAGGGATTTCTCTAACCAACACTCTAATTGCGCTTCCATTGTATTTTCCTTCAATGAAAACAAAATTCATAGCCATTAGAAAGCCAATTTCAGCCTGTAAAGCACGGGCATAAAGCTTCTGTGCTCTTCCAACAAATTAGGGTTAAGTTTTGGCTTCACGATAGTGACTTGATTGAAGTCAGATTGCAGCCATTGATGACGTCATGCCAATAGAGTTTGAAGGGGGCAGAGCTTCTGTTTCTATTACTTACGTTTTTCCTAAGCTGGTTATAGGGAGGGATCTTATTCAGCGCAATAATAGTCAACTTTGTTGACTTCTAACTACGCTATTCATTTCCATATCTGTGACATACTTACGAAGTTAACATTTTATTGTCAATGAGGATTCAATTTTAAATTTTGTACAACTTTAAGTATTCAATTAGAAAGAAATAAATTATAGGGAGCAAATTCAAAATTGTATGAAATTATAAAGAGTAGTAGACTAATTTTACATTTTAGTTATTGAAGAATTTGTGAAAATCAAATTTCTCTTACTCTAAATATTATTTTATTAATATCAAATATAAATGATATATTATCTCTTCATTAATATATATGCAAATGAAATTTTTATACGAAAAATGCCTTTCAAAGAAATAAATAGAGCTTAATGAAAGAAAAATCATGCAACTATTAATAATAAGTATTCTATTGAGAAAAAAAATTAATGTTAAAGGTTTTAATAAAAGAACAGTCAAGATTAAATAATTTAAATAATAAACTATAGTTTATAATTTATTTTTAATAATCAATTTTCTTCCATTAAAAAACTTTTAACATTAATCCTCTCTCAAAATAATTATTAAAAAATTGTGCAAATTTAAAATTAAATTTTACAATTAAATCTATCACTAATTAATTATTTTACTTTTGTGTTAAATGAAATCTTGTAATAAATAACTTATTAAATAGTATTAATTTGGATTGGACATTCATTTAAGCTTTTATTGTTAGGCTTAGGCAAGAAAAACGGATGTATCTATTATCTACTATCTAGTTAGGATGACAATATACACACATAAATATGCACGCATACATGTACACACACATATGAACATAATTTGCAAATTTTAATTTCTTCCAAAAGATTAGTGACGAGTAAACAAGGAAACAATTATGTGAAGCATGCTGCGCTCCTGTCATTTGTCAAAATTTTACCTATTGATTAGTACTAGTATCCATACCTTGAGTGAAAATTCAAGGTATGGAAGATCTCACCCTATATAAACAAAAGGATATTAATTTGTATAGCAAAATATATTATTTTAAAAAGCACCTTATTTATTGTTGATTATTATAGATCACTACCATCATAGTCAGCTATTATTTATGATTGGTAACTATTATCAACTATCATCTATCACTATTAACCATTATTAGCCATTATTCATCGTCTGACCACCATGAATCACCATTCATTGTTGGTGGTTATTGTTGACCACCACCTATTTTCAATTATTATCATCTACTACTATATATTATTACTTACTATTTACTATCATTGACCATCGCTTCTACTACTACTTACTATTAGTAACTACTATTAACCATCTTATTTAAGATCATTAACCATTATAATTATTACCACTAACCATCGATGACCATTGTAATCACCACTCATCTCTAGTAATTACCATCGATCACTATATACCATCGCTAATCACTATAGGCTATTACCTATCATCAAAGACCATCTTATATCACCACCTATATTGTCAGCCATTACTGACTACCATTAAATGCTACTTTTACCATTACATACCATTGTGATTACCTCAGTTATTATCCAACATTGTTAACTATCATCATTGTCAACCATTGGTCATCAATGGTCAACGTTGACCACCATTCATTATTAATGGCTACTATTAACCATTACATACAATCATTAACTACTTAATTTTTATTAAAGATATTTTTAATAATTTGCTAATATTGTTAAAAATATATACAATAATTAAAATACAATATTGAAACTATACATGTAAAATGGACCTTATAACCACAGGCAATGTGGACAACCGACAGTCACAAGGCAATGTGGGTTACTTAATATGAAGCCCGCATTCAATACAAACTTATACAAGCAAGCTTGCACAATCATGAGCCCAACCGCAGGTAAGAAATAACTTTTTTTAAGTCATTTTTCCTCGTTACACCTAGGCCTAATCCCTAGAAAACAAATTCAACTCAATTACTTCTTAATAAATCTAACCTAATTTGTATATTCCAAACCAAAATTATAAAATAAAATAATTAATAAAAATAAAAATATGCAAGATACTTGTAGGTATGCCCACATCGCATACAAGGCAAGGCGGATAATTTTTTTTTTACTGTCAATTTTTGCATATAGGCTTATATAGGCAAGCTTGCATGGGCTAGGCCTACAGAGGATCACTCCACCTATTTTATATACCTAATTAAAACCTTATTATAAATATTTTTAATTGAATTAAATATGACAATATCATATTCTCTCATAAGTTAAATCCATAGGGATGCTAAAATTTCTAGAAATATTTGACTTTAGGAAGCAATTAGCACCTTACTTTTTGCCAACAAATTGATTAAAATTAGTTAAAAAAAAGGATATGCTTTGTTGTAAAGCTATTTGAAAAAACATATACCAATTTTTATTTTTATGAATTTTTATTAGAACTTGTAAATTTTTGCATAATTCTATCTAACTTTTTTTGTTAAAGGTTACAACTCTTTCATAAAAAATTTTAAAATGCTTTTTATAGTAATTTTTTATGTATTTATTGTACAAGAAATTTACTCATATTACATGAAACCTAATAGTTTGATTTAAATTCTTCTATATCTTCTTATAATATTAAGCTTCTAGTTTTAATTTGTTTTAAGCTTTTAGTATCAATTGGTTCATTGCATGTTGCTTATGACACTAATTAACTTACTAGACTTATAGGAATTTATTTCCTAAGGAATAATTGTTAGGAATTCAGATTATTACATGCAACAGAATTTCAAAATTTTGATTTGAATTTTACCTAGGATCCATGCAAAAAGCATAAATCAATAATTAGGGTTTTACCTATTAGGCACTCATGTTTCTACTGATCAAAACTTGAGAGTGGATGAATCAAATGCCGGCCGGAAGATACAGCATCTCTACGGTATCCACACGGAGTGAACAACGACCTCTCGCCCTCCACAAATTTGCTAGGATGCGTTTCTATCTCTAGGAATTAGGATTCAATATTTTTTGAGTGATTTAGGGTTTTAGGAAGCCTATGAGCATGTGCATAATGTGCTGCCCTCAAACCCCTTTTTATAGAATTTAGGCAAGCCATAATCCTAATCCTACTAGGATAATGCTTCCAAAATCTTAATCACACTTAACAACTCATTTGATCCTTATCCTAGAGATAATGAAGAGAGATAGGACTTATCTATTAATTATCTAATATTAGATAATATTATCTCATAATATAAATATCTTAATATTACATAATTGCATATAGTTATCAAATATTAAAATAATATTATCTCATAATATATTTATCTAATATCTGATAACATAATTATTTGATATTACTTTAATATTAAATAATATCACATAATATATATATATTACGTGAATAACACATTATTATTCTTAATAATATATATATATATGCATGAAAATAAGTCCAATTAATTGGATATTAATATAATTAAAGTCTAATTAATTATTATCTTATTCCTACTCCTTTTATATGACCCTGTAGGTTTTTACTACGTTGACAATGACTCATTATTGAGTCATAGACAGTGAGCGGTATCTAGCAATACATCACTGCCACTCAAGTAGTAAGAATGTCTATGATTCGACATCCACCTAATATATGATCAACGTTTTGCATCATAACCCTTTTGTAATAATATCCAAATTGAACTGGAGGCATGGAATGTATCATCCTCATCAATGTTCAATTTATATTTCTTGATACTGAGTAGACTTAAAATAAATGATTAATATCACATATTAATCCAATTGAGTATGGCCATGTATTTCTAAGTCTCACTCAATCAAGGGCCCCAAGGATATTTCATTTTTATACAAGAGTAATAAAATCCCATCTACATCACTCACTTTCCTTTGCACGATTCATGACACACCTAATTAATGCCTTATTCGTCATCTTGATCAAAGGTGATATAGGACAATATTAAAGTAAGTAATTCCTCATGTAGGAAACAGTAGTAACTTCAGGTCAAAGGTTTATGTGTATTTGTGATCATATGAGAATAACTTATGACTACGTTTATCCATGCAATATTCTCATAGTGGGTCAGTCCAGTACATTGTTCACTAATAATGTACTCATAGTATTGACTTGATATCACATATCCATGATTCGTAATCATCAGTCATTATACATGCTAGTCTCGATGTATTATTACTATCCTTTTCGTAATAATACTTGACTAGGGGCATTTTAGGAATAGAAAAGTTATTCCAAGGATAATTATTATATTAAGTTATAAATCATGCAAAATAATAATAAAATTACAAAAATAAAATATAATAATTAAATTACCTAAAATAAAATATAATACATTGTGTATTACTTTAACCATCTATATAATTAGTTCCTATGACACACACCAACAATAATGACTTTCTAACTAGTCACTTGCCTTTGATGCAAGTTATTCAAGTAAGGATGCAAATAAGTTAAGCTATTCATGAGTAATTCGAGGTTAATTCATAAAAAATTTGATTTGAATTTGAATTTTAATGAATCGACCTCATTTACTATGCAAGTTGAGCTTAAACTTTTTATTACTTGGCTTGATCTATTCATGAGCCTAAACAAGCTTAGTATAAAATATATTTTTATTTTTATAATATATAATTTAAATATACTAAATTGTCATATGTTCATATAGGCTTGTTTAGACTTGTTTGAGCTTGTTTATGATTGAATATATTAAGTTCAAACTTGAGCTTGAACTTGAATACTTAAGCTTGATTAAAAATTTAGAGTAGGAAATTTAAGGCTCATTTAAGCTCAAATAAATTTGACTTAGCTGGTGTTTGAATCGAGCTCAAGTTCGTTTAATATTGTCAAATTTGAGCTTGAACATGCTAATATTTGACTTTGCATTGTCATAAACATAACAAATTACTATGTAACATAAAACTTTATACGATAAGGAAGAATATAAAATGAATAACCAACAAGGTATATTTTGAATAAAGTGATTTAGGGTGTATTAAGAAAGTTTTAAACTTAGGATGTGTGAGTATATTAATGGAATATGGGAAGTGTGATTTTGGAATATGGATGTAAGATAAACATTTTATAACCAGATGTTTATGTTGGTGTGTGTGTTCTAGGAGTCAATCATAAGATGATTATAATAACGTACAATGTATTACATTTTATTTTAGGCAATACAATTATTATATTATATTTTATTTTTTTACGCAATTTATAACTTAAATATAATAATTATCCCTAGAATGCCTTTGCTATTCCTAAAAATATCTATAGTTGAATATTATTTCAAAAGGGATAGTAATAATATATTGAGACTATCATGTATAGTGACTAATGATTATAAATTATGGATATATCATGTCAAGTTAACATATTGATATATTATTAGTGAACAGATATATTGGATTGACCTATTATGAGAATACTGCATAGATTGTCATGTGTCATTAGCTATTCTCATGTGATTATAATGCACATAATCCTTTGACTTGAAATCACTACAGTTTCCTACATAAGGAATCACACACTTTGATGTCATCCTATGTCACCTTTAATCAGAACGATATGTAATGCATTGATTGGGTATGTTATAAATTATACAAAAGGATGTAAATGATATAGATGGAATTTTATTACTCCTGTATAAAGGAGAGATATCCTTGGACCCTTTGATTAAGTAAGAATTAGAAATGCATAGCTATGCCCAATTGGATCAATATATGATATTGATTATTTATTTAAGTTAATCTACTCAGTATCAAAAAATATAAATTAAACATTGATAAGAATAGCATATTGCATGCTTCTAATTCGATTTGGATATCATTATAAAAGGAACTATGATACAAAGCATTGATCACACATTAAGTGAATGTTGAATCACAAACATTCCTACTACTTAGGTGACAGTGATGTATTACTAGATATCACTCACCGTTTATGATCTAATGATGAATCATTGTCAATGTAGTAGAAACCTACAAAGTCACATAAAAAGAGTAAAAATGAGACAGTAATTAATTAATTTTTAGTTAGACTAAAAATTTATTAATTAAGCTTGTTATTCACGCAATATATATTATAATATATTATGTGATATTATCTGATATTAAAGTAATATTAAATAATTATGTTATTTGATATTAGATAATTATATTATGAAATATTATTATTATCTAATAATATTAGATAATTATATTATAAGATAATGTTATTATTTAATAATATTTAATTATTAATATCAAAGTAATATTAGATAACTAATGGATAAATCATATCTCTCCTCAATCTTAATATGATAAGGATAAGATATTAGTAATTAAGTGAGATTAAAATTGGATATGATTTCCCATGTAGGACTAAGAAAAGGCGTGCTTTTAGCTTTATAAAAAGAGCTTGAAGATGCGATTGTTAGAGGTAGAAAAAAATTGCCACCTATAAAACTACATAAAACCTTATTAAAATTACACAAAACCTTTCTCCTATGTGTGAGAAGAGAATCCTAGTAGATTTGTGGAGATTGAGAAGTTATTATTCACTCCGTGTGGATATTGTAAAGGTACCATCATCTAATTGTGCTCATAATTCAAATCCACACTTCAAGAAGTCATTTTTATTCTTGATTTATGTCTCTGCGCATTAATCCATGGGAAGGTTTCACATTATATGATTTTTGAAAAATCTACTTTCCGCTACATTACATAATATATGTGAAACCCAATAGTTTAAAATAAGGTAAAGATCTACTTTCATGTACTTAATAGACTCTAGGACCTCTTTAGGCTTTCTTAAAGGATTTGCATGTGTCTTTTTTAGGATTTATAGTGGTATATTCAGAGTGTGGTAGCTTGTTAACATGGATATAGGTTGTAAAAATAATGACTTTGTACAAAGGATTAGACTAGTAGGGAATATAAGGGACCAAAGGTATAATAAGGTATAGAGTACTAGGTGTTTTTGTCATAATGGTAGTGGTAGAAATAATGCTCTTACAAGACATTAAAAGTGCTATATTGGAATCAAATTTTGTTGGTAGTCATATGGAAGTTCTATCATTCATCATTATCATCATCATCATTATCATTATCTACAGGACACACAACTGAGAAAGGATAAAGTGACTGTTGGTAATTCGGATTATCACATGCAGCGGAATTTTAAATTTTGATCCGAATTCTACCTAGGATCCATGCAAAAAGCATAAGTCAATGATTAGGGTTTTACCTATTAGGCACTCGTGTTTCTACTGATCAAAACTTGAGAGCGGATGAATCAAACACCGGCCAGAAGGTACAGCGTCTCTACGGTATCCACACGGAGTGAACAACGACCTCTCTCCCTTCACGCGTCTGCTAGGATGCGTTTTTCTCTCTAAGAATTAGGATTGGATGTTTTCTGAGTGATTTAGGGTTTATATGGAAGCTTAAAACGTGATTATTAAATGCTGCCCTCAAGTCCCTTTTATAGAACTTAGGCAAGCCATAATCCTAGTCCTACTAGGATAATGCTTCCAAAATCCTAATTACACTTAACAACTCATCTTATCCTTATCCTAGAGATAATGGGAAGAGATAAGACTTATCTATTAATTATCTAATATTAGATAATGATATTATCTCATAATATAAATATCTTAATATTAGATAATTGCATATAGTTATCAAATATCAAAATAATATTATCTCATAATATATTTATCTAATATCTGATAAGATAATTACTTGATATTACTTTAATATCAAATAATATCACATAATATATATATATATATATATATATATATATATATATAAAACGTGAATTTATTATTCTTAATAATATATATGCACGAAAATAAGTCCAATTAATTGGATATTAATATAATTAAAGTCCAATTAATTATTGTCTTATTCCTACTCCTTTTGTGTGACCCTGTAGGTTCTTACTACGTTGATAATGACTTATTATTGAGCCATAGACAGCGAGCGGTATCTAGCAATACATCATTGCCACTCAAGTAGTAAGAATGTCTGTGATTCGACATCCACCTAATACATGATCAACGTTTTACATCATAACCCTTTTGTAATAATATCCAAATTGAACTGGAGGCATGGAATGTGTCATCCTCGTCAATGTTTAATTTATATTTCTTGATACTGAGTAGACTTAAAATAAATAATTAATATCACATATTAATTCAACTGAGCATGGCCATGCATTTCTAAGTCTCACTCAATCAAGGGGCCCAAGGATATTTCTCTTTTATACAAGAGTAACAAAATCCCATTTACATCACTCACTTCCCTCTGCATGATTTATGACACACCCAATCAATGCCCTACTTGTCACCTGATTAAAGGTGACTTAGGACAATATTAAAGTGAGTAATTCCTCATGTAGGGAACCGTAGTGACTTCAGGTCAAAGGTTTATGTGTAGTTGTGATCATATGAGAATAACTTATGACACGTTTATCCATGCAATATTCTCATAGTGGGTCAGTCCAGTACATTGTTCACTAGAAATGTACTCATGTATTGACTTGATATCACATATCCATGATTCGTAATCATCAGTCACTATACATGCTAGTCTCGATGTATTATTACTATCCATTTTCATAATAATACTTGACTAGGGGCATTTTAGGAATAGCAAAGCTATTCCAAGGATAATTATTATATTAAGTTATAAATTGCGCATAATAATAATAAAAACAAAATATAATAATTAAAATGCCTAAAATAAAATATAATACATTGTGTATAACTCTAATCATCTTATATGATTGGTTCTAGGACACACACCAACAATCTCCCACTTGGACTAGAGCCAATCACTCATGTATCTAATACCTAAGTGACATAGTATGACCATCATGCTTTTTCTGCGCTAAAGGCTTTGTCAGTGGGTCGGCGATATTATCATCTGTTGGTACTTTACATATCTTCACATCTCCTCTATCGATGATTTCTCGAATGAGATGGAAGCGCCTAAGTATATGTTTGGATCGCTGGTGAGATCTGGGTTCCTTGGCTTGTGCAATGGCTCCATTGTTGTCACAATAGAGATCCACTGGGTTTGCAATGCTAGGAACAACGCCAAGTTCAGTAATGAACTTTTTGATCCAAACAGCCTCTTTTGACGCATCAGATGCAGCAATATACTCAGCCTCTGTAGTAGAGTCGGCCACTGTTTCCTGCTTTGAACTCTTCCAGCATACAGCACCACCATTCAGGCTAAATACATAACCCGACTGCGATCTAAAGTCATCCTTGTCGGATTGGAAATTGGCATCAGTGTAACCTTTTACAACAAGTTCTTCCTCTCCTCCATATATTAAGAATGAATCCTTAGTCCTTCTTAAGTACTTAAGGATATTCTTAACGGCAGTCCAGTGAGGTTCACCTGGATTTGACTGGTACCTGCTCGTCATGCTTAAAGCATACGAGACATCAGGACGAGTACATATCATGGCATACATGATAGATCCAATTGCTGACGCATATGGTATCTTATTCATCTGGTCCTTCTCATCTTGTGTCGAAGGACACTAAGTTTTGGACAAATTTATGCCATGTGACATAGGCAAAAATCCTCTTTTAGATTCTTGCATGTTAAACCGTTTTAACACTTTATTTATGTATGTACTCTGACTTAGGCCAAGCAATTTTCTTGATCTATCTCTATAGATCTTAATACCTAATATATAGGCAGCTTCGCCTAAGTCTTTCATCGAGAAACAATTCCCTAACCAAGTCTTTACTGTTTGCAGTGTAGGGATATCATTTCCGATGAGTAGTATGTCATCCACATACAATACAAGGAAAATAATTATGCTCCCACTAACCCTTTTGTAAACACAAGATTCATCTTCATTTTTGATGAAACCAAATTCTTTGATTGCCTCATCAAAACAAAGATTCCAACTCCGTGAAGCTTGCTTTAATCCATAAATGGATCGTTGTAGCTTACATACCTTTCCAGCAGTTTCAGGAATGACAAAACCCTCGGGCTGTATCATGTACACATCCTCGAGGAGCTTTCCATTAAGAAAAGCAATTTTGACATCCATCTGCCAGATTTCGTAATCATAAAAAGCTGCAATAGCGAGCAAAATCCGAATGGATTTAAGCATGGCAATTGGGGAATAGGTCTCATCATAGTCTATACCATGAACTTGCCTATAACCTTTTGCAACTAATCGTCCCTTAAAGGTTTGCACGTTACAATCCATGTCGGTTTTCTTCTTGAAAACCCATTTGCACCCAATGGGTTTTACCCCTTCAGGTGGATCAACCAAAGTCCATACTTGGTTAGTATACATGGAATCCATCTCAGATTTCATGGCCTCAAGCCACTTCTCAGAGTCTGGCCCTTTTATAGCTTCTTGGTAAGTTGTAGGCTCATCTTGATCCATGAGCAAAACATCGCCATTTTGAGTTACAAGAAATCCATATCTCTCGGGCTCATGGCGTGTCCTACCAGACTTACGTGGGCCTTGTATTACTTGAACTAGTTCCTGACCCACAACATCTTGTGGTCCTTTTCCAGGCTCTATTATAGGTTCAGTGTTACTTTGTGGGTCTCGTACTTCTTCGATTTCTACTTTTCTCCCACAGTTTTTCTTAGAAATAAATTCTCTTTCCAGAAAAACACCAGTTCGTGCGACAAACACTTTGCCTTCAGTAGGATTATAGAAATAGTATCCCTTAGTTTCCTTAGGATACCCCACAAAGTAGCACTTATCCGATTTGGGTCCAAGCTTATCAGAAACTTGACGTTTTACATAGGCCTCGCAACCCCAAATCTTCATAAAAGACAAGCTAGGACGTTTCCCAGTCCATATCTCATATGGAGTCTTTTGAACCGTTTTAGAGGGAACACGGTTGAGCGTAAAAGCTGCTGTCTCTAGAGAATGCCCCTAAAAGGAGATTGGAAGATCTATATGACTCATCATAGATCGTACCATGTCTAACAAGGTACGATTCCTCCTTTCTGAAACACCATTCCATTGTGGCGTTCCAGGTGGAGTGAGTTGTGATACTATACCACACTCCTTTAGATAGTCATCAAATTCTTGGCTTAAGTATTCTCCACCTCGATCTGATCGAAGTGTTTTAATACTTTTACCAAGTTGGTTTTGCACTTCATTCTTGAATTCCTTGAACTTTTCAAAGGATTCTGATTTGTGTTTCATAAGATACACATATCCATATCTATTGAAATCATCAGTAAATGTAATGAAGTATTGAAAACCTCCTCTAGCAAGTGAACTAATGGGCCCACATACATCAGTATGTATGAGACCCAATAGATCATTAGCCCTTTCACTGTGTCCAGTGAATGGTGTTTTAGTCATTTTTCCTAGCAAACAAGATTCGCATATTTCATATGATTCAAAATCAAATGAATCTAAGAATCCATCCTTATGAAGCTTGGATATGCGCTTCTCATTTATATGGCCCAAACGACAATGCCAGAGATAGGTTGGATTTAAATCATTTGATTTAAATCGCTTAGTGTTTATGTTATAGACAGGCATTTCAAGATCAAGAATATAGAGCCCATTGAACATTTGTGCACTGCAGTAAAACATTTCATTTAAATAAACTGAACAACTTTTGTTCTTTATTATAAATGAAAAACCTTTCTTGTCCAAACAAGAAACAGAAATAATATTCCTGCTGATAGCAGGCACAAAATAACAATCCTCTAATTCTATTACTAAACCAGAAGGTAAAGATAGATAATATGTCCCTACAGCTAGCGCAGCAACTCTTGCTCCATTGCCAACTCGTAGGTCCACTTCGCCTTTAGCTAGAGTCCTACTCCTTTGTAGTTCCTGCACATTTGTACAAATGTGAGAACCGCATCCGGTATCTAATACCCAAGATGTAGAAGTTGAAACATTAATTTCTATAACATAGATACCTGAAGCGAAAGTCTCACTTCCCTTCTTCTTTTTCAGATCTTCCAGATAGACCTTGCAGTTTCTTTTCCAATGTCCGGTTTGACCGCAATGGAAGCATGTCCCTTCCTTAGCCACACCCCCTTTTGGTTTCAGTGCAGAGGATTTAGACTTGGGCTTGCCTTTGGATTTGGAATCCTTCTTGTTTTTGCCCTTGCCTTTTCCTTTTCCTTTGCCCTTTTGAACCATCATTATGGTATTAGGCTTAGTCTTTTGCAAATTTTGTTCAACAGTTCTTAACATGCTTAACAATTCTGGCAGTGGTTTGTCAATTTCATTCATGTTGTAATTCATGATAAATTGACCATAACTCTGTGGCAACGATTGCAGAATTAAGTCAGTGGCCAACTCTTGACCTAGTGGTGCACCCAATCTTTTAAGGTTCTCAACATACCCAATCATTTTGAGTACATGAGGCCTAACAGGGTTTCCTTCTGCCAGTTTGCACTGAAACAAGGCTTTTGTCACCTCAAACCTCTCATGCCGAGCTTGGCCTTCATAAAGCTTCTTAAGATGCTCAAGCATGTCATAAGCTTCCATGTTCTCATGTTGCTTCTGAAGCTCAGAGTCCATGGTAGCCAACATGAGACAACCGACATCTAATGCGTCATCATGATGCTTCTTATAAGCATCCTTTTGAGCTCGAGGGGCAGTAGCTTCAGGTTCTTGAGGAACAGGTCCCTCTAGGACATACATTTTACGCTCATGTTTGAGGACTATCCTCAAATTCCTGTACCAGTCCAAGAAGTTTGTTCCATTCAGTTTGTCCTTCTCAAGGACCGATCGCAGTGATAAGTTATTTGATGTATTAGCCATTAGTTATCTACGACAGAAATATGCAAAGTAAGTATTAAATTTAAAACATTTAATAAGGTCTTTTATTAAATGTACCTCCCACTATTTCATTCAAATTAATAGCCCTCACTATTAATTCGGAAAGTCATAGTATTTAAGCTTTCTAGTGGGCCAAGATCCATATTTCACCAAGCTTTAAGTTAGCTTTGGCTAATCACTTAAAACTTAGTTATTTAGGTAAGCAACATTTGCCAATTGTATCATATACAACTCTTGGATAGTTGGGTGAACAACATTTGTCCTAGTCCATCTTATGAACTAAAGCCCAACTCTATGCCTCTAGGTCTCAATCCTATTGAGATATCCTAGTTAAGTCGGACCCAATATTTGACATTCGGATATCACTATTATCCAGTCGCATCTCACCAAGATAAATGAGGTACCTTGCTTTGGCAAACCTACCTTATGTCGATCGAGGCCTTGATGAGTGCCAAATATTGGAAGGCATCATTAATTATTACTGACTTAATATTTTGGATGAGGGATTTCAACTTAATTATTATCAGATCTCACCATAACTAGCCTATTTATTCATGCAATATATCTAGCATATCTCATATATCATATAAAGTAAATGAATAAAATAGACTACCATATATCATATATCATGCAATGAATAGAACTATCACATAGTAGGAACACATTCTATCACATAATAAATGCATGCTCATCAATATCATCACATAATAAAGAAATCAAAATGTCGCATAGTATGGCCCAAAATTCTATTTTCTAATGACATTCCTAACTAACTCCTTAGCTTCTTCTTGTCTCACAGCTCCTTAGCTTCTCCTTGTTCCAAGCAAAGAATACTCCATTGCAATTACAAATTTACAACAGAAACCCCGAGTTACATTCGGGGGGAATTGAGATGAGAAGAGAATATACATTAGAGAAATAGAGGA
The DNA here is from genome assembly GCA_020226215.1 of Sindora glabra. Lineage (NCBI taxonomy): Eukaryota > Viridiplantae > Streptophyta > Magnoliopsida > Fabales > Fabaceae > Sindora > Sindora glabra. Next base: position 49,365,682 of record CM035228.1, on the reverse strand, counting down.
AGACACGACACGCAGGTCGTATTTTAAAATCCATCCATTTAAAAACTCCAAGGGCCATACTATGCAACACATTCATGCATCATATGTAATAAATGCTAAGAAATATATGTAACCAAGATAAAGAGGATGATTGACATATATATATTTCATAACATCTTTATCATAAAAAATCATGTTTTAAAATGGCGCCTTAAGAACAAAAATAATTTTTGAACACCACGTAGAGTTAGCACGGCGGTCCCGCTAGCCGATTAGCGGGCGGGGGTCAAGGGGGCAGCGCCCCCTTGCCGGGGGGTGTGGGGGGGGGGAGCCCCCCGGGCCAAAAATTGAATACATCTGATATTCAAATTTTGATTCATTTTGCCAACAATTGACACACCCCAAGTCGAACAATTCGACTATATGATTGACATTCAAATCATAGTTTAAAATAGGATTTACGTCCTAAACACTTTGAATAATTTTAATCATATCAAAACAGATCCAGCCATATTCAAATAATTTAAAGCATACATATACCTCATAGACCAGATTCAACTTAATCATATTAAACGAATTTAAACAAGTCTTTACAGATTCAGAATTAATCACATCAATTCTATGCTGACTAGGTTATATGCTTTAAATGCAGAGAACATCACATGTTCAGAACATATTCTACGCATATATGAAGCAGAAAAATGCATGATCATATTCATACAATTAATCTCATCAATTGATAATCTGATTCAAAGTTCAAATCATATATATCATATATATATTTACGAAATCAGAATCATACACGAGTAAACATATATCTCATATATATCTAGTTTAAACAGAAACTGATTTGATATTAATTTATCACATAAATATTCATCAAAACGTGCAACTTCTGATTTAAACCGAAACAGATTTGACATGTATTTATCATATAAATATTCATCAAAAACGGTAAAACACATAATCAGAACTATATATTTTTGCATACTTGTCACCTGATTAAAGGTGACTTAGGACAATATTAAAGTGAGTAATTCCTCATGTAGGGAACCGTAGTGACTTCAGGTCAAAGGTTTATGTGTAGTTGTGATCATATGAGAATAACTTATGACACGTTTATCCATGCAATATTCTCATAGTGGGTCAGTCCAGTACATTGTTCACTAGAAATGTACTCATGTATTGACTTGATATCACATATCCATGATTCGTAATCATCAGTCACTATACATGCTAGTCTCGATGTATTATTACTATCCATTTTCATAATAATACTTGACTAGGGGCATTTTAGGAATAGCAAAGCTATTCCAAGGATAATTATTATATTAAGTTATAAATTACGCATAATAATAATAAAAACAAAATATAATAATTAAAATGCCTAAAATAAAATATAATACATTGTGTATAACTCTAATCATCTTATATGATTGGTTCTAGGACACACACCAACAGTGACATGCCTACCTCTTTTATAAATGATGATAAGGCTTTTATTTCAATCCTTCCAAGCTACAAGCTCTAAGTATTCCTATGAAGAGAGTGAGAAGAGTTTCTTTGCTCTCGCAATCAAAATGATCCTTGTCCTTGGATCAAATGATTGCGAGTTAGCTTTTTAGGCCTTACACGCTTTTATAAAAAGCATAGTAAGGCATGGATTCTCACCATTAGGCCTTACACGCTTTTTTATAGAAGGTGTAATGGTCTTGTCAAGTAATTATGCCTTTTTGAGCAAGTTATTCAGGAATTTATCCCGTAGAGTGACCCAATGTCATTTTTTACATTTCTTGGAAAATCATGTAATTTGAATTGTTTGATTAGAATGACTTGAAGCATCATAGATCTGAGTGCTTAAAATCATTTTTAGGTAAATCATTGTGTTCTTTTGATTGTTCTATTAATGGGGCTTCTATAAAAGCCAAACTCGTCCGTCTTTCATTTACTTTACTCTTTCCAGCTTAATCCCCTATTTTGCACAATAAAAAATTGAAATTTATTTAATTTTCAAATGAATTCCATTAAAAAATTATGTTTGAATTTAAACTTCATTAGATTTCATTTCATTTTGAAATATTATTTTATTTACATTCTTGCCATTTTAAAATCTTATCAAATTAGCTTGGATTTTGTGTGATTTCATTTCATTTGGAATGCAAAATTTCTATTGGATAACTTTACCCTTAACCATAGAATTTATTTACAACTCTATTCATTTGCCTTCTTCAAATCTCACACTGGAGAAAGACAACATTATCCCTTGCTGCATAGTTAACATGGTAGACAAAATTCTTTCAAATTCTAGAAACACACCAAGCAAGACTGCTCCAAGTATATTCTTAAAATTTTGAGTAATTTAACGTTTTGGACTTGTGGTCCCTTTGAAGTATACCACATCCCTTTGCAATTTACCACCAAGTGTTGTAAAGTTAATGACTACAACAGGAAATTCATGTCATCGAGACTTAAAAGTGGAAAACATGGGAAATATTGTATAAACGATAAAACTAGAATTGCAAAAATGAAGTTTGTATAATTTTCCATGTTGTAGGCACAAAGAGAGAAAGAGAGAAGTTAATTATTATACAAGAAAGATAAAATGTTATATTAGAGATAATATAGTAAATATAAATATTTCAAATATATTCCATGTATTTTAATTAAAGTTCCAAATAGAGAATTTTATTTTAAAATGAAATGAAATCATATTTTATATAACTTATTCCAAACAAAAGAATTCATTCAAAAATGAAATGAAATCATTTTTTTTAAATGAAATGAAATGAAATTTTTATTTTTGAGTGTGACAAACAAACCCTAAGAGATTTTTGAAATCCTAGTTTTTCCTACTTCTAAGCTTTTGCCCTTTCCTTGTTTATTTGATGAAGGAATCTACATACATTTGAATTTTTAATGAAAATTTGAGAGATAAGTTCAATTTTTTCAAATATATATTCTTCTTCTTAAATGAAATTTATATAGTTTCTATCATTGTTTGAGTAAGTGTTTGAATTGTTATTATCTCTTGAAAATTTTACTCATAGAATATAATGCCTAACCAAAATAAAAAATATACAATTTTTCTACTCTTATAACCAAAGTCAACCCAATATATAGGAATATTAGAAGAACACATATTTTTATTGTGTTAGAAAATAAAATAATAACTCCTATGGATAGAATTGCAAATACCATTTTATGAAAAATTATGTAAATAGATATAATTATTGAATTTTGAAGAGAAACAAATTTTCATTTTAAAATTCATGACTTTTTATTTCAAAAATTATAACTTTACATTAAGACATACTTTTTTAATATATTTTTAAAATAATTTATTATTATTACTGGATGATACAAAAAATCACAATAGACATCTACAACCTTGTGTATATAACAACACACATAATTACAATCTGAATCACACATTTACTTTAAAATTAATATATTCAGTTAAATTCAAATTTATTAAATAAAATATTGAATTTTGACCATTAGATTAAAAGAGTGTGATCTTATTTAGTCGCGGAGCCATGAATCGAGATGGGTGGGCAGATATTTAAGTATTCAATTTTAAAGTTTAGGGTTATACTGTGGTAATGAACGTAAAAAAATCAAACTGACATGTACTTTTGTAATAGTTATGAAAAAAATTTATAGAACTTTTTATTAATATGATTATAATTTTTTTATATATTTATTACACGCAAAATCTAGACCAATTGCAAGTTTATGTGAAAAAATTACAAAATTTTATACTAAACGTTCATGAAAACTTGCAAATATTTCTTTGTTTTAATATGTATCTAATCATTATTCTTAAATTTTAATCCTATACAACAATATAAATTTATTAATATTGAATGAAAATGAGATAAAACTCATAAGTTATAATTATTTTAGAAGAAATCTCATATGCTGGAACCATTAGATTCATTAGATGACTAACTAATACCAATGCCACTAAAAATATGTATATGTATCTCAACTCGATCAAATTATTTAAAGGAATAAAAAGGTAATGTTCTGATTACTTATTTTGGATTACTTAATCTTACTTAATATAGTATAGAAAATTTTATTGTCAACAAATTTGTTCAAATATCGTTTATATTATATGTTTCAACAACCTAATTGCATTTTCGTTAAGTACATCGATTAAGCAAAAAAAAAAAAAAGAGGAGCTATATTGCCACTTGTCAAGAAATGATAAATAAAAGAAAAAAATAAACATAAAAAACATTTATAAGTTGTTAATATTTAAAAAAAGAATAAAGAAAATTAGAGATAAATCAACATCAGCTTATAGTAATCAACATCATATAAATATTAATTAAGTAATAATATATACAATTGTTAATTGACTTAAAAATAAAAAGAGAGTGTGATTTATTCAATTTTATCAAGATTTAAGTTTTAAAATTCAATAAATTCAATAAACTCATATATATCTATATATATATATATATATATATATATATATATATATATATATATATATATATATATGTATCTATCTACATGTGTTAAAATAGATTACTTTAAGACTAATATAATTTTACTTAACTTAGGGTTGGAACTAATACACAAAATAATAATAGTGGCCTGACTTATTAATAAATTAGGACTGGTTAACTTAAATTAGTAAAAGACCAAGACCAATAAGTATTAATTCATCGAATTAAGTGTTAATTTATCAAGTTCTTGAATTAATATGTTAGCTTGATAGTATTAATGAATAATAAATAATGAATTTATTATTGTATGTATGTTTATATATATTAAAATTATATTTTAATACTTATAATATTAAAATTTTAAATATAAGTAATGTTAAATCATTTTTAATATTAAAATTAATAAATTTATATATCTAATGTTGTTAACATATGTTACATAAGTTTACCAAATAAATAATTATATTAAAATTAAAAAATAAAAAAATTATGTGAGAATTTAAAATTTATCATCATAAAACCTAAAAATTAATAGAAAATAATTACACTAAGCAATTATTATAACTAAATATATATAAAATAATTACAATAATTAAATAAGTATATTTATTAGAGTAATATATTATTATTAGTATAGTAAATTAGTGATACAATTATATATATGTTATGAACTTATTTAATAAAATATTTGTATCCATTTTAATTAATATTTTAAATTTTAGATTAGATCCCATGGTTTTTATTTACTCTTTTATTTAGAAGTTTTCCATATTAAAAATTATTGTGTCATAATTTATTTTCTTACTATTTTAATAGTATCTAATCACATTGTACTAATAATTGATTTTAATTAACTAATGATGTGAAATTAATAATAAATAAATTAATAATGTAATAATAATAGAATATAATAAATTATAAAATTGGCTTAGGGCCATTCGGTAAAAGTTGACCTATGACTAAGATTGATATTATAGTAACACAACTTAACCTAACATAATAAAAAAGTAATATGACATAAAACTAATTCAATATACAATTTTTATCCATTAAATTAATTTAGTGGAGTTGGATTAATTTATTTCGGCCGCCATCTATATATCAACATTCAATATATTATAAAGGAGGTTTGGAAGTTTGGTATCGTTATTTATGTACATGTTAACTCCGTGGGCCTATAATATTATTTAAGATAGAACTTCAAAATTTAAACTATATGAAAAATGTAAAATTAACCATTTGTTATTATTAAAATTAAATTGCAGAAATGTAAATAAATGGCTAAAGAAAACAAGGATGAGCATAAATAAATAAGTTGATTTAATTTAATTGCAGTGGTTGGTTAGCTTGAAGTCACTAACAAGCTACATTAAGCTTGTTCCTCAGCATCCTATACTCTATACAAAAGGAATGATTAAAAAGGGGTTGGTAGGATTTCCACTAAAAGAATCAATCTAGTGTATAAGTATGAAAACAAAGAGTACCAAGCAACAACCGTCAATAGTATTCTTAGGTTAGATGAGTCAAATCCGGTTTGGTTGGGGCGGTGGGGGAGGGGGGAATCCTATAATCAATTCCATCTATAGGCAGACATGAAATTAATTAAGCATCTACCATTAGTATTATTCCTCTTTATATTTTATTTAACACAATCTTATTTATTTAAATTTTGATTCTTTAGCTCTGACATTGTGTCATGTTTTTCAAAGTCTTGAAGTCCGGTTGGATTATGGATCCAGTTAAGTAATTGGACTAAACCGACTCAATATATCAAAATGTATATTACAAAGGTACTATACATTATACAATTATAATTATAAATTATAAATTAAATTTTGAAGCAAAAATTATATTTACAATTATCATTACATCACCTCGCACAAAGGTCATATTTTAAATAAAAATACTGAAAATATAAATATTATCATAATTATAATCATCAAATTGAATATATATATATATATATATATATATATATATATATATATATATATATATATATATAACAAAAGAAAGGCATGAACCATATATAATAAAAGCTAGTCAGAAGTTTTTAATTTATTTCAATCCTTACTCTACAAATATTTTATCTTAGTTTAATTTTTTTGGCCTGTTGTTATTAGCATATTAAAAATTCAAATTTTGGAGTAACAATATATTATTTTTGTATTAAATAATATAATATATTCTTTGTGGTTTATTTTATGATATTTTTTTTTATTTTCATATCTGTTTTAAAAACTGTAAATATATTACATTAATATGTATATATCAATGATAATAATGTAATATTTATAAATATTAAATAATAATATATGATAATATTATATATTGATATTGTGATTATAACATGAAAAGATTTTGCCCAGTAAATTTTATAATATCCTTAGGTCTTGAAACTCATAATAATATAATAATTTCAAAAATTATTTAATTATATTTACAAAAAATAAATAATTTTAATTTAATAATTTTAAAATTAAACATATTTATTTATATATTATATATTAGCCGTAATATTTCTTATCTTTTACTATAACAAATGTCATTCTCATAATTTATCACATATTAACTTATTATTTTAATAAAAATTTAATATATCATTTTTTTCTTTACCTAAAAGATAAATTATGAAATAAAAAATATTTAATCTTATATTATTAAATCAATTCCTAATAAAAATTTGAATTTGAATTTGAATATCTATTTATCATTAGAATTCACAACTACCTATTTATTTTATTTTCATAAAAATCTTCCCCTATTATACTTTTGTTTTACTTTTTTACTCTCTCCATTTTCAATCACTTAAAATTTATCATTTTAACTAAGATGAGAGTTTATATCTTCAATATCTATAAGTAATCTCTCTTACTATTTTTGAATATTTGCAATTGCTCGATTTGAAAGTTCTATTATGTAAATTTCTTTCTATAAATTATTATTATTATTATTATTATTATTATTATTATTATTATTATTATTATTATTATAGTTTCATTATCCTTTTTTATAAGTGCTTTATTTGAGAAAAAAATTTATAATTTAATTAGCTTTCATTAGCTTAACGAATTATTGATATGTAAAATTACAAAAACATACATTTTTATATAGTTTATGTAATTTATTTTATTAAGTAAATTTTTTTATTGTTTCATACTATTCACACTATTTAACAGAAAAAATATAATTTTGAAGAAAATTATGGAAGGTGGAGAGTTATCATATGAATGTATGGACTATTGATTATAAAATTTATAGATTTATAGTTGACAATACATATGAATAGCTCATTCTTTGTTACATTAGATTTGTATAAAAGTATTGAAATTAACAAATACGGTATTTTTTATTTTGAAATTTTAAAATTATTTTATTTTTATCTTTATCTAATTTTATTTGAAATTTTTTAATTTTTTATCTTTATTTGATTTGATTTGAAATTTTTTTATCCTTATCTTCATCTCATTTTATACCCAATTTAAAAATTATAAAATTTCATCTATAATGTACTTTCTTTTTATCTTTATTTGATAAAATCATTTTTTATTTCCATAAACAAATAAATAATTCAACTTGCACTCATCTATCCAATGATATTTGTCACTAAATATCACAGTAGTTCATCTTCATTTGGTAAATTCTTACTATAGTAATTATAAATTTATTTTTCAATTCATAATTTAATTAATTATTTTTTTATATTATATTCCTAAATAATTATATTATTTATCTCACCTTCTTTTTCTCTTATGTGTCATTAACATTTTTTTTTAAACATCAACTAAGGGATAAATCAATTCTTTTTTCTAAAAATTTGATATCCATTGCACATTTTTTATTTGTTAACTATTTTATATTTTTTATTATATTTTGAGAAAGAAATTTTATTATAATGTACCTTTTAGAAGATATTAAATATAAATTGATCATTAGTGTTTTTCATCCAAAAATTATTCTTCTTTTTCATGTGAATTAAAAAATATAAAATATTTAATATCAAAAAATTAAATTTTAGTCAACATATATGTTATAATTTGTAGATTTTAATGAGTTATTTCTAATATAAAATTATTACTTTCAAAATTTTATTTTCAAAAATTTGTATTATACTATAATATGGTAAATAAAAAATATATTATATTATCATTACAAAAGAATTTATTCTTATCTTACACAATATTATTAAATATTAATATTAATAATAATTATTATCTTAAAAAATAGTATATAATTAATGTGATATGTCAATTTAAAATTAATTTATTGATAAAATAAATTTAAAATTAATTATCTATTTGAATATTGAGTTAAATAAATGGAGAGATAACTTTATTTTTCTTAGAGTTGTTAGCTATATATTAACAAATTTTTCATCTAACCCTCTTTATAAATAATTAATATATAATTATAATATTATATTATTAAAATAAATATTCATCTATAATATAAAATAATTACTTTCAAAAGTTTATTTTATGTTGTAAGGTGGTATATAAAAAAATATGTTACTATTAATAAAAATCTATTCTCACCATAAATTATGTTATTATATATTAATATTAATGATGATAATTATATAGAAAAATTATATTTAATTAATAAATTTAAAATTATTTACCTACTTAAGTTGAGGAAAATTAGCAGAGAAATAATTTTTCCTTAAATCTATTATCTATGTATTAATCAAATTTTATTTAATTATTTATATAAATAATTAATATATAATTATAATATTATATTATTAAAATAAATATTCATCCATGTAATGCACAGGGTGATGCCTAGTAATTTATGTATTAGTCGTAATATTTCTTACCTTCTATTATGACAAATATCATTCTAATTATTTATCACATGTTAATTTATTATTTTTTAATAAAATCTAATTTATCATTTATTTACCTAAAAAATAAATTATAAAATAAAAAATATTTCTACTTATAATATTAAATCAATTCTAAAAAATTTAAATTTAAATTTTTATTTATCACTAGAATTCATAACTATCTATTTATTTTATTCTCATCAAAATCTTTCCATATTATATTTATCTTTCATTTTTTTTTCTTTCCCCACCTTCAATGACTTGAAAGCTATTATTTTATTTAAGATGAGAGTTTTCATCTTCATCTTCATCTTCGATATTTGTGAGTTTATAATCACTTAATTATTTCATTCTTATAAAAATTATTTTATTCTCATAAAAATTTTCCCAAATCATATCGAAGTTTTGCTCTCTTTCCACTTTAATCACTCCAAAAATATTGTCTTCTTTTATATGAGAGTTTTTTATTTTTATCTATCATATCTGTAAGTATCCTCTCTTATTTTGCAGTTGCTCAATCCAAAGTTTCTATATTATAAATTCCTTTTATTATTTCTTTTACTTTTTTAATACTATTGTTATTATAGTTTAATTATCCTTTTCTTAATTAATTCTCATTAACTTAATAGATTCTTGATATGTAAAATTATAAAAGCATTTATTTTTTATATAGTTTATTTCATTAAGTAAATTTTATTATTATTTCATACTGTTTAATAAGAAAAGTACAATTTTAAAGAAAATTATAGAAGGAGAAGAGCTGTCATATGAATATATAGACTATCAATTATGAAATTTATAAATTTATAGTAAATAATATATATGAATAGATCATTTTTTATTACCTTAAATTTATATAAAAATATTTAGATTAACCAATAAAATATTTTCTATTTCAAAATTTGAAAATTATTTTATCTTTATCTTTGTCCAATTTTATTTAATTTTTTTTATTTTTATCTTCATTTAATTTGATTAGAAATTTTTTTATCCTTATCTTTATCTTATTTTATATCTAATTTAAAATATATAAAATTTCATCTATAATGCACTTTCTTTTTATATTCATTTAATAAAATCATTTTTTACTTCTATAAATAAATGAACAATTCAACTTACACTCATCTATTCACCAATATTTGTTATTAAATGTCGTAATGGTTCATCTTTATTTGGTGGTATAATAATTGTACATTTATTTTTTCATTTCATGATTTAATCAATTATTTTTTTGTATTATGTTCGTAAATAATTATATTATTTCTCTCACTTTTTTCTCCTTTATGCCATTAACATATTTTTCTTCAACATCAATCAAGGGATAAATCAATTTTTTTTCCAAAATTTCAATACCTACTGCACACTTTTTATTAGTTTACTATTTTTTAGTTTATTATTTTATATTATTGATTATATTCCAAGAAAGAAATGTTCTTATAATGTACTTTTTAGAAAATACTAAATTTAGAAAATATTAAACATGAGTTGGTCATTAATATTTTCTAACAAAAAACTATTCCTCTCTTCCATATGAATTAAAAAAATAAAATATTTGATATCAAAATATTGAATTTTAGTCAACATGTATGCCATAATTTGTGAATTTTAATGAGTTGTTTCCAATATAAAATTATTATGTTCAAAATTTTATTTTATATTATAACATAGTAAATAAAAATATATTATATTATCATTATAAAAAAATTATTTTTATCATAAATTGTATTATTAAATATTAATATTAATGATAATAATTATGTTAAAAAATAGAATCTAATTAATGTAATATTTGAATTCAAAATTAATTTTTTTGATAAAATAAATTTAAAATTAATTATCTACTTGCATGTTGAGTAAAATGAGTGGAGAGATAACTTTTTTTCTTAGAGGTATTAGCTATATATTAATTAATTTTTCATCTAACTCTCTTTATAAATAATTAATATATAATTATAATATTATAATAAATATTCATCCATAATATAAAATATTACTTTCAAAAGTTTATTTTGTGTTGTAAGGTGGTAAAAAAAATATATTACTATTAAAAAATTTATTCTAACCATAAATTATGTTATTAAATATTAATATTAATGAGAATAATTATATTAAAAATTGTATCTAATAGATAAAATATTTAAATTCAAAATCAATTACTTACTTAATTTGAGTAAAATTAGTAGATAAACAATTTTTTTAAATCTGCTAACTATATATTAATTAAAATTTTATTTTATTCTTATAAATAATTAATATATAATTATAATATTATATTATTAAAATAAATATTCATTAGTGCAAAGGGCCGCATCTAATTACCTGGAAATTTATGCGAGCAAGTATCACCTCGTCTGTATATCGGCTGAGAAGTGGCACGGCTAGTTAAGTGGCAGTTGCCATGGGTACCTTGACGGGGGTTCGAGTCCATCGGGTCAAGGCGGAGGGGCATCCAATTTTGTAGTTGAACCAACTAAGTTTTATAAATTTACTTATCTTTTGTGTATAATATAATCATAATCTACTTTATGATAACTTTATAAGTTAAGTGTTTTGACCCTCCAACCTTCTATTATTCTAATTGGATGGCTAAATTATTGGGTTTTTTTACCTAATTGACTAATTTTATATTTTATTCATCACAATCTTATTTATTTAAACTTTAAGTTATAGAATTTTAATTTTTGGATTTTAAAATTATGTTAAAAATTATAACAATAACATTTATTTAAGGTTCCATTTGTTTCATCAAAAAGTATTTTTCATAGAAAAAAATATTATTTGTATGTATATTGATGAATGAATCATATACTATTTATATTTATAATTAAAAAATGATACTTAGAGGTATAGTAATAAAGAAAATTAATTTTTTAAAATAAAAAATTTATTTTTTAATCTCTTCATATTTAATATTTAAAAAATAAAATATTTTCTTTCATTATAATACTTTACAACTATATTTTATATAGAATATTTTCCATCTAAATAAATGGAGTTTAAGTAAAGAATTTTATGCAAGTGTTCAAGGAAACTAAAGCATATATTGTATAATTCTAAAAGAAAAAAATGAGGCAAGTGGGTAAGAATAAGAGGAAGTAAATTAATTAAAAGGTAATGTGTAGTTAGAATTAAATATGTGTATATAGAGGAGATTTAAGAACTTTTTTTTTAAAAAAAATCCCTTAAATTAACTTCTAGTTACCAAAATATCCTTGGATCAACTTATATTTTCTAAAGCCAAAAACTTTTCTAGTATTTTGAATCTTCGTCTGACTCCCCATCTTCCTTCTCTCTCAATCTTCATTGATTCAACCTAGTAAAGTCAAGCAAGTAATTCAAGAAAATCATCAATTAATTCAAGCAAAACCAAGGTAGATTCTCTAAAGCTTGAAGCTTGGAGAGTTTTTTTTCTTTAAATAAAAAAATTGCTTTGGATGAAAAAAGTAGGAATTTTAAGTCAAAAGGCCTAACTCTTTGATATATGCTAATTAGGACAAGGTACTTCTGAAATTCCACCTCTAATCATCTCCTCTAATAGGTAAGTAAGACAATTTACATAAATCAATTTGGTATGTATGATTTTAAATTACTAAATGTAAAATGTTAAATTTTAAGAATTTAATAATTGAATGTTCTAATATTGTTTATGGAATGAGCTTCTTGTTGGTTGTGATGAATTTTGGACTTTTAATTGTGTAAATGATTGGATTGAAGGAATTTGACCATATAAACAATGAAAATGCAAGAAAATTATGCCTTTTGAGCTCATAGTCAACTATAACCTTAAAAATTATTCTCGAAAGACTTATAGTCAACTAGTATAGTCAATTAGAATTATTCTCAAAAGGCTTATAGTTGACTAGTATAATCAAGTATTCCCCAAACTTCACTTATATAAGTAGATAATAGAGCATTATAGTTAACTATAGCCCTAAAAATTGTTTACAAAGGGCCTATAGTCAGCTACTCCTAGAAGTTTTGCTTCTAGAAACATATAATCAACTAATATAATTAACTATTATCTTATGTTTTCTAAATTTGTATATTTTGTTAAATTTTAAGAATATGATATTGATATATTGCTTATATTATGGATTGTTGAGTTTATATATGCTTTTATACTTAAGAATTGATGCCGAATGCCTGATATGTAATATTGTGAGGAGATGTATGTTAGGGGATATGAAATGATAAGATTATGATATAAATCCAAATCCCAAAAATTGTTTGTAAGAGGATAAAGTAAACCTTAAAAAGATAATGATAGATTTAGGAAGAGATAAAGCTAATTGAAAAGTATAACGAAATTTATTTGCTCTCTTACTTTATTTACTCATTATTTTATATTTAGTTGCAATTATTACTATTGTTTAAGTATACTCTTGTTTAAGGAATAACCTATATAAAGGTACTGTATATACCTTTTTCACCTATATTACTAAATAAATTATTTATTTACTGAGTCTTATACTCATTCTTTTAATTGTTTAGTTTTTCAGTTACCATTATGGAAGCTTCTCCACTACTAGCACAATATGATTGAACTCTCTATGACTTACTTTGTATAAGACAGTTATAATAATTATATAGATGTAAATATGAATACCTTTTTGGGCATTGTAATATATAATTGAATGTGAAATAGAAAGAATACTTGATTATAAATATTTTGGTGGTAATTATAAAATATGTATTACATTATTTAAAGTTGGGTGATGATACCAAGTTTAGGATGAATTAAGCTAGTGGAGACCAATAATTAGGTATTCATGTTAGTCATGGCCTAGGAAGATTATATCACTTTATGATAATCTAATTATTTTTAATTATTATATATTAAAAATTTTAATTTATATTATAATTATGATCTAATCCCAATTTGATCCTAATTGAACAATTAAATTTTAAATCTCTATCATTTTTGGTTAAATGAATGGATTAATTTTTAAAATATTGATCAAAATTATAATAGGATATAGATTTTTTTTTTTGTTACAAAGATCATAAATAATTTCTTTGATTAGATGAATGATCATTCACTACGTAAATTTAAAAAAAACTTATATTACTAATATTATTATTAAGAATTTTCATAGGAAACAATTATGTAATAACATTAAATTTTTCTATGTAGATTTGTGAGTATTTTAAATGTTATACTACAAAATTATATATAAATTAACGCCCATTAACTTATTCAGCTTATTATGCCCCTGCACCTATATTTGCCAACTAACCTTCTAGGGGTCGTTCAGTTCATGTGAAAAATAAATTCCTCCAAGAAGTTACTTCCTATATGAATTTCTCAAGAAGTTCTCAATGTTGTTTAGTTGACATAAAGGAAGTTACATTTCACAAGAAATAGAAGTTACCTAGGGGAGTAGGTAAATAATTTCCCATTTTTTGTGGGAAATATAATTTCCTGGGAAGTGATTTTTCATATTTTATGGGCAATCAAATAACTTGTAATTTTCTATTTCCTAGGAAATATAACTTTCCTAGGAAATATAATTTTTCATATTTTTGTTATGAACCAAACGACCTCTCAATTCTTTTTGGATAATAAGCTCAACCCGCTACTCAATTGGCTGACTAATAAGGAATCAAAAATTCATTTTAGTCAAATTTACACACATATCTAAGTATTATAGAAAAAATTCTTGTTCTTAATTTTTTTATTTTTTACTTAAAAATAATATAAATTATAATAATATTTCATTAAAATAGAAAAAGATAATAATTTTTTATTCAAAAACTATTAGTATCTAACAAGTTACATTAAACATTTGAATAATAATTTGTGTACTATTAATAAAATTTCATGCACAATATTTAAATATGTCAATAAGAAAATATACAATATCTAAAAGAATAATATTAAACTTTAAAGTAATATCTAATATTTTAAAAAAATTAATTCAAAAATTATAAAATTTATAATATAATATATAAAATTGGATAAAGTTTTTATACTTTGTTTGGATGAGAAAGAAGTGGGAGAAGAAAGAAATTGGGAGAGAAAGAAGTTGGAGGAGAAAGAAGTGGGAAGAGAGAAGAATTTCTTTGGTGTTATTTGGAAAGGGAGAAGTTAAGGGAGAAAAAAATTAGATGAGAAATAATTTCTTTTATTTGGAAAGGGAGAAGTTAGGGGAGAAATAAGTTGTATTTGTATGTATGAAATGATCATTATACCCTTATGTGTAAAAAATGAAGATAGACATATATTTTAGACAGATGAATTCTAAAAAAATACTAGTTAAATTTTTAAAATAAAATTCAAAGTAAAAATAAATCACAAATAAAATATTTTATAAAATATCTAAAAAAATATTCATACAATATTTTTATAATTGGGTATTTCCCTTTTAAAAAATTTTGAATTTCAAATTTTGCACCAAAAAAAAAAAGAAAATGAGCTGCTATATTAATGTATTCCATATTGTAGTACTATATAGAATACAAAGTAAAATTTTGTTATTATTACAATAAATTTTTTTTATTAATACAATTTAATTAATGAAAATATAATTATATAAAGTACACTTAATTATATTTAATAATAATTTATATATTTATATTGAATTAATGTTATCCAACAATTACACTTTTCTTTTTCTTGTAAATTTCTATTTTTTTAGTATTTAATTCTAAATTCTAACATTTTAATTTATATACTTTCTACATAATTATAAAATATACAAGATTAAAAATTGGCTTATTATTTTGTGGTGATAATGGTTGAATGCTTTGTATAGAAAGAGAATTGGGAGAATAAATTTGAATTTACATTTAAAAAAATAGGCTAATACAAAAAAAAGAACCCGGGTCGGGTGTCCTCCCAAACTAGGTTGCATACAAATTGGATCAAATCTGCATGACTTGATTAGGGGACTCTAAATTTGTCCCAACAAATTAGGGGAGATCAACCCTATCACTATCTTTTAGTGTTTGGACGGAATCTCCGATAGCAGCATCCATCTCTCGCTGAACTCTGTCGTTAGCAACCAAAGAAGCAGTCTTAATGGAGCCGCATGTCCTCCCATGGTCGAAGCTTGTGATCTCACCTCCTCACCATTCCAAACTTGCAAAGACAAAAATAACACAACAGGGGGAGCAATAGAAAACAATAGGGGGAGATGATAGTAATTAGCCATTCTCACCTCCACTGGGTTGAGCTCGTGGTAGTGAAGTTGGCCTGTTGCAATCATCAGTTGTGGCACTTCTATGAAGCTGACCTTAGATGGATTCTACCATCCGGAGCACCAAGAAGTAGTCTAATAGTGGTAGACAGTTTGAACGAAACTGAAGTGGGAGGAGGAAAGTGCAATGCTAGGCAACAAGTGAAACCAAGAAGGAGGAGTGTGAGGCAGCAAGCAAGGGCATTTGGTGGAAATGATGAAAAAAATTTTACACTTCTCCTTTCTTCTCCCTACTTTTGGAGAGAAGTCTGACCATAGGTTCTATTGTCCTTTTTAACTTCAGAATTTTTTCTTCTCTCACTTCTCTCCATGCATCTAAATGGGTAAAGTGGCCCATTTCACTCCCAACTTCTTCTCTCCCACTCCTTCCCCCCCTCCCCCCTCCCCCCCCCCAATTTCTATTGTTCCAAACCAAGAGCTTAGGGCCATAACCCTCTTATCCCAATAACTAATTCCACTTCAGGCGACTAACTAGGTAATTGGGTTATAGGGTTTTCCAAAACCCTTTTTCTTTTCACCGACCTACTTTGATGTCCTAACTGGTATGAACATTTGATTATCCAAGTGAAAATAGAATGAGTCCAAAAGTCTTTTAGGTTGTATATTTCAATCCATTTAATGTCCTGAGCAGTACCAACATTTAATTGCCCTGGTGAAAATAGAATGAGATGGAAAATGTTTTAGATTCAATAAAAAAATTTAAAAATATTTTTATTAAAAAAATTATTATTTGAAATTTCCTATGAATAAAAATTAATTTAGAAAAAATTGTGGGGTTACCTTTAGTGTAAAAAAAATAAAAGTCCTAGGTACCTTTCCCACATATCAAACAAAAGTAATCAGCTAAATTGGATTATAAAATAAAGAAATTCTAAGGTGCTCTTACGGTTTCTAAATCCTGAGTGATATGATACAATCTTATCCATTGAATGATGAGATTGTGCCACACCATCTAAAATTTAAAATGCTTAGATACTATAGCACCCCCTATAAAACATTGTTGTATATCATTGTAAAATATTTTTCACCTTGCTTTTTTTCTCATATTAAAATTCTAATGATTGCAATTGGTTTCAAAGTCAACATTGGCACAAATTAGTTTTCTTCTTTTTTAAGTACAAGGCCTTCAACACTACAATAATTTCACTTTATTGAAATGATACCAATTAAAAATACAAAATTTTGATTATTTATATTAATATTTTAATAATTTTTTGCAAATAAAAAATAAAAAAGTGTTAAACAGGCAATATTATCATTAATAGCATAAGGTTTAGGTGTTTGACAAAATTTTAAAAAGTTATATAGATAATAAGTTGTCTAGATAGGCTACACTACTTGCAGCTAAACCTAGGAATTTTATACAAGTGACATGTTGTCTATGCAGGATTTAAATTTTAAAAATTGAAATGATGCGTAGACAATGTCATCTACATAGACAACCCATTTTATAAAATGACACAAGTGCCTCTCCATATTTAAATATCGACAACAGCGCTACGTCACATAAATGATCTAGTTTTTGTTGTCCGTAGAGCCCTTACCCTTTAGGTGGCTATTGTTCTCCTCTTTCTGCTAAAGGTGGCAATTTCTGATACAACACGATAACCTAATACGAGCTCGACACGTTTATTCGAATTCGGGTTAACAAGTCAACCTATTTAAAATTTTTTATTAAATTTTTAATAATTTTATTTAAGAAATAAATAATATTTTAATCATAAATAGATAAATATAATAAAGATATAAAATTATTTATTAAATAAAATAATAAAAAAAATAAAATAATATTTTATTAATAATTAAAAATATTTTTTATAATAAATAATAAATAATTAAATTTAATAAATAACTTTATAATATATATTTTATTATTTAAAATTATTAAATAAGTTAAATGGGTGACCCGCGGGTCGATACGAATAACACGATTAATAAATGAGTTGACTCGAATGACACAAATTGTCACCCCTACTTTCTGCCATTCCTACATGCACTACTTCTTCTCCATTAGAGTTTTGAGAGCTCGCTGAGGTAGGTTCCTCTCATTTCTCTTTGTTTTGTTACAACATTTTTATGCTTTTTATTTTTTTATTACATTTATTTTATTAAATGCTTAGTTTGTGTTACTTCATTATTAACTGATATTTCAAATTATTACTCCACTATTTATTGAGGTAAGCTAAAAAAATTCAAATAATTTTTTTTAATAGTATTGATATAATATATGAATATGAATTTTTGCTTCATTATTTAGTTTGAAAAAATTACTGCTTTATATAGTTTGATATGTCTATTGCTTTAAATATCTAATGAGTTTGATATAAATTAGGAGAATAAAATTCATTTATCAAATTGTTAAATTATATTAAAAATAAAAGTAATTAAAAAATGGTTACACATAAATTTGACAATTATAGTAATGAAAATATTAAATTTTTGTATAATATGAAATATTTAATAATTTAAGTAATCATTTAAAATATTAAAAAAGTATTTCAATATTTATAATATTAATTAATTAAAAATATTGAAAGCTTAATAAAGTGTAGCATTAAATAATAATGAAGAATAAAATATGAAATAATTTAATGTTAGAAGTAAGTCATATAATTTTAGTAAAACTTTAAATTATATAAAAATAAAAGTAATTAAAAAATGATAACACACAATTTTAACAATTATAGTAATGAAAATATAAAATTTTTTATAATGTGAAATATTTAATAATTTAAGTAATAATTTAAAATACTAAAAAAATAAGTAATAATGGAGAATAAACTGCATAATAATTTAATGTTAAAAGTAAGTCATATAATTTTATTAAAATTTTAAATTATAAATAAAATCACATTGCACTCAAAGGACACTAATTTGTAATAAATTTTGTCAATCAAACTAATAAAATCTACATAATATTTGATGATGTAGAATATTTAAAAATTTAAGTAATCATTTAACATATTAAAAAAATAAGTAATGTAAATATTTAAAAAATTAATTACTTACAAATATTCAATAATTACTAAGTGTGTAGCATTAAATGACAAAGGAGAATAAAATTTGTAATACTTTCATGTTAGAAGTAATTAAGAAAAATTTTATTAAATTGCTAAATTATATAAAGAATAAAAGTAATTAAATAATGCTGAATTTTATGAAAAATAATAGATAATGTTAAATATTAAAAATATATATCTTTCAAATATCAATGTAACAAATGGCATGATACCGACCATGGAAAGAAGAAAATTATTAATGACAAGAATGTATCAAGCATTTTTGTTAGTCCAATGGTACAAAGATAATCCATATATACTTGCATCTTAAGTAAAACTAGTTTTGTACATTGATGATCTCTTTATTGGACCCAACTAGAGATTTGTAAATAATATGATTCATCATGATATATATAGTATTTTCTTGATAATGATATCAATGTCAATAGTGTGCCCTATTTATGGGATGATAACTTTGCAAACTTCACACTTATAATTGACCTTAGATATTTCGACTTGGTTGCTTTACAAAATCAAAATAATGATTCTCAATATATTTCATCTTTTGCAAATGTTCATCATTTTGCACAAAAGTCAATGAATTCATAAAGGATGATGATAATTTAGAAGATAAAATGGTTAGTGATCATATTGTGGAGGAGCTTTCAAAGTCTAATGATAATGATGATGATGATAAAAATGATGACCTTGCTACTTTCACAAACAATAGTAAGTATTATAATTTAACAATTGTTTGTTTTTCAAATTGTAATTAAGCTTTTAGGAAACAAATGTAATATTTTATAGTAAGTATTATATATATGTATCCTGTTGTAATAACTATTTTAAATAATTCATTTTGTAGGTGCAAATATAATTTAACTTTTAGAGTAAAAATGTGACATTTTATAATAAGTATTACTTAAGTCTTGTTGAAATAACAATTGTTTATATGATATTTTATAACAATACTTGATAAATATAGCTAGTGTTACGTCACACTATCATAGAGGAGATGGTAGATATAACTTACCACATGACCTAGCTTGTATTACCTCACAATCTAAGATAGGTAAAATTGCTTATATTCAAATGTTTTATTTTGCATTTTTTCTATAAATATATGTTATTAATAGTATGTTATATTTGAAAGTTGCATTGACATAATGATATCACAACAAGTCAAATTCCCTGACCTTTCACTAAAAAATTCAAAAAACAACAACAAACCACTATAAGTCCATTTTGACAAGACAAATACATAGCAAGCAATAGGTTAAAACTCAAAGTATTTCGCATGTGACATAGGATTGCTAGTCAAATAGTATTGTAAGCCCTTCCACAAGAAATGGAAGAAGGTACATGAGAAGTAAAAGGAACATGTTGTGTAGGGAGTCTATGTAAGTCTTGTTAAATGTATTATTATTATTATTTTATGTTTGATAATAAGATTAATTGACATAATAATTGCAAGATTGTTACATGTCTTTGAATAAGTTTTATTTTGAGACACCCTAGGAGTAAGGCATTATGCTTTCTGATATTTGATAGAAAGCAATCACTTGATATAAATATTGGAAGGTAGTGCTCTATCAGTATTTCTTGGACCATGAGGGTTATAAGGATGTTTGCAATTTGCATAACATAAGGCAAGCTTGTCTTGTAGATATCCTATTATATTATTAGGAAAGTTATGCACATATTTCATAGTGAGGAGCACAAGATAAAGCTAAATTGAAAATTAATAACTTATCATTTTTAATTTTCAATTACTTATTCTTGTTCGTATTTTGATTTGAATTTGTAGGATTTATCCAAATGAAACTTGGCGAACAAGTTAGAGAAAGTGTACAATGATTGCCATAAATCAAAGTCCATTATGGTGGCATGACATGATAAGGTATTTTAAGCTAACATTCTTGCATCATGCTATTATCAAAGATCTTATTAATATTGTATACCTTACTTTAAAACTAGCACAAAGAAACTAAGAACTTATGTGAGTTACAGCTAGTGAAAGAGAATTTTTATTAGTGTCATACACTTCATATAGGGGAGTGGGCTCATCCAAATGCCCAGATTGCTTATATAAGTAATCTATTTCTTATTAAATAAATTTAATACTTTATAGAAAAAGTTTTTTTACTTAAACTATCTGATTTTTGTTGAAAAATTAAGGCTAAAATGCTTGTATTGGTCACCTAGTAATCCTTATAGTTTAAGGCTTTCTCCAATAGCTTCTTGGTAACTTTGCCATATATTGATAAGCTTGTTATTACTAATGAAGTATTAGGTAGTCACTAAAGACACATAAAGGTGGTGCACCATGTGTTTATAAGGACATCATATAGCACCCCTTAGTATTAGCTTATCAATTACAACATTTTCTTTAAGACAGCAACAGGATGTAAGATTGGATAAGGATATGTAAAGATATATTATCAAGATTCAACAAACCCTTAATACACAATAAAGGTAGATTCTTTATTATGAGCAAATGAAGTAGTAGACCTAAATCTAGCTTACAAAGATGTATGATGCTTTAGAGTCTATAAGGCTTATTTTTCCTTATCCTACACTATTTTCTCCTTAGATGATGGATTTCTCTCTTTTGAGAGTACTATCTAGATTCATTCAACAGTTACATGTTGCTCCCCAATCACAATTGCCCTCGTCTCCACCTTGGCTCTCACATTCGCTATTGGACAATGATAAAGATGATGCCAATGATTATTTAATTTAACTATAATTTGTATTATGCATTCACTTTTTTATTTGTTACTTTATATTATTATGTATGGATGCTATAATGTTTTTTTATTATATATTTTTCACATATCATTTTTTACAATTATCTTTTGTCTTATTTACTTTTATAATTGATATAATAATATTTTTTATATTATTATTAAATTATTATAAAAATATTTAGGTTTATTCTTAATTTTCTTTATAATTCTTGACATCAAAAATAAATTCTAAAATTTAGACTCAAATTTTTTTAAAAAAATATTAAAAAAATGATATATAGATGACAAATGTCATCTCAATAGGAAGAAAAAATTTCAAAAAAAAAAATAAGTCAATATAAACAACAAAGTTATCTTAATAGAGTGTAAATTTTTTAATTTTTGTTCATAAAAAAAATCTCTATATAGATAACAATGTCATTTTAAAAGATTGGAACCTTTATAAATGATAATGTTATTCGAATAGGGGTGTTGATATTGATTAACCTCGCTCAATACACAAATGACATTATCATCTGTATAGGTGTTACCTATTTAAATGATGTTAAAAGTTATTTGTGTGGATGGCAACATCTACAAGTCTATATAAATGATTTATTATATATAATAATGTCATTTGGAGCATTTTTACAATTGATCAAATAACCTTACTTAGATGACTTTTATCATTTTTATAGGCTATTTTTCCTGTAGTACGATATCTGATAGGTCACGTTGAACCTTGACTAATTTGATACAAATTAGTTTGATTCTTGGCTTATTCAAATTTAGATAGCATGGTCTGCAAAGACTTTTATGGCCTTTAATGCATTTTGATAAGCTTCTTTCAATAAGATGTTATTTGGTTTAAATATAATTCTAGTTGCTAAAATATAAATTGTGTAATTTTATTCCTCTAATTTTAAATAATTTATTTTGATTCATCTAAATATTAAATTGGTGTAGTTTTAGCCTTTCTATTTAATTTTCATTAATTCCTTAACTTCACGAAACATTTTCATCTTCATATTTCCCATTATTAAGTTGAAATAATTTTTACATAATTATAAAAGGAAATTATTGTCTGAATTTTGAAATTTTTGAATAAAATTAATGAATTACATATAAAAGTTTGAATTTTTTCAAAATTTATTATTTATAAAAAATTTTAAAATTGTGATTTGTTTGAATAATAATATAGTCAATGCTTAAAAATCAAATAGAAGTTGACAAATATTGATAAAATTTAATGAAAGTTGATAGAAAATGATAAATATCTAATAAAAAATTAAAATCACATCAATTAAATATTCAGAAGGTTCAAATAAATTATTTTAAATTAGAGGATTATAATTGCATAATTTTAAGGAGAATAAAATTGCACTTGAGCCTAAGATTAATGTTCCTCAACCATTGACGAACTCTAAAGGCAATGCCCAAAGAAAAGGCAACAAGATTCATATTACCTGATCACCGCCTGTCAAGGGTTTATTTTAATTTTTGTAAGATTAATAATATAATCAATGCTTAAAAATCAAATAGAAGTTGAAAAATATTGATAAAATTTAATGAAAGTTGATAGAAAATGATAAATATCTAATAAAAAATTAAAATCATATAAATTAAATATTTAGAAGGCTAAAATAATTTACATTAAATTAGAGGATTAAAATTCCATAATTTTAAGGAGAACAAAATTGCATTTGACCCTAAGATTAATGTTCCTCAACCATTGATGAACTCTAAAGGCAGTGCCCAAAGAAAAGGCGACAAAATTCATATTGCCTGATCACCCCATGTCAAGGATTTATTTTATTTTTTGTAAGATTAAATTTTTATTAGTTTCGCTCCTAACTAAAAGTTTGTATTAATTTTATTTTTGTAAGATTAAAAACCTTCAAATTTTAGTCCTTTTATATCTCAATATTTTGTCTCATATACGGAGAGACTAAAATTTGAAGAATTTTATTCTAATAAGAATTAAATTAATATAAATTTTTAATTAAAAATAAAATTAATAAAATTTTTATTTTATAATAATAAAATAAATTTTTAATCTAAAATTAACACAAATGGAGCAATAAATAAAATTGAAAGAAGAGCTGGATGTGCAGGTTTAATTAAGGGAAGCTAGGGTGGTGTAGTTCGGCCAAGGTAGAAATTTGGCATGCTTTAAAAGAGTTAGGTTAAAATTTTGTTTTAGTCCTCATAAAATTAATTTTTTATCAATTTCTTTTCCAATTAAAAATTTGTATCAATTTAATTTTTATAAAGTTAAAAATTTTTAAATTTTAATTCTTTCATATATAAGATAAAATATTGAATTACCATATGAAAGAATTAAAATTTTAGAATTACTAATTTTATGAGAATTAAATTAATATAATTTTTAATTAAAAATAAGATTGTTAAAAATTTAATAACAAGATAAAGGTTTAGTCAAATACTTAAACTAACTTAATCACTTAATTTCAAAAAGGTGATTTTGGAGTGTTCAGATGTAGGGCGTGACATTTTAGCGCTTGTCCAATGCCTATCCAACGAAGAAGGCACACCAGGGATGGATCCAGGCCTACCACGAAGAACATGGAATTCATCGCCAAGGGATTGTTCTTATCAAATTTGCCGTACAAGATCATAAATGAACTGATTAATTAATTTTGAATTTTTTTTAGAGAATAACCTTTACTTTCTTTTACAATTTTCCGGAGATTTAAATTATTTAGTGTTTGTTAATTTGATGAGAGTTGATATGATTCGACAAATTTTTTATTAAATTTATTTACTTTTTTGTTATACTATTTTTACCATAGGCCCTGCTGATTTGTTAAAAATAAAATAAACTATAATTTTAGTTATCACTTTTGAAATCAAAGATATAATAATTAATAGTATATATAATTATCAAAAGTTGAATTTGGAATAATTTATTGGCACATTCAGTGTTTTATTTTATTATTTTTTTTTTGGCAATGAGAATATTTAAATTTATAATTTTCAATATACTATTCAATCTCTTTCTGCAAATTCAACACCCAGTCATTTTAGTGTTTTCGTTTTGTTAGATAAACTATGAAGGGTCTATCACCCGTAATAGTATTGAAGAGATCATGTTACATAAACATAAAAGTTGTTACCCGTCGTGTTATAAAGAAAGGCTACTGACTTGAACCATTTTGTTTGTCAAAAATTTGAATCCTACGTCTTTTTATATTCCGACCATATATATATATATATATATATATATATATATATATATATATATATATATATATATATATATATATATAGTGGCATGGACAAAATATTGTTGTGTGGTAAAATATCATAGAAAAATTAATTTTGATTATTTTTTATCATATTCATATTATGTTTAAAAAAATAAAATATATAAACTTTTTTATGTATAACGAAATTATAAAAATATTATATCTGCCTCGATATCTGGAATATAATATATGGTCAATTAGGTGGAAGGAACAGGAAAGTGTCCGAATATGCTAATAGCACACTTTGTGATTGCTTCACATAGCCATTGTTTATCATGAAAAATAGGTTGAAATAAAAGTGAAGAAAGAGCAAAAAAAAAGGAAGTGGAAAATCATTTATTTTTATTTGGTTGTAGAGTGAAAAATGGATGGAAAAGAAAAGAAGGTGTAGCCTACCAAATTTTTTTTTGTCACTTATAAACAGAAAAAAAGTAAAAAACTCACTTGTTACAACTTTATCTTTAATAAATTAATTTCAAAAAAATGAATTAATTTAAAAATAAATATTAATTTATTTTTTATAAAATAAATTTTCATGAATAATTTGTTATTAATAAAATGTTACAATAATTAAAATTTGTTATTAACATTTTGTGTCCGAATATGTTAATAGCACACTTTGTGATTGCTTCACATAGCCATTGTTTATCACGAAAAATAAGTTGAAATAAAAGTGAAGAAAGAGAAAAAAAAAAAAGAAGTGCAAAATCATTTATTTTTATTTGGTTGTAGAGTGAAAAATGGATGGAAAAGAAAAGGTGTAGCCTACCAAATTTTTTTTGTTACCTATAAACAGAAAGAATAAAGAACTCACTTGTTCCAATTTTATCTTGAATAAACTAATTTAAAAAAAAATGAATTAATTTAAAAATAAATGTTAATTTATTTTTTTATAAAATAACTTATTAACCTCTTTTATGAATAATTTGTTATTAATAAAATGTTACAATAATTAAAATTTGTTATTGACATTTTGTATGAATACTAAATTAGTAATAGGAATGAAATCTTGTAAAAAGAGATGTTAGTCTCAATATCAAACACATCAAAGAAACTAATATTTGAGTCTTAATATATAAAGTAAAAATATAAATGATGAATGGTTACTATGACATCTACGAAAATGATAATAATAAAAGTAGGAGCAAAAAAAAAAGGCATAATTCTTTTCTAAATAAGCTTAAAGATATAACATGAGTAAAAATTAACAAGAATAATAAAATAATAATAAAGGCAGAAGAATCTCTCATGTGTAATATTGGTAAATTTATACACCATTGGTACATTTCAAGAATTATTTTTTGGTAGTTAAAGGAAAGTTTTGCAAGTTTTTATCAAAGTTTACAAGAAAAAGCTATAAAGTTTAAAATTTTTTGAAAAAATATGTTTATAAAAATTATATATAAATATGATAAATTATAATTGTAACTATTGTTAGTGGTAAATAAAATATCAAATAAATATATTAAATTGGAGGATAAAATTATCATTTAACTTAATTTATTTTTTTTTCATTTTTTTTATCTAAACAAGCAAAGGAAAATTATTTTTTATTATTTTCTTTCATTTTATTTTTTACAAGAAAAGGTTTCTTTGCATCCATGACGTAATGCGTTGGCTTGCATACATAGAGATCGCAGTTCATTTGAATTTGGGGATCCTGCAGAAATTTTCCCTGAGAAGATTTTGTATCCCATGAAGGTGGAGATGAGGCAAAATTTGTCACGTTTCAAAATTCCGGAGATGGAAGCAAACTATTATAGTTCCCACTTTATGCTTTGCCCTGAAATTTAAAATATATTATTTTATTTTTCACGTTGTATTATGTAATCAATTTAGACAAAAATAATTAAGTATTTTAAAAATTATATGCTATAAATTTATTATATTTCATATGCATCAAACATCATAAATTATTACACATGATATTAGAGGTAAATAATTACTGTTATAGGAATATAATTACATGTTGATTATATCATAATAATTACGTCAGTTTCCAATCAAAGTATATATATGAGTGACGTTGTATATTACACTATTTTATGTCAATTAATTTTTTACCAACGTAAGAAAATGACACAATGTCATTTCTTTTAAAAAAAATTAATTCATTTTGTATTTCTCATCAATTTTTAATAGAAAATATTGGCGTAAAATATTTACATCATATTTTTTTAAACATCAATTTTTCGCTTTCTCCTATATAATAAAAATGGAATAAGTGTAGCACCTGCCAAAAAAAATCCAGTCTACCCCTAAACAAATGCATATTTTTAGTCAAAAATTTTGAAAGTCTGTTTGGTTATATGCTTTGAAGCAATCTTTTTTTTTTTTTCCATTTTATGTAAATTTTAAGCATTTATTCAATAGCAAACTGTCCTTGTTTGCTCTCTTAGAATTATAGAAAGGTGTCCGTTTTGATAATTTTTTTCTTTACTTTTTCTTTATTTATTATCATTATTTGACTAACTTCGAATTCTACTGCATTATTTTATCAAACACCTGGCATTTGAAAATCAAATATAGCATCAGTAGTTATAAACATGAAACATAAAAAATTACATATAATAACGTATATAAAAATTTGATAAATGGAGGAGGCAGAGATCAGATATATAGAATAAAAAAAATGTTTTTATAATTTGAACCAATAGGTTGAAATATGATATTTGTTTCATACTTGATGTTAATTGAAAAAGTATGACCGACTCATTAATATGTGATGATAAATGGAAGGAGAGTTAGGATTTTATAAAGGGAAGCGAATGAAATTGAAGATCAATCTTGAAAATAAAATAAGAGGAAAAGTGAGAATAATATTATAAAAAAATAAGATTTGTTTTATTCATATTACAAGACATTAAACTTCATTTCATTTATAGGAACTAAAGTTTGATATTTAGATTTTGAATATTAGTTCAATTGTAGGAATTGATGTTAAAAGTAAAACACTTCCAAATTTTTTTTAAAGAATGAATGTCTATTCTTATATTTAGAAAAATATCATTAGTCCCGTAACCTTAAAAATCAGTTATTTCAGAAATTGAAGTTTAAAATCTCCTAGGAATAACACATCTATTTTTTTTAGAACACGAATCAATACTTTATTTTTTTTTTCATATTTATAAAATATGGCCGATATTATAACTTTAAATATCAGCCATTTTAGAAAGAATTAACATCTAAAATTTTGTGAAAAGAAATATATTAGTTTTTTTAAGAATTTACATATATATATTTTTCTCATATTTACAATAATGACGTTGGAAGACATTGCTTATTTTAAGAACTAATGTTTAAAATCTTACGGAAGGAAATATATTAAATTTTTTAAGAGTAGATGTTTAAAGTATTTTTATGTTTTCAAACATATTACCATTTAATATATACATCATTGTTTCTTTTAAATGACATATATTCGGTGATGCCATTTTTGCTTTTTGTAGTAGTAAATGTATAATAATTGTTAATTATATATGAATTTAGAGCTTTACTTACATTTGAAATCACTTAATAATTATTGTGTGTGAATTTTTAGTATTTGATTCTAATATTTATATCCTTTTCTTAATTTTTTTAGGTGAATTCTTTTATACATTGAGTTTTACATAGTATATGGAATCTAATGATTGACATTGACTTTTATATTTTTTTGAGGTAAAATATATTCAATTTAATGACCCACAATTTTTTAACAAAATCAATTTATGTATGTATTGAGTTTTACTTAAAATAGAATTAGCATTTTCTTAGTATTTCTGATGTGATCCTAAGGAAGATAATTACAAAGAGTTTTTTAATAGAATTAAGGATGTGCTTTAAAGGTCAACTTAAGAGGTTTGGATACATAAAGAAGAGAGTTTGAACATGTGCAGTTGAGCTACTTGATGTTATTTTGGCCATTTTGACCCTTAGTTTGCATTTTTTTTATGTGTTTTTTATGTTTAGAGATATGTTTGACCTTTCTTTTGTATTTGTAACTTTGGCCCATTATTTTTACCATTTATCTAAAATTATTTATCATATTACTTAGAGGTCATTTTATTAGATTTAAGTTAGTGTGTTAGTTTTAACTTTATATGTGTCATTTAAACTCATTTTTAATTAAAGTTTTAGAGAGTTATATAAAAAGACTTATTCCTTATAGATAATTAAGTTTTGGAGTTTCGAACAATAGAGAATTAGTTGATTACTTTCTTTATGGGAGTGTGTCTTTTCTTGAGTTGTTAAATGAATTTATGATTTATTAAAGGGATTCAACCTTTGTAATTTTAATCTTTACTATTTAATGATTCATTATTGTTGCGTAATCTTTCTTCACTTATAAAAAGATTTTCATTTTTTGTAGTGCCTTCTTCATTATTCTTCGCTCTGTTTTTTCTCTTTCAAAATATGATGTGATTATCATTTTATTTTTGATTTATTTTGCTAAATTTTGGAATAGTCTATTAATTAGATTCATATTATTTGGTATTGAAGCTTTCAATTTCTTGTCAATTCCTTATAAACCCTCGTCGTAACCTTGCGAAACATGAGAATTGGATAAATTATGTGATCTTTAATAATGAGCTACAAACCATGTCGTATTTTATATCTAATAATAAAAATAGTGCAAGAAAAACGCTGATTTGCTCCAGCACCGTCATCATAATCCTTACCCTTACATTCCATCGCCATCAACGAAGGGTTCGCCACCCATACGAAGATAATACAACCACAAGCATGGGCTATTGTAAAAGAATTAATGTCTCTTTCAGGAGCTATTCGTATCTCTTGTATTATGCTATCATTAAGGCTGAAACTAGGTTTTAGGGTTATGAAAAGAAAAAGACGTAAATGATCAACGGATTATAGTAAACGATGGGTGGGATTATTGGCATTTCTATATATCTATTAGCACTCTTTTTTACTTATGATTTCTTTAACTGTCATTATTTGAGTTATCCCTTTTTTTAATTTAAAATTAATTAATTTGTATAGGCTATTGACATTCCTATTTGGTCCTCATTAATATTTTCATCTAGTTTTATTTTTGAATTTGCCGATACAGTAACATTTAATATTGCTTTAAATATTTTATTTCTATCATATTTGAGATTTGAATTTAGGATTTTGTATATTTGCATTAAGTAGATTATCACTATTATCATTATAATTACAAATATACGTATATATTTAAATTAATATAAATTACTTCAACTTTAGTTAAAATTATAATTTGAAAAATGTAAGATCCATTGATTAGTACGTTACTGCTGTCTTGTCTGGTGAGCTCTGAAAACTTCTTCTCTTCACTATTTTTTAAAAAAAAAAAGAAAAATAAAAAAGTTAATTTTTTATTTTTATATAAAAAGGGCAGCGTTAGAGAAATTCAAATGTGATTTACGCCGTGGTCCTAAAACTTTGGATTCATCGACCCGAGAATTTCTCATTCGCCTTGTTTTCCACAAATATTGTCGGATTTGATATGATGAGTAGACGGCGTTCACATATTTTCCACCAATTCCTAGAACATGAGGAAAAAGAAAAACAAAGTCAATGTAAACTATGAATAGTTTATGAGGGAAACAATAGCATGGAAGTTGCAGAAAAGTTAACTGGTGAAATCAGTAGGAAAATTCTCCACTTGTTGAACAAATTTTGGATAAGAAAGCTATGGTGAAAGCTCACTCAAACTCCTTTCCCATTTTTCCAATGTGAAATATCCCTTAACTTTCATTTTGGTTTATTTTCAGTTCTGCGTATGGTTTTATCTCCACTTGTATGATTATAACTCTAAATTGCCGACCACAATATGTGTTACAACTGTAATATTACACCGCAACCGCATTATATTGCAATTTCAATTCTTTTAGAAATTATAGGTGCGGTGGTAAATTGCCATCGCAACACCGCATTTCGATTTATTATGTCGACTGCGACGTCACAATAAGTGCAATACACTATTTTTTAAGGAAATAAAAGTTAATTGGTCTTTTAATGACATAATAGTATTAGATATTATGTTAGAGACTTTATTCCTTATTAAATTTGTAATTCGAACTAAAAATTTTGTAAGTGGATTATTATTATTAAAAATTTTGATATTTTACTTGCAAATAAATTTTATTTGATATGATATGATATTATTTTAAATTAATAAAATTAATATCAAATAATATTAATTAATTATTATATAATTTTAATTATATGTACGACCTCAACGTTTGCAACATTTGCAATCACAATAAACAGATTACAGCCGCAACTGTGACTCGCATTTAAACGTCAGATTTATAGTTGGAGTAGTAATTATGATTGCATTATGGTAAAATTATCACAAAAAAAATGTGAATGTAAATAAACAAAATTAGAAATAAATTACAGTGATAAAGAATAGCGCAACAATAATTATTTAAACCATAAATATGATTAAGGATTCATTTATTTTAGTGGAATATACCTCTAATAAAAAAATAATTATAAAATATTAAGATAGTAAAAAATGAATTAAATGTTAAATATTAAATGTAAAGAGTTTGTTCAACTTTTTAAAAAAAAAAAATTATTTTCTCCTATTACTATTCCTCTATGTATCATATTTTTTAATCATAAGTTATATAAAGATATGGTATTCCTTTGTTTATTTATAAGGAAATGAATTTTTCCTGTAAAAAACATATGTAAAAGGTAAATTTTCTCAACCCGTTGATCCTTGAAGTTTCTCATGGATGGCTTATAGGTTCCAGTGTAGGAATACTGTGTTAGTTCAGGTTTTGGTGTGTGTGTATATATATATATGGTGATGGTTTAGGGCTTAATTTTTGGTGTGTGTGTGTGTTTGTGTATATATATTGTGATGGTTTTAAAGTGGTTCTCGATAGTTTATCTGTGTGCTTAAAAGAAAATGGTGTGTTTTTACATTTTTGTACATTGAGTTTTACTCAATGCATAGAATTTAATAGTTTACATTAAATTTTATATCTTTTAAAATAAAAAATATTTAATCTAATGACTCACAACTTACTAATAATGTTAATTCATATATGTATAGGGTTTTACTCAATATATGATAAAATTGTTTCAAAAGAGAATTTGTATCTAGGTCCATCAACCTCCAATAACTTATTTCTATATCTAGCCTCTTGTTTAACTATTTTAGTCTCTCTATGTTTTTCATTGGTTTAGGGTTTGTTAAATTTTTTTTTGTACATTTCTTGTTTTATTTTTGTTTTTAGTCACTATTCATAACAGTAATTCTACACTGGTCAGCAAATGTTAGTTAAAGGCAAAACTTATGTCTATATTAATGCAACAATATTTTTGAAATTATTAAAATCAAAATAAAGATAACTAGTAAATACAATTGATATCTATGTTGATATGGTGTCATTTTTTAAATTCATAGGTAACTTAAACAACCAACATCTACTTAGAAGTCAATTTCATGTTTGAAAACACTTGAAATCTTAAGATGTTGGTTTTATACCTAACTAGTACTAGTGTCGAAAGTGAAGACAAATCATTAGTATAAGTGCACTAAGTGGACTTAAAATGCCCATTACACTATAAGAAAAAGGAGCTTTTGCATTAAAATTTTATTATCAAATTTGTTGCAAAGGTTGTATTTTTAGAAACAATTTATATTTTGTTGCAAAACATACAATTTTAGCAATAAGAGTATGCCATTATTGCAAAATCTTTTTGCTTTTTCAACAATCAGCTTTTGTGTTGCAAAATGAAAATGTTTTCGAAACCAAAAAATGAGAATGGATGTAAAAGTTATAATTTTTAATAATAAGATATTTTTTTACATAAAAGATTTGTTTTATTTTCAATTCCTAAATTTCTCCAAACTCTTCTTTTCATCCAAAAAGATCTCTCTATTCATGTTTTCCCTAAACCCCATGCTTTCTATGCCAACCTATTCCACTCTTACCATAGTCAATGCCACCAAGCCACCTTCCACCAACCAATTTTTGTGTCAGCTCATTACCACCTCATTTGCCCTTATTGGTTTTAATTTCTTGGCCTCCCATAGATGTGTGCACAAGAAAGAGCAAGTAAGAGGTTAGGTCTTTGATTGTGCCTTTTGATTCAACAAGCCACCTTCTTCTAACCAATTTATTTACCTTCGGCTCATCAACACTTTCATTTGCTCATGCTAATTGCCACTTCTTAACTTGTCAGAGATGTTCATATGAGAAAGAGCAAGCAAGAGACTAAGTGTTTGATTGTGCTTTCTGGTTCAAGAGTTGATTGGTGTCGGATGAAGTCTTTGGTAAAATCAATCTTTTAATGTTTTAGTATCCTTATATGGCTCTTAGTTCATGAGTGCATGTTGAGTGAATTTTTGAAATAACATAGTTGGTGGTGCCCATTGAATTTGATTGTTTTTTTGTGATTGTTTAAATTGAAAATTTTCATGCATTCTAAACTTCTAATGGCCCTAATTATTTTGTTATTAACTTTATTTGTTGGTAAGTTTGGTTGATATAATATTGGTATAGTATAAAAAAATAGAAAGTTACAAGTCTAAATTACACTTTTTAATGTTTAGCTTGTGTGAATAACATAGAAATTCAATTTTTAGTGAGTGGTAGCAATAAGAAGGGAACTCTCAGCTTAAATTTATCTTGTGGTGCAAATGAAATGTTACAATATGACTAAGTAATCTTAAAATTCTAGAACTCATGCAATCAATGAAGAGTACAAGTGAGTTTTATAGTGTCATTAAATATATCTTATGGACTAGGGAAAAACTATATGGTGTGTTTTCATTTTGACATAAATACTCAGGATAAATCTTAAAGCCGAAAAAATTGGAATCAAAGTGAAGACAGTTATGAACTTGGTTTGAGTTAGAGCACTATGTATTCATCTTTAGTATTACTGCTCATATGTTATGTTGGAAATGATTTGGTAATCATTATGGTTAGCAAAATTTTTTCTTATAATGTGACTGCTTCATTTTATATGCATAGAATAAGTCACATTAACTAAATAGCTTTTTGATTTTATTTACACACAAGCTTCAAGTATAAAATAACAATCATTTGCAACTAATTTTTATTTCTTATTGTTAAAGGTTATATGTGACTAATGTTTTGTTAAAAAGATGGTGCTATTGATTTTTTCATACTATGAGTTGAGTCATTTTGACACTTGTTTCCTTGACCTTAGAATTGCATATGGAAATTCATGATACTAGGAATGATCAAAAGATAAGTGGGTGATAATTTACCTTTTCGAAAGGAAAGGTTTAATTAAATTAAACCTTGAATATCAACTTTTTATGCTTAACTTTCTTTAGAAAATTATAATGCTAAGAGGAGTTTATATTTTTTTATTTCAATTGAAATTTAAAGCAAAGCTTACTTATATTAATGGAAGAATCCTAAACTTCTTGTCCAAATGTTTTTTTAGTAGTATAAGTTAATTTTCTATTCCTTAGAATTAAACTCTATCAATCTACATAATGCTTTGGAGTTTGATTTTTAATGCACGTTGCTAGATTATGTATGGCAACCAAGAAAATTTATGCATCTTGTTTGTTCACCATTGTATTATTTTTGAAAATAACTTTATATTTTTCAAGTGTTGATCAGTTTTATTACTTCATGCATGTCTTCTATTATTGCATCTTCATAAGTTAATGTTTATAAAATCCTATAGAAGTGACACCATATTAATAATAATATTAAGAGTGTGGATTTCTTTCATTTCAAATGGAGTAATATGAAATTTTGGAATAAATTGGTAAAAATTCCTTTGGTTCTGCGCTATTTGTGAGATAGAAGAATGAATTAAAGAAGTGAGTATAGTTCAAAACACTATATTCAACTGTCATTTAGGATAATATGTTTTAGGTTAAGTTACTAAGAAATATGTATAAACATTGATTCTCTTGATAAACTATACATGGACTTATTTGTATAAACATACTTATATATCATATAGTTTATTCTATTTTTGTATTTTCCTCCTACAATACTTACTGGTTATTATAATTAATGGTATTGCTTTTTGCATCCTAGCTTTCTTCTTTGAAATAACTCATATGATAACTTTCTTCATGAGCTTATATGAATTTTTTGTTTAGTAACTTTTGGTTCTTTTTTTCAATATTAACATTCTTTCCTTTCATTTCAAGGTCAGATTATATGACAACTTGAGGTTATATTTGAAGGTATATATATATATATATATATATATATATATATATATATATATATTAGGAGGTTCTAGTTTTTTAGATATGAGTTTTGTTGGATTTACTTGTAAAGTGAAACATTAAAATTCTATCATTTGTATTTTGTTGAATACTAATTAATATATTTAATAAATTAATTTTTGTTGGAATGTATTAAAATTGATATAATACATGGTTATCTTCTATTGTTAGTTGACTTTTGAAGATGGATTAATTAACGATAAAATAGTTGTTGCAAAAAAAATATACATAGACAAAAATATTATAGGTTAATGGTTAGATTTTGCAATAGTATTTGTCAATGGCAACAATTATTATCATTGTGACAACTTATTTTACAATAACCTTATTTGTTGCTAAAACTTTAGATTTTGCATCAATGCAAAAATTTATCAAAGCTCTTTACAATAGCTTTGTAACAATTTTAATTTTGTTGCAAATTCTTTTTGCAACAAAATTTTAACTTTTTGCATCAATTTTTATTGATGCACAAAGTATTTTTTTTCTTGTAATGGTTGTTTACTTAATCAACATTAAAATTAATGGTATAATAGTGTTTTTGTAAATAGTATCCTAACTTTACATCTATTTTATATTAACCTGGCACCATTTCTTTAACATGTCGATTATTAAATAAAAACCCAACATGTAAATTATTTAGCTGAATAACTTTCATTTTATCCACATTTCACATCACTCTTACTTTTTGAAACTTTTTTCTCCCACAATAACCTTTTCTGTCATCATTTCACAAGTGATTCCTATACCTCTACCATGTTTTCATCTACACTTAAAGTTAGTTTCATATTTGTTCTAATCATCACAAAGATTTATAGGTATATTTTCTTGTCTTGTTTTCAATATATTTTTTAATGTTAAGAGATTATTTAACTCTACCTGGTTGGGATGTATATATATGTGTGTGTGTGTGTGTGTGTGTGTGTGTACAGTGACATTGTGACAACTCCATTTATTACTAAGTTTAAGATTGTATTATTTATTGTGCTTGGTGATACTTTTGGGGTTTAGTTGCCCTCAGAATATATGGTTATGGTCATACTTTATTTGGTGGTAATACTTTTTTCCATTACATGTTATTGTATCTTTTTAAATGTCAGATATATTATATAATAAAATGATTCCTATTTGATCCCTAGTTACAAAATTAGTGGAAGAGTTTATAAAGTATAATGGCTAATGTAATTTCAGTTCAATTGCTTACATGCAAGTTATGATTTTTTGCTTTACTTATCGTGCAACATTTGTTATAAGGACAAATTATATATCTACTACTTTATTTATTTTTAAGAAATATAAACCTCTAACTTCATCTATGTATCATTATATATTCACAACGTGTGTGTATGTGTGTGTGTTTGTGTGTGTTTTTGGTGAAATAGCTAGAATAGACATCCTTCCAGAAAGGCATTTACTTCCACTTAAAGGATCATAGAGGGATCCTATAATGTTGAAGGCCATTACCACTTGTGAGAAGTTTCCTATTTAGTTCAATGCCAAAGGGTGGGAAAAATGAGAGTATAAAGTGATTTGTATGGGTTAGGGGTGAGAAGTTTCCTATTTAGTTCAATGCCAAAAGGTGGGGAAAATGAGGGTATAAAGTGATTTGTCACAATTATATTGGATGGTAGCATGGTTTAAAGGATTAATTGGTCATGCTTATTGGAAAAGTGTCCCCTTGAGATTAAAAGATAACATTTAGGAAGAGATTTTAGTATATACACTTGATTTGGATAGTTTTGTGTTATAAATATGAAAAACTTTATTTGTAAAATGATCATATATAACTCTTTCATGTGTGTTTATTTCTTGTAAAGTACTTTCAATATTCTCAACACTGTAAACATACATAATAAAGTACTATTGCATTTGACGGGGACTTTAAGACAATATTAAGACAAGACTACATAAATCTTGAGACCATTACTAAAAAAAATAGCATCAAAAATGGAAATTTATCCATCTACAATCACAACAGAAGTTCTTGCAATAAAGGGACAATGAGAAGTTCTAGGTAGAATTTATACTTAATTCTTCCCAATGTTATGTTTGTATATCATTTGTAATTGTGAACTAATATGTCTTTTAGTCAAGAGGATATAAGTGTTGGTGTATATACCCTAAAACTAATCATATGGATGATTATATATTTGAATCATGTTATTTTAATGGCAATTGATTATATTTATATATATTATCTACGTAATATATTTAATTATAATAATAACATTAGAATAATTATATTTTTAAATATCCTTAGTCATATATCATTATGGATTAGGTTACTTTGATATGTGAAAACTAGCATGTATAGTGACTTATATGAGATATTAAGTCTACATATGAGTACAAGTTAAAGAAGTTGTATACTAGACCCACCCACCTTAAGAACACTACATGAATTATTATATGAGTCTCATGAGTGATTCTTAGTGATCATCATTAATATGGTCTTTTGACCTGAAATCGCTAAGCTTCCTTACATGTGAGTTTCATATTTTGATATTACTTTATGTCACTCATGGTTGAATGAATGCAAAGAAAGTTATTGGATATGTCACATATCATGTGAAGGGATTTATATGATCAAAGATGAAATTTATCTCTCTTATATAACAAGAATGACATATATGCGTCCCTTGATTAAATAAAGTTAAGAAAATATATAGCTATGCTCAGATGAATTAACATGGGATGTTAATTATATTTACTTTAGTGAACTTACTTAAGAATCAAGAAACTTTTGAATTAGGCTATATGGAAATGATACGGTCCATATCTCATACTCAATTTAGATGTCTAGGATAAAAGGTCATAGATAATGATCATATATATAGGTTCAATTAAATCATTGACTTTTTCATTACTTGGGTAATAATGATGTATTACTAGACACCGCTTTTTTTTATAATCATTAATATGATTTATGATCATTGCCAATATAATGAGAGCCTGTAGGGTTGCACACTTAGAACCTAGTGAATTTAGAATTAATAGACTAAATTGTTTAGGCCTAATATATGAGAATTCCATGTTATAATTATAAGGTCCAATTATAAGCCCATAATTATACATGGAACAAAGTTAAATTAATTAAGAGTTTTCTATGCACCTATTTAAATAGGCTTGTTATATAATAATATAGATTATTCACGCATCCCAAAGTATAAAAAATCCTAGCAGCCCTCTTTAACCATAACCTTTGAAGAGACAGCTAACACTATGAGGCAAAGGATGAGAATTCTAATCAGTGGCTGTGGACGTTCATTGGTGATTTGTTGGTTCGTGTTGATACCTCAGAGTTTTTGGTTGAAAGGAAGTAGAAAAGGTGATTAACAAATGAGTCCTTGAATCATCTGAAAGGTATTGACCAAATCCTTATTCTAATCTAACATTTTGCATGGATCCTTTGGTTGGGATTGATTAATTTTCGCTACATTTGTTTGACTACCGATCCTAATAATAAGTAGGTTCAATTGTGAGAGGTGAAATAAAGAATAGATATCTATACAGCTTTCTAGGGAGGCTGTCAAAAGCTAAAACAAGATTTAATGTCAGAGAGGTTTGCAAAAGCTAAGTCAAGAACACTAAGAAGGCACCTTCCATTTAATGCCCAAAGTTATAGAAGTGAGGAAAAATTAACAAGTGAGGATAATACATAATTTTGAAGTGTTAGATCATTACAGAAAGGATTGTAAGTGTCTATAATTAAAACAAAATGTATCATTTGATTTTAAACCTTCCACTTCACATAAATTAAATCAAATTATATGTTGCTTGTTTATTATTAGTGGAAACTTTCATACAGCTGGCCTCCCAAGGTAAGTTTGAGCTAGTTAAGAAGAATGACATCCTACCTATAGCATTGGTATCTAAGGGGCATCGCAATCATGTTTGGGGTGTTGAATATGGTATTAACTCAACTAACTACTTTAGCTCCTCAAAGCACTATCTAATAGGACATTCATGGGTTGAGTTAGAGAACCTTAATGCAAACATAGTCCCTGACCTAGAACAAAAACTTATTATGGATTAGATAGCAAGGATATAATAGATGTAGAGTAGCTTCACGTTCTGATGGAGTAAATGGCTTGCCAATTGTGAAGTTTCTAGCATATGTCTAGTTGGCCCCTAAGACTAAAATAGTATTCACATGGATAAGCCTGCCTTTATAATTGCTACTCAGTCTTCCCTTAGGTCAGACTTTTAATTAATAGAGGATGTTGACCCCTTCTATTATTTGTTTGGAGGACATGACAACATTTATAGTGCTAGCCTCCATGATAGCAAAACTTATAAAGACTTTACATATGATAAATATCAATTTTAACCTTTACATTTCTTCATATATGTTTATGCATAAATTAAGTTGCTATAGCAAGGGTGTAAATTGCACAGCGTAAAGCCCTATATATAATGATAGTGGCAGGACCATTTCTATGAAAAGTCATAGTTAGGTGAATTTTGGTAAGCTATGAGCTTTACCATCAACTATCATTAAATGATCAAGTTAAGGTGGTGATCAACAAGTTTTTAGTTTACATGAAAAAGGTATTAATCCTAAACAATGAAGTTTGAACAATGGAATAAGGCTATGGGACTTTCATCACATGGCTAATAGCCCTTATTCAATTCCTAATGAAGGCATTATTATATATCCTTTACCCTTGCCACTAATTTTTTTTATAAAGTTGAAGTTATATTAACTTTATTTTCGTGAGATTAATAATCAAAGTTATTTATGTTTTAGTGATCTCATGATCATGATCAAAAAGCATTACAGGCTATGCTTAATAGCTCATGGATTATAGAGGCCTAGGCCTTGCTCTATTTGGTAGCAAATTTAGTTGGATAATATAATCTTATGTACATTAAGAAGGTTGTTATCTAAGAGCTCTTAAGGTTTGAGGATCTTGATCCTATTTTCCTCTAACTTTAGGTTTAGTAAGTTTGCATTATCTTTTTTGAAAAAATATGAATTAATTTAATTACTATCTGAATAAAATTTTAGCTCATATTATTCTTTTTATAGGTTTTGTTATGACTAATGGTCTTTTTTGAATTCAAAAGCTAGATATTTGTACATGCATCCATTTTAACTGATATTCAAGTGTAGCAAGATGACAAGAATAAGGAAGAATACATTGTTCTTACAATACATAAGTGGCCTAGTAAAGCTTACTACTTCATATCATATCATAAGGGATAAGCCTCACTTATATATTAGTTTTGATTTCTTTTTTCATAAATATACATTGACATTTTGTTATGCCATTGTATTGTAGGTACTAGTAGTGCTTGTTATACTGTGCTTGAGAAGGAAAGTTTTCTTTTATTTTGATCCTTTAGGCAAAGAAGTGTAATTCATGATGAAGAAGTACCTAGACATTATTATGGGTGAATGCTACTCTAGAGGCCTATAACTAAATGGGAAAGGCAAAAAAGTAATATGAGAAGTAATGAAGGTATATTTCTTAAGCAAAATTATAACATGTTGCAAATGGAAACTTGTATTAATGGATAAATTGGCAATGTGGAGTGTGGCTATTACATCGTGTGATACATGATACGTTAATATAAAACCTAACTATAGTAATCACTTATTGATTTTTAGCTTCTCACATGCTTAATTAACTTTATTGGTCTTAATAATAATATGTTGAATGTATACAAATTGTAGTATTTTAAGGATAACACTAACCTATATACTCAAGAAAAGTTTAATAAAATGAAAGAGCTTTAGACAGGGTATTTTACTAGGATCTAAGCTAAACCACTTTGAATGGCTTTAGGTGTAAATCTGAATATATAATGGTTATAATTAACTTATTATAAATTACATGATGTGTTACATCCTCTTTAGAATATTAGAATTTTATAAATTTTCTTTGTAAAAGGAATAATTAATTTAGAGGTGATAATTCAAAATGAAAATTCTATGTGGAGAGGATAAATTTCAATAAAACAATATAGATGGGACATTAGGAAAAAGAGAAATAATCATTTAAGTAAGTTTTGAATAAATAGTAATAAATTGTTTTAGTGGACTTGAAATGACAAACTTATCTGACTTAGTTAAGGAAAAGTGTATTGAATAAAATGATTAAAGATTATAAGTGTTTAGATGTAAGTATATAAGTATGGAGGAGATTTAGGGAGAATTTTTGAAAATGCCCTTGCCCTTAATAAACTTTATCTTACGCCTTCCATTATTCTTCATTTCCAAAATCTAACTCTATTATCTTTTCTTCTCCTCTCTTTTCCCTTACATATTATTCTTTAATCAAGTAATTAAGAAACTAATCCTCATCAAATTCTTTACATAGATAAAGTAAGACCTTTATGATAACTATACCTTGTATTTTTTTTTTAGATTTAAAGAGATTTAAGTATTTAACTTAAGATGGGGAAAATGAACCTTAAATCTTACCTTGGTGATTTTAGGTGTTTAGGAGCTAATAATCCTCACTTTCTACCTTTTGAATCCTTTTCCACACTAGATGAGTGAATATTCTAACTTTATTTCAAAGATTTATATAGTTTTGTTTAGTTTGATCATAAAATCTAGGTTGTATCATTGTGTGAAGCATATGTTGATTTGAAGTGTTAGAGTGATAATTTGATGATGAAAATAGTATAAAAAAAGTGTGGTATACATGTATTTATGATTTAGTTGAAAGTTATGTTGTAATGAATGAGTTAGATTGGCATTAAGGGTGGATGAATAGAATTTTCAAGTTAGAAATCTATAAAAAAATTATGCAGTAGTCAACTATAGCTAAAGAGTTTGCTTTCTAGATGACCATGGTCAAGTATATAGTTAACTATCCATTTGGACATCACTTTTTGGATTTTCATAGTTAACTATAACCTATATACTCAGGGCTCATAGTTGACTACATAATGACTATATTCCCCTACTAAGGTTGTATAACTAACTATATA
The DNA here is from genome assembly GCA_020226215.1 of Sindora glabra. Lineage (NCBI taxonomy): Eukaryota > Viridiplantae > Streptophyta > Magnoliopsida > Fabales > Fabaceae > Sindora > Sindora glabra. The sequence goes on along the minus strand of CM035228.1, from coordinate 49,323,061 downwards.
ATTAATTACTTAGCACCCAGATTCGAACTAAATTCCTTTGTAGTCAACTATACTCTCCTTCTTAGGTTGTAAAACTAACTATATAGTTAACTATGCCTTATGAAGTTTTCAATGTTACACTATGAGAAGGGGTCATGAAAACCAAGCATTATATAATATTATTTTTGTCATTATATGATATATAAAAAAAGGATGTATAGCCATACAAATAGGCATGGAATCATTACAAGTTAAATTATGTGTTATGAATGAGAATGAACCTATTAAATATATAAGAATTATGATGGGGGAGATGTGATAGTTAAAAATCAAATTTGAAAACCATTTGTAAAGGAATAGGATTGACCTATAAAACATAAGAATAGGCTAGTGAAATGATAAGAAAGGGTGGTTTCTAAAATCATGCTCTACCAAGAGGTTAGTACTTCTATTTATATTAGAATATGTAGAAGAATAAGGCAACAATAGCCTTAAGTCTCAATTGAGCCCATGAGCCATAACTCTTATTTAATTACCTATTATCACTTCCTTTAAAGTTAGAGCATAGATATCAAATATGTTTAACTTGTTATGAATATCTTTAGCATGTTTTCTTGGGAGAGCTTTACTAAATAAATTAACTAATTATTCCTCAATTCTAATATGTTTAAGACCAATAATCCTTTCTTGAAGTTTCTCTTTAATAAAATAATGATAAACTTTTATATATTTTGTTCATTCATGAAAAACTAGATTTATTGTAACATGAATAGTAGACTGACTTTTTCATTATAGCTTATAATCTTAGAAAACCTAATTCCAAGTTAATGAAAAAGACAAGAAATCCACATAAGTTTAGATGTAAAATGAGTCATGGCTTAATACTCAAACTCTAGGCTCATACATGACACTACCCCTTACTTCTTACTTTTTCAAGATATAAGATTCTTACTAACAAACACATAATATCCAAAGGTGGACCTTCTATCTATAGGTATCTATCCAATCTATATAAGAGAAACCTTTTATTTTGTAATGACTATAATTTTTGTGCAAGATCCCATATCTAAGTGGGCATAATTTCATTTCAATATGAAGTTTTTGGAGAATTTATAAATTGACTTACTACATTTACTAGGAAGGAAATGTTTAGTACAGTTATAATAAGGTAGTTCGGTTCATCCATTAGCCATCTACATTGCTTTGATTCTTCTAGTAGTCACTAATCTTTTAAACTAAACTTAACATTCAGAATTGTATGAGTATCACAAGGTGTAAAACCAAGCATTCTTATTTCATTCAAGAGACTAAGAATATATTTCCTTTAAGATAAAAAGATTCCTTTCCTTCTTTAAGTAATTCCAATCCCCAAGAAATACTAAAGTGTTCCAAGCTATTTGGTTTGAAACTTGGTTTAAGGAAAAACTTTCAACTTTGAAATACCTAATTTATCATTATCAATAATCACAATATCATCCATATATAGAGTTAAAAGTATACAAACAAAATTTTACTATTTATAAAACACTAAATGGTTATGGTTACTTTTCTTCATCTCAAATTCTATCACTTCTTTATTAAATCTCTCAAACTAAGCCTAAGAAGATTGCTTCAAGCTATACAAAGATTTCTTTTAATCTACAAACCTTACTATACTCTCATTGAGTAATAAACATATATGGTTAATTTATATACACCTCTTTCAGTAAATCACCATATAAAAAGATATTTTTAACATTAAGTTAGTAAAAAGGCTAGCCATAAGAGGTAATAAAAGAGATAAACAATCGAACAAAAGTGATTTTAACAAATGGAATTAAAGTTTCTAAATAATTTACACCATAAGACTATGAATAACTTTTTGCCATTAAATGGGCTTTCAATTAAACAATCATACCATTGAGGTTAACTATCACAATGTACACCTACTTGCACTTAATAGTTTCTTTTATCTGATAATGATACAATATCCTACATCTAATTTGTAGAAAAGCTTGCATTTCTTCCTTTTTAACAATAAGCCACCCAAAGTGAAAAAATATCTCTATATTAGACTTAGGAATAATAATAGAATCAAGCAAGAAAATAAATGATTAGGAAAACACATGCAAGGAGCTATAAAAGATATAATTAGAAATATGATAAGGGTGATTAATGTTACCCCACTGAGCATAAATATGAGAATCTTTTTTAATGGGTATTGTTTTTTAAAGGGCCTAAGATTCTTGAAAAGAAAAATAGACAAGAAAATATTTATCAAAAGAATCAAACATAGAGGGTTGGAAGAGCTAAAAAAACCAAATGGACTTAAAAAATGTAACATTAGAAAATATGATATAATGATTCATATAAGGAAAGTAACATTAATACTCTTTTTATGTAAGAAAATGGCCAACGAAGACACATTTTAAGCATTGTGGGTCAAGAATGGATACTTGAGGACTATGATTTTGAACAAAGTAAGTACAAAAATACATGGATGGAGAGGAAAATAAAATTAGGATAGAAACATGATGGTGTAAGGTAATTGATTATTGAGATTTAAAAAAGGCATTTGATTTATCAAGAAAAAGCCTATGGAAGTTGCATTAGCCTAAAAATCTTAAGTATTTTCATAAAAAACAATAAAGCATGTAAAACATTTGTTAAATGATGATTCTTTCATTTGGATACCTTATTTTACTATAGAGCAACTTCATGGGAAGATTAATGAATTGTTATATGCTAGAACAAGATACAAATTAAGTAAAAAAAGTATTTTTTAGCATTATCATTATACAAATGGTGAATAGATGTGTTAAATTGATTCAAAACTTTAACATTAAAAGTATGAAAGATTTGAAATAACTTTCTAAACAAATTTTCATTAAATAAAGCTAAGTAACTTTTGAATAGTTATCCATTCAAGTAATAAAATAATGGAAAATGGACTTATAAATAACTTGGTAAGGGCTTTAAACATTTGAATGGCCAAACTTATAAATAATTGGGCAAGAGCCCTAAACATTTGAAAGGATTAACTTAAAAGAGTATAAAACCTATTTATGGACTCCAAAAACATAAGATTGATAATGTTGTTTAGTAAACTAACATGACTCATAATTTAAACTAGATAAAAAGGTTAAACTATGAAATAACTTTTGTAAAGTTGATAAGGATGAATCATCTAAGTGGCAATGAAACTAATATAGAGTGATAGTAGTAGTAATAACTAGTTGTCAGATTTTTTTTCTTCAAGAAAATACAAACTGCCAAATTCATACCCCTTACTAAAAATCTTCTTCATCAAAAGGCCTTGAAAAGAATAATAGCTAAGGAAAAAGAAGACATCACAATTATAGCCACATGTTGTTTGACCAAACAAAAGTAAATTAAATGAAAATTTTAGAAGACACATTATATCTAATAAGGATATATCTGAGGTAACATTCACCATACCACACCTAACAATAGAAGCTTTAGACCTATTGACTAAAGTAACATAAGAAAAAGGAGAGGGCTGAAAATAGGATTGGATATCTATCTAACTCATTATATAATTAATAACACCATAATCAATGATCCATCTTGAATTGGTATAGGAAAACCATATAGTGGAATTTACTTATTTATGCCAATGTAGTAATGGGTTCAATGAGTGGGTGCTATTGGGAAACTTGAAACTATAAATACTCAGCATATTAACTCTTTGACAAACTTATAGTGCCATTATAGTTAGTATCTTGTACCTAATTATTTATAGTAACATGTGCATATTGAAATGATGGTGTATTTTTCCTCAGTGACTTGGAATAAAACATCTTGATATGTCTAGGCTCTCTACAATAATAACAAGAAATAATATCACGTTTACCACAATCACCACACCCTCTACATTTTTTCTCTTACCACTTTTAGTACCACCACGATAACCAAAGCTAATTAACATAGATGATTTATTCATATGTCCAAAAGAGAAGGATGAATCACTATATACTTGTTAGATACAATAAAAGACTAACTTTATAGTGAATGATTTAGAATTGGATAAAATTTGGTAATAAGTAGTACTAAATTTATAAGACAATGCCATAAGAAAACATAAAGGTCCAAATTATTCTTGTTGAGAATGTATTGTATCAACATTAGTAAAAATAGGTAGAAAAGAACACCATTATTGAAAACCATGATAAAAATCAGCGTAAAACTAAGATGGAGTCTTATCATTCATATTAAGATAAATCAAGGATCAAGTTAGATCATATATTTGATGTATATTGTTTTTTACAAAATAAAGTGACCCAAGAGTTTCCTATAAGTCATTGACCTTACAATAATGCATGATATTGTCATTAACTTTAGTGTTTAATGTATTATATATTAGTCTATCCAATCATTAGTCTTCCATAATCCACTTGTCTTTCATACTATCCATTGGTATTTCATTAGTGAGATGATTAATCATACAAAACTCATTAAGATAGCATTTTATAGCCCTTTTCCATCCAATATACTATTATCTATCTAAATCTAAATTTCAATTAATTATTCTTCCACCAATTAGAAGAAAATAAGAGAAGCTTGACTTGAATTTTAATTTTCCCTCATCCATACTATTTTTATATGTGCTATTTATATCAAATTCAAAAGCCCCACTAACTATAAAAATAAACTTCATAGATAAATATTAGTAAAAAGATCTAAAAATTATAAAAAATAGAAAATTTGCACCAGAGTCTACAAATTATAGAAATAACCACATAAACTGATTTAGAATGGCTTAAAACTACTCTAGTTAGAAATTCTTTATCAAAATCATTACTATATGCCTTTAAATTACTTTGCATGCAGACTTTATACATCTCTATCACACCTATGCATGTACTACATGCACCATCCCACTATGAATGTTAACCTTTAACTTACTAATTTGTCAAGCAAGATTACCTAAAAACTCATTGGAACATCATCAAACATGCCAAATAGCACCATCTCTAGTCATAAACACTACCATTTTCATAGCTAAAACTTTCACAATTAAGGTTTTCTTCAAACTAAGAACTTTAAGCTATTGTAATTACCTCTATGTCTTAGTCACATATAAAAAAACTAGAAAAGAAATGAAGGAAAAAGAAGAAATTGGGGTTTCTTATTTTTTTTTATATTTTTTATTTTATTTCAATAAAAAAAAGATACCTAAATGTAAGCTTTAGATACTATGATAAGAGAGAGTGATTTTTAAAGTTATACTCTACAATGAGACTGGCACATCAATATATATATATACACACTAGAATATATATGAGAATAATGTTATAATAGGCCTAAGACTCATTTGAGCCCATTAACATATAACTCATATCTAATAAACTATTAGCATAAGGGATAAAGTGGCATAGAAACCATTAAGAGATTTATATGCTTTATTTATTTATATTTGCTATAATATTATGATTATTTGTGGATTTTTTTGAATGTAATGTTTAAATTTTCAATGTCCCCTTAATAGGGTAAACATTTAAAGAGGCCCTCAATGAGATTTGAAACTAAGCATATGTATATAGTAAGTATATCAATAGATAAGTTAATTCTTTGGAAATTCTTTTTCTACTTTGGCTAAGGTATAAAAGCATAATTTTCTTTGGATATAAGCCCAAATTAATTCTTGTAAGATCTAACTTTTAATATGTAATGAATACATTCTATTAATTTTCCATTTATTATTCTTTATTCACCAAGTTCATAGAAACTTATTTTACTTATTTTAGTATTTTTCTTCCTTTTTCCCTTTTGGGACCATTCCTGTTAGGTGCCTAAGTACTGTTAGATTGTTTGGAAGCAAACCCATTCAAGAACTTTAGCATGAGGGTAATCCTTAAGATAGTTAGAATTATTATGCATAAAGAAATGCATTTTAATTGTTTGATATGATTTTTCAAAATCGCATTCTCTTCTTTACATATGTATGATTGCCTAGGATAAATGAATTTAAATAAATTTAGGAAAGGTTGGTAGGTTATCTTGTAAAATGACTTTTTACATTGGTCATATGCTTAGGATGGTTTATAACATGATGACTATGCTTTAGTTATAAATAACTTATTGTAACTTATTGCATTTTAGATATGTAAATGAAATTTCAAAAACTTTATATAAATGCTCTAAGATTTGTTTTGATTATTGTCAATTACTATATGATTTTGCAATTGTTATGAGTTATAATATGCTTATGCAATTATCAATTAATATTGATTCTATATTTGTTATTAATTATAATTTGTTTTTGTAGTTATCAATTAGTTGTGTCTCATTCTATTTTTGTAGTGGTCAATTATTTGCTTTTGACGAGAACTTATCTTAGAAAAAAATTACAACAATAAAAAATATTGGTTGTTTATACAAAATAAATGAATATAAAAATAAGATGTTAGTTATGAAATAAATCAATGACATTTTAAAGTTTATAAGTAAGGCAACATTGTTATTATTCAAACGTCAGTTTTTAGTTAATACCTAGCATTTAAACTCTTAATAGCTTTTGCCTTGTGGCACGAGTTAAAAATAAAAAGAGTAAAACATGGTACTATTTACAAATTTTATCTTAAAACTCCTTCAACCTTAAAATAATTTATATCATTAAGGCACACTTTTATTCTGGCATCAAGATAATTCTTTTCAAATTTGTGTTTTTGCTCACCATTTTTTTGTAAGACTATTAACAAGTCACTAAATATGTAAGGTTGTGTATTCCTTGGAAATGTAAAATATAAAAGTAAGGATTTGTTTAGTTTTTTATTTTTAATCTTGTAATCTAATTTCTAATTGTTGCTTTCATTTTTTTACATCTTTTACAAGTTTGTATAGGTAAGAAACTTGATTTCATTCATTATCTTTTGTTCTTGAATTCATAATAAACTATATTTAGTTTCATAATTTATCATATATTTGGCATTCAATTTTATTAATACTTATTACATTTGCAGGGTTTGGAATCAAGAGTGCTTTCTTAGGGATTGTGAACCTTTTATATTGAACAATGAATTTGAAAATAGGTTTAATGCAACACTTATATCTAATTAGGGGGTATTGTGTGTGTGTGTGTGTGTGTGTGTGTGTGTATAATTTTGTTATTCAATAACCACTTATTACTTATAAACATTTTTTATTCGATTTATTCTTTAAAGTTCTTAACATTAAATTTTATAGTATCATAGAAGATATTAGTTTTTATTTATGGTTAAAATGTTTTGTGAGGAAGAATATGAAGAACATGAAGAGGAAGGGAATAGGGAAGATTTGGGTGGAAAGAACAAAGAAAGGAGGTTAGGGTAGGGATGGGGGTAAAATTGTGATGGCCCAGATTAATAATTAAAGTCTTATAAAGTTTATTATTCGTTAATAAATATTACAATAGATTAAAATAATTTTTAATGTTATAAGGGATTTCTTGCAAGTTGAAAACAAGTTTGGTAAATTAGGATGCCAGGATTTTTGAAATACATTGTTTGTATTTAATAAATTATTTTAAGAATCATAAGAGTTTGAAATAGATTTGTTTTTAAATGGCCGTCATTAATTGAGGTTTGTTTAAATATTTTTTTATATAAGGATTTTCTCATAAGTTACAAAATTTATTAACTTATTACAAATATATATATTAGGTGAAGATTAAATATAATTAAGTTAAGATTTTAAATAAAATAAGTTTTATAAAAATGAGTTTTGAAATAATGAATGGCTGAGATTTTATAAAAAAAAATTAAGCTTATATGTGCGAGTTGCATGAAATCATTACCCATAGCTCATATTTTTAACATTTCTCTTTCTTATCTTTATAAAGTTAGTGCTTTATTTTTCTAGGAAAACCAGGCCCTTTTCTCTTTTTATGAAGCTTCTTTTTGCTACAAACACACATATAACCTACTTTTCTCTCTTATACATATCCAACTAGCCTCTCCTTTCTCTATCTCGGCTTCTTCTTTTTCTTACCTTTCTTTTATTTCTTCTTCCTTCCTCCTTTTTTCATCGATGCTCTCTTTTAATGGCCTCTCCTTTGTGTGCTCTTACTACTGACATCTATCCTTATTGTGATTGGAGATGTGGAATAGCATGGTAAAGGCATGGGCCTTTGAATTTTGACACAATAACCTTCTCAACTAGCACTTATTTGCCTTGCTGTCATCAACTTAAAATGTTAGCTTCCCTCACCATTACTGCCACTCTTTCCTCCAACTTAGTTTTGACTGGTAGTAGCTTATGGAAGGTAGGGGAAGCCATTAAGTTGCATATAGTGGCTAAGCTCTTAGGTTCTCATTACACCAATGGTGAAGTGTGATTCCAATGTCAACAAGTTACCAACAACCCTTTTAGGTTGTAGTAAAACATTTTATGCAATTAGTTTTTCTAACTATTTAAAGGTTAATCTGAAGATAAAATTTTGTATGTGATATGATGATTGATATGAAACAAAAATAAAATCTTTATGATGTGAAATACTAAAATAGAATGATTAACATATAAATAGAATATTGTATTCTATTATGATGACAAATTTATGCACGGTTCAAAGAAACCTATTTTATGCATATTTAAGATAGGTGATAATAGTTTAGAAAAATATGATTTTTATGCTATAAAATATCTAAGTAACATGAGTATAATTATTTTAGAATGTGATATGATAATGTTTTCAGTGATAGTTATATATTTTAGAAAATCCATTTTTACAAGTATTTTCAGATATATGATGATACATGAGAAAAATATGATTTTTATTTTGTAAAATGTTAGAATGAAATGAATATGGCATTTTTACAGTATAAGGATTGATTAGTTCAATTTTTTCATGTTTAGTTCTGAAACTCTTATTTTATCATCACATTTGGATAAATGACATAATACAGATAAAATAATAAATTGAGACTCTAGAATACTAGGTTACTATATTTAGAATAGTCTTAAATCATAAAAGTTAATATTTGGCATTCAAAGTTAATTTAACTAAATATTTAAAATGTGGCATTTGACTGTATAAGCTTATGTTAAAAAATACAAGAAACTAATAGTAAGAAATACTATTACATTATGATTTAAAACTTGGATCTATAATGCTTGGAAGGAAAAATAAATAGTATATTTGTATTCGTAATATTATTATGGTGAACGGTGGGCTAGGAGGAAAATATAAAAAGATGAATATGGATGCTTTAGAATCTTTAAAAGTGGATCCATGTTACTATATGAGTATATATCTTACCATAGATTAATACTTTAATAAAAGATAGCTTAATTTTTGTGAATTATATCATTCTTATTGATAGCACATATTTCATATTCATGTACATATATTCTTGTGTAGACCTAGTTTTATGATATAAGTACAGTTAACTATTTAAGTGAATGTTAATTGATTAAAGTGAATAGCAAAAACATGGTGGTCTCATTATTAGTTGTTAATTGCTTGATTGTTATAGAATTATAATAGTTCGTATTATGATTGAGTTATATCACTAAGGGCACACTAGAGAATATCACATGATTTATATTGAAACATGAAAGGATGATGTGCCCATGTAAGAGGATATGAAGATGTTACCATATAAAAATATAATGATATTTACTTTGAATGTCCCATATTGACAAATAATTATTTATGTGAGTTTGTATTGGATCTTGTAATATAAATAGTGTTGAGCTCTAGCAAATTTACTACATTGCGAATTAGCCTTACAAGATGTTGGAATTTGTAAATGATGCTAGAGTAATGATATTGGAAATTGTAAAGTGTAATAGGGCAATGATTTAAAAGTTAGATAGGAAATTCCTAGCAAATAATCTATAAAGGATATAAAATTGACCCAAAATCCAAATGTGGACTAATATATGCTTTTTATAAATAATTATAAGATATTAGAACTTTGCTTATGATTAGATATCACTATTTGACATAATTGCAAAGATTTGATGTGACTGTAATGATTCATTTGTATTTGAGCCCTAATGACAATTTATGAATGTGATGGCTACTCAAAATGAGTATTATATGATATGATAATAATGTTATGTATTAACAGATAGTTAAGATTTCTATGAAATGTGATATGAAATACAAATTTTAAGTTGTATACAGGTAAATACTTAACTTGAGGTCTAGTTTCATACATTTTAGGGATTTAGGAAGTTTCAATTACATTGATCTTCTTATCAAATACTTAGACAATATGTGATGAGATAATATATTTGAATTAACAATTAATAGTGGTATTTGTATACTCGCCAAGTTTTCACAACCCACTTTGTTTTATTTTAATGTTTTCAGATAATAAAGAGTGCTTTCAAGCCTTGTTACATTTATGGAGAGACAAAGACCATCTAGTTTGAAGATTTGTTAGTTGGGGATCTTTTCGGATTAGGATTAGAAAAGAATTATAGATTATAATGATTCAACATCTAATGTCTATTTGTATAGTATTGTGTGAATGTTGATTGCTTTCATATCTAAGAAATATACAAGTGTTGTATTTTAGGGTGTCTAGCCCTCAAAAAGTATTCAAAAATAGGTGTTCAAAAATAGGGGAGACTCAGTTCTTTTTTTTTTGGCAAAAATTTAAAGTAAATTTTAAGTTCCCTTAGAGATTTGGAAACTTTTGTTGGATAAAAAAAGTAAAAAGTGTTAAGGCTTATAGAAATTGGCATCAAGATCCCCACTAGTCATGGTTAGGTTGGGTCGTGACAAAAATATACCACATCAGTTATTTATAAAAATTAAAGTGGTATTACGCTATTAAAAGAAAAGACATTAGTATTTTTAGATAATAACTGATGTTATTATCATTTTCTACAACTTTTATGTAACTAACATTAAAAATAACATACAATGATACTCAATTAGATGTTGGTGCAAAACTGTCAGTTAAGTCTTTAAACACTTAATGTATATTTGCAATTCTATAGAAGCGAGTTTTTGATTTTTCATTATTTTAGTTATTGTACATTCCCTTTCTTTATCTATTAATGCAACTATTTTGTGAAAAAAAAAAAAAGATTCTCATGGATCCATTTGGTGTATTTCTCAATTGTTCAAATACTTAGTAGTTTCCTTATTTGGTAGAAAATATTAAACTAAAACATTTTATAATAGTGAAAGCTGTAAATTACCAAATCATTAATGGACATGCCTTGCAAAGAAATTTATTTTAAATTGTGACAAAATTAGTAAAAGGATAAAATTTAATTAAAATCTCTTAAGTGCTTATTATATATATATACATACATACATACATATATACATATATATATGCATATTAATTTTTCAACAATTAACACATTAATAATGATCATAATCATCAAACTATAATTGTTAATAGTAATTAAACTACATAATTACGCATATGTGATGATCCAATTGGAGAACTTCATGACAAGCCCTTAAAGAATTTTTTCTAAATTTTGTCTTTAATAAAATTGTTAATAAATGTGAAAATTTATGATTTTTTATAAATATAATCATGTAAAATTATAATCACAAAATTTAACATAACAAAGTCATTATTGCAATATTGTAGTTTTGACTTGCATTTTAAAAATTTTAAATACATGATGGAAGTTAATATAGTTAAATGCATGCATGATTAAAATGTCTTTCACATAAATGATTTTCATGTGACATTTCTGTTTAATTGTGTTGGATACTTGTTATTTTCCAACGTACTTTCCTAGTGGCTAGATTTAAGACTGTTATATATTAATGATGATTTATTACTTTTTCAGCATGATTAATGATTTAAGAATGAGATCTAAAAAAATTTTAATTATATTAAATGTGTTTAAGATGTGTATATTAAATCAATTAAAATTAAAAAGGAATATATTATTAAATTAATAAATCTTTTCTTTTAATTTAGTATATGCAATCAATTAAATACAGTTAATGCAACCAAAAGTTATTTAAAACACTTGATATTAAAGAATATCTTTTATTATATATATATATATATATATATATATATATATATATATATATATTAAAAAAAATAGCTTTCTATACTATTAAATTTTACATTTTTCTTAAATAAGTAAAATATTTTTCATGAACTCATATTATGTATAAATATCATATAAATAATAATTTTATTTGGTAAAAAATGGCAGGAAATGGAGCTTTTATTGGGCAAGATGCCACTAACATGCTAGGGTTATCAATAAAAGCCTATTCAAAAGTTACTATTGAATCTAACTGGGTTTGATAGACAATAATTTAACCAACCTTTAAATGCAAGGAGATCTCCTTGGAAAGAATTGCACACTAATTGAGATTATTAGTATAAAAGGAAATTTAAACCTTAAATTGAAAGGAGTCACAACAATCATGTTTAAATTCTTATAACTAGTCAAAATAACTATTTTAGTACCAATATATTGTCAGAATGAATCCTTAAGGTATTATGAGAAGCAAACATAGTACATTATCTATAATATTGGTGATTTATAATCTCCCTCCTTTGCATGAAATGGAAGTATGCAATGTTAACATTATTAATTTTAGGGCCTAAGTAACTGAGAAATGACATCTATGTTTTTTTAGCACTACTTATTGAAAACTTGAAACTTATGTAGGATGAAGGTGTATTAATATTTGAAACTAACAATCAAGAGTCTTTTAGGTTACGTGTCAAGTTCTTTTGTATAATAAAAAAATTCCTACTTTATGAAAATTTATTAGAGTATAGTGTTAAAGGGCTTAAAGCATGCCTTATTTATGAAAACCGCATGTGCTCTTATCCACTAAAGCATAAGAAAAAAATAATGTATCTTTATCATAAAGGATCTAGCCCCATTCCTTACAACTATCATAAGATAAGAAAGGTTTTCAATGGTTTACTAAAAGAAGTAATAGTTTTAAAGGTTAAAATTGAGGAGAAGGTTTATGAAGGGATAAAATATGTTAGCATTATTTTTAGCAAATTGAATATACTTACAAATGGTGACATTCCATGAAAGAAAAGATTCATATTCTTTGATTTTCCACATTAAAAAGACTTGTTCGTCAGACATAACATTGATATGATGTATACAAATATATATATGTGATAGTTTGGTTAGAACTGGTGACATTCCATGAAAGAAAAGATTCACATTCTTTGATTTTTCACATTAAAAAGACTTGTTCATCAGACATAACATTGATATGATGTATACAAATATATATATGTGATAGTTTGGTTAGAACTCTTTTGAACATACTAGGAAAGACAAAGGATAGAGTCAAGACCATATTATACTTGCAAGAGATAGCCATATAAAAGGAACTAGCACCTAAAAGAAAGTGTTAACATAAATATTTTCCTATGACTTATCATACCTTATTTAAGAAAGAGAAATTAAGTTTTAGCAAATTTCTACATGGGGTTTAATTGCCCTAAGGCTATTTTTCTAACATTAGAACCCTTATTTCCATGAAAAATATGAAATTATTTACTTTAAAGTCTCACAATTATCATGCTTTGATATAGTAACTTTTACTGGACACATTTGAAGAATATTGCCAAAACATATAAAATAAATTATTATGTAACTTTGTTTCTTCTCCAATACAATATGTACTAAGGTTGTTGACCCAGAGGATTTAGATAAGTTATAAAGGGATATTGTTATCACATTGTGTCAACTTGAGATGTATTTTCTACCTTAATTCTTTGACATTATGGTTCATTTAGTTATGCATATTGTAAGGGAAATAAGATTTTATTAACCAATTTACTTAAGGTTAATGTACTTATTTGACCAATATATAAGGATCCTTAAAAGGTATGTGTGTAATTGGAATAGGCCTAAAGGATATATTACTGAGGGGTACATTGTTAAAGATGTTATGTAATTTTACACTAAATACTCATCAAATACGAAAACTATCAAGTTTCCTAAGCCTAGCCATGAAGGAAGAATTTCAAGGAAGGGCATATTAAGGACATGAATTAAGAGCATAAATAATGAAAAATAGGCACAAACACACCTATACATCCTACAAACAATAAAGAGGTTGAACTTTACATGGATGAATATATTGCTCTTATAAAAAAGTTCCATTATAGGAGGAATGAGTAATATGTATAAGCTAAACATGATTGCTCATTCATTGTGTGGTTTCATAATGAGGTGTAAAGCATGATGGCACAAACATTGGATATTGTTTCTAGGACTATAAAATAGCTAGTTGACAAGCCTTGCATGGAGGTTATATCTTATCAAGCAATGCATGTCTCTAGTGTTAAAGATAAAAAATCTTGTCCATAAGATAATGTCATATTACTGGATCATTAAAAAAATATGGAAGCTTGATACATCCAATTTAGGGAGCCTCTATTTTGATGTAAGTGGGTGGAAAATAACTATGATATTTAAGTAGATGAATTAGGATTTATATTGGTGGATTTTAATAAGGAGGTTCATAAGGGGAAGTTGATTATAATGGCATTCTAAGTAAAAAAAATTTATCTAACGAACCCAATTAATACTAAGTGGTTTATAGTTCTTCAAGTTAAGAGATAAATTGTTATCAATGGAAATAAAGAAGACAGAGCTACTAATATTGAAGACATACCTCCTTTCTCATTAAGATTACCTCTAATTATTATGAAGGCAATTTAGATAAGTTTTATGTTTGAAAAGATCATGGTGAAGGGATATAGATTCACAATCATTCCAAATAAAATTCCTACTATAAGTTTAAGGTACTAGTGTCCTCATTTTTAAAGTTATGCCATATACATAATTGTTTGTTTATTAGTTTATATCTCATTAATGAAAAATAATTACCTAATATAGGTCTCACATGAAAGATCTAGATCAATAATTATCTTAATATCCTCAAATAAAAAATATTTATGATAAATTAGAAGGTAATTTTGCTTTTATCAATAAATCTTTTTTTTATGATTGCAACAACTATCAAATTGTCATGTGCTTACTTTTTCCTTGTAGTTTGAAATGTTTTAGCCATCTGTCAACATTTAACAATGCAAATCTTGAGGTATTATCTAATCTCATGTCCAAATTGTATGAAACTAATGTGGTGGAAAATATAACTTTTATCACATTTAAGTTGTTATATGTTGCATTTGTTAAATATAGGATTGTGTATTAAATATGCAATTAATGTAATAGGAAATGCAGTTTCTATTTCATGAGGATTTGTATGTATTTTAAAATTAGAGTATTTTGTTTCATTTGGGGTTTTCATATATATTTCAAATTGGAAGTAGTTTATTAAGAAATGTTTTAAGAAGTCAAACATAATGGAAAGGGTGTGTAAAGGGGAATGACTTTTTTTTTTGGGGAAGGGAGTTTATTTAAGATTAATTATCTAATAAAATTGACATGGTATATAAAACATTCCATGTTAATTATTTAACATAAACAATGTGGTGTATTGATTTTTGACAACAATTTCTTAGTAACAACTAACATCTCTAACTTAATAATCAGCGTCCTACATAATCAAGTTGTATATTCCTCAAAGAAACAATGATAGTTTAATTGAAAGAGGAACTAAAATTAATCCAAATTTTCACATTGATTGTATAATTGATGTCATAATATATTTATAATAATGCTCAATTAGATGTCGGTTGAAAATGAACATGTAATCCACTAAACCCCTAATGTAGACAAACAATTCTATAGTAGTGAAGGAACTAAATTGATAAAACAAAATTAATATAAGATTAAGTACATGTAAAATATAAAAAAATGAAATAACTAAAGCTTTTTTTGTGAATGGTGTAGAAACCAATGGTGAACAAACACCAATGAAAGATGACATTTTTCAATGGAGCAACAAAAAGTTAAGAAGTCTTATAATTTAGTTGAGCATCAAAATTATCCCAAGCTTTTAAGATTCCTTCAACGAGAAAACTGGTCTTTTTCAAAAATTCCTTCTTAGATCACATCTTTGGAGCCTATTAGAGAGATTTTTCATTGAAAACATATAAGATTTAAAGTTAATGTCAGATGAGGAAGAATGTGACCCTTTCAAAAGAGGCTAAATAAAGAATTTATTGGAAATGAAGGATCTCTTTAATAATCAAATTCTTTAAGGAATGTGATAATTATGGATATCTTGCATGGAAACTACAAATCCTATGGAAACCTAAATGTAGTCTAGAGTTGATTGACATTGGATTAGGGTTTTTATTGCTAAATTCTTTATAAAGGAGAACTTGTAAGATGTTTTTAAAGGTAACTTATGGTTTATAGTAGGTCACTACTAAACTATATGAAGGTGGAGTATGATTTGAAACATTATACTCTAGTGTATTGTTATTTAGGTTAAGTAACTGGGTCCTTTATTTGAATAACATAATCTTTTTACCTTTAAAAGAATAGTTGCTAAGATTAAACCTATCTTATAAGTTAATGCAACACTATAGTAAAAGAATAAGGAAGGTAAGCATGCTTCTATATTCAACTGAATCTTGATAAACATTTACATTATATACTTAGAGTAGCTAGATTGAGATAGGACATTCAATATAAAGGTTTTGAACTTATTTTGTCAATTACATGGGAAAATTGGTAATCACCCTTATAAAGAAAAGTCATCTGACTATATAAATAATTTAACACTACCTACTTCTAATACTAATAATACAACTACTAGTAATAATGTAGAAACATCCATTTACAAGAAAAACTAGGATAAAGGTTACTCAATTGTCCTCTATAAACATAACAAAACAAAAACACCTAAATAAATAACTTAACCTTAAGATAATAGTGAAAATACCTTTAATAAGCCTAGTTTTATGAAAAAATATTACCAAGGTTATGAAAACTTAGAAAAATTAAGTTCTTAAGAACCTAATGCTACTAGCTTTAGTATGACTACTCCAATACTAGGAAACCCACCCATCTTAAAAAATAACAGTCTCTATATGAAGGCAGCTTCTAAGCAAACTCTTGTCACTTCGAATTTCCCTTAAATATAGCCTAATTATGTTATACCAATGGATTTCTTTGCCAATCTATAATTCTTCTAACATTGAAACTTTTATTTCTTTAGCTTATTATGTTGAAGAGGCAATAACTCATCATACTTTTTCTTTTTTCCTTTAGCATTCTCTCCCTATTAATATAAATGACCTTTAACTTTCACAGGGCATCCAATTATTCTAACATGATTATAGAATAATGACAAAAACTAAGTAATTGAGAAAGGGAATGGAGATTGAGGAACCCTTCCTTGGCCTAAAGTTCAAGAAGCTAGAATATCATCGAACCTTAACCTTCCTTCCCACCTTCAAAAATTTATAGCATAATTTACAAGGACATCATCATTTTAGTAAAGAAAACTCATAAGGCACAATTCCTTGAATCTTTTGAAATTTCCTTATTAGATAGATATAGAGTTAAGAGTTGTTATATAAATCCAAAACTAATATTAGCTTTAAAGAACTTAGAGGACTTACTATTATTAGCAACAATAAAAATAGCAACAATTGTTTGGAACTATGAACCTTTAAGGGACACTTAAGTTCTCATATAGCCAAGATTAAAATCTTCCTATCAAACATCACAAGCACAAATCTTACTTGAATCTTCCACCTCAAGACTTAAAAACACCCATCTAGTGAGAGTGGAAAAGGTAAGTCAATTCTTCAATTCCTTTCTAACATGATCATTATGGAAAATTAGAGTAATGTATAAATGCTTATGGAAGCAAAGGTTATTTTCAACTTCAACTTGGACTTTTTCACATCATATAACTAATCAACTAACCTAACTCATCACAAGGTAGACTATCAACCCTTACACATATACACAATGAATAATTATAGGATACCTTGGAAGGAATGGATAAGGTAGAGACCCTAAGCTATTGATAAGCATACATTAATTAATTTCCTTACCCTTTAGGATTTCAAAATGAAGATCCTTCTATGGAATTGATAGGGATCTAGAAATCCATAGTTTAAAAAGGCAATCAAAGACCTCATTTCTCAATATTCTCTTAACATACTTAATTTTAACTCACATCTTTGGTGATAGAAATATTAGTACTTGCATTAACCTTCCTTTTAAATGTCATGTTGTTTTAGATACCATTGCTATGTATTAGGTATTAGGGTGTTTTGGAAGGTTACAACCATGAACTATTAAGTTCTAAATCAGAAAAAACAATAAATTCACATGATTATTCAAGTTAGAAGCTCTAAAAGGCATGTTTATTAATGCAAACAAAGTCCATCTTCTTAAAACTTCTCTTAATGAATGTCGTATGATTGGTTTAGGGTTTATTGATCCCACTTTCACATGGTTTAATTTCCAAGGTCCCTTAAATTGATTTAATGCAAACTAGATAGGATATATGCTAAATCTAATTAAGTCCTAACCTATCCAAACTATTCTATTACTCACTTACCAAAGCTTTATTTAAATCACTATCCCTTACTATTAAGTTTAAGCCTCTCATTGTCTTTTTATCCTAGCCTTTCAAGCTTCAATTTATGTGGCAGTCCCACCTTATTTTTTCTCATTTAGATAAGAGTTACTAGTCAAACACCATCCCCACTCCTCAATAACCATTCAAGATAGTGTTTCTTGGCCTTTTGATATTCCTCTTGATGCTTATACCTCCTTAACTTCCACCTATAAGGAAAATGAAATTAAAGAAGCCCTTTTCTCCATATAAGCTAAATAAATCGTGTTGATTATTAAAATTCAAAGTTCTTTTAGAAATATTAGAATGTTACCAAACATCATATTGTTAATGCAATTTAAAATGCGCTTGTTTTAGGCATTATTACATATTTCTTGAATGAAACTTTAATTAATTTCAAACCCAAAGTTAGAAACCATGAATCTATTAAGTGGCTTAGACCAATTAGTCTTTATACAATAGTTTCAAAAATTCTATTAAAAATATAACCAATAAGCTAAGGCTCATCTTAGAGAATCTTATTTCTCCTTTTCAATATGCCTTCCTTCTTAGTTGCCATGCTTCTAAAAATATCATTATTTCCCATGAGCTATATCACCATGTTAGAGTTAAACAAGGTCAAATAGGTATTATAATATTGAAAATTAATTTAGTGAAGGCTTTTGATAAGTTATAATTAAAGTTTATAGAAATAATGCTAGACCATTACCAATTCCTTTCCCACTTAAAAATTCTTATCTTGAGTTGCATTACCCTCACTATTATATCCATAATCTTAAATGGTGCAAAGCTTAAGCCTTTCAAACCTATCAGAGACCTTATGCAAGAAACGTTTTTTTCCTCTTATATTTTCATAATTTGTATGGAGTACTTGGAATATCCTATTCAATTTACTATGAATAATATTCTTTAGTAGCCTATAGCTATCTCTAGACTAGGACCACTTTTTCTAGCATTTCTTCTTTGCAAAAAACAACATTTTAGTTACTTAAGCCATTCCTTGATTTGCTCCAACTATAAGAACCATCGTGGAGAATTTTTATTTTTATATATTCTCTTGCCATAAAGTTAGTGAGGATAAATCCAAAATTATTTTTAAAATATATAATTTATTTTGATCTCTATAAATATTTGATTGGTATACTTGGGGTCCTTATATTTATTTTTGTCAACCTATTGATCTTATAAAACGATTCCCACTAGCATTTACATAAGTAGGAAAGGAAGTATTTATTTAAGTATTAAGAATTTTGAACTAAACCAATAAATTATATATGGAAGTTTAAATCTTTTTAAGAGTTCATTCTTTTAAATCCTAAAAAAGAAAATGAATTGTTAGAGAAATAATACAATAAAAGCTTGGAGATCAAATAAAAATTCATGAAACATGATGAAAATTAATGGAAATTAGGTAGAAGGATTAAAATTAAATCAATTAAATATATAGAAGGATTGATGTGCATTGTTTCACACTAAAATTAATAAGCAAACTTGCACAAAACCATAATAAGGGCAAGTTTGGGTCGAATCCAAGGGAATAAAGCCAATTAACAAAAATAAAATATAAAGTAAGGAATTTTCAAAAGCAATTTTAAAAGAGAAATTTAAAAAAAAATTATATCTATTTGCTATTGATTTATAATCAATTATCCTAATTCTATAAGTAAGAATACAAAATAATTAATCATATAGTATCAAATGACCAAGAGTAATTAATGAAGAACCAAAAATTAAGAGATAAGCAAATTAAAAAAAGAGGTCTCAAATAAAACTAAATTAGTAGAGTTTAAACCTTTTAAAGTTGGAAGGAAAATTAGCCACTCATGGTAAAATGCAAAGAAAAATAGAGAGAAGAATTACTGTCTAGAATGAGTTATGTTGCTTTGAGGGCATAAAACACTTAAATTTGAATCCTTAAGCTACAAAACCTAATGAGCCAAATGAATATGCCTCCTAAGCTTACAAAGAATGGAACCTTGCTAATTTTGAAAGTCTATAACCTAATTTATAATTTAATTTATAAATAGTATTTTATTGCAACAATTTTCACCACTCAACTTCCAACCTATGTTTAACCTTTAAAAAGATGTAATTTCACTAAACCTTAAGCATGAAAGTCATTAAGTGTGGTCTTAAGCAACTTTAGGTGCTAATTTTAGCTTAACTAAAACTCTAAAGCTCTATTTATGGCCTAAAATCAATATTAGTTCAACTTGAACAAAAATAAAACATCAACTTCATAGCCATTTTATACCTTCCAAATGTCTGAATTAGGCTTTGGCCAAAGCATGAAAGTTTTAGAACTTTCTTTAAGCTTTCTAATGATGATAAAAAAATCAATTTCAATATATAAAACTCAAGTTATAGCTAAAAAAACCAAAATAGTATAAAAATTCAACATTAAGTATATGTGACACACTAAAAGGCATAAAATAGGAGGAAATAATGAAGCCAATTCTATAAAATAAGTATATGTAATATACTAAGAGGCATAAAATATGAGGAAATAATATAAAGAATATTTTTCTTATCGAATTGCCCCACACTCAACCTTTACATGACTTTAGGTGAATGAAACTTTTTTCAAAACTAAAGAATAAAAAGAATTACTTTCTAAAGACCTTAAAATCACAAAATTCATAAGCAAGAAAAAATAAACCTATCAAGAGACAAAACATATTATAAGTAAAAATCTTGACAAACTTGAAATCAACCAATATAGTAATTTCATTCAAAAATGATAGATCAAAATGATAAATTCTCATAAAATCCACTCACCAACTTTCAAGTATTTAAGGTAAGAGTTTCACTCAAGTTCATTCAATAAAATTATTTTACCACAAGCTTGCATATTATTTAATTTCACTACTTAAATAATATGCACAATACAAATTAAAAGAACTTTATTCAAGGCTATAACAAGGCTAAAGAAAAAAGGAGGAAAAATTGAAGATATGAAGGTTAAAAACTAAAGAAGTTAATAGGGCATTTGAATTATAAATATATAGGAAAATTATAAACACTTATAACTTAACCCAATAACCTAACTTTTTAATGAAAATACTCATTAACTTCTTTCTTTTTTTCCTTTCTTTCCTAATTTTTTTTGTCTTTTTCCTTTTTTTTCTTTACATTATTCTTTCTCATTCTTTTTTCATTTTTCTTTTCTTCTTTTTTCATCGAACCTTAAACTTAAAGTTGATAATTTTTTAAAATACATACATAACTCTACATTTATCCAAGAACTTATTTTACCAAGATTTCAAATAAAGAAAGTTATTTTTCACTGGAAAAATATGTTAATGAGTTAAATAACAAAGAAAAGGCAATTAGGCTTGGAAGAGGATCAATAAAGATAAAAAAACTCTAGGTTAGCTATTAGCACTAGCTTAAATAAAGAATGCCTTTTATCATTTTTGTACATGTATGTACAAATGTAATCTAAAAAAGAATTAAAGCAAATTCTAAAGAAACAAAATCATGAAAGAAAGTCCATAAGAAGGAAGGAGATTAGCATAAATACTCAATATAAAGGTCAAAATCTCACAAGAAAAATTATGCTACTAAATTTAATTATCAATTCAAAATTTATCACAGCATTAATTAGTTTCAAGAAGCAAATGTGTTATAAACCCATCAAAATTCTATTGATTCCTACTCATAAAAAGTGCAAAGTCTTCATTAATGGAAAATAACTAAAATGACTCATAAAGGGTAAAAAAAATGAAAAAAAACACATTTTTTATTATTGCATTTTTTTTCAAAAACTCAAAAACAGAAAAGAAATATAAAGACTTAAAAGGAAACATAAAATAAATTTTAGAATTCTCTCCCTCAGACATAAAATTTACATTATTTTCAATCTAAAGTATATCAATATCAAGAAAGATAAATGACAAGTAAAATATAAGAGAAGGAAAAAAAGAAAGTAAATATAAAAAATTTAGGTTATATCCTAAGAAGTGCCTTTCTTTAATATCTTTAGCTAGATATAGCTACAACTTCTTCAATCAAGTTTCAATTCATAAAGTATTACCTCAGATGGTTCTAATAAAGTGTACTTCAAGTGGTCTTGTAGTGGTTCCACTTCCAAAATTAGTTCATGCATTAACTTTTTATTAGGTTCCAACCTTAGATTGTTCATTTTTTATAATTCAAAATCATCTTATATTATGAAATCAATTAAGTTAATAAAAAAATAAAACAAATTTCAAAAGGAAGGTTTATAATCTCAAGAATATTGATTTTGTTAGTCACTTTATCAAACTTTATAGTGAGTGTGCCATCAATCACACCAAATTCTTTTTCTTCTTGTTTTTATTTATGAATCTCTTTTTAGGGTTTATTGATTTCCATTTATTAAATACCAAAATTTTTACCCTCTTTTTCTTCTAGTTTTTAACTAGATGAATCTAGTGGTGGTGTATTAGGGGACTCAATTTCTTCCTCACTTCTTAACAACATGTTACTAGCATTTTCTTCTAATTTTCTTACTTTAATAGTAAGTTGGTTGATTTGTGTCCATCTGAGAATATTAGCTTTTGTCTTTTATTGAAATTCTAAGGTGTTTCTAGCTAGATCCTTAATAATCTTTTTAAGTTTCATCCTTGAAGTTTAGATTAATGTATTGCTAGATATTCATGAATAGGAGATTGACATTGACAATGACCTACATAGTTTCCATAGTTGAAAACTGAATGATCTTGCTAGTCTAGATTATAGGAATAGGAATATGGAGTATAACAGTGTTAGGGTAGGCCTAAAATTCTTTCCACACAAATTTGGGTTTCCTGAAATTGCATTACATCTAATTGACTGACAACAGATATTAGCTTAAAAAATTGTTCGTTAATTCTAAATGCAGTGCCTTGTTAAAATCACAAAAGCCATAATTTTTTAATTATAATTTCTTAATTTATGAAAGTTTCTTATACTTTTAGAATCAAAATTCAAGTTAAAATCATGGAAGAAACATTTATACGCCAAGAGGAACAAGAATTAAATGAAAATAAAAAAAATTAGAACATACAAAAAAATACTAAAAAATTAGAAAATAGTACTAAATGATCTTTTTTAACTAAAAATCACTGAAAAGGCTAAAGCTTTGATCTTGCTTAGAATGCTTAAAATCTTAGACCGGAAAGTTTCATCCCTAAATTCCATAGCAAACTTTATTACCTAACACTATTAACAAGCCTAAAAAACATTAAAAACTAAACATAAAGAGTTAAAAATAAAGAAAAAGAACAAATTAATTAATCTATTCCTCAATAATGGCACCAAGATTTTGAAGCATGTTGTTTCACACCAAAATTAATAACCAAACTTATACAAAACCATAGCAAATGTAAGTTTAGGTCGAATGCAAGGGAATAGATCCAATTAACTAAAACAAAATATAAAGCAAAAAGGTTTTTTAAAGTAATTTTAAAGGAGCAATCTAAAAAAATTAGATGCAAACAAAAATTTGAAATCTAATTTAAGAGATTTCACACTCCAATTCTTAGATTCTTTATCAGCACTTAATAATTTAGTTTACGATTCAAACACTTAATAGATGAATACTTCAAATTCAACAACAGTTATATAAATCCTAAATGCAAATCAACTAAAACAAATGACTAACCAATCTTTTACTACTAATTTAATTCAAAATAAGTAATTGAATTCAATTAATAATAGTTTTAAGCATTGAGAATTAAGTTAAACTAAATTTAATAATTTTACAAATGATAATTACTAAATTCATTCTCTGATTTACATAGATATCATAGAATTAACAAGCAAAATTCCATTATCTATTTACTACTAGTTTATAATCAATTATCCTAATTTTACAAGAGAGAATAAAAAATAATCAATTATATGGTATTAGATTACTAAGAATAATTAACTAATGGGCCTTATCAGTTAATCACCAAAGTAATCTAATCAATAAAGAATAAAATATTAAGATAATAATGAATTATAAACAAATTGAAAAAAGAAGCCTTAAATCATATCAAATTAAGAGTGCTTAAACCTTTAAACCTTAAAGGAAAAATCAACAACTCATAGTAGAATACAAAAACAAATTAGAGAGAAAAAGAATTTCTATCTAGGATGAGTTATGTAGCATTTCAATGCACAAAACCTTAGATCTGTATTCCTAAGCTATAAAATCTAATAGGCCAAGTAAACATACCTTTTATGCCTATAAAGAATAGATCTTTACTAATTTTAGAAATTCATAACTTAATTTATAATTTAATCTAATTTATAAAATAAATTTCATAAAATAAAGCATATGTAACACATTAAAAGACATAAAATAGGAGAAAATAATATAGTGAATATTTTGTGTATCAGGAATCAAAATAAATTATTTTAAGTTAGGGGTACCAAGATTGAATTTAAGCAAAAATTTATTAAAATATTTATTATACATGAAAGTTACACTAGTAGTTAAAATTTTGTGAAAAATATAAAAATTATAAAAATATATGTTACTATTAATTTTATGTAAAATACACTAGCATAATGTTAAATTTAAAAATTAATTTAAAATAATTATGAATTTTTTAAGGGGGAAAATGAAGAGTGCCTTAACTAATTTTTAATGGTGTGGTGTTACATAAATAAATACTTTGTTATAGGCTATACCATTCTTAGCTTGGCTAAAGAATAAAGATTATCAATAGGTTTGATTGGAAATAGTGCTTGATGGATGAGTTGATTGTGTTTTTGAAGCCATAAGTCTAACTGTTCACATAAAATCAAAACAAAAATACAATTATAACAACAAAAGAAATAGATAAAAGTTAGAGAAAGAGAAAAAAAGAGAGATAAAAAGAGATTAAGGTGATAATAAAAGGTTATAGGGCAAAAGTATGGCATGATTAAGGTTAATACAAAGATGTAATTGTATGCTAATAATAGAGAGAGTTATAAGGCAAGTGGAGGCATGTTTTAAGTGAGAAACAAGTATAAAAGGGTTGATCTTTTTTTATTATTGAAATGAGTGGAAAGCCATTTGCTATGATAAACTGTGGCTTTAAAATGAAAGATTACATTGTAATTAAATTTATCAATACAAATCACCTTGGAACTTGTCTTGGCTTTCCCTTCCATAGTAGTAGTGAAGAAAGCTTTTATAATTATATTACTAACAAACTTAACTCTAAGCTCAATAGGTGCAAAGCTAAATTTCTTAACCTTATTAGTAGAAGAGTGCTAGTTCAAGTTGTTCTTTTAAGACATTATTTTCATTTTATGCAATGTTCTTATCAAATTGATATCAACAAATGACAATGTTAATCAATTGTTGAAACCTCTTCTCTCTTTTTTTAAGTGTAAGAGCCTTATGGCAATAATTCCAACTACTAGATATATCTTCATGGAGGTAAATTAATGTGTTAATGTTTTGGTAGAAAAGGAAGAATTGATTAATCTCTTATCACTACCTTCAATAGTCCTCTTAAGGATGTTTTACTTTTGTTTAGGAATGATATGTCTGGAGTTATGTATCCCTGCTATGTGGCCTTTCCTAATGGATAATTTATTTGTTTGTTTTGTTTGCTTCTTTTCTTTATTATAAGGGATGCTCCTTATGTATAAAAAGAAAAATACATGTATCATGTTAATATGAATTTAGTCTTTGAATTAGCATATCGCTCACTTAATAAAATTGTACTAATCCTATATCGCTCTTTCAAATCTTACCACTCAATTCAATCAAAATCTCTTACAAAGAAGAAAAAAATCACAATATACGTATATGTGTGTTTTAAAATATATGAACTTATTCCGGCTAATTATATGTTATGAACACATATCTTTGAGTTAGCCTAAGATTCTAAATGATGAATTTTAACTATGAGAAATGAATATTATAATAACATCATGCATATCTTTTATGGTAGAGTAATATATTATAAAAAAGCATTGATAACTATGCTATGTTATGATTGTTAGGAAAAAAATCCCCTTCCAAACAAAAAAGCATGAGGCAGTTGGACAATCAAAGTAACACAATAAAATATATAAATAATTCAACATAGAAAAACCCTAGACTTTAAAGAAAAAAAATCATAGATGAGAAGAGATCCACTATAAATCAAGATTGTAAGATAATGTATATGAAGGTTCTCAACCTTAATTCTACAACTTTCTAGCTACTATCTATACATATCTTACAAATCTCTATGAAAGTTCCCACCTTGCTCCCATAGGCATTCATATTGCATCTTTCTCAAACTTCAAACCTTAATCCTATGTAAATATTATAACCTAAATACTTGCTTGGTAAGTAATCTCAATTTTACTATAACACTAAAAATCTAACTTGAATAAGATAATAACTTACAATAAGAAATAATCATTAATTGATAATAATTTGATATTAGGTCAAGTTTAACAATAATTAATCAATATACATGATATAAATGGTATTTATATTTTTATGCTAGCATATTATATTTTCATTGTATGAATTATGCATATTTGTATGTTTAAATATTATATTGGATTATGTATTTTATAGATTAGTCTAATAAAAAGAAGAATTAACATTAAAGCAAAGTAATGCAAAATCTTGTGATGCTTAACTTAACAAGTAAAAAGGAAGAAAGCCAAGATAAAGAATATGTGCTTCAAGTATTGATGAATTTGAAGATTGAAAGCTTTGGAAGGTTGGAAACATCAATAAAATCAAAGAATTTCATTTGATATAATTTTTCTTTTTAGGCTTAGACTTTCTTATAAAATATAGTTTTTCATGATAAGATTTCAAATAGGTTCTAAAACTATTAGCTTTATCAAAATGTTTTAAAAATATAACCCATAATCTTGTTTTTGTTAGATAGTCTATGCAACATTCAAAAACTAACTAAAATATGAGCTAGATCTTTTCAATTTTGATATTTGTTTATTTTTTTAATTATATCTCATAAAATATCAATTATTTAACTGTGAAATTTATTTGTATTAAAATAGAGTCAAAGATTTTCATTTATAAATTATTTTCTTAAAATAATTAATAATTGAAAGAGTTATGATTTTTACAAGTTGAATCTAAAAATCAATTTTTCATAATCTAAACTTTCTAGATTTTGCTCATTATTTTATTTATATAGCAAAAAGTACATAAGATATAATGTTCAAGCAAGTTCAATGGATCTAGATCCACTTCTTTTCCTTTTATCATTTTTTGTTATTTTTGGAGAAATAAAGACATAATTATTACTTTGGAGACTACATTTTTTTAACTAGGACTTACAATTTCAAATAATTTTTTTTAACATCTATCTCTCTCTGAAATTTATCCAATGCAAATCTTAGGAAATGGACCGATCCATTTCCAAGTTCAATAGTCCCCTATTAGGCCTTGTTGGTCTAATAGGTACTTATAAATGTGTCTAACAATTGACTCTTAGCTTCTAGTTGGTTTTTTTTTTCTAAAAATTAACTAGAATAAAAGCTATAAACAATTGGTTTTCATTTCTAAGTGTACCAAATAGCTATTAAATTATTACATGCTTCTTATATGACCTAAGAATCATCAAATGCAATGTATGAAGAGTCTAAAACTTCATGGTTTAACATTAGTCTCCCTTTCTCTCATCAAAATTATGACTTAGGCTCTTCATTATATGTTCTTCTATTCAAGATGCTTCATTTATTTCTTCTAATCTTTGAAAGAGTTTGCATGAATTATTTATCATTTAATCTTTCTTATGAGTGATAAAGCGTGAAAAATCCTTTGAATTTGTAAAGAGACTAAGTTTTAGGTGTCCTTTGTAAAGAGGGGGTTTACTAAATGAAGAACATAAATTTATAAGATTTCTTTAATGGTTGATTGAAACTTGAATGAAATAATTGTGAAGAATTAGACTCAAACTTGTGTAGAGTGGATGTGTACATTAAATGGGATCTAGATGTAACCATTATAGAATTTTTTATTTTTTCCTTTATTATATTTATATTTGATTATATGATGTGTGTTTGTTGATCAAATTTATTGGATATATTATATTTCGATATTTATCATATTATTTAAATGATCCAATGATTGAAAAAATATTTTTATATATATATGTATATATGTATGTACGTATATCATGATATTTTATTCATATATAATTAAATAAGTTAATTTAATCAAATACATTGAATTGCTATTTTTTAAGTAAAAACACGTTCGTAAAATTAAAGCACAAATGTTCGGAATTGGCCATTGTATTGTTTTAGTTGAGAAATTTGGATGGGTTAATGTTTCTTCTCTTACTCACCCAATCCCAAATTTTATGATTAGGATATAGCTACCTCATTGTCCTTACCAACCCCCCTACCCTTCCTCATTTTGACGAGGAGTGACCGTAAGAGAGCCCGCTTGGACCCGGCAAGCACCGCGCACATCCTTACGCTCTTAAATCACCTTCTCCACGTGTCGCCATCTCATTCCCCCATTACCATCTGATCCAACGGCCCTCCCTCTTTCTCAACTAACCCATCGGCTTACCGACCTACACTCAATGTCACCAACCCCTGTATATATGTATCCTCCCATTCCCCACTCCTTTCTCAGGAAAATTTTCACACCTCCATTTTCCGCAGGAAATTTTCCTATACTCTCAGCTTTCAATTGCTTTTATTCTCTATATTCTACAAGTTTATATTTTGGAAGTCTGTTTTCTTTCTATATTTGAAGATTTTTAAGCCACCATTTCTGTCTTCCTTGCTACGAATCCAGCTAGTCGTTGTAGTCATCATCATTGTTGATATATAACCCGAATCGATTTTCTGGGGAACTTTTAAGATGGAATTTTCCCAGGAAAGTGTCCGCAATGGCAATGGTTCCTTGAACCTTTGCGATAGAGCTGTTTGTAGTAATGATCCATTGAACTGGGGCCTGATGGCGGAATCACTCAAGGGAAGCCATCTTGATGAGGTGAAGGGCATGGTGGAGGAGTACCGGAAGCCGGTGGTCCGGCTAGGCGGCAAGAGCCTCACCATATCTCAGGTGGCGGCAATCGCCAACCACAACGCCGGTGTGGCGGTGGAACTGGCGGAGGAGGCACGTGCCGGCGTCAAAGCCAGCAGCGATTGGGTGATGGATAGCATGAACAAAGGCACTGACAGTTATGGAGTCACTACCGGATTTGGCGCTACGTCTCATAGGAGAACTAAGGAAGGAGGAGCGCTCCAAAGAGAGCTCGTAAGGTATTTAATATACTATACGTTTAATTTAATCTAAATCTAAATTTATAAAAACTGAAGCATTTAATTTTGGTATTTTCTTAACCGAGCTATATGTTTGGCTAACTTAGTGGAAGTTATATGCTAGAAGTTTAAATTGGTAATAAAGTTAACGATTTCAAAGTTGAAAAATTATTGTTTCTAAATGTGTGTGGAATTTATAAAATTGATAAATTAATTATAAAACTAACTATTATGATTGATTTATTAAATGAGAGTATACATATAATGGGGGGAAAGAAAAAAAAATAGTATATTAAGAAGGCTACACATACCTAAAATTTTAAATATATTACCGGAGCCTTTAATCACTGTTTTACTACTTAATGGCTTGAAAATTTTTCTCTTTTCTTATATATAACTGGTTTAAATTACTTTACTAATTAATGATAATAAATGTGGCTCGCCCTAATTTATGCTTCTATTGATGACTGAGCTTTTCTTCTGTATTTATATATATATTAGGGTAGGTGGGTGTCTAGTGATCTACCTTGGATGGAATTAGGTGGGAAATTTTTTTGGGAGCATTCTTTATCGTGACCTTTATACACGAGATAAGCGTATATTCCTTATTTTATTTTATTCCATAATTCCATTTATAATTAAGCATGGGAAAAAACTTCAATCTATAAGGCTCCGTGGTGTGTTTATTTAAACATATAAAAAAAATTGGCTACAGACAAGCATAAATTAGCCAAAATTAAAAAATAGGAAAGAAATAGATAAAATTATTTTGTAATTAATGAGTTATTTTTCCAAGTTTGAACGCAAAGCTTAGAATTTTTATACTCACAAAAATTTTATACATAAAATTTATTAATAAATAAATGAAATATCAGGTTCTCCTTTCAAACTTGAAAGTTTAAAATTATTGGGATCACTTAGAAGCTAATATTGTGTAATGAAGTTATCCCTTTTAAATTGCCTCCAGGTCCCACGCTTCTTGCGCTGATGGTGAGGGACAAACAATTTCCTAAAAGTTACCGCTCGAAGTGGTTGGTAACCTGCAAGATATTTATGGAGAACACTATATGTCAAAGTTTAATGCTTTAAGATTTTGAAAAGAAAATTAAACGTAAAGTATTGGTTGATTTAGTGAGAATAGAATGAATTTAAGTTTTTGAAATTTGCTTAAGAACTTTTTATATGATGTTACTATTCTGATAGGTTTATTATTTACTGTTCTTGCTTTAAATAATATTATTTTTTATAAAATAAAAAATTATAAAAATATCTGGATGTAAATAAAAAATATTAAACAATTAAATAAATGTATCATATCATGTATTATTTGGCAATTTACTACTGATTCAAGAAATCGCTTTTTAATTATGAACGGATATCCAAGAAAAAGACGTCAAAATAAGGACAAAGAATAATTGGAACCAAATTTTTATAGACGAAGCTTGATCAATTAGTATTTACCATCCTCTGTTCATTTCCTTCATCCTCTCGTGTTATATTTTTCTATGCAAAAACTTTACATTTTTTCCATGAATTTCCTTGTCGGCCAACATCCACTAGAAATAAAAGATGTTTCTTTAAATTTTTTTGTTTGAAAAAAAAAACTTGAATCAAATTTTAATCTTTATTTGGAGAGAAGAAAAGTTAAGAGACAAAATTTGATATTTAAAATGCACACCAAATTTTTCTTGGCCTTTTTTTTTTTTTTTTTCCTCCGTTCCCCCCTTACTAACTAATTACTCAAAAGGGAGGCAAAATTAATTGGAAAGATGAAAGTTGTAAAAGCTAAAGGGAGGGCAAATTGGAAACATAATTTTAAGGAGAATATTTTGTATATTGAAAATGATAGCTAAAATTAAATTTTGAATTTTTTATGTTCATTAAATTAAATTTTATAAATTTATTTAATTGTTTTATATGTAATAGTAATTTTTTATTTTTATTCAAAACTTAATTTTAATTTTAAATCTTATTATTTTCTATGTGTGCGTGTGTGTGTGTATATATATATATATATGTATATATTATTGTCATAGACTTAAAGCAGTATCCACTTTAATGTGCATGCATCGAACAGAAATAATACTGGCTTTGAATTGATTAGTTGGTCCAGACATCACACATAAAACTTCTTGGTAGCCCATTTTGCAGGAGGCACTACATTTATTGGTAACCGATGGTATGGTTACAATTTTAGCTAATTAGGTCACCTACTTGGCAGCTCCCTCACCATTCATAATTGGCCCTTATGTTAAACTCTCTCTCTCTCTCTCTCTCTCTCAAGAATTCTGGAAATTTTTTAAATTAAAGAGTTAAGAAAATTGTTAATAATATTTGAATTAATGTATTTCTTCTAACATATAGCTAACAAATTCTTAAGCTTTCACATGAAAATTTTTGAATATATGTAAATTCCTTTGATCTGAGAAAAATTCCACAGAAAAATCTTCTGGGCCATGAGAAGAAATTTGATAAAGTTCCTTAGAAAAAACTCAAATTTTACAATATTTTTTTTTCCTTCTCCTTGCACAAGGAACAAAGATATTCCGCATATAATTTGTCATTCTCATCATCATCATTGGAGTTATTAGTTGCAATGAAAAAAAAAATTAATTTGCATCATTAAATAATTAAAATGGTATATCTATCTATCTGGAAGAATATTAATTGACGTTCTGACATAGTGATGCAGCTTTGACTGCTCAAGAAATTTATTCTTGCTGTTTAATTCTTATACTATTTAAGTGAAGTTTTTGATACAATTTGTCAGAACTTTGTTCCAACAGATTTCTGAATGCCGGTGTCTTTGGCAATGGCACAGAAACCTGCCACACCCTGCCTCACACAGCCACAAGAGCAGCCATGCTTGTCAGAATCAACACATTGCTTCAAGGATATTCAGGCATCAGATTTGAGATCTTGGAAGCCATAACCAAATTCATCAACCACAACATAACCCCATGCTTGCCTCTGCGCGGCACAATCTCATCCTCCGGCGATTTGGTGCCATTATCATATGTTGCTGGCCTTTTAGTTGGCAGGCCGAACTCCAAGTCCATTGGTCCTGATGGAAAAGTTCTCAGTGCTTCAGAAGCATTCCAGTTAGCCGGAATTGATGGCGGATTTTTCGAGTTGCAACCAAAAGAGGGTTTGGCACTTGTGAATGGCACTGCTGTGGGATCTGGCTTAGCTTCCACTGTACTTTTTGAAGCAAATATACTATCTGTTCTTGCTGAAGTTTTATCAGCACTCTTTGCTGAAGTTATGCAAGGGAAACCAGAATTTACAGACCATTTGACACATAAATTGAAGCACCACCCTGGCCAGATTGAGGCAGCAGCCATAATGGAACACATTTTGGATGGAAGCTCATATGTTAAGGCTGCACAGAAGTTACATGAAATTGATCCTCTTCAGAAGCCTAAACAGGACAGGTATGCGCTCCGAACATCTCCCCAGTGGCTCGGCCCACTGATTGAAGTGATCAGAACTGCAACCAAAATGATTGAGAGGGAGATAAATTCTGTCAATGATAATCCACTTATTGATGTCTCGAGGAACAAGGCGCTTCACGGAGGAAATTTCCAGGGGACTCCAATTGGCGTTTCCATGGATAACACGCGTCTAGCCATTGCTTCCATTGGGAAACTTATGTTTGCTCAATTCTCTGAGCTTGTAAATGACTTCTACAACAATGGATTGCCTTCGAATCTGTCTGGAGGCCGCAATCCAAGTCTGGATTATGGCTTCAAAGGGGCAGAAATTGCCATGGCATCATACTGCTCGGAGCTACAATTCCTTGCCAACCCTGTCACCAATCATGTGCAGAGTGCAGAGCAACATAACCAAGATGTCAACTCTTTAGGGTTGGTTTCCTCGCGGAAAACAGCTGAGGCTGTGGACATATTGAAGTTAATGTCCTCTACTTTCTTGGTTGCATTGTGCCAAGCCATTGATCTGAGGCATTTGGAGGAAAACTTGAAGAACACTGTCAAGAACACGGTTAGCCTGGTGGCCAAGAGAGTGCTAACAATAGGTGTTAACGGAGAATTGCATCCGTCCAGGTTTTGTGAGAAGGATTTGCTCAAAGTGGTTGACCGCGAGTATGTCTTCGCTTACATTGATGATCCTTGCAGTGCAAGTTACCCGCTGATGCAGAAGCTGAGACAGGTTTTGGTTGATCATGCACTGGCAAACGGTGATAGGGAGAAGAATTCTAGTACTTCTATTTTCCAAAAGATTGGAGCTTTTGAGGAAGAGCTCAAGACCCTTTTACCCAAAGAAGTAGAAAGTGCTAGAATTGAAGTTGAGAATGGGAATCCAGCTATCCCTAACCAGATTAAGGAATGCCGGTCTTACCCCTTGTACAAATTTGTTAGGGAAGAATTGGGGACTGGTTTGCTAACAGGTGAGAAAGTGAGATCACCTGGTGAAGAATTTGACAAGGTTTTCTCGGCAATGTGTGAAGGAAAGCTGATTGATCCTATGTTGGATTGTCTCAAGGAGTGGAATGGTGCTCCGCTACCAATATGTTAAGATGGTTCAACTCTGAAAACTATATCTTCTATTTTTTTTTCTTTTTCTTTTTCTTGCCATGTATCATCTTAGATTTTTAGAGAGTTCATCTATAAATCTGATAGCCCACCATACAAGTGATTTTTTACGTGTATGTCCTCTGTTTGTACCTCCTAATTTCTGCATAAACGCAATGTAAATCAGACAAGCAAGTGTTTCAAATTTTTTTTTTTAAACATCTATTGATATTATTCTGTGTCTTTCATTTTCAGTACTAGCTTTGAATAATGACCGGATTAACAAAGGGTTTATATTTCATGCATAGGTGTAGTTTATTTAACGTATCCTTTGTTTTCCTACATTCATGTTATCTCATTACACTTGTTATATGTCACAGTATTTTGTATAATGTTAGTCTAATAACTATAGCAATGATACATGAAATATAAATTCATTAATCCTTATAAGGTATATGTCGCTTCATTTTAGTAGTCGATTAAAATTTTGTCACGAATTTGAATCAGTATTGAAGTTGAGACAAAGTTTATTCTTGATCAACAAAAGATTAGAAGAACAAATGAATAAAGAATTGTATATTTAAAGGAATCAAGATATATAGAAAATGAAGGAGACGGACTTTCTGAAACAAAAATGAAAAAAAATTGTCAATTTTATTGATAATGAAAGTAAATGGCAAGCATTGTCAACCATACTACGAAAATGAAAGCTTCTAGATTTCATGATCTTTGTGTTTCTTACTGCCAATTTGCTGTCCTGATGGGTTTTCATTTGCAATGAGCCAGACTTCATGATTGTTTAAACATTATTAAATAAAAAAGTGATAAGTTCCTATTATTCTAACTCCATACCTATTCTTATGTAAGAATTTGAAATTTTAAATATTAGAAAAAATTATATTTTATCTCCTTCAACTATGAGATCATCAGATTTTACCCCATTCAATTGTAAAAATTTAGATTTTATTCCCTTCAACTTTATAAAATTTAAATTTTACTCCCTTCAACTTTATAAAACTTGAATTTTACCCTTATCATTACTAAGTTAATAGGTATAACACTTAGCGGCAATTTTATAACATTTAGCGGCGGGTAAAAACCAATCCTATTATCTTAACGGTGGTTCATAACTGCCAATAAATAAAAATTTTAAAAATTAATGAAAATAATAACGATTAAAAAATTACCGTTATCATATTTCACTTAACAATGATTTTTTTTATAGATTTTGTTAAATTAGTAAGAATGAGAGTAAATTTTATAATTAAATGAGATATAATTCGATGATCTCGTAATTAAAGGAAATAAAATATAATTTTTCCTAAATATTAAGGTTATAAATAATGTTATCATCTTAGGAAATAAAGGCGACTGCACCCTAGTGTCGGGCGAGCAGGGCGATATATGGTAAGGCAGTTGAGAAGGTTGGGTAGCCGTAGATAACGTGTGGGCAATTTGCGAGTTGGTGATGTGCTTGTATATCAACCTTTACCCTTTGGCTTGGTAGTTGGTGGGAATGTGGTAGGAGAAGAGCATTGGAGCCAACATAGAAACGTGTGCTCGTTTATCTATCAATCAATCACATATTGAATAGGTCAACAGTTGGCTTTTACTTCAAAACTACGCAATTTCATGAAAAAATTATATTTTTTAAGTAAAATCGGCGGGCTTTCCATAGAAGGTCGTGAATTTAAGATACGGAATTGGAACTTTTTTATAAAATTTTATAATATTTGTATAAAAATTATAATGAGCAGTCACATTTTTAATAAAAAATACTTAAGAATTTTATAAGTTACAAATTTTGATAACTGTAAAATATAAAAAGAACTTGTAATAAGTCATGTGAAACTCGCTTTTCTAAGAGAGCATGGAAGCAAATCTCTCAAGAAATTGGATTTCAATTGTATAGATTACAGCGCAACGAATTTATACCATTTCAGAAATTTTGTAAATTTTGATTCGAAAGTTTAAGATGAAAGTCATAAAATTAATTTTTATATAAATTTTTGTAATTTTTTACAAAAAAAAAATTATGTGTATGGATTTCCTAGTAATAAATACATAAAAACTTATATCATTCAGAATGGTATAAGAATTTTGTATCTTCATATATAAGTTATAACTATTAATAAATGAATTAAAAAATGAAGAGTTTTACAACACATGGAAAAATATGTGCCAACTAGGTATCAAAACATAATAACTCCTAAAAATGAAAAAAATTGAATTTCATTAGTTTTGAATTAATTTATAACATAATTGGTATTATGGAATATAATGAAATAAAATGATAAGGAATAAAAAAAAGTAATTTGGTAGCCACTAATAAATATTAGCAATTGGCCTTGATCAATCAACTATCTTAGACTAGCCTAAATAGTTGGATACATTAGTTCATGATCCAAAAGGGTGAACCAACCATCCCACGAGTTTACAACCCTTGCTTGAAAAGACTAGTTAAAGGCCCATAATATCTAGTGACTTATGGCAATACTAAGCAAATAAGACTAGTCACATTTAATCACAGTCGCTAAAGGTAAATGTTATACCAATTGGGGTCAATTGCTATACCAGTTGGATATGGTTGTCAAGTTTAAAATGACCAAGGGTAAAAAATCATATTTCCTTTTAAGAACCTTGAACTGATGTAGAAGATCAATCCACCCCTAATAAGATTTTTTTTGTAAACACCAGTCAAGTGAGCAAGGTATGCTTTTAGGACTCTTTTTACTCTCTCTATTTGATACTTACACTACTACAAAAATAGTTGATTGATGTATAAACATCCATTATCACTATCACTGATGTTTGTCTTATCATATTCTATCTTATATTAGTGGCATTTTTAAAATTACATAAAAACTTAAGACAATAGACATTAGTTATGATCAATGTCCATATTGACACTGTGGGATTTTTAAAAATAATGAAAAACTCACTACTTCGATTAAAAAAAATTAATGTTTAAAGTTCCAGATAGGATAGTCCAAGAACATAAGATATTGATTTTCTTCATAATCATCATCCAAAAAGGCATTTGAAGGCCCTAATGGGAAATGTAAAGTTCACATGCCAATTTTAGACTTAACCATTATTTAAGAGAAATTTAAAAAAAATTTCATTTGGTAACTGCCAACATTATTGGAAATCATTGATAAATAAAATGACAGTTTTGATTAATAACTAACATCTACTTTTTTGAATTTTGCCTATAAATTGATATATCTAACTCTTACTTTTCATATCAAACATTAACGTCTCACTCTTCAATATTCTAACAAGATCTTCTGACTTTTACTTTTTATATCAGACATTTTTGATGCCTCACTCCAATGTTCCAATGATATCTCTTCAATGATCCTCCAATTTTGTTAGCAAAGTATGCAAGGGAAGAACTAGAGGACTAACCACCAATTTTTCCATCATATACTCTCATGATTAAAATGAAGAAAATTAAGCAATAATTTGAAATTTACATTAATGATTATGATTTTTTCTACGTAGTGATTTTCTTGTAGTTTTTACATATTGATGTAAACATATTTATATTTTATGTTTTGATGATTTTAT
Organism: Sindora glabra; assembly: GCA_020226215.1. Lineage (NCBI taxonomy): Eukaryota > Viridiplantae > Streptophyta > Magnoliopsida > Fabales > Fabaceae > Sindora > Sindora glabra. Next base: position 49,285,363 of record CM035228.1, on the reverse strand, counting down.
GTAGATTTTGAGTAAGTTATTTTATGGAATACATGATTTACCAATTCCAAAAAAAGTGATTTTTGTATGATAGTAGCAAGGAGCCTTGGCAGTAAGGTGCGCAACGACAATTGAATAGCACACTACCTTCTTTCTTTTTTGTTTATGTAATATTAGTGTAAAATTACATTTGTTAATGAATGATATGTGAAAATGAATAAAATTGCATAATAAATTTGGGTAATTAGATTTCTCAATTCTCATATTTTTTTGAATTCACATTCAATGTATTAATATTTGTATTAGTGTAAGAAAAATATGCAAAAAGAAATGACATCAAGTAATTATCTAAAAATTGACATCATATTTCTTACTAAATTGAGTTGTACTTTTTTCTAAAAAAAAATAATGTATGGAATTTGTATCAAATTTTAAAAGTTAGAAAGATGGTATTTGTGATTATTACATTTGACATGAATTTGTAAAATCATCAATGTGTTTTCTAATAATCCATGTAATCTTCTAATATTTTTTATGATTTTTAAGTTGTAGTAAAATTATTTATGAAGAAATATTTACCAAAAAAAGGATGTCAATTGTGGATGTTTTTAATGTTCACCAAATAAGCATTTAAAGATATTTTAAAGGTCTCTTGTTGATGGAATGGCAAGCTTATAAAATATTAGTTTTGTGCTTAATCGATGTCTAAAATAATAGCAATTATGAATTTATTAGGGAAGTGCAAAAACCTAAAGATATGTATTAAATGACATTTATGAGGTTATAGGAAATTATGAAAACTTAACAATCAATTTTTTTAAATGGTTGTCATCTAAAGCTATTTCAATCATCATAATAGTTCATGTCAAAAATTTACACATCGGTGAGGTATTTGATCAATATCTTAAGTTATGGCAACTACTAACTTATTAAGAAATGATAAAAGTTAAGATGTCGATATTCTATTAATAATTAACATTACCACTTATAAATATTTTTCTCACCTTTCCTTTGCATTTAGGTAGGGATTCCATATAAAGGAATTATAAGCAAAGATAATATATAATGTCCTTTTTAAGTTTATGTTTTTTGTAAATGAAAATTTTGTTATTCATTCTAAATGATAGTTTTTTCATTGGAAGAATTTGTACCCATACTTCAATTGTGAATACAAGCATTCTATAATGCATGTGGAAGAATTTCAGACAAGAATTCTTTCAAGTGCTTTGTAAAATCTTTATCCTTATTGATAAACTATAGGTACAAACCTTTGAAAGAAACTTTAAAAGATTCTAAGACTTCCTCAGTAGTTATAATAATGTTGAATATGACGATTTATGCCCATCATTTCAAAAGCTGTCTCTATCGTTGGATTCCTAAAGACATCGATCTACACCCTCCATCAAAATGAAAGCTTTTGATTTAGAGAATATAGATCCCTATATTCAACACCAAATTAGTTATTGTGAAGGTTCTAGAATCTATCATAATTTCTTTAAGGATTTTCTAATAAATTCCAAAATCTTCTTAATGGCCCAAGTGCTAAATATAATGTTCTAAACCTTTCATCCCAAAATTCATATCTACTAATGAATTTTAGAAGTCATCAATCAATACCTTTCATCTTAAAAACCATTTCTAATTTTCCCAGCATCTCTATTATTTATTGTAAGTTATAGCATTTTCAATATATATATGGATGCATTGATATGAAAATAAATCAAATTGCATAATATATATTTATAATTGTCTTTCTTTTGCTTTTTTTTATACATTTGCATTTAATCTTTTGTTATTTACATTAGTTTATTCATATAAAAAACATGGAAATATGACAAAGAATTACAATATTATCAATTTCACTTAGAGAAACTCAAATTTAAAACTAAAAAAAGATTAGTTCATAAAATGATGTTAATATTCTTACAAAATTTATATTTAAACTCCAAAATTGTTGCTTGATACCACTTCCAAAATCATAAATTAGATCATATGTTTTATTTGCTTTGATATATGTTTATGCAACAAATATAAATGAATTATGCTTCTTAATAAATATAAATGTTGTAAAATATGTGATATATATATATATATATAGTGTTTTGGATTCTAATTTGATGTATATAATTAAATTAGTTTTAATGAAAAAATTGCCAAAAAATAAAAGAAATCATTTTTTTAATAATTAACATTCAATTATTATGATATTGGTTTCTTAGTAATCAATGGTAAATATTAGTTAATAGGATAATGTTGTTTTGTTAAAGATGATTATGTGTTTTGAACTTAATTGACATCTAACATCCAAATTTATTTATTTTAGCTAACTTTAGACATTGGTGGTTTATAGTAACTAACTTGGAAACTTCTATCCCTAAAAATAATTTGAAAATAAAAATGTTAAAGTATGGCACGAAGTAAAAATAAAAAGAGTAAAGTATAATGCCATTTACAAATTTCTTCATAAAACTCTTCCAACATTAAAATGATTCTCTATCTAATGAGTTATGCTCTTTTTCTAACCCTGAGATAATTCTCTTCAGTTTTGTACCTTTGCATGCTAATTATTTTGCATCACTAAAGCTTTATCAACCTGTGACTAAATATATAAGGTTTAGCACTCTTCTAAGTCTAAAATAATTCTCTATCTAATGAGATATACTCTCTTACCAACCTTAAATTAATTCCCTTTGATTTTATGTCTTTGCTTACTAATTATTTTGCAAGACTAAAACTCTATTAACCTATAGCTAAATATGTAAGTTTTAACACTCAATGAAAAAGTACAAAATATAAATGTAAAGATTTATTTTACATTTTGTGTTTGTTCTTATATTTTATTGCCTATTATTTTGATATAGCTTTTACATGCTTGTACAGGTAAAAAAATTGATTTTATTCATCTTCTTTGTCATTCAGTGGTATAATATACTATTTATTTATATAAAATGTATAATATCATACACTAATTTTTCATGATTGATCATTACATTTGTAGGTATTGTATTCTAAAACATTTTTTTTCTAAGAAATGTAAATCTCACATATTGAGCAATATGTATCAAAATAGATTTTACAAAACACCTATCTCTATTTGGAGCATTGTATATAACCTTTCATCATTTTTAATGTTTTGTTCTTCCATTTATTCTTTAAAATCATTGAAATTGGGATTTTGTAGATTCATATGAGATATTAGTTTTTATTTTTGGTTAGGATGTTTTATAAGGAAGAATATAGGGGAAATAGAAAGGATAAGCGATGGAGAAAAGAGGGATAGGGTTAAGGTTTATAGGGTGGACAAGTGAATGGAGAATAGGAGGATAGGGTTTAGATAAAGGAGCGAAGAACATGGGGTAGGGGATAGGACATATGATATGGATTATTAAATTAAACTAACATGGTATTTTAAAGATTATACGTCATTTTTTTAAAGAAAATGATATTTAATATTATTTCCCATAATACTAGCAAAATAAATGATGTTAATTTTCATTGATATAAAAATAGACATTATTGTTATCATTTATGCTGATTATACAATCAATGTTAAAAATTGATATACAATTACGTTCAAATAAACATTGATAAAAAAATGACATGTAATCCTTTAAACACCTAATGTCAATAAGCTATTTTGAAGTAATGTTATCATTCTTTTACCTAAACTAACTTAATCGTAGGAAGACCAAAGGTGATTTAACTATCATTTATCTTTATGCAGGTTGCAATCGACTATTCTTAGCCATCTTTTTACCATATTTTCCTAATCATTCCTAGTTATAGTAAGATTTAATTAACATTTATCACTGCTTATTTTCAAACCATCATGATTCACATTTCTCTTATTTGAAATTCCTCTGATTACTACATGAAAAGTATTCTAACCATTGTACTTTCATTTTGTTAAGAGTCATCAATTTAGATGATAAATTCTTTTAATTTTCATGAATTATAAGATAAATTTAAGTGATTTTAATGAAATTGATCAATAAAATTCATCTTTTTTGGACAATTTTAGATCAATCGAATAAATCACATTTAATTCAAAGTTTCTATATGATTTTGATGTTGAACATTGTTAATCAATCAATCTCTTGTTGTTCATGTTAACATGCTTAAGAAATCAAGGTGCGATTTGACTTTTGTAATCATTTTTCACTAAAAAACAAGATTCGATTGATTGAGCATTGTATCTATAACCTTAATATAAAATGATCAATTTATTGTTCTCTTTTTTTTTATTTTCTTGAACTAAAACTATAAATAAAGTTTACTTCGATTGGATTTTGATGAAACTCATCAACAACACTTAGTGACTATGGTTAGTTTCTTTAGAGATTTATCAATTCTTAAAGCAAGTTTTCATTCGATCAAAAAGTGTCATGACCATCGTAACCGACGTGGAACCCTTTTCCTAGTTTCCATTAGTCTAACTAATCCTACTTTTGTATCATTACACAATTATTTACAAATTTGTTGCTTTAATTAACTAATTTTATATATACTTCCAAAATATTTACAATTTCTAGTTTATACAACATATTCAAAAGTGATATCTACAAAGCCTTAATGCATTTTCTAGGTTGCATTTTACCAAGATTATGGTTGCATGGATAAGATATCAAGGAAACCAATATTCTTAAAACTACTAGTAGTGGACAAAGAGCTTCTACAAGCATATCTATAAAATATTTTAAATTAAAAATAGTAAGCCACAAACTCAATAAGCAAATAACCTACTTAAACAAATGTAAAGTAATCATATTATTGTTTATTCTTATCCTTTCAAGTTATCATTTATATTCAAAGTTGTAATAGTAATCATAAAGTAACTTATAACATAAACATAAATAAAAACAAAGACAAAAACAAATAAACCACCTTGTCTCTTTTAAGTCATCTTTATCCTTCTAAGGTCTACCTTATCCCATTGCAAATTGTTTCTCAAATTCAATTCAAATGTTGCATTTTCATAATGCTATCACTCCCTATTCTCAATTCATCTTTCACACATCAAGAATTTATTATCAACATCATTGCATAACATAAATATCTTGCATTACCTCGTCTTATATGTGTATTAATTTAGCTATTCATCGATGTTCAATCCCTAGCTTACATAATTTATACTAACTTATCATGCTTAAATTTAATACAATTTTAGAGATAGAGCATATATCTGAGTATAATAGTTAGATACCAAGCTTTGGAGGCTAAGTCCAAGAAGCATATTCAAGTATCATACGCAAATATTTATAACTTGAGAGCAATTAATTTTGGAATACTTGAATATAGTATTTGAGTATGATCTTTGGGTTGTAAATCCTAAAGCTATATTTGAATATTATATGCAAATATAATTATCTAAAAGTGAATCCTTATTGCAATATTTGAATAAAATAGTCAATTATGGTCATCTAGATGTTTATTCCAAACCTGTATTGAAATATCTCTTGGAATTTCCAAAACTTTATATGAATTTTGTAAAACCAAAGCTAATATTCACTTCCAATCCCTTTGTAACATTCTTAAGTCATCAGGCATTACATATTTAGAAATCTTAACATTTTCCTTGCTTAGAGCAGCAAATAATGCAAACAAATAACAAGATAATAAACCTAAATCATCAAACTTTCTTAATGAATAACATATGAGCTTAATCATTAAATAAATAAAATAAATCATCATCTTAAGTAGGTTATTTACTTACCTATAATGATAAAGGAGATTAAAGAGCTACTAGAGAAGAAGCTAACCTAACTTACCATTATAAAATCCAAAATAATGGCCTAAATGCCTAATTCTTTCCTTCAAAAGCAAAACTAATAAAATTAACAAACCTTAGGCTTAGGAATAAGAAGGATTACCTTGAATTAGTCAAAGTTGTGATTGATTTCTTGAATTTTCTTGAATAATTAAGTTAGTTTGGTGAGTTAAAAGGTGAAAAGCTAAAAGGAAGAGGAAGTTAGGTTTGGTGGCATAAAGGGAGAAAAAGAGAGTTTGGGATTTTTATGCCATTGAAGGCATTTTAGAAAGTTTTGGGGGAAAAATAGGAAATACATTCCTAAATCTCCTCCATATACCCTAATTAATTCTAATTTTATGCTAACCTTTATTTAATTATATTATACCTATTTTTATTATAAAATTATATTTTTATTAATTTAAACATTGCTCTAAATACAACCTTAAAAATTCTAATTACTAACACATATAAGTAATTACAATTAAATTAAAATAAAATAAAATTATATTTTATTAGGTGTGTGATAGTTCTTCTCCCTTCAAAGTATTCATCCTCAAATTCTTAGAAACTAATTAGTGAATTAATGGAGTAATTTGGACTTTAAGCTTATTGAAAAGGTAAAGATGATTTTATTGCATTTTAGCTCTAGATTCCTAAATTGCTTCCTCTACTCCATGTTTTTCCTTAACAAAACTTTATTGAAGGTATTTCTTTGGATTTAAACTTTGTGGATTTGATGATCTAGGATTTCTATTATTTGTTCTACATAGAATAGCTTGTGATCCAATTGAAGTGGTTAATGCTAGATAACATGAGATGTATCGAATAGATATTTACCTAGCATTAACACATGAAAACACTGGATGAGTAGCTTATAACTCATCAGGTTAATCCGATTGGTAAATAACTACTCCAACATGTTAAATGATTAGAAAAGGATTGATGAAATGTAACGTGAGATTGCCATTTTTGGTAAATTGCACAACTTTTTTCATTAGTGAAATCTTTAAGAATACCATATCCCTTTCCTAAAATTCTAACTTTTTTCTTGTTTATTTGCATATGACTTTTAGTGATCTCAAGTAGTCTCTAACTTTTCCTTAATGAGATTCACTTTTTCCAAAGATTGGTAATAAGATTAGGGTTAAGGAGCTTAGTTTTTCCTAATTCAAACTATCCTATAAGGGATTTACACCTTTTGCCATACAAAGCCTCATAGAATGTCATTTTAATGGAAGACTAGTAACTATTATTATATGTGAATTTGATCATTGGAAAGTATTTCTCCTAACTAGCTTCAAACTCTAAAATATAGGCCTGCAACATATCTTCCAAGATTTGGATAGTGCGTTTAGATTTGCTATCTATTTGAAGATGGAAAGCTATGCTAAATCATAATTGCATTCCTAGACTTTGTTGGAAAGATTGTTAGAAATAAGCTATAAATTAGGTCCCTTAATTTAAGAAGATGACAAGTGATACTCCATGCAAAGGGATAATTTGTCTAAGTTATGCATTTTGAGCTACAGAATACATAATTCTAACTAGTAAGAAATGTATGGTTTTAGTCAATCTATCTACAATTATTTATATTGAATTAAACCTATTTTTCATTTGAGAAAGGTTAATTAAGAAGCCCATAGTTACACTTTCTCACTTCCATTCAAGAATTAGAAGTGGTTGATAAAAACCAGTGGGCTTTTAATGCTTATCTTTAACTTGTTGGCACATAAGGCATTTTAGCACATAGTTGAGCATGTCTCTTTTCATACCTTTCTGCTAAAAGTTTTACTACAAGTCATGGTACATTTTCACTACCCAAAAATGCATGGTGTAAGATAAATTATGAGCTTGATGAAGAAATTCATTTCTTTCATATGTAAGAACCTTAAGCCAATTCTATATACTGGTTACTTTTTGCTCATCAACAACCAAGTTTGCATTTTGATTTGACATTACTTCTTCTTTTAAAGTTTGATATTGAGGATCTTATTTTTGAGATTCCTTGATTTTTTTATTAATATAAATCAAATTGCCACCTATGTAATTATCACCATCCAATCTTTAACTTGTATATTGGCTAAAACTCTTGATGATTTTCTACTTAGTGCATTTACCATGATATTATCTTTATATGGTTGATATTGAATGCTATAATTGAAGTATTTCACTAGTTCCATCTACCTTTGGTACCTCAGATTTGAGCCTTTTTTATTGTAGTGTCTTTCAAGCTTTTGTGGTTAGTATAAATTTCATAAATTTTGCTAAATAGATAATGTCACCATATTTTCAATCCAAAAACCTTAGTATAAATTTCATAAATTTTGCTAAATAGATAATGTCACCATATTTTCAATCCAAAAACCTTAATAGCCATTTCAAGATTTTGTGTAGGATAATTTAGGTCATGCTTCTTTAACTATCTCAATACATATGCAATAACTTTCATATTCTACATTAACATATAACCTAAGCTAATTTAAGATGTGTCATAATAAACTAAAAATCCATTTAACCCTAAAAGAAGAGTTAAAATTGGATTGAAAGTTAGACAAGTCTTCAAGTATTAGAAACTACTTTCATATTTATCCATCTATTTGAATTTAACTTTTTTCTAAGTAAACTTAGTTAATGAGCATACTATTTTAGAAAATCTTTCATAAGTCAATGTTAGTAATTGGTTATTCCAAAGAAATTTCAAATTTCTAACATGCTTGTTGGCTTTGACCAAGTTTGGATTGCTTCAATTTTTTATGAATCAATTTAAATGTCATTTTGAGAGATCATACATCCTACATTCGACAGGCAGAATTCATATTTTAAAAATTTAGTATAAAGCTAGTTTTCTTGTAGGATTTGCAAGACAATTTGAAAATGTTAAGCAGGATAAATTTTATATTTAAAATAGATAAGGAAATCATCAATGAAAATAATTATGAATTTATTAAGGAGCGGTTTGAAGATTTTATTCATGAGATCCATAAACATTGCAAAAGCATTAGTGAGTTTGAAAGACATGATAGGAAATTCATAAGTGACCATAATGAGTTGTGAAGATGGTTTAAAGAATATCATTTTTCTAAATCTTTAACTAATGATAACTAGATTGTAAATCAATCTTAGAAAAGTATTTAACTACTTGTAATTGGTTGAACAAATCATTAATACAAGGGAATAAGTACTTGTTCTTGATACTCACCTTGTTCAATTACTAGTAATTAATACACAGGCACAAATTCCTATCTTTCATTTTAACAAATAGCACTAACACTCCCATGGTGAAAGACTAGGATGGATGAGCACTTTATCAATTAATTCTTGCAGCTGTCTTTTAAGTTTTTTTAATTCAACTAGAGCCATTCGATATGGTGGAATAAAGACCAAATTGATACTAGTGGTGACTTAAATATTAACCTTATTTTTGCAATCCAAAGATAAATTTGATCATTTTTCGAAAAAAACACATTTAGAAATCCTTAAACAATGGGAACATCACTAATGTTAAGGAAAAGGATGATCCGAATTTTAGATCATTGTTAGATACATAAGGCATCCATTTCTAATAAGCTTTTAAGCCTTGATGTTAGAGATAACTCTAGCAATTATGGAGTTTTTTTCCCTAAAACACAATAGAAAGGGCTCTCTTTACAATAAAAGTAACTATTAACAATCCATTTGAGCACAATAAGTTAATAACAATCCATTCCTAGGATAATGTCATAATTTTTTATCTTTAACAAAATCAGATTAATAAGCATAACTTAATTATAAGAGTAGACAGGATAATCATGTATAAACTGAATAGCTATCAAAGTTTTATTTACAAGTATGGTTACTAAAAGGAGATTCATTAAATGATTTAAATATCAATAAAGGAAATTTGACTAAAATAAAAGAATGTATGGCTCTAAGATTAATTAAAACATAGGCTAATAAGTTATAACTAAAAATTTATTAGAGAGGATAACATTAAAGGCCTAAGCCTCTAGTCTAGTCAATATGAACACTTGACCTTAATTTTTTAGTATAGTTCTTCCCTAGTTCCTATTATTACCACTTGACCTCTGATTCATTTGAGGTATGAAGGCTATTAATTGGGTCACTAGTATATTTTGTTAAGGTATGGGATAATTCACACTATAAGTAAAACTCTATCTTGGATAATCTCTTTTTTTGTGGTTTTACTACCTATACTGGTAATACATAACATTTATTTGAGTTTAAGGTCCCTAATGTTTATTTCTGCATTACATATACCTAGGTCCTTCTGAAGCCACTTCTACCTTGAGATTGCTATCTACCAAGATTGGTTGGAACACTAAGACAAAAATAAAGAATACTTTGATAATCCTTGGGGGTCTTTTAAAAGTGCTCATAAAATGGAAGCTCAAATTTAGTTGATTTTTTCCACCCTTAGGGGCATTAGGAGGTGGCATCCTTTTTAAATCAATTAGGTAACTATGTCTTTCTAATTTGCTATGCTTCCTTCCTAATTATGTTTTTTTTTCCTTTCTATCTTTTATTTTATACTCTGCTTCAAGTGTCTAATCAATAATATATTAGAATATGGTGGTTTAAGTAACATGTATAACATTGAAGAAATGATGATGGAGGCCTTACACAAACACAAAGCATGTCTCTTTCATTAGAAATCATATATCCCATATAATGAGATATGTGAGTAAACTAAGTAATATATTCATTGGTAGAAATACAGCCCTATTTTAGATAATGAAATTCTTTAATCTTAGCTTCTTGGATGCTGAGTGGCAGGAATTAATCAATGAAAAAATTCTTAGAATATTGTCCAAGTTAAAGGTGGTAAGGTGGCTTCTTTATTTTCTATAGGACTATTGAACTAGAAATGAACTATATCCTCTAGTCTGTAGCCTATAACTTCAATGAGCATTTTATTAGAATAAGAAAGTATTCTTCCATGTATTTCAATTTGGGTAAGAAATTGATATGGATCTACATCCAACTCTAAACCTATAAAATAAGGAAATCTGAGCTTGTTAAATTCATGAGTAATTTAAAGTTTTTTGGTTAAGTCTTCTTAACGAGGGATTGGTTCTCTTTCTCCTCTTTGATTAGAGGCTTAATCTTTTTTGTTCCTCTACTATTCCCACTCTTCTTTTTTTTAGTAGAGAACTTGGACCATATTAATTAATATTTGTTGTTTGAAAGCGGCAACTATAGAGGGATATTTTAATCATCATTTCCTTTATCTTGATAGCTATGCACCTATAATCGCTTAAATGATATTGTCAACTTGTTGACTACTAGATCCTACCATTTTCCTAATTCAAAGAAAATTTTAATATGTTTAGTCTAAATATAATTATCTCTAATAGATATTATATAAAGAAGCTCTATCACCACACTATTAAAATAATTTAAGGTCCACCAATGTGGTATTAGTGATATTTGTTCTTAGGTAATGCATACCACTGATATAGTTTCAACCAACACCCAACAAGTAACCATAATCACTTCCTAAGTATCTTATCCTAGGGCCTTCTTTTTCTAGTTAATCGCTAGACCATACTTTGATACCAATTTTGTCACAACCTTCTAGACGTGATCGGTGTAGAACTCATTTGCTAATTTCTACTAGTATAATTAATCTTACTTTAGTATCATTTCATAATTATTTACAAATTGGTTACTTTAATTAATAGAATATATATATACACCTTTAAAATATTTACAATTTCCAATTTATATAATATCATATTTAAAAGTAAATTCTATAAGGTCTTAATATGTTTTCTAAGCTATATTCTACCAAGATTATGACTACTTAAATAAGATATCAAGGAGATCTCTTCTCTTGAATTGTTAGTGGTGGCTAAGAAGCTTCTGCATGCATATCTATAAAACATTATAAATTAAAAAAAGTGAGTCAAAAACTTAATAAGCAAATAACTAACTTAAACAAATGTAAATTAATTGTATTATCCTTTATTCTCTTGCTATCAATTTATCATTTATATCCAAAGCTATAATAGTAGTCATGAAGTAACTTATAATATAATGATAGATAGAAATAAAAATTGGTAAACCACCTTATTTCTCCTGGGTTATCCATACGCCTTTACAAATTATATCATTGTCCCTCCAAGGCCTACCTTATCGCCTATAAATTATTTCCTAAATTTGGTGATATCACCCCTATTCTCAATTTATCTTTCATACATTAAGATTTCATTATCCACATCATTGCAATGCTCAAATATCTTACATTACCACATCAAATGTGTGTTAATTTGGTTATTCATCAATATTCAAGCATATCCCTAACTTACATTATTTATATTAATTTATTACACTTGAATTTAATACAATTTTAAAAATAAGGTATATATTCAAGTATAGTATTTAAATACTAAGCTCTAGAGGCTAGGGCCATTAAGCATATTCGAGTACCATGCATAGATGTTTATAACCTAAGAGGAATTGATTTTAAAGTACTCAAGTCTGACATTCAAGTGTGGCCTTTAGGTTATAAATCTTGAAACCATATTTGAATACTATATCTGAATACAGTCACCCAGAGTCAAATCCTTATGGTGGTATTCAAATAGAATAGTCGATTATGGTTATCTAGACTTGTATTTGAGACTAGTATTCAATCAATATATATAGAATTTATTGATTTGAAAATTGATTTGAAAATAGAATTTAGTTAAATTAAAGGATTAAATAAGAAACCTTTAATTTAATCTCTCAACCTTTTATTGCTACATGAAAAGTCATGATTAACCAATTGCAATTCAACATAAAAAATAGATAAAGATAAAAAAACACAATTTTAAACATAAATTATACCAAATCAACATTTAACATATGTAATTTCAAGCAATCAACACCAAAAATGTGGTAAAGAGGAAAATTAATTAAAAGAAGTCAATGTTACAAATTAGGATCTCATAATCCAGATAGAGATAAGCTTCAAAATCCTTGAATCAACAAGAAATTTAGACTTATATGGCTGAAGAATAAGAAACTTGAAAAAAAAAGAGAAAATCTATCTTTGGTAAATTATGTAAAGTAAAAGTTATTTTTGCCTTTGAAGGCATAAAACCTTATATCTAACTTATAAACCTCTAAAAACTCAATAGACTTAAATCATATTCCTCATAAGGTTACAGAGAGTAAGGCTTTATTAGTTTTAGAAGCCCAAAACCTAATTTAGAAAGCAATGTATCACAAGAATTACAACAATAAAATTTTGTAAGTTTAACTTCTACCTAATGTAAAATCATCAAAACTATGTAATTTCACTAGGCATAAAACATGAAAGTTGTTAGATTAGGCATTAAGAATCTTTGGGCATTTGTTTCACCTTGATTAGACTTTCAAAACTCTAGATATAGCCTAAAAATTAAAAATGGCTCAATTAGGATAAAAATAAGGCTTCAACTTCTTAACTAAATTAAGCCTTTTAGATGTTTGAATTAAGTTTTGAATAAAGTGCAAAATTTGTAGATACTTATACCAAATCCAATATATAGAACTTAAGATATAGTTAAAAACTTGAAATAATGTAAAAATCTAACATTAATCAAATAATTTTAAATCATTGTAAAACTAACCCTAAATCAAATAACAATGCCAATTCCATAAAATTAAGGATATGTAACACATTAAGAGGTATAAAATAGAGAAGATAATATAGACAATGTTTTATATATCAAATTCTCCCATACTTAGCCCCTGTATAATCTTAGGCAAGATATAACTTTATTCAAAACTAGAAATAAAATAATTACTTTTCAAAAACTTCAAAATCATAAATTCACAATCAAGAAACAATTAAAGCCATCAAGAAACATAACACTTTATAAACAAAAATTTTGACAAACTTGAAACTAACCATCTTCAAGAAATAATATAGACAAAGTCTTATATATCAAATTTTCCCATACTTAACCCTTGTATAACCTTAGGCAAGATACAATTTTATTCAAAACTAAAAATAAAATAGTTACTTTTCAAAAACTTCGAAATTACAAATTTACAAGCAAGAAACAATTAAAGTCATAAAAAAACATAACATACTATAAACAAAAATTTTAACAAACATGAAACTAACAAATATAGCAACTTTATTGAAAAAGAATAGATCAATATTGTATATTGTTATAAAATTCACTTTCCAATTCTCAAGTATTTAAGGTAAGTGTTTCACTCAAATTCATTCTATGAAATTTCTTTACCATAAGCTTACTAAATATCTAATTTCCACTACTCAAATTACATACAAAATATAAATCTAAAGGACTTTATTCAAGGTTGTAGTGTAGCTAAGAAAAAGGAAATAAAAAATGAAGACATAAAAAGGTTAGAAACTAAAAAATCAATAGAGTACTTAAACTATAAACATATGGGCATAAGGGCTAATTATGAATAATTATAACTCAACATAACAACCTAACTTCAAATTCAAATACTCATTAACTTCTTTCTTTTTACTTTCTTTCCCAATCCTTTTTTCTTTTTGACCTTATTTTTTTTTCACTTTTATATTTTTTTATTTTTCTTAACTTTCTTTTGATCTTTAATTTGTTTTTTTCCATTTTTTCATTTTAACCAACTTTAAACTTGAATTTGATGAATTTTTCACTATATACACACTTACATATACTCACACTTATTCAATAACCTATCTTATAAAAATTCAAATGCTCTATTAATCTTTAAGATTGGATAAAGATACTTATTTTTTTTAGAAATATATTCATAGGTTAATCAACAAAAAAAGGCAATTAAGCTCAAGGGCTTTAGCAAAGATAAAAATTTAAGGTTAACTATTTGGCTCTAACTTAAATAAAGAAAGAATATCTTTATCATTTTTGTCCATTTATGTGCAAAATATGATCTCAAAAAGAATGGAAGCTAGTTTTAGAGAATTAAATCATGGAAAAACATCACACAAGAAAGAAAGAATAGAAAATAACATGAATTTTCAACATAGGGCTTAAAATCTCATAAGGGAAGTCATGCTACCAAAATTCAATTTACTAGTTCAAAATCCATCACTCTATTAATTAATTTTAAGAAGCAAAATCACTAATTCAATCATATTATGAATCCTATATAATTTTAATTGAATCCTTCTCATAAAAAATGTAAAATCTCTATCAATAAAAATTAACTAAAATAACTTAAAAAGACTTAAAATCAAGTGAAAAACATATTTTTTTTAAAATTTATATTTCTCTAGTTTTTTTAAACTTCAAAAGCATACAAAATAAATCCTAAAAGTCTCCCCCCATACTTCAATTTTACGTTATCCTTACTGTAAAGCATATTAACATCATCAAGATAAATGACAAGTGAAATAAAAGAGAAAGGTAAAAGAAAACAAATCTAAAAAGTTTAGGTTACCTCACAAGAAGTGCCTTTTGAAGTTTTTAGCTAGATATGGCTTGAATGTTTTCAACCAAGATTTATATGATGATTGACTACCTTTATTGCTTCCAAATTGCTGACCTCTAATTCATCCATCAAATAGGTCTTTCATAAATTATGATTATCTAGCATAATTTCATTAAGTAATATCCTCAAATCACTTTTTCTTCATAAGTGTTCAAAATTATCCTGTATAATGAATTCAACATGATTAATATAATGGCTAGAATGATTAGCAAGAAAGCACTCTTGTTCTTTAAAAATTTAAATTTGGAAGGATCAATAAAGATACTGAGTTAGTGGTAGGAACCACTTTTGTAAATTGCATTTCTTCACAATCATGAATTTTTTCATATGTTGAATCAATATCGTTCTCTTTTGGAATCTCCACAAATATGGCACACTTAAATTCACTATCATAAGTGCACTCATGGCCATCAATACAATCCATAAATTCAAAAATTTTAGGAAATTCAAAAAGTATGTCATCATAAGAAGCATGAACATCTACATTAAAATTAACAATGTTAGGAACAACAAAATCAAAACTAGAATAAAAAGTATAACATAAAAAATAGCAAAGTTAGAAACACTATTAAAAAAATCAGAATGAGGAACATCATGAAACAATGGCTCAAAAGTATGAAGATAAGACATAAAATTGCCATGTCTAGCCTTAGAAAAGTCAAACTTAGCTATAATACCATTAAACTTTATGGCTAATATTCCATCTTGAAAATTAGTCATGGTTTTTGCTATCTTGAAAAAAGGCTACCAAGAATGATTAGAGGAAGAATTTTAAATGTCTCATTTTCCATCTCTAAAATGCAAAAATTTGTTAAAAAAATGAATCCATCTACTTGCACTAAAATATCTTCAAAAGCACTCAATGGGTAAATGTTAGATCTATTTACTAATTAAACAACTACCTTTTTTTGTTTTAAATGTCCTAAATTTAAAGCATTAAAAACAATGGAATGATATTAATTGAAACTCCGAAATCTAGCATAGCATGCTCAATTTTAGTTTTCCTTATAACAAATGGAATGATAAATATGCTTGGGTTTATGCATTTTCTTGCTATTTTTTTTAAATAATGGTAGACATATTCTCCCTACACTTACTTTCTCATCATCCCTTAATTTTCTTTTATTGATGCATAATTTTTTTAGAAAGTTAGCATATATTGGAATTTATTTTATCAAACCTAGCAAAGATAATGTTAACTTTTACTTTGTTAAAGGAATAAAAAAATCTATTTTTCATCTTTAATTTTTTTTTGTGGAAAAACTCTTCTTGAAAAAGGAAAAGGGATAGAATCAACCTTACTTTCTTCATGTATTTTCCCTTTTTTGGTTACTTCTGGTTGATGGCTTGCTTTTGGATTTAAATATGAAGCCATGTTAACTTGGTTGCCACTTCTTAGTATAATGACATTCATAACTTATTTGCCTCTTATATTGCTAGAAAAATGTTGATTTAATCTTTGTGCCTTTAGCTCACTTATGGTAGAAGATAATTAGCCAATCTAAGTTTGTAAATTAGTGATTATAACTTTTGTTCTTTACTAAAATTGTAGGTTATTTGTAGCCATTTGCTTAACTAATTCTTTAAAGAATGATTGAGAAGAAGTAAATTTGAATTTAGTTTAGGAATAAGATTAAGTGGCATTCTATTACATGTAAAAGGATATTAGACTTAGCTAGAATTGGTGTCATATCTAGAGTTTTGATCATCTCTCTAACTAGGGTATTGAGGTTGTTGTTGGTACTAGTATTGATTATGCTACTATTGTTGTTATTAGTATTGACTCAGCTACTACTATTGGTATTATGGTTTACTAAGGAAAATAGATGCTGCATATGCTTGATGTTAATGCTCATCATCTTGCAATATAGGGCAAGAATTAATAAGATAAGTTGGAAAATAGCATATTCCACAAGGTTTGGTAAGAAAAGGAGCCTAGACTTCCTACTATCCTATTGCCATTTGTCTTATTAAAGAGGTTAATTCATCTAATTTGTTCTCCAATTTTTGTTAGTTTGAATTGGAGAAATTCATCTTATTGACACCATTAGTAGAAGTTATAATTCTAGTTCCAAATTGATGGGAATTTGTTGCTATATTAGCTAGCAAGTCCTTTGTTGCCATAAGAGTTTTATCCACTAATGCTTTACTACTTGTAGCATTAATCATACTCCTATCCATAGGAAGGAGTCCTTCATAGAAATAGTAGATAATGAGTTACTTATTGATTTGGTGGTGTGGAAAACTTAAAAATATCTTTTTAAATCTCTTTGAATATTCATATGATGTCTCACCATTCATTTTCCTTATGCCACATGTTTCTTTTCTAATTGTAATAACTTTTAAAGCAAGGAAGAACTTCTTTAGGAATAGTTGCTTTATATCATTCCAATAAGTGATAGAATCTAGTTGTAGGTAGTACAACAAATCTTTAGTTACATCAGCAAGTAAGAAAAGAAATGCCCCTAATTTAATATGGTTTTCTAAAATACAATAAAAGTTCATGGTTAAGCATGAAATCAAGGAATTAAATGGATTAATTTAAATTTAAGTTCAAAATTAGCATTAAGTTCAGGATATTGGATGCTTAAAGCTTAGTAAGTAACATTAAAGGTAGCAAATTTATTTAATGTCCTATTATTATCTATATTATCTAAATTGTATAGAGGATTAGAATAGAGGGTGGGGCTACTACAATTACCTATATTTCTAGTCCCATAAATAAAATGAAAAGCCTTATCAATTTTAGAATCAAATTCTAATAATTCACTAATACTCTTAGTCATCCATTACACTACACTAGATTACACTAAGCAGAACCATAGAAACATATAAATACTAAAACACTAGTGTAGAATGAAAAGTCACTCAAAACACATCTAATTAACTTATCTAGACACTTTTAAAAATTATGGGACTACCATAAAATGAACATTATAACCATCGAAAAGCCAAAAATGCAATAAAAAATTTAAAAATGGTCAAAATAATGGAATTTAGCCAAAAAAAGAGGACTTCGTAAATTGTAAGATAATTCTTGAGCCTTGATTAGAAAAATATTTTCAACTTCTACAAAATTTTTTAGTTCAATCAAAGCTAGTCACTCTAATACTTGTTCAAAGGGATAGGAGGCAAAATGTGTGTAGCTTGTTTTAATATGCTAAAAACCTTTATTAGAGTATAAAATGAAGTAATAAATGATGGAAAAAGATGAAATGAAGTGGAGGAATATAAAATAGTTAAAAAATGCAAGAAAATGCCAAAAAGTGATAGATATAATAAAATGTAAGGAAACACTAATTGATGCAAAAATTAACTATAATGCTTGAACAAATATGAAAATCACAACTAGTAAAAGATGACAAGGGAAGAATTCAAGTGGATCTAAAAAAACAAATGCATTAAACAAAATAAAATATGGAAGTAAAATAGAAAAAAGAAAAATCAATATAGTAAAATAGTTAATCCAAGGATTTTAGAGTTCTTAGTGTAGATTAATCATATATTATAAAAGATTTAACCATTCTAATTAATTTCTTAACTTTAAATTATCCAAAACCCCTACAATAATTCATGAATACAGTGCCAAGTGACCATAAAGGATTTAATCAATTAAAATTAGCAAAATTAAGTAATTTGTATAATCTATAAAGCCAAATCAAAATTAATTTGAAAATAGAATTCAGTTGAATTGAAAAATTAAAATAAAAATCTCTAATTTAATCTCTCAACCCTTTACTCCTGCAAGAAAAATCATAATTAACTAACCACAATTCAACAAAAAGTAGATAAAGATCATAAATCATAAGGTTGAATACAAATTATATCAAATTAACATTTAACACATGTAATTTCAAGCATTTAGCAGAAAGAACGATGAAAAGAGGAAAATTGATTAGAAAAAGTTAATATTACAAAGTAAGATCCCATAATCCAAATAGGGATAAGCCTTAAAATCCTTGAATTAACTAGAAATTTAGCCTTCTATTGCTAAAGAAAAAGAAACTTTAAAAAAATGGAAAAAGTTATCTTTGCTTAATTGTGTAGGAGTAAAAGTTATTCTTACCTTTGGAGGTACAAAACCTTATATCAAACTTGCTAACATCTAAACACCTAATGGACTTAAATCATATACTTCCTAGGGTTACAAAGAATAAGGCCTTACTGAATTTAGAAGCCTAGAACCTAATTTATAAAATAATGTATTACAAGAGTTACATGAGTGAAATTGTGTAAGTCTAACTTCTACCCAATGTAAGACTAGCAAAACTATGTAGTTTTATTAAGCTCAAAGCATGAAAATTGTAGGATCAGTCTTAGGAAGCTTTGGAAATTAGTTTTACCTTGATTAGATCTCTAAAGCTTTAGATATGACCCAAAAATTGAAACTAGTTTAGTTAGGATAAAAATAAGGCTCCAACTTCTTGGCTAAATTAGCCTTTCCATACGTTTGAATTGAGCTTTATCCAAAATATTAAACTTGTAAATCTTTCTCTGAGCTTTCCGATGATATAAAGATTAGTGAAATTTGACACTCAAGATATAACTAAAAATTTAAAATAGTGTAAAAACCTAACATTAGTCAAATAATTTTTAATCATTGTAAAA
The DNA here is from genome assembly GCA_020226215.1 of Sindora glabra. Classification (NCBI taxonomy): domain Eukaryota; kingdom Viridiplantae; phylum Streptophyta; class Magnoliopsida; order Fabales; family Fabaceae; genus Sindora; species Sindora glabra. The sequence continues at coordinate 49,265,583 of CM035228.1, read as the reverse complement.
CCAAACCTAATTAAATAACAAGGTCAATTATATAAAATTAAGCCTATATAACATACTAAGAGGTGTAAAATAGGAGGAAATAATATAAGAAAAATTTTATATATTAGTAATTATAATTAAATTAAAATAAACTAAAATTATATTTTATTAGGGGTGCCACAAAAGGGAAGCCATGGAAATATAGAACAATTAATGCATTTGCTATTCGTACCAATGATAATAGAAGTGCATGTGTTATGGAATTTTAAAATAACTAGCAATTTTGAGGCATATAATAGACTAACCAATCCCCAAGAGCACTTAAAGGCATTTTAAGCAATTATGTTACTCTTAGGTGCTTCAAGTGCCATAATGTGTCATGACCTAAATTCTAGTCCATTGTAACTAGTGTAAATACATCATTTGAACATCTTTACAAGCCTTTTCAACCAACCATTTTAAAAACTTTTCAATTTTATCAAAATAAATTTTATAACAAAAATATAATAGTATATATAGTTAAAATTTTCAAATTTTTCTCTAATTTGAAATAAGTATGTTTATTAGAAAATAACATTAGTAAAAGTCTTGGTAAACAAGATTTGGATATTTTCTTCTTATAAAAAATAACTTGAAATGTAGTAATTACTTTTAATAAAATAACACCTTATATTGGCATAAAATAGATGACCACATATTGGTATAAAACAAATGCACATAAAAAAGATTCTTTTCTTTGTTTAAGAAGTTAAGATAAAATTTCTACTTCTATATGAAAAACTTATAAAATAAATATTTGAAATCTATATAAATTTTTCTTCTTTAAAATAATTCAAGAAAAGAAAAAAAGATTAATTTGAAAACAAATGAAGAACTCTAATGATTATTTCAAGAAAATAACTTGTACAAAAGTTCAAAACGTCAAATAAATACAATAGAATAGGACTAGGTTAAGAAAAACTTAGGAATACAAAATGATCCTATTCTTTACAAAATTATGTTTTAGAGATAACTTGCTCTATTATTTCAAATTAAGATATCAAATATCTTTCTTTTTCAAACAAGAATGGCCACATGCCATCATATAAAGTAAATACTTCTTTATATATTATTCTAACTTTTAAACATTCATCTTTTTTTTTTTGCTAATGGCTATAAGACATATAAACATTTTTGTAAACAAACATTAATAATCAAAAGTTCTTCCGTAAGTATGTTTTTATGAAAACATCTTTAGTAATTAAAACATTATAAAATGCATACAAAAATTAGTAAAGAAGAGATATGTATCCATACTTAACTTAACTTAACATATGCATCATTACTTTTATAATTTTACATGAATTTAATATTATTAGGTCACATATCCTCCTAATTTTTCCTATTCTATTTTTTTAACAACTACTAAATATTTATCCATATCATTATAAAAAAAGTAGCATAATTATACAACAGTTTCAAAATAAAATTTAATACAAACTTTCTTTTAGAAATAAGAGCTTCATTGACTAGCGATTCTTAAGCTTAAGGTCATTAGGATTTGGAACTATTGGAACTAGTAATGGTGCTAACACTGCTAGAGCTTAAACTAAGGCTGGCCTAAAGCTATGAACTGAGGCTAGTTAGGATCATAGGGTATATGGTCTATGAGATAATGTTTTATATTGAACTAAATAACCTCAATAAGGACTGGTGCATTATGATGTACAAGAACCTGAGAGGCTATATGAAAATTAATCTCATCAATAGCATGTGTATTTAAAAATGCCTAATAAGGACAAAGTGCAGATGTATCTAATCGCATGAATCTAACTTGGGATATATAACAAGGAGTAATCTTATAAATCCTAAGGGAGTAATAGAACTCCAATCCATACCATTTGTAATCACTATTAAAAAGCTAACACCAATAATTATTAACTTTAAAGGTATCCATTAAGAGGTTGTGTATCTATATCTATAAAATATTAACCAATAGAAAATTACTTAATGAATGGCTACCTAATCTTGTGTTTAATAGGTTTTAGCCAAAAAGGCATATATATACAAAATATATATTAAAAATATTTTTGTTTTACTACAATACTTTGGCATTTATTTTTTTACATATATAAACACATAATAAAATAAGGGTAGGAGATATGTAAGGTTTCCTCCTTGTGATATCCTACTTGTCCCATCTTTATCCTGCCCACTACTTTTCATGCATCATTCTTTGACATAAGAATATGAGGTGCTGAGCAAACTCCCTTCACTCTCTATAACATAAGTCAATTTTAGATAAACTTGCAAACTTATAAATAATTGCATATGAGCTTCTAATATTCACATTATTTCATATTCATTTCATTTTCACTTTTGTTTCATAATTCAAAATTGTTGTCATTATCAAGCTATTCACAAATCACTATAACACAATAGGGATATTCCTTACATTTATTAACTCATTATTAACTAAGTTAATATATACGAGCTTGTAACCTTATAGTTATTAACTCAATCAAGAAAAAAGATAGCTTGTGAGGAAATCTATGACATTATTGTTGGATTTATATATAGCATGCAAAAATGATGTATATTTTATCGCACTATTAATCAATTAACAATTTCACAATATGCAACAAGGTAAAGTTAGAATATCATCCATGTCATGATCATTATAAAAATAGTGCATATTCACATTTACATTCACAATTTAAAAACTCATCAAAGTTTATTCAATATCATAATTAGTTTGTCAAATTTCAAGTGACTATTCAACATTCTAGCATTATTATATTTCTTAAATTTCATTCTTATACTTTGTCACAAATTTCCAAGAGCTCATTAACTTTTTTCCTTTCAAAATTCTCATAATCAATGTTAAGTGCTTCCACTCAAACATTTTTTCACAAAAATCTCCAAAATTATTTCATTTCTCAAATACACATTTCCATAAGCTAGATGACATTTCCAATTTATTAAAAGCCACCAAGTGGCTTATGGTTTTCATTATGAAACCATAGGTTACATTGCTAAATTTTAACATCAATTTGCTCCATATTTAACCATATTTGATTTGATAACCATGCATTTTACACTAATTCATCATTCTAGGAACTAATTTTCCTAAAAAATTTGAAAAGTGACTCAATTTTCCATATAGAACCTATGAGCTCACTTGAGCATTTATGTTCCAATTTAGTTCTATTTCTAGCATATACATATTTATGGTAAATTAGTATATTTATTCTAACATTGAATGGTTTCCAAATCATAGCTTTTATATTCATCATCAAGTCTTTTTAAATCACTTTTTCATTTCTTTTTCAAAGAGAGATAATCAAATATTCCATTTTTAAAAAAAAACATATTCTTTGGTTTCCAAAATAACAGCAGTTATTGTTTTTGAAAAAACACTTTTCAAGGTTCAAAATCAAGTTCCAAAAGAATAAAATTTCCACTATAAAATCAAATTTTGTAGCTCACATTATAAAATAACAACAGTTGATCATATATATTCCATATACATACCACTTTCAAATAAAAAATCAAAAGGAAGGAAGGAAGCTTTCCACTCACACTTCTTAATGTTTTTCCTTAATATAATACTTAGAAATTCAAGATTCAAGTTTGCCAAATAGATATTAGTAGAAAAGCTTTTGAAGAATTATGGGAAAAAAATTAAATAAAGGAGATGTTTTACCTTGCTTTAAAAGATTCTATAAACTCTTCCTAGAAAAAAAGTAAAGATGAAACAAAGATAACATTTTAGAAGTAGTAGAATGAAAATGGCAAAATGAAAAGTTCTCTTCCTTTCCTATTCAAGCAAAATTATGTAGCTTTTACTTTTGGTGTGAAGAAAATGGCTCAGGATGATGCTTATTTACAGTAAAGGTTTGGCTTCATTTTTTGAAACATGACCTCACTAAGTATGTAAGAAAGAATGTCTTTAGGTGGCTTGGGAAGCAAGGCCATAGTTTGGCTTGCTCATCCAAGAAAAATCCAATACAATCTCATAAAAGATCATTCAATCTCACTAAAATATTCCTTTATTTAATGCCATTAATGAGTATGTGCTAAAATGGCTTCTAAAACACATAAAATACTTCTTAGATTTATGAGATAAGCAACATGTGCTCATATGATAATAATTAAATAATGTGTCATGTCCCAAATTAATATTTCCAAATCAAACTTTCATATTTTTCAAAACTAGTAAAGTTTTTAAAATGATTTTCAATTTTGTAAAACTAAATGGTTTTCTTTAAAAACTTATTAAAATATTTCTAAAGGCAACAATTGAAACAAAACTAAAAAATTGCAAATTAGGTATCAAAATAATCTCCCTACTTTCCTATGGTCAAGCACATTTTCTTTTAAATTTTCTAGTACTTCCATGATTTTAGATGAATTAATGAGTATTGAAATCAATTAGAATTACTAGTGTGAGTGTTAAACTTTCTTTCTTGATGACTAAGTAAACTAAAATTACAAGATCTCAAATCTTGTAATATCTTAGGAAATCACTAGCTTATCCTTAGCAGGTTTTTTAGTTATGTTCACACTATTCATGAACAGTACACTATTCACTTCAAATTATTTATACTATTGCTATTTAAATTTGAATTTTCCCACTTTGTCTCTTTTGAAACTATAGGTGTGTTTTCAATTTCCTTAAAATTCTTGCTTTGATAGCTTTGGGTTTCTATTGGGTGATTTTAGGTAAAATCCTCTTTTTACACTAAGATTCTACTAATCCTTGATTTTCCTTACTTTTTGAAATTTTTTAATTTTTCCAAAATTATTTACTCACGGATTCCCATCCATTATATCTAATTAGTATTTCTTATAATTACCCACTAATAATAGCACTTAAATTAGGTTCTAATCAATTTAATTTATTAGATTTCTACTAAGTATTACAAATTCTTCCCTTTTAAAGAAAATTTATCCTTGAATTTTCACTAAACAAGATAGAAATGCATAAAATTGTTGACAACTTGTGAAGACTTAAGAGGTTTTACCAAATAATATGGGATGCTTTTTCCTCATGTTTGCTTCCAATTCCTGGGTGACTTCTTATTCTTCATGTTTTTCCCAAATCATCTCCACTATGTGTATTTCATTGGATTTAAACTCTCTAACTCATCTAACAACTATTTTTATAGGTTGTTCTACATATGTCTATTTCTAATCTAATTTTACTAGTTCTTTTTTCAGTATGTGTGATTCATCATAATGTATTTTTATAACATTGACACATGAAAAACAAGGTGTATCACTTTTTGACTTTCCACTAAATTTAATTGATATGTCAAATTTTGAACCTTTTTATTATTAGATAAGGTCCAACAACCTTTATATTAACTTGCCCTTATTTTCAAAGTGCATCATTCCTTTCATTAGTGACACCTTCAAAAATACATACTCTCCTTCTTGGAAATCCAACTTCTTGTCATCCTTTTTTTAGCACTGGCTTGAATAAGAATGTCTTTTCATATTTGTATATGTATTTGCAAATGTAACCTTAAGAATAATCAAAGTAAGATCTAAAGAAAGAATTCCATGGAAGAATATCACCTAAGAAGGAAAGATAATAACATAAATTTCAAAAATTCAATCCATCAATTCAAAATCCATCACTACACTAATTAACTTCAAGAAGCAAAATAATTCATTCATTCATGTTATGAAACTATCAAATTCAATTTCTTCCTATTCATGAAAAATGCAAAGTTTCCACCAAATGGAAAACAATGAGAATGATTTAAAGGACTAAAAAAATATAAAGCACTTCAAAATTTTTAATTTCTATAATTTTTTTAATTTTTTTAATTTTTATAATTTAAAAGTATTAAAATAAAAGCACAAAATAAATCATAAAAGTCTCTCTTAATTAAATCTTACATTTTCCTCAATGTAAAGCCTATCAATCATTAAAGGAAAAAATAAAGATAAGTACAATAAAAAAGAAAGGTAAGAAAATACAAATTTGAAAGCTTTGATTGCCTCCTAAAAAGCATATTTCTTTGATAACTTTGGTTGGACATTAACACAACTTCTTCAATTATACTTCAATTTATAAGGTATTGCCCTAATAGTTTTAATAATGCAAACTTCAAGTGGACAAGTGGTGATTCTACTTTCGAAATTGGTCCATGCATAAACTCTTTTTAAAATGCCAATCTTAAATCTTTTTTTTTTAATTTAAACTTCATCCTACACTATGAAGTCAATTAAGTCAATAGAAAAAATAAAATGAATTTCAAAAGAATATTTTAAAACCTTGGAAACATTGAGTTTATCTATCACTTCATCATGCATATCAATTTTTTTCTTTATTTTTCTCCATCAAACTCCTATTAAGACATATTGACTTCCACCTTGATAAAAGTCTCTAACATCTCCTTTTCTTCTTCTTCCTCCTCTTTATTAGTAGTTTCCAGGTTATTGGGAAAAGGAGAAAGAATAAAGAATTAACAAAAAGAATGAAATTAGGTATATATTGTACCTTAGTACTAAAATCGCTTGTCCATCTTTCGTTTATTTGTTCACTTATTGGATGGGAGGTAGATGGCAACTAGCTTGCATATAGAATTTTCAATCTACTTACTATTGTTACAAGCTATGCCATCTAATGCTCTATATTCTTTATAAAGTCTTTGGTTTCCAACTAGAATTGATTTAAGTTAGCTTTAGTTTCCTACTGGAATTACATAATACTTATAGTTAAACATTTAATTAAGTCTTTTAGTGATGTATTTGGTTTGAGAGCATAATTTACTAATGGATTGGGTAGGGCAACAAGTTGATACTAATTGTAACCTATTTAGTTATCATCATTGAAAATTGAATGATCTTGCCAACCTAGGATATAAGAGTTGGAATACAAAGCATAATAGTATTGAGGTGGGCCTGCAAATCTTCCAACACATATTTGAGTGTCCTATAACTATTGTACAACACATTAACAAATAGGAAAGGTTACCTTAACAAGTTCTTATTCAATTCCAAATGTAAGTATCCCATTAAAACCATTATAAAAAGTCACACACACACACATACACACACACACATTAACTTTAACCTTTTAATTTATGAATGCTCTCACATTTATAGGATTAAAATTTAGGTTAAAATCATGAGGGATAATCCATTCACTAAGAGGAATAAAAATTAAATGAAAAAAGAAAACCAGAAAACATAAAAATTAAAAAATAGAATCAAAATACATTTTTGGCTAAAAAATGATAGGGTAAAGGGCACTAATCTTGTTTAGAATGTTGAAAAATCTTAGATTGGAAAGTTTTGTCCCCAAATTCCATAATAAATTTTGTTATCCAACACTACTAACAATTTGAAAATTACCAAAAATTGAAAAAAAGTTAAAAATAAAGAAAAACATCCATTAATTGACTAAGTGTTACCCGACAATGACGCTAAAATTTTGATGTGTGCCATTTCATACTAAAAATTAATATTGAACCTACTTTAACATGTAGATAGAATGAGCTCAAGTTGAATTCAACAAAATAGTTTCTAATTGGTGTGAAAACAAAATGTAAAAATGGGGGGTTTAAAAAAGTAATTTAAATGAAACAATAAAGTCAAAATTAAAGTTGAGAAAACAAAATGTAAAAGCCTAGTCCAAGGAATTTCACACTCCAATTCTCATATTTATTATAAACCTCAAATAGAGTTCACAATTAATTCAAATACTAAAGCAAAAAATTACCCTTGACATTGGCAATAATCATGTGAAGCTCTTAATGATAATTAATCTAAAACAAATGCCTAAATTAACCTTTTATTACTAATTTTAATTCAAGACACACACCTAAATCTAATTTTTAATCATCTAGGATTTGGTCAAATTAGATTAGTAGAATGAAGTAACTACTATAATTCATGAAGCTAAATCTAAATTGATTTGAAAATAGAATTTAGCTTAATTGAAGGATTAAACCAAAAATCTTTGATTTAATCATTCAACCTTTTATTCTCATAAGAAAAATGATGATTAACCAATTAACATTCAATGTAAAACCAAATACATATTATAAATCACATAAACAAATACATATTATGTTAAATCAGAATCCAATTCATGCAATTTTAGAAAATCAAATAAGTGCATTAAAGAAAGAGAAAAAATAATTAACAAAAGTCAATAATACAACTTAGGATATTATAATCTAAATATAGATGAGCCTCAAATTCCTTAAATCAATTAGAATATTTACCTTCCATAGTTGAAAAAAAAAAGAAACGTGGAGAAGAGAACAAAGCTATCTAGAGTTATGTAGAATTGTCTTCTTGCCTCTAAAGGCATAAACCTTCTATTTGATTTTCTCTGGTAATAAACCTAATAGGCCAAGATAATATGCTTCATAGGGTTACAATGAGTAGGATCTTGCTAATTTTATAAATTTTAGAAATCCAAAACCTAATTTATAAAATAATATACTACACATAATATTGTAGGAAAGTTTTGTAGGCTTGGCTTTTGGCCATTGTAAGACCCCTAAAACTACACAATTTCACTAAAGCAAAACATCAAAGTGTTGGGCTAGGTCTTAGAAACTATGGGTGTTAGTTTCATCTTAATTGAACCTCTAAAACTCTAGATATGACTTAAAAATCAAGGCTAGTTTAGCTTAGACAGAAATAGAACATCAATTTTGTAGCTAATGTTAACCTCCCAAATGTCCAAATTAGACTTTGGCCAAGATATGAAAATTGTAAAGCTTCCTTTAAGCTTTCCAAAATCATAAAGATCATCCAAATCCAATATCCTAAACTCAAGTTATAACCAAAAATCTAAAATTGTGTAAAAATTTAGCATTAACAAAAAAATTTCAAAACATTGGAAAACTAACCCTCAATCACATAACAAGGCCAATTCCATAAAATTAAATATATATAACACACTAAGAGACATAAAATAAGATAAATTAAAATAGATAAAAATCATTCATGTCAAATTCCTTTACATTTAACGCTTGCACAACCTTAGCAAAATATAACTTTATTCAAAATTAAAAATAAAAAATGTACTTTCTAAAAATTGTAGAATTACAAATTTATAAGCAAGAAACAATTAAAGTCATTAAGAGACATGACATATCATGAAAAAAAATCTTGACAAACTTAAAATTAATCAATGTAGCGACTTCATTCAAAAGGAGCAAATCAACATGGTAGATTTTTACAAAATTTACTCTTTAACTCTTAAGTGTTTAGGGCAAGTACTTTATTCAAGCCTATTCTCCTAAATCATTCTACCATAAGCTTGCTAATCATTTAATGTACATTACTCAAATCATATGTATAACATAAATTAAAAGTACTTTATTCAAGGTTATAATGTGACTAAGGAAAGTTAAAATGAAGATATGAAAGGGTAGAAACAAAATAAATCAATAGAGCACTTTAACTATAAATATATGGGTCAATCATGAAAAATTATAACTTAACACAATAATCCAACTTTAAATTCAAACACTCATCAATTTCTTTTTACCTTATTCTTTTCTTTTTTTTCACGTTTTCACTTTTTTCATTCTTTTTCATTATTTTTTTCATTTTTCTTATTGACTTTCTTTTTGTTTTCTTTTGTTTTTTTTTCATTTCAATTAACTTTTGACCTTGAAGTTAATAAATTTTCACAACATACATACTCACACACCTCTCCACTTATTTGAAATCCATTTCACAAAAATTCAAATACTTTGCTAATCCTTAATATTAGATAAAGACACTTGTTTTTCATTAAAAAAAATGCTCATGGGCTAATTAACAAACAAAAAACAATTAAGCTTAAAGGGGATTCATAAAGATAAAATTCAAGATTGGCTATTTGACTCTAACTTAAATAAAAAAAGAATGTGTTTATCATTTTATGCATGCATATGCAAATTTAATAAAAAAAAGTTCTAAAGAAACAAATCATAGAATAACATTACATAAGAAAGAAATATAATAGTATAAATAATTAACATAAGGTTTAGAATCGCACTAGCAAAGTCATACTACCATAATTTAATCTACTAATTCAAAATTCATCATTACACCAATCAATTTCAAAAAGTAAAATAATTCATTGAATTATGTTATGATTCTTACCTCACTTCAATTGAATCTTACTCATGAAAAATGCAAAATATTTACAATGGAAAGTAATTAAAACGACTCAAAAAGATTCAAAATTAAATGAAAGAGTAATTTTTTTTATTATCTTTTGATTTTTTTTCATTTTTGTTTACTTCAAAAGCATTAAATAAAGACACAAAATACAAAACAAATCCTAGAAGTCTTCTTCCATACTTAAATTTTACATTGTCCTTAATATAAAGCATATTAAAATCAAGAAAGATAAAAAGAAAGTAAATTAGAAAAGAAAGGTGAAAAAAAAGTAAATCTAAGAAGATTGGGTTACCTTTCAAGAAGTGTTTCTCTTTAACGTCTTTGGCTAGACTCAAGATCTTTCATTATGAATAAATAGGGAGTTTCTAACTCCATTGCTTCCATCACTTACTCTTGAAAACCTTCATAAAATGGCTTGAACCTATGTCTATTGACTTTAAATACCTTGTTGTTTTCCACACTCATACTCTTAATTGCATTATAGAAAAATATTAGTAATGACAAAAAGTCTATTCTATGGGAAATTGAGTCTTCTTGGCATCAATTTAAAGTCTTGAATTAAACAATAGAACTTTTTGACTAATCTTAAAATTTTTTCTAAAAATGAGCTTATCATAGAATGCCTTTTTTTCTCCTTGTAAGCTTAGACATAAGCTTCAAGTTTATATTCCTTCCATTCTTGTAATTACAATTTTTTCCTCTCTTGATGCATTCAAGTCCATGTTGCACCTTTTAATAACCTAAAATACTTTTTGCTGCAACTCTATCAAAAGATGAGATGCTTTCCTAAAAACAATCTAGTACAAGGACATCTCAATAAGAGTTTTGTATACTGTCCTATAGGCCCATAGTACATCATCCAATCTAAGGCTCCAGTATTTTCTATTAAGCTTCATAGTTTTCTCCAAAATAGATTTGATTTCTTTATTAGAAACTTCTACTTGATGATGCATGACACAATATACTAAAATTAAATATTACTGATTTGCTAAAAGATTTTACAATAAAGGGTGACAAACTGAGTTAAACTTTTAGTGATCTATTTGATATTTCCTTTCTCAATAATTTAATAACAATGATTACATAATTATTTAAACCTTTTATGTGCTAAAAATAGAAAATAGAAATGCAAAAAAAAGTGAAATAAAAATTGAGATAAAATGCAAACATAAACAAAATGAACATAAAAATAAAATTAGGGGTGGCTTGATTCAAATTTAAGACAAATGCACTAAATAAAAGAAATTCCAAAAGTCAAACAGAAGAAAATTCAATATAGCAAAATAGTTTATCCAAGGATTTTAAGAGCTCTTAGTATAGATTAATAATTAATCATAAAATATTTGACCATTTCAATTAATTTTTTAACCTTAAATTATTTGGAACCCTGTAATAATTCATGAATCTTATGCCAAATGACCATCTAGAATTTGATCAGTAATGATCAACAGAATTAAGCAGCTGCTATAATTTGTAAGGCTAAATCAAATTAATTTAAAAATAGAATTTAGTTCAATTAAAGGATTAAATAAAAAATCTCTAATTTAATCTTTTAATTCTCCATCTACATGAAAAATCATAATTAACTAACTATAATTCAATACAAAAATAGATAAAAATTAGAAATCATAAGGTTGAACCTTAATTATATTAGATTAACATTTAACATATACAATTTCAAGTAACTAGCACAAAGAATAAAGGAAAGAGGAAAATCAATTAGAATAAGACAACATTATAAATTAGAATCTTATAATCTAGATAGAGATGAATCTTAAAATCCTAGAATCAACTAGAAATTTAGCCTTCTATAGTTGAAAAAGGAAAAACTTGAATAAAAAGGAGAAGTTATCTTTACTGAATTATGTACAAGTAAAAGTTCTCGTACATTTGGAGGCACAAGACCTTGTATTTGGCTTACTAACCTCTAAGAATCCAGTGGACTTGAATCATATGGTTCATAGGGTTATAAAGAATAGTAACTTACTAATTTTAGAAGCCCAAAACCTATTTTACAGAACAATGTATTGCAAGTGTTATAATAATGAAATTTCATAGGTTTGACTTCTACCCATTGTAATACTATCAAAACTACATAGTTACATTAAACTCGAAACAAAAAAGTTGTAAGGTTAGGTCTTTGGAAACTTTAGGCACTAGTTTCACCTTAATTGGACTTTTGAAGCTCCAAATATAACTAAACACTAAAGTCGGCTCACTTGGGATAAAAATAAGACTTTAACTTTTTAGCTAAATTAGACTTTCCAAATATTTGAATTGGGCTTTGACGAAAAACATAAAAGTTATGGAGCTTTCTTTAACTTTTCCAATGATGCAAAGATTAGCAAAATATGATATCTAAAACTCAAGATATAGCTAAAAATCTAAAGTAGTGTAAAAATCTAATATTAACTGAATAATTTCAAATCATTTTAAAACTAACCCGAAATTACATAACAAGGCTAATTTTAAAAAAATAAGCATATGTAATATACTAAAAGGCATAAAATTAGAGGAAATAATATAAATAATGTCTTACACATTACTTGGCCATTTGTTTCAGGATGGTATAGTGACAAACACCGTATTTCTTCAACAAAACCTTAAGTACTTTATTGCAAAAATGACTTTCTTGATCACTTATCAAAGCATATGGAATGCCAAACCTACTAAAAATATGAAATCTAACAAAATCTATAATAGCTTTTAAATCATTAATCTTGGTGGCTTTAGCTCCCATCCATATAGAAATATAATTAACAAGTAGTGAAATGTAAACAAAACTAAAAGATGAAGGAAAATAACCTATAAAATCAATACCTTACACATAAAAAACCTCATAGAAAAGTATAAGAATCTAAAGTATATCATGTTTACAAGTTAAATTTTCTATTCTTTTATTCATAATTTCTACACAACATGTAAGCATTATGGAACAAAGTAAGCTAATAAAAACTACAATTAAGCACTTTCTTTGCTGTTTACTTATGTTTAAAGTAACTTTCACAAGTATGACAAAATGCAAGTATGGAATAAAACTTAGAGTCATGTTCACATATTCTAATTATTTGATTAGTATAAAATGTTATCAAACAAGAGTCATCCCACATATAATGTTTAGTCTTACTCTTCAACTTATCAATTTGGGCTTTATTAGCATATATTGGTAACTCATTAGCACCTCAATGTAGGGCTAGAAGTTTTGGGCCCAACCGCTACAAACCACTCACCTAAATCTAAAATTATGCAGTTTAGGTTGGATTAGATATCGTAATGGGTAGAAGTAAGCAAAATTTAAAAGAAGATTTTAGTTATACAGGCGGATGTAGGTTAAAATTCACTATCCAATACTAACCACAACTCACCCATAAATATTCAAAGGATGATTTCATTTTAGGCATTGGTTGCCAAAAAAAATTGTTAGCTTTTCCTTCATCATCACTCATTAGACAGAGATGTCAAATATTGAAAATACAACTTAACTTTCATCCTCCACCTTGTTCATAGAAAGTAACTCAATCTTAGTGATTTATGTATAATTAATTCATTTATCTAAAGATTCTATACATTTGGGGAATACATTAGATTTATTTATTCATTTCATCTAAATAAACCAAAACAAAAACTAGCAATGTTAGTCTCTAAAATAGATTACATTTCTACTTATATCTTATTTCAATTTTAATTTTAACTTCACTAATTTCTTTAATAGGTACAATAGTGATTTATATATAGCTAATTTCATCTAATGGGAGAATGCTTACTAATTTTTTTGTGTTAATTTTGTAAGTGAAAATAATAATATTTCACGGAGATCTAGATTATTTTATGATAATGTTACATATAAGAAAGTAAGTGATAAACTACCTTGTAAAATGACTAGTGTGTAGGGCATTGTTATTTAAAATACTTTTAACCCACCCGCACCTAATGGTAACCATTGGTAACCGTAAAGTGCCGATCCAAGTGGATAACTTAGTATTTATGGGTGGTTGCAGGTTTAATTTTATAACGTGTAATTTTAAGCATTGGTTAGTTTAGGGGCATTTAACTGCCTATATCCACCTAATTTTCAGCCCTACCTGAATGGTTCACTAGATTAGCAAACCATGTATCCTTACCTAACAACTATAAAAGCTACTCATATAAAAAGGTGTCTTGAATAGGTAGAGTGTTTGTAACTCTTTAAATCCTACTTAAATAGTTTGCAACTAAGTTTTCAACACCACCCTTATCTTTAATATCAGTCTCAAACTCTTGCAAAAGCAACATCTATTTACTTAAATGGGGTTTTACCTTAGGTTTCTTTAAAAGGAATGCCAAAGCTACATGATTAGGAAACATAACCACTTTAGAACTAAGCAAGTACGATCTAAACTCATCTAAAGTAAAAATAATGGCTAAAAGTTCTTATTCTATAGTAGTGTAGTTACTTGTATAGCATCTAAAGTTCTTGAAGCATAATAAATTAAATGAGCTTATTTTCCCACTTTTTGTTTAAGAATAACACCAATTGCTAATTAGATGTATCGCATATTAACTTAATCCTAAGATGGTGGTTGAATGATAAAAGTAATGGTAAGAGCTTGCTTCAACTTGTCAAAAGCATCCTTGTAATGTTAGTTAAAATTAAACTTTACTTCTTTTTTGAGCAACTTGGATAATAGAGGGGCATTCTCATTGAAATCTCCAAAGAAATGCTTATAAAAACCTACATGTCCAAGTAAAGAATAAAATTCTTGCACATAAGTGGGGTAAGATAAAGTAATTATCACATCAATTGTAATAGAATTTACTTCAATGTCCTTACTATTCACTATATGTCCTAAAACTATCTCATGTTTTACCACAAAATGACATTTCTCAAAATCCAACACAATATTAGTTTCAATGCATTTATCTAACACACTAGCAAGATTATTTAAGAATGCATAAAAAAGGAACCATAAACAAAGAAATCATTCATGAATACTTATATGCAATCCTTTAAAAAAAATCAGCAAAAATGTTCACCAGACACCTCTAAAATGTGTTAGGTGTATTGCATAGGCTAAATGAGATCTTTTTATAAGAAGAAGCCTAAAAGAGCATGTGAATTTGTTCTTTTCCTAGTCTTTTAAAGCAATTTAAATCTAAAAATAACTAGTGTAACCATCTAGGAAGTAATAATGGGATTTGCCCTCTAATCTCTCTAACATCTTATCAATAAATGGGAGTGAGAAGTGATATTTTCTAGTTGCTTGATTGAGCTTCTTGTAGTCAAAATAGACTCTCAAACTATTTTGAACTTTAATGGAAATCAATTCATTATTTTGGTTCCTTACTACTATCAGTCCATTCTTCTTAGGAATAACTTACGTTGTACTTACCTAGTTGATGTCAGAAATGGGATATATGACACTAATCTCTAATAGCTTGGTAATCTTCATCTTCAGCAAAATCAAAGGGTTAAATTACCTTTAAGGTTATCTCATTAGTTTGGCTTTTTTTTTCCAACAAAATTCAATACAAACATATGGAAGGGCTAATACTAGGAATATTTGTCAGTGTTCACCTAATTGCTTGCTTATAAGATCTTAAAACCTACAATAAATTTTCTTCTTGCTTAAGTTATAGATTTTTTTTTGCTATAATCATTAGTAACTTTTCATTCTTTTCTAAGAATGCATACTTCAAATGTTCTGAAAAATGCTTGAGTTCCAATATAGGTGGTTGAATTATAAAAGGTACTAATTTAGTAGTAGAACCCACTTCTACAAATTGAATTTGTCTTGACCATCAATTTCTACACCTTATGGAACAACACTATTCTCATCTCTTATAAATGTAGCAATTTTAGCACATATGGCATGCTTAGTACTACTATCATAATAAGTGTACTCATGACTATCAAAATAATCCATAAACTCATAAATCTCAAGGAAGTCAGCAAACATGCTATTAGAAGTACCTTTAGCAAGGTTATCAATCACATCTTACTAAAACATATAATGCTCTTTCATAGGGTATTTTATAATTTTAAAGATGTTGAAGCTCATAATTGTATCCTTAACCTTTATGGAAAGAGTGCTAACATCTACATTTATCTTTGTTTTTATTATTTTAAGGAATGGTATATCTAGAATAAAAAATGCATGGGTGGTTGAAAACTTATCCTTCATAGGCAATATGTAAAAGTCTACAAGGAATATCAATTCTTTGACTTGAATTGAGACATCTTTAAAAACATAAGCAAGATATATAGTACTTTTATTGGCTAATCGAATGATAATTTTTATTTGCTTCAAAGGACTAAGTTGTAATGTAGAAAATACCAACATTAGCTTGACATTAATAGAAGCTTTTAAATCATAATACTAAAATAATTTTGGTATATTAAAATTATACTTTAATATATATAATATTAAAGCTATATATATGAGTAATATTAAATAATTTTAATATTAAAATTAATAAATTTATATATAATATTATCAATATATATTATATAAGTTTATCAAAATAAATAATTATATTAAAATTTGAATTAGTTCTTTAATATTAAAATTTTGAATTATTTAAAAATTTTAAATAAATAATTTTCATATTAATTTTAAATATATTATATACACATATATAATATAATACATTATTATTTATTGTTATTATTATATATAAATTATTATAATTATTTTTATTAATATATTATTTATACAATTATTTATTTATATATATTTGATAATATATAAATTATTAAATATATTTATTTTTATATATAATACTTTAGACTTGATCAATATATATTTATTTTATTAAATAAAATAAATATATAAAATAAACATATAATATAATATAAAATAAATATATAAATAAATAATATAAAATTCTGATCAATATAAAATTTAAATTATTTTATTAAATATATATATTATTAAATATAAATTCATGTATTACTAAGTTTTAACAATATATATTTTTTATTAAATATATATTTAATAATATATATTTATTTTTGTATATAATATATATGACTTATTGACAAATATAATCAAATTTTAAATAATAATAATGTATAATTATATTTAATAAATAATAATAGATTTTAATTAATTAATGATGTAAAATTAATAATAAAAAAAATTAATGCGATAATAATAAAAAAATATAATGAATTATAAAAATTTATTTGAACTACTTTGATAAATGTTGATTTGAAATTAAGACTGTAACAATCTGACCTGAGAAAAAAACAACTTAGTCTAGGACTGGTTTGACATATAATTTTTGTTTGTTAGATTGACTTAATAGGTTTGGGTTAACCAATTTTAACGGTTCTAAAAAGCAAAACCACAGAAAGAAATATGAAAGAAACTGGAGCTTTAAAAAGTTTACGATGGTTGAAAATAATACCAACCAATTTACTGCTTAGAAAGGTTCCCAGAACTGGATTTGCGAGACTTGCTATTTGTCATTTGATCAAAATTTTTAGATGAATCCTAACAGATAGAGAAGGGGGTGAGAAAGCGTGGGAAATCTGAACAATATAAAAGGATGAATCCAAACATATAGGGAAAGGGCTGAAACAATCGCTTCTTTACTTGAAACAAACAAATATGAGAGAAAGGATGTGCTAAATAAGTAAATAGAAACAATAAGAGTGAGACCGGAGAAAGATAAAAATATAAAAAGATGGACAAAAATTCATTTTGGAATTTGAAATTTGAAATTAAATAGGAAGCAGATAGAGAAAGGGTAAGAAAGCGTGGAGAATCCAAGCCTAATTTTTGAAAGGGGGAAAATGGCATTTTGCTTCATAATTTCAGAAAAGCAAGTAACAGATACTGATCTCTGTTGTATCAAATTTGAGATCTGCATAAAGGGAATGTAAGAGTAAAATCGAAATAGAAAAATAACAAAAATAGCATCAATGTAAAGCAGCAAACACAAAAGGACGCAAACAACTCAGGTAAAGATGCAAGCAAAAAAAGGAAAAACAAAAGCAAAAAAAAAAAAAACCATGAACGAAATCTGAATCAAGCAACTCCTTCATCTGTAGAAAATTTGATGCAAGATCAGTCCGTAAAGCAAACGAATGGAAGCAGAAAAATGAATGAAAAATAGCAAAATGGATCCCTGCGACTACGAAAAAGAGGAACGCACAGCTTGGAGTGAAAGGCGAAACCCGCCGCAGGTGCACTGTTTCAGGAACAAAACAGTGTAAACGCCAAGCACCTTAGTATGGTGTTGATCAATTGTTCGATGATTTATTATGATACTTCTAGAAATCACAAGTGCAGCGGTGACTTGTATCCGTGGCGGTCACTAATTTTGTACACCGTTGAATCCTCAACGGCTGCAATATCTACGGTGCACATATTTATGAAATTCTTTCATAAAATAAAATTTCAAAATTTTAATATTTTACTTGAAAATAAATTTTATTTAACAAAATATTAAAAAATTAAAAAAATTAATATCAAATAATATAACTAACAGTGATTATATAATTTTTCTTATATTTTATAGGAACACAATACATTTTTATTGCTGCAACGATCGCAATCCACACTTTTATAATATTTATCACTACAAAAAAATTACGTTACAGTTGCAACTACAACCACAATCATAATTTATAACTTTATTCTAATTAATTTGTAAGTATAATACGTTTGGGCAACTTTTAAGAGTACGGCGGTTCTGATGAAGGCTTTAGGACTCTGTTCGTATAATTTCAACTTTAAAATTTTACTCTCCTCTCATATGGGAAAGTGTAGTTTCAGTAAAAATGTTAAAAGGTATATGCAGTTCAGTGGAGACGTATATTTTGATTGCATAGTTATAAATATATTAAGATAATATCAAGATAAACTATTGATAAACGAGTTTACGGCCAAGGAAATGATTTTTAATGAAATTTCGTTAATTTTGATTTGATTTCAAACAAAATGCAAAAAAAATTATTTAAAATTTGTAAATTAATTCAATTTTTGTCTTGGTTAAATTTAAACAAATCTTTTCATACAATTTCATTTGCAGATACCTTAAATTATTGATTTTTGTTAATTTAGTTTCTCATCCTTTATACTTTTGTTCTTCTTCTAATTTAATATTTATCTATCAATTAGGCATTGAACTTTTATTTTGCAGATGCTTCTCATTGCTTCTTTATTAGATTTTGTTATCAACAAATACACTAAGGCTGACAATTCAAGTTCATATCATGTGAAATTGTAATAACAACTCGATTGAACTTAACTCAAATTTGACTTAAATAATAATTATGTTATGTTAGGTCAACCCATTTATTAAGCATAATAAGTTGTGTTAACACATCTAATTTATTTAATAATTTTAATTAATAAAATTTATATTCATTTATTAAATTTAATTATTTATTATTTATTACTATATTTCTAAGATTGGATTTTACATTTGAATGAACCTCATAATCATAAGAAAGTAGATTTTTTAACTACGAGCTTAGCAAACAAAAAATTTGGATAAAATCTAATAGGATCTCCCCCTTTTCAAAATCGGATGTAAAAGTTTTTCCATATTTTGACCAATTCAAGGTGAAAAAAGGGTTACTCCCTCAATAAAACTCAACTCTGTAATATCTAGTAGAATAGGTGATGCTATAATCTACAAAGATTGTGTCTTAAAAGTATTTCTAATCATTAATTAAATACTTTCTTGAGGTTTTATTGCCATTTTATCATAACATATAGTTTATATTTACTTATATATAATTATATACAAATTATTTTTAATTACTTCTTAAATAATATTTTTAAATTTTAATATAAAATCTTAAACAGGCTGCTATGTCAACCTATTCAATTTTGAGTCAATATTAACCTAATTTATTTATTATTTATGATATATGGGTTGACCATTTACAATTAGAATCCATATAAACCTAACCCAAATCCATATAAAAAATTTTATACTTGTGTTCGGTTATCGTGTTATATAAAAAATTATATCCCCTAAGATACATATTTAGAACATGTAGCACCCCAAAAAGAATAATGATAATAATGGTATAATAGACATTTAAGAAGGAATGCATAAACAAACCTATATAAGCATACACATGCACATAAATGAATGTGTGATAATTTTAAATTATGAGCATGTAGATAAATTAGGAATGCTTGATTTGCCATCTAAGGATATGTGCACACACGGAAGTGTATGTACACCTTCTTAGAGTGCAAAGGTGGGTAATTAAA
Source organism: Sindora glabra (assembly GCA_020226215.1). Lineage (NCBI taxonomy): Eukaryota > Viridiplantae > Streptophyta > Magnoliopsida > Fabales > Fabaceae > Sindora > Sindora glabra. Next base: position 49,245,259 of record CM035228.1, on the reverse strand, counting down.
AAATGTACATATAATGGAAAATATTGGTATGAGGATGGATCTAATTGTTTTAGACCTTAGAAAGGCTTGAACTTGTTAAACACAAAAATAATTTAGTAATATATGGATAATTATGTTTTTATGCTGAATCTATTGCATAGTCAATATTGTTTTTATTATAATATTTGATTGGAACATCTGATTTGTGAACCATTAAAGGATTTGGATTTTTTTTAGGAAATTAAGAGAAATTCCACTAAGATAAATTGATCTATTTCTAGTATTTGTGGTATAACTTTTTATGGAAAGATTTGATTGATGGGTGGTTTGTAGGTGTGAAAAAAGGATGCAATTATGCAAAAGGCTACTTAAAGTAAAAATTTCATATCGTAGAACCTAATAAATGAATGATTATGAATTTTTTTAATGACCTAATAAGATTAGTTATGTAAAATTGAAGTTTAGACCATTTCTTGAGGATTTAAATGGGAAGGAGCTAAGCCAAACCATGGAAGGTCAATGTATTAGGTTGATGAAAGGGAATAATTTTAGATTAAGGAAGGGCCTACTCAGCACCCAAAGTGAAGGTGGTTAAATAGGGCCTTTAATGCACTCTAAAATTTCTTAAAAATAAGTTAGTGGTAGAATTTGTAAAAGAAGCTCAAGAACACTATGATTACCCTATGCTAATAAAAAACTAATAAAAAATTACTGTTATGATACCCTAAGTAGTGAAAGATGAATGCAAGAAAAAAGAATCAAGGACATGCCTATAGAAATGAAGATAAGGCATCATTGCCTTTTCATAAATTTAAAATAAATAGACAATCTTTATTTTCATTTCTTTTTCACTCTTATGCACAGCATACATGTCACCTAACATCAAGAAAGTTTCCCTTTATCATCCAAGCATAGTCGAAGCCTTTAAGGAGAGGGAAAGAATGTTAGATTCATCTCTATAGGTAAGAAATTCCTTATTTCATGGTAATTTTCTTGGAATTTCAAAGAAAAATGGCTTGTAAGCATGGATTTATTTGTGGTGAATTAGGGCTTTCTTTTAAGGATCAAGTTTACTAGGGTGAGTGATCCATCTTTCTTGAAACTTATACTTCCTTCTTATTCTTCTCAATTCATGCAAGTAAAGGAATCGCTATTATAAAATTGTAATTTTATGATGGTCGATTAATGTTGCTTATAAGATAAACTAATGTTTATATAAATACTGGGGCATTTTTGAAATTATTGAGATAAATAAGATGATGGTTATAAAAATAATTGATATCTATAGTTACATGATGGTACTATTGAAATTTACAAGGGAACTTAAGATAATAGTTAAATAAAAACCCAAGGTCATTTTGTTGTGGTCAACATGTTTGAAAATAAAAGTGATATTAAGATTTTGGTCTTATACATAGACGACATTGTAAGTAAAAGTGAACTTTTATGTTTATAAAGACAAAAAAATTAAGACATCGATTTTTAAGACATTTGATGTTGAAATTAATTACTTTATGGTAATTTTTAAATATTATCTTAACTTTATACATTTTTTTATCAATCCGACATCATTTATTTAAGACATTGGTTTTCAATTAAGAAACTAATGTGTAATCATTTTTTCTACATAATTTTCATTTATTCCTCTATTTTCCTTCATTTTTACTTTTTGAAACCCACTTTTCTTTCATCATCTCCACTATAGAAATTTCTTCAACAAGTCCTAAGCCTTCACCATGTCTTTAATGTATTCAGAATTAGCTCCGTGGTTGTTTTAGTCATTGATAATTTTTTTAATCCTTTCTTGTTTTCATTATATTTTTGAATATTAAGTGACTAAATTTGGCTTTATCTAGTTGGAATGTTTATAGATATGTATAGTGACATTGTAAGAGCTGTGTTTGTTGCTAAGTTTAGGATTATATTATATATTGTGTTTAATGGTTCTTTTACGATAAATATGTTATATTCAATAGTAATGTCCTTTCCATTTTTACTTGTTATCTTTACCATTATATGCTATTGTGTCTTTTTAGAGTGTTAGATTTATCATGTATTTCAATGATTCTAGCTTGTTCTAAAGTTATTTAAATTAATAGATGAGTTTATGATGATTAATGTTATCTTGTTTTAATTGCTTGTTATGCAAGTGGTGTGTTTTGCCATGCAATTTAGTATCACATTTGTTGTAAGAACTAATCTTATATTTGCTACTTTATTCATTATTTTTTTTGCTAAATTTAGAATATGAATCTTTCTTAAAAAGCAGTTGCCCCTAACAAAAGAAATATAAAGGGTCCCATAATCTTGAAAGACATTACCATAGCATGATCAATGGGTGACAAATTAAATATTAAGTTCAATAAGAATTAGCAATTGGATGGAGAAAATGCTAAACATCATGTTAATTATATTAAAGTAACTATACACTTCGAAGTATTAATAGCTATTCTTTATTGGAAGAAAGTCCTCTTAGTGTTGAAGGATAACATTTAGGAGGAAATTTTGGTATGTACACTTGATTTGGATAAATTTGTGCTATTGATGTGAAAAATTTTATTTATAACATACTCTCATATAATTTGACCTTTTATGTGTGTTTTTTTCTTATAGAAATCCTTCCATATTCTAAACATAGGTATGATCCATAAAAAAATATTATCACATGTAGTAACTGATGTGCACGTTGCAATGCATTAAAATTAGATTTAAAACTGGTTGCTGAAAAATAATGTAAAATAGTGGCACAACCAAGTCGTACCCCTAGTGATCCTTTAATTTTATCTTTTCTAAATAATTTCCTAACAATATATGCACAATTATTAAATTATTTATACAATGAAAATGTGAAGAACTAATATAAACATAATGCAATAAAATAAAATAGAATGCTGCTGTTAGATAAAACAAAAATAGAATTAGAATGCAAAATGTAGTAATGCAATAATGAATGTATGTATGTAGAATGAAATTAGAATTGGGGTGTTGGTTATACGAATTTAAATAATTAATAAGCACAAATTTAAGCTTAAAAAAGTAAAATAGAAATAAAATAGAGGAGAAATTAATGGAATCAAATAGTTGATTCAAGAAAATTGAAAGCCCTAAATTGGATTAATCATAAATCAATTAGGATTTGGCCTTTTCAAATTAATTCTTCAACCTTGAATTGTTCAGAATCCTTGCAATAATTCATGAATTCTACACAAGACAATCGCCTAGGATTTGATCAATTAAATTAGTTAAATTAAGCAATCGCTATAATCCCTAAACTAGATCAAAATTGATTTATAATTAGAGTTCAGTTGATTTGAGAAATTAGATTAGAAATCTCCAAATTAATCCCTCAACTCTCTATCCCTATGCATAAAACTACGATTTATCAACCATAATTTCATAATAAAATAGCAAAGATTTAAGAAACTACAAAGGCGAATATCAATTATATCAAATCAACACTCAACATAAGAAATCTTAAGAATTCAGCACAATTAAATAGAGAAAGAGGAAAATTAATTAAGAAAAGTCAACATTACAAAGCATGATCTCATAATCCTCAAAAGGAGAGCTTCAAACTCCTTGAATTAGCCTCAGAAAATTAGCCCTCCATTGATGAAGAACAAAGAAGAAACAAGAAGAAGAGGAAAGAAAGCTAGGCTGTTGAACTGAGTAAAATCTGAATCTCTCTTCTCTTCAACTCTTTTGCCTATTTATATAACTTAACTTGCCTAAAACCCTATTGGACTAGGATTAGATTACTCTTATAATTATAATAATAAGGTTTTCCTAATTTCTAGAAGTCCAGACTTGTTTTATAAGTCAATTAATTCCAATAAGATCAATCAGTGAATTCTCGCAGGCTTGTCTTCCAAGCAGAATAAGTCCATGAAATCGATTTCTTTTGGAAGATCCATAAACATGAAAGTTGTAGGCCTGTGTCTTTTGAGAATTTAGGCATTGGAATCAAGTTAATCGGATCACTATAACTCCAGATATGACCTAAATATAGAAACGGGTTTAGCAGGGATAAAAATATGATTTTAACTTTCCAGCCAAGTAAAGGCTTGAAGGAGTTCGAACTGGGCATTGACCAAAACATAAAAGTTGTAGATATTTCTTTTAGCTTTCTAACAATATAAAGTTTGTCTCAATCCAAGATCCGCAACCCAAGTTGTGATTGAAAAATAGAAATAGTATCAAAATCTAATATTTATCGAATAAATTCAAAAAATTACAAAATCAATCCAAAATTATAAAACAAGGCCTATTCTATAAAATTAAGCATATGTAACACCTAAGAGACATAAAATAGGAAAATATAATAGTTAATATTTTTCTCATCAGTAACCTTGTGGAAGGATTTCAAGTTAACTTTGAAGTGGAAATAAATCAATCTTGAGACCGCAACAAAAATTAACCTAATATGGCGATGGAACTACATTAACTTGGATTCATAGGAAAAGTTCTAAAAATAATGCAAGGATAAGTATTTCAAGGTAAAATTTTTACCTTTTATGATATAGTCCATTTTAATGTTTTATTTTTATATAATTGGGACTTGTAAATTAATATGTCATTTGGTCAATAGGTGTTAAGTAAGTTCAATTAACAGAAGTGAAGGAAGAACATGTATCCACACAAGCTCTCCTGATGAGCCTACAAAAAGTTAGAAAAGGACTTTTTGGTCGAGGAGCATGCTGAAATGAGGAAGTTGAAGATGCTAGTGAGACATGTTCCATTTCTTATGTAGAGCTATGAAAGAAAAGGAGAGTAAACAACTAGTGGCAATACATAACCTCAAGAATCAACCTATTATGGAGAGGATTGTAAGTGTTAAGATTTGAACTAAAACTTGTTATTTAACTTTGAAGCATTCATTTTATTTAAGTTGATTCTAATGATCTATTATTTGTTAATTGCTACAGAACACTCTCATGTGAAAAGCTTACTAAGGTGAGTTTTAGTTAATGGGAAAGAATAATATCATGACTGTAGCTTTAGGAACTAAATAGTATCCCGATCATGTTTAGCTTATTGAATATGGTGTTCACTATAAGGAGGTTTTTGACCTAGTAAGGTGTCATTTAATGGGACCTTCAACACCAATTTAATGTTTATAAAAGTGAGAGTTATCAAATGAAGTGACTCAATGTAGGCTTTGAAGCAAATGTGAAGTAGGTGCAAAGGTAGCACTTACAACCATTATAGCATATGCAATAAGATGCTGAGATGTTTTGAATCTTGCAATATCATGTTACTGGCCAATATACTATAACTTTGAGTTCCATAGCATCTTTCTAGGTGGCCTATAAGTCCATTGCTCCTATGAATGAGGTGACTTCTATAACTAGGGCCTAGCTAACTAAGTAGACTCTTGATTAAGGAGGTGCGCTAACCTTCATGCAAATACTAGGGAGAACGTGTCAACTACCATGATAGAAAAAATTCTAAAAAATGTACCTAAGGCAAATGTCATTCTTAACTTTTAAAAATTTTCATATATGTCTATGCATGAATTGGATTTCTTATGATAAGGGTTCACATCACATAGGGTAAAGCTCGATATGTTTTCATAGTGGCGAGATCACCTTTGCAAAATTTTATAGTAAGTGGATTTTAGTAAGTTGTCAATTACACTAATAACCATTGCTTAACAATCAAGTCAAGATGGTGGTTAATGAGCCCTTGGTTTACAAGGTTAAGATATATGTGCCAAATGATGTGGTCTAGATAGTGGATGAAGCCTATACAACCTTTATCAAATGGTTAACAACGTTTATTTAATACCCAGTGGAGGTATCATTATGTATTCCCCCTTATTACTAAACTTTTTATATATTTTTTGACGTTGTTTTAATATTATTATGTGAAACTACTAATCATTGTTATTTGTGTTTCAACAATCTTTTAATTGTGCTTGGAAGGAGCTACAACATTGCCTTGATAGCTTTTAAGGCATGGATGTAACTCCCTTACTTAATAACGCCTTATTCCTCATTTAATAGATAATTAACGCATACTAAAATGTCATTTACTCCAAATTACTCGGAATATCTCAAATTTCTATACTTCATACATAAGATGAAAAGCCATATAATTACTCACAAGTTCAACTTTACAAATTGTACATCCATCATATACAATGTCATCAACTATACAAGTATTTACAACTTCAAATACTATTGCCCTTTCTCATGAGAGCCCTTAGAAGCATCACCTGGAATGGTTAGTCACCAAACAGAAAACATAAGAAACAAAGTTTCCCAGTAGCTAGCTATTACCATAAAAACATTTCAAGCCATTCCAGATCCTTAAGCAATTAAGACATACGTTTCGAAATTCGATAATCATTCATCAACATATTCAATATTTTACTATTGTAGGAAACACGCATCACACACACAGCAATTCACAACAATCATTAATCCCATTCAAGGATTTATCACAATGTCTAGATGGCCATCACAAACAATCGTACTCAGGCCTCATACAGCATCACGCTGTCTTCCCGGGGTTCCCGTGCCAAAAGGCCTAACACAGTATCACACTGTCTTCTCGAGGTCCCTGGCCATAGGTACCACACACAACAATGCACTATTATCCCCGAGGGTCCCGAGCCATAGGCCAATCACAGTATTCTACTGTCTTCTCGGGTTGTGCCACAACACTTGCAATATCATTCTCATTCCATACAATAGATAAAACACATAAAATCATGTAAATAGAAAACAAAGCTTAAGGATAAAGCTAGCTACCTTTCACAAGCTTCCAATGTGATGTCCCTTTTTGCTCTTACCAATAACTCCTTTACACTTTCTCTTGCCTTTGCAAGATGGCACTCCTCAGTCTCTTGGTGCAACTTGAGAACCCTCACTTGGAGCTCCCTAAACTTGATCAAACTTGGGCTTTTCCTCAATCTAGGGACATCAATAGATAGAGCTTGGTGAGAGGAGCAATTTTCCCTTCTACACCTTAGCTTGAATCTTAGTATTTTGGGGTGAAAAACTCAAAAGAAACTTTCTCTCTCTTCCTTCTCTCTCACACGTTAAGCTTGCTTTCATGGAGGGTTTGCTGCAGCTTTTTTTGGAGAATGGAGAAGGTGGTAGAGTTTTCATGAAGCTCTAGGGGTATATTGGTCATTTTTGAGATTTTCAAGGGTATTTTAGTCCTTTTTCACTAATTAAGAAGGGTATTCTTGCCATTATTTTTCTAATAATGACACTTGTCATAAAACCATTGGTTACACTAATTAAAATCATATATTGCACCCCAAATTCTTAGTTATTCATATTAGATCCCAAATCCTTAATTACTTTCACTTTAACCACACCCGATTTTGCACTTTTGCAAATTAGTCCATAGGGTTTCTGTCTATTTAAAATTCCTTACACTTTCAGACTCAGAAAACTTCCCTTTTTAGGGTTTCCTAACCTCCTCTGATCATTCATACTATTTAGGGAAATTAATTCTTTCCCTACCACCCCTTTTTCTCTCAAAATTTCGTTTACCTTATACTTAAGTTCCTTTGACCTAAAATTCACCCACCAGACTAATTCAATCATGTTCTTCGTTTCTACGGCCTCAGAAATTAAAGATTCAAATAATAGAATTGAAAATTCGGGACATTACAGTTCTACCCCCCTTAAAAGAATTTTGTCCTCAAAATTCGAGATACATACCTCAAGCAAAGAGATGCGGACAGCGATTTCTCATATCTTCCTCAGTTTCCCAGGTTGCCTCTTCCTCTGTCATGTTTCTCCACAATACTTTCACTAAAGGAATACTCTTATTCCTTAGTTGCTTCACCTGTACATCCAAGATTCTTTCTAGTTCTAAAGTAAATGATAAGTTTTCATGTATCCTCAATCCTTCATAATTTATGGTATGGGTGGGATCCAGATGATACTTTTTCAATTGAGAAACATGAAACACATCATGCAATTGTGACAAATCAGGGGGTAAGGCAATTCTGTATGCTAATGGTCCCACTCTCTCAACAATCTGAAATGGACCAACATACCTGGGATGAAGTTTCTTAACTCTGAGTGATCTACCTATACCCGTAACTGGAGTTACTTTGAGAAAGACATAATCATCTACTTCAAATTCTAGGGGTCGTCTCCTCTTATCTGCATAACTTTTTTGACGACTTTGTGCTGCTAGCAATCTTTCTTTGATGAGTTTAATCTGCTGAGTGGTTTGGTCCACTATTTCTGGTCCCAAAATAGTTCTTTCATTCAATTCTACCCAGCACAAAGGAGATCTACACTTTCTACCATACAAAGCTTCATATGGTGCCATTTGTATGCTAGAATGGAAACTATTATTATAAGCAAATTCAGCTAATGGCAAATATGAATCCCAATTCCCTTTCATTTCTAGCACACAAGACCTTAACATATCTTCCAATGTCTGTATGGTTCTTTCTGTTTGTCCATCTGTTTGTGGGTGGTAAGCAGTACTGAACCTTAGCTTCGTACCCATTGCTTCCTGCAAAGCTCTCCAAAATCTGGAAGTGAATCTAGGATCTCTATCAGATACAATACTATTAGGTACCCCATGCAGTCTAACTATTTCATTAATATAAATTCTAGCTAATTTATCTAAAGAATATGTAATCTTAATAGCCAAGAAATGAGCAGATTTTGTAAGCCTATCTACAATCACCCAGATACTATCATTCCCAGCGGATGATCTTGGAAGTCCTACTATAAAATCCATGGCTATACTGTCCCACTTCCATTCAGGAATATATAAAGGATGCAATAATCCAGCTAGTCTTTGATGTTCTATTTTAACTCTTTGACATGTCAAACACTTAAATACAAATTGGGTGACATCAGATTTCATTCCCGGCCACCAAAAATTTTTCTTTAAATCTTGATACATTTTAACAACTCCAGGATGAATGGTATACTTGCTTCTGTGAGCCTCTTCCATAATTTCATTCCTCAAACCATCATCAGGTACATACACTCTATTTCTATATCTAAGCAACCCATCTCCAGATACACTAAAATCTTTGGCTTCTTCTTGCCCTAGCCGTTCCATTTTCTTTTTAGCCAGATCATCTTTTTCTAAGGCCTCTTTAATCTTCTCTTCCAAGTTACTAACAATTCTGACCTCACTAACCATTAGTGCTCCAGATTTCTCAAATATATTTAGATTTAAATTTCTGATTCCCTCAAGCAATTTATACTCTTCCACCATCATTGACGCCATGTGTATGGACTTTCTACTAAGTGCATCCGCCACCACATTTGCTTTTCCTGGATGATATTTGAGAGTAAAATCATAATCCTTCAGAAATTTTAACCATCTTCTCTGCCTCATATTCAGCTCCTTCTGATCAAAAAGATATTTGAGGCTTTTGTGGTCCGTAAACACCTCAAACTGTGTACCATACAGATAATGCCTCCAAATCTTTAATGCAAATACAACAGCTGCTAACTCTAAATCATGTGTAGGATAATTCTCCTCATGAGGTCTCAACTGTCTAGATGCATAAGCAACTACTTTTCCTTCCTGCATCAAAACACAACCTAATCCTTTTTTTAGAGGCATCACTGTAAATCGTAAACAGCTTAATAGAATCAGGAATTACCAACACCGGGGCAGAAGTCAATCTATTTTTCAGTTCTTGAAAACTTTGCTCACATCTATCTGTCCACACAAACGGTTGTTCCTTCCTTGTTAATCTAGTTAGTGGTAAGGCCAACTGAGAAAAACCTTGGATAAAACGCCTATAGTATCCTGCCAAGCCAAGAAAGCTCCTTATTTCTATCACCGTTCTGGGCCTTTCCCACTCCAGTACCGCTTCCACTTTATGTGGATCAACAAACACTCCATCTTTTGACACTACGTGCCCCAAAAATTTGACTTCAGACAACCAAAATTCACACTTACTCAACTTTGCATATAGTTTCTTTTCTCTCAAGGTTTGCAAGACTATATGTAAATGAGTTTCATGTTCTTCCAATGTCTTAGAATAAATGAGTATGTCATCAATAAATACAACTACAAATTGATCTAGGTATGGTCGAAAAATTCTGTTCATGTAATCCATAAAAATAGCTGGTGCATTTGTCAATCCAAAAGGCATGACAAGAAACTCAATGACCATATCTAGTTCTAAATGCAGTTTTCGGTACATCTTCATTTTTAACTTTCAATTGGTGGTATCCCGATTTTAAATCAATTTTTGAGAAAACAGTAGCACCCACCAATTGATCTAACAAATCATCTATTCTAGGCAAAGGATATTTATTTTTAATTGTCACTTTATTTAGTTGCCTGTAGTCAATACACAACCTTAAACTCCCATCCTTTTTCTTAACAAACAAAACTGGTGCACCCCAGGGAGATACACTAGGTCGAATGAATCCCTTTTCCATCAGCTCTCCTATCTGCTTTTTGAGTTCTACTAACTCGGCGGGAGCCATTCTATACGGAGTCTTGGAAATTGGGGTTGAAACCGGCACAAGGTCAATTGCGAACTCCACTTCTCTATCAGGGGGCAATCCATGAAAATCCTTAGGGAATACATCAACATACTCCCTAACTACAAGTATTTCCCCTATATCTCCATCACATTCAGCTTGTGCAGTAAAGAAAATCATAAACCCCTTAGCATTACTTTCCAGACTACTCTCTGCACGGGTATAGTTTAGGAACATATTTTCCATAGATAACACAGAGCAAGATATTTCCATATCCACAGGCATATCAGAACATACAGATACAGTCTTACTAGAACAATCAAGCACAGCACGATTGGCAGATAACCAATCCATACCAATAATTACATCAATATCATGCAATGGTAGGCATATCAAATCAAGAACACTGCATGTACTCTCATACTGTATCACACAATTCACACAAGCATCTGAGGTCACAACTCGATTTCCGGTGGGGGTATTCACAATCATATGATATGTCAATGTCTCAGGAATCAGATTCAAACGTCCCACACATTCATAAGAAATAAAGGAATGAGTAGCACCTGAATCAAACATAGCATTTACTAGAAAACCACATAATGTTATTATACCTTGAATGAGTTCAGGTGATTTTCTAGCCTCTTCCTTGGATAAGGCAAATACTCGGCCCTGGGTTAGGGGTCTTCCTTGACCACCACTTGATCTTGATTGGTTGAGCCTAGATGACACAGCCGGGCGAGATCCTGAAGAAGACTCTTCCTTTCCAAATCTACAATGCCTAGCTATGTGTCCCGGTCTCTTACAATTATAGCATACTTTCATAGGACAAGTTTCATTACCATGAAATCTACCACATAAATTACATGGCCTATTACTAACAGAGGATTGAGGAGAAGATTGAATTGGGGGCCTAAAAGCAAGGGATTGGCTCCTAGGAGGTGGATTGAAGGTTCGTGGCCTTCTATCACTCCAACCCCTACCCTTACCCTTTTGAAACTCGCCACTAGCTCTTTTCTTGGAAGAATCACCTTCCAAGGACTTCTTTTTTTTCAGAGCAGCATCAATGGCTCTAATGGCGCTCACCAATTCCGAATAACTTCTAATTTTTTGGCCAGTAATAGAAATGGCTATTTCAGGCTTAATAGCTCTTTCTAATCTCATGCACTTCCATGCCTCATTATAATGATCCCTCAAATATCTAGAGAATTTGGACATCTCCTCAAATTTGGTTAAAAACTCTTCCATGTCCATATCCTCAGCTTGCTGCAAATCTAAGAATTCGCACTCCTTCTGGTCCCAAATAATTTCAGGCAAGTATTGTTCATAGAAGGCTGCAGTAAAATTTTCCCAATTCAAGGGCTGTTCTCTATTCAACATCATCTGTTTAGTACTTTCCCACCAATACTCCGCCTCCTCACATAGTTGGAAAGTAGCTAACTGTACTCTTTGCTCAGAGTTGCAAGGCACCAGGCCAAAGATCTTTTGGATTTCTCTAATCCAGTTTTCTGCTCCATTGGGACCAACTTTTCCATTGAAGGTGGGAGGGTTCATCTTTCTGAACTGATTTACCAATTTGGCTAATTTGTTAGCCTGCACCTCCTCCTCAGTTTGAGTAAGTCCAATCTCTTGGGGTTGACGTTGTTGATCCCCTTGATCAAACCTTTGCTCAAGCCTTTGTAGCACTTGAGCTATAGAGGCCATAGCATGGGCCATCTCATCATTCCCCCCTTCACTTGTATCTTTTCTTTTCCTACCTCTACCAGCCATGCTTATCTGAAATTTCCAATATTAGTACACTTCCATTTACGCATCAACCATCTCCAATTAAGAAAACAGATATTCTCACGTATACAACAAGGCCCTAAACATGCTCTGATACCAAAATGTAACTCCCTTACTTAATAACGCCTTATTCCTCATTTAATAGATAATTAACACATACTAAAATGTCATTTACTCCAAATTACTCGGAATATCTCAAATTTCTATACTTCATACATAAGATGAAAAGCCATATAATTACTCACAAGTTCAACTTTACAAATTGTACATCCATCATATACAATGTCATCAACTATACAAGTATTTACAACTTCAAATACTATTGCCCTTTCTCATGAGAGCCCTTGGAAGCATCACCTGGAATGGTTAGTCACCAAACAGAAAACATAAGAAACAAAGTTTCCCAGTAGCTAGCTATTACCATAAAAACATTTCAAGCCATTCCAGATCCTTAAGCAATTAAGACATACGTTTCGAAATTCGATAATCATTCATCAACATATTCAATATTTTACTATTGTAGGAAACACGCATCACACACACAGCAATTCACAACAATCATCAATCCCATTCAAGGATTTATCACAATGTCTAGATAGCCATCACAAACAATCGTACTCAGGCCTCATACAGCATCACGCTGTCTTCCCGGGGTTCCCGTGCCAAAAGGCCTAACACAGTATCACACTGTCTTCTCGAGGTCCCTGGCCATAGGTACCACACACAACAATGCACTATTATCCCCGAGGGTCCCGAGCCATAGGCCAATCACAGTATTCTACTGTCTTCTCGGGTTGTGCCACAACACTTGCAATATCATTCTCATTCCATACAATAGATAAAACACATAAAATCATGTAAATAGAAAACAAAGCTTAAGGATAAAGCTAGCTACCTTTCACAAGCTTCCAATGTGATGTCCCTTTTTGCTCTCACCAATAACTCCTTTACACTTTCTCTTGCCTTTGCAAGATGGCACTCCTCAGTCTCTTGGTGCAACTTGAGAACCCTCACTTGGAGCTCCCTAAACTTGATCAAACTTGGGCTTTTCCTCAATCTAGGGACATCAATAGATAGAGCTTGGTGAGAGGAGCAATTTTCCCTTCTACACCTTAGCTTGAATCTTAGTATTTTAGGGTGAAAAACTCAAAAGAAACTTTCTCTCTCTTCCTTCTCTCTCACACGTTAAGCTTGCTTTCATGGAGGGTTTGCTGCAGCTTTTTTTGGAGAATGGAGAAGGTGGTAGAGTTTTCATGAAGCTCTAGGGGTATATTGGTCATTTTTGAGATTTCCAAGGGTATTTTAGTCCTTTTTCACTAATTAAGAAGGGTATTCTTGCCATTATTTTTCTAATAATGACACTTGTCATAAAACCATTGGTTACACTAATTAAAATCATATATTGCACCCCAAATTCTTAGTTATTCATATTAGATCCCAAATCCTTAATTACTTTCACTTTAACCATACCCGATTTTGCACTTTTGCAAATTAGTCCATAGGGTTTCTGTCTATTTAAAATTCCTTACACTTTCAGACTCAGACAACTTCCCTTTTTAGGGTTTCCTAACCTCCTCTGATCATTCATACTATTTAGAGAAATTAATTCTTTCCCTACCACCCCTTTTTCTCTCAAAATTTTGTTTACCTTATACTTAAGTTCCTTTGACCTAAAATTCACCCACCAGACTAATTCAATCATGTTCTTCGTTTCTACGGCCTCAGAAATTAAAGATTCAAATAATAGAATTGAAAATTCGGGACATTACAATGGAAGCCCCAAGCCATGCTTTTTATCGGGGGCGGATGTTGTAGGATTAGAAAATCTAGTTTTTAGTGGAAAAACTTCCATTAAGTAGCTGTTAAGATTCAAAGTGCTTAATGTGACTTACATCTAGCTCAAGATCATGTAAGTTTATGTTTTTCTAACTAAATATAAATTAATTGAATTGCTATCTAAATATAAGTTTAGCTCACATCAATCTTTTTATAAGTGTTACTATGACATATTACCATCAATGAATGTTACATATGGATTCTTAGACCCCTATCAACTTGATGTATAATCTGTACTAAAAGAAGATGAAAGGCAAGAGCATATTATCAAGGCTTTATTGCATTGGCCTAAGAAAAAATGCTACTTTATGCCATACCACAAGGGGTAAGTCTCACTTATGTGTCGGTTGTAATTTTTTTTCTTAAATAGATTTTGATAGATTAGTTATTGCTTTATATTTTAGTCACCATTAAATGGTTGCACTGGTAATGCCAAGGAGTAGAATTTTCTACTAGATGAATCCGTTATTAGGAAAAGTGTGATCCATATTGAAAAACTCCTTGGAAGGAGAATATTAACCCAACAAATAGAAGGAAAGCAAAGTTTCATGTGGCAACCTATAGGATTCAATAGACTTTTTTAAATTTGGTTACACAATGAAACTAGGAATAGGCAGAGGAGAATATTAACCCAACAAATAGAAGGAAAGCATACAAAGAATAAAGTATAGAAAAAAGAGAGCTTTCTGAGTTATGCATCTTAAATGCTTTAGCTAATGGGATTTAATTGGCAAAAAAAACAAGTTAAAATACAACTACACCATGAATGTTTAGAAAGCATTTGGAAACATTTGGAAATTGCTTGGAGTATGATGGCACTTTTTAAATGATACAAGCAATAGGATGTGGTTTCACTATTAGTAGTTAGTGAATGAAATCATTGTTATTATCATTGTTTTACTGCATGGACACTTCCTTTATCCTTGAGTTTTTTTGTTGAAATGGGAGTTTGAGTTATTAAGAATTATTCCATTTCTTGATGTAAAAATTTATGTGGTAAACCCTATGATTTAACAAAATCTTTTGAATATTGTTGCATGATTAAACTAGGAATAGGCAATGGAAAATATTAACCTAACAAATAGAAGAAAAATAAAGAAAAAGTGCAAAGAATATATAGATTTTTGAGTTTCTATCTCAAATGCTTTGCCTAAAGGGTTTTTATTGGTAAAAATCTAGTTATTAAAGTATAACAACACCATGAAGACTTAATTGGATGAAATTTGCTCTTGCCATTTCAAAAATTCTAATCATTAAATAATTCTATTTTGGAGATGTTTAGAAATTGCTTGGAATATTAGGGTGCTTTTTAAAGGATAATAGTAAAGGGTGGTTTCACTATTTGTAGTTAGTGAAAGAAATCATTGTTATTACTATTATTTTGCTGCAAGGACACCTCCATATCCTTGAGATTGTTATTGATATTAGAGTTTAAGATTTGTATTAGTTCACTATCATTAAGAATTATTCACCTCTTTGTGTATAATTGTATATGCTAACCTTCAAGATTCAACAAACTTTTTTGAATATGGTTGCATGACTAAACTGGGAATAGGAAGAGGAGAATATTAACCTAACAAATAGAAAGAAAATAGAGAAAAATTGAAGTGTAGAGAAGATAGAGATTTTTAAATTGTGTATCTCAAATGCTTTAACTAATGGATTTTTATTAGTAAAAAAAACTAGTTGTTAAAATATAACTACTCCATGAATGTCTAGAATGGATGGAATTTGCTTTGGCTATCTATGAAATTCTATCCATCAAATAGTTCCATTTTGAAGATGTTTGGAAATTGCTTAGACTATGATAGTGCTTAATGATAGACAACAGTAGTAAGAGGTGGTTTTGTTGATAATTGCTTATGAACGAAATCATTGTTATTATTATTGTTTTGTTGCATAGACTTTTCTATAATCCTTGATACTTGTAATTGAAATTGGAATTTAAGGCATGCATTAGTTCATTATCATTAAGGATTATTTTATATCTTCATGTAAAGTTTTATAGGGTATCATCCCAGGATTCAATAAACTCTTCTAAATTTGGTTGCATAACTAATCTAAGAAGAGGCAAAGAAGAATATTAATGCTATAAATAGAAGGAAAGTATGAAAAAAATGAAATGCAAAGAAAAAGAGCTTTTTGAGTTGTGTATCTCAAATGCTTAAACTAATGGGTTTTTATTGGTAAAAAACTAAATGCTAAAATACATTTACATTATGAATATCTAAAATGGATGAAATCTACTTCGATTATCATTGAAAATTCTAACCATTAAATAGTTCTATTTTAGAGACATTTAGAAATTCCTTAGAATATGATGGTGCTTGTTAAAGGATAATAATACTAGTAGGTAGTTTCACAATTAGTAGTTAGTGAATGAAATCATTGTTATTATTATTTTTTTAACTGCATAAATTCCTCCATCATCATTAAGATTATTATTGAAATTAAAGTCTAAAGTGTGTATTATTTCATTATCATTAAGAATTATTCCTCCTCTTTATGTAGAATTTTATACAGTAACACCCTAGATTTAATAAACCTTTTTTGAATTTAGTTGCATGACCAAATCGAAAAGAAGTAAAGGACAATATTAACCTAGCAAATAGAAGGAAAGTAGATAAAAATTAAAGTGTAGAGAAAAAATAACTATTTAAGTTATAAATCTCAAATGTTTTAGCTAATAAGTTTTTATTAGTAAAAAAAACTAGTTGTTAAAATATAGCTACACCATGAATGTTTAGAATGAATGAAATTTGCTCTTGCAACCTTTGAAGATTTAACCATTACACAATTCTATTTTTGAGACATCTAGAAATTGCTTAGAATATGATAGCACTTATTGAAAGATAAGAGCAGCAAGAGGTGGTTTCATTGATAGCAATTGGTTAATGAAATCATTATTATTACCATTGTTTTGTTGCATGGACTCTTCCATAATCCTTGAGATTGTTATTGAAATTGGAGTTTAAGGGGTGTATAAGTCCATAGTCATTAAGGATTATTCCATTTATTTGTGTAGAATTTTATATGATTCCCTAAGACTCAATTGACTTTTTTCAATTTAGTTACACAATAAAACTAGGAACTAGCATAAGTGAATATTAACCCAACAAATAGAAGGAAGGCATAAAAAATTAAAATATAAAGAAGATGAAGATTTTTGAGTTATGTATCTCAAATGCTTTACCTAATGGGTTTTCATTGGTAAAAAACTAGTTGTTAAAATATAACAACACCATGAATTTCTAGACAGGACAAAATTTGCTCTTGCTATCTTCAAAAATTCTAACCATTAAATAGTTCTATTTTGGGGACATTAGAAATTGATAGGAATATGATGGTGCTTGTTGAAGGATAATAGTAACAAAAGGTGAATTCATTGATAGTAGAGGGAGAATGAAAACATTATTATTATTCTACTATATGGACTTATCCAAAATCCTTAAGATTGTTATTGAAATTAAAGTCTAAGCAAGTATTAGTTCATTATCATCAAGGATTATTTTGCTTTTTCATGCAAAATTTTATAATGTAGGCCTTTAAAATTCAATAAAATCTTCAGATTTTGGTTGCACGATGAAATAAAAATAGTCAAATGAGTATATTAACATAACAAAAAGAAGGAAAGTAAAGAAAAAATAGAGTGTAGAAATGAGAGAGCTTTTTGAGTCGTGTATCTCAAACACTTTATCCAATAGGTTTTTATTGGTAACAAACTAGTTGTTAAAATATAATTACTCCATAAATGTTTAGAATGGATGAAATTTGCTTTCACCATCTTAAAACATTCTAACCATTAAATAATTCTATTTTAGAGATGTTTGGAAATTACTTAGAATATGATGGCATTTGATGAAAAATAGTAGCATTAGGAGATTGTTTTGTTGATAGTTGTTAGTGAATGAAATCATTGTAATTATTGCTATTCTATTGTATAGATTGAGATTGTTATTAAATTAGAGTGTGAGATATGTATTAGTTTACTGTCATCAAAGATTATCCTATTTCTTTGTGTAAAGTTTTATGTGGTAATCCTCCAAGATTCAATAGACTTGTTTGAATTTGGTTGCATAAGCAAACTAGGAGTTGGAAGATGAAAATGTTTACCTAGCAGTAGAAAGAAAGCAAAGAAAATCAAAGTGTAGAGAACAAATAGCTTTTTGAGTTGTATATCTCTAATGCTTTAGCTAATACGTTTTTATCAATAAAAGATTAGTTGTTAAAATATAACTATACCATAAATGTCTAAAATGGATGAAATCTACTTTGGCCATCTTAAAAAATTCTTAACATTTAATAGTTTTATTTTAAAGGTGTCTAGAAATTGCTTGGAATATTATGGTGCTTGTTGAAGGAATGAAATCATTCTGAAGCATGGACTCCTCTATAAGTTTTGAGATTATTATAAAAATTAGAGTATGAAGCATGTATTAGTTCATTGTCATCTAGGATATTCCATTTCTTTATGTAAGGTTTTATGTGCTAACCCTTAGAATTTAAGAATCTTTTGAATTTGGTTACACAATAAAACTATGAACATGTAAAGGAGTCTATTAACCTTACAAGTAGGAGGAAAGCAATGAAAATTAGAATGTAGAGAAGAAAGAGATTTTTTAAGTTATGTATCTTAAATGCTTTAGCTAATAGGTTTTTATTGGTAAAGAGACTTGTTATCAAAATATAGCTATGTCATCAATGTCTAGAAAGGATGAAATCCACTTTGGCCATCTTTAAAAGTTTTAACCAATAAATAGTTCTATTTTGGAGATGTTTGCAAATTGCTTGGAATATGATGGCCCTTGTTGAAAGGCAATAGCAATAGGAAATGGTTTTATGTCATGATCCAACCTGATCGTGACCAGCATGGATCTCGATATTAGTTTCCACAAGCCCTAAAACTTTTTACTTTAACTATCCAATAGAAGTTTCCAAATTTCTAAGGAAATTTAAAATTCACTTTAATTTTTTAGAAAAAAATAGACAAAATCTCCCTTATTTTTGAATATTTCTTAAGGGCCACACACCCTAAAATTTAACACCTATATTTATTTTTAAATATAATAGCATCAACATACACATAACATTATACAAATCCCAAACTTATACATAGATAACCACTTTAACACTTCAAATGATGAATCAGTACTATTTCTATTTTAAAAGTTGATTCTAACTCAAATTGAGACTCTAATTGTCAAATCTTTTCATAAGGCAGTCTTGATCTTCCATGCATGCAACAAAGCTTGAAGGTACTTATTTTAATATAAAAATATTGAAATTAAGTAGAGTGAGGTCCAAAAACTCAATGAGCATATACTCACCACTACTTTGGAGGAGGCCAATTTCATAATAAGTTAGTTATGTATTAATTTAGAAAATAATAATAAACCCATTTTTTGGATTTTTGAAATATATATAACCTCATATTGCGATTCTACCTGTATACAACTTAAATTCCATATCTTGCATCATTGAAGATAATAATCTTAACCAATACCACTCACCACCCATTCTAAGTGGTAGTCACATTCACAATAGCCTTTAAGGCTTAATCATAATTAGATCATCATGATCAAGTTCCTGTAATAATATAAATAATAATAATCAATCACAAACTAATTCTAATATTTCATCACATCATACATCCATACATCTATTTATAGTAGGCATACATGTGGTTGTTTTTAGCCACTTTTTGATTTTAGCTCAAATTTTATATTTTTCTTAATTGGACACTAGGAATTTCTCATCTAACTCTTCATTCAATTTTATATCCTTCATAATTATTTACCAGGAATTTTCGATCTAGGTCTTAGAGCATCACTCCATTACATTTTCAATTTCCAATGCTACTACTTTACTCACTCCATTATAGTTTCAATTTCTAATGCTACTGCTTTACTACAATTTATACTTTCCAATATCATCCATAGCAGGTTTCATCATTTCACAATTCTTTATAAAACTTCAATGCAGATATATATATTATATACACATAAATATAAAATTCAAACTATTAATTAGAAGATACAATTCATAATATTTAAATCATCTTTTAAAATAAAAATCAGTGGTGAGTTATATATTCACTTGGTAGGATCGTCCAACAACTTAAAAAATTTCCAAATATTTTACTTTCACCTTCTATTTCTTCCTATTTCACAAATTATAAGGATAACTTATAAATGCATTAAATTTGCACACTTTTATTTCCAAACCATTATTCCAAGGTCTCATCAAATTATTTTAATTTCATTTAATGCACTTATCATCCTTTCTTATTATATGATAATTTATAATCAATGTTACACATACAAAAACATTATAGGTCTAATTCTAGAAAACACACTCGATGCTACTCATTCATCCTTAACTATAACATCCTTTACTTTCAAATTCATCTTTTAAAAATTAGAAATTCTCATATATGATGATTTTCTACTTCAAAGTATAAAATTATCAAACATTAGATTTTAATAATATGAATATACTTTAAGTACACTTATCCAATATTCTTGAGTATCAAATTCTTATTTTATTGATACTTTACCAAGTATTCAAATATTATGATAAAATAAGATTTTCTTAATTCAAGTTAGAATCTTTCAAAATATTAAAATGTAATAATCAATATCTACTCTAACTGTATTACTCTAGCAACTTACATTACAAAACTTTTGTTGTCTTAAAATCGTCATCGTGTATTTGAATCTACTCACAACTTGAGTTTTTTAAAAAGTATATATATATATATATATATATATATATATATATATATAACTACTACTAAAGTATTATAATATAATGCTCTACTCTACAATAGTTTTGGTCATATTATTGAAACACTTTATGGCATAAAATATACACATACTGATGCATTTTCATAATAATTAGCATATACTTAAAATATCCATTCATATTTTCTTTATAGATCATGCATAATTCTCTCACAGTATTCTCCATATATATTTTTTAATTATCCTATTTAGTATTTTTATCACATAAAAACTATATTTTTCATATGCCCATTCTGTATATAAAAAATACACATGAAGACCTTATCTTGAAATTAACCTATAATAATAGAAATCTGAGAGCTATATACTTGATTATGTCTTACCACCCTTTTATAGGACCGTTGGTAGCTTGCTGAAGCCGGAATCGAGTTATTTTGCCAGCAACTTGAAGACAACAACAACCCCTACCACAGGTCCAGCTCATACTCCATTACTTATGGCTTTCTCACATTTCCACTTCGTGGCTACCAGACGATGGTTCATGGAAGAGTATGGTGGCAACAGTTACCTTCGCGCTAGAGACAAAAGTTCACTTCAACCTTGTACTTGTTCCGTTAGCCCCTTTCTCAGGATGAGGAAGTTGAACACAGCAAAAGCTAGCTGTTATGCTAGCAGAAAGCAGTGATCAATGGTGGCACAAAGTAGCTTTGTAGCTTGAATGAGAGAGAGGAGGATGGCAGTCAAGCAGGAGAGGAAGTCGGGTAATGGGGATGGTAAAAGAGAGGAGTGTTGAAAAACTGAGAGGAAGTGCCATAAATTATATAAAAAAAAGAGAACCAACATAAAATATGAAAAATAAAGGAGAGAGGAAAATGCAAAATGATGAGCTAAGGGTTTTGATTCTACACGTTGCGGTGCATTGTAAACTACACTCCCTTTTAATCCTAACCATTCATTCTTATTACAAAAGATCCTGGCCATTGATTTATTGTAATAACTTATTTTTATAAATATGGTTCTATTAAAATTTTAACTCCAATATTTCTAATTTTCCTTCAATATGTATAAATATATATTTTTTGATAATGACTTGATAAATTCAAGAGTCCTCAAATAATTATTTCAATTTTCCTACAATAAAAATATTTATATGTTTTCAATAATATGACAAATTTTAAAATTATAAAAGTAATTATTTTAAACTTTCACAATTCTAAAAAATAATGTATTAAATACACACAAATTATTTCATAAATCCTTGCACTCCTTTTCAATAAAACTTATTTCTTAACTTATAAGAAATTTTCTTATAAAATTATTTCAATCAAATCTCAAATCAATGACCATCATGAAAATGAATATATTTCAAACATTATCATCAATTTTAATAGTCAAAATCCTTTAAAAAATAAATTAAAAATTAAATTTTAACTAGATAAATATTAAGTAAAAATAAGTAATCACAAGCCTTAAAATTTATGAAAATTTAAATATTATTTTGAGATATTACATTTCACTAATTGCAGGTGGTGAATGAAATCATTGTTATTACCATTATTCTATTGCATGGGCTCTTTTGTAATACTTAAGATTGTTATTAAAATTAGAGTCTGAGGCATCTACCAAAAAAAAAAATGGAGTCTGAGGCATGTATTAGTTCATTATTGTCAAGGATTATTTTACCCTTTTACGTAAAGTTCTATGTGGTAACCCTTTAGAATTTCATTAATTCTTCTACATTTGGTTGCACGATGAAACAATGAATAGGTAGAGGACAATATTAGCCCTAAAAATAAAAGGAAAGCAAAGAAAATTAGAGTATGAAGATAAGAGACCTTTTGTAAGTTGTGTATTTTAAATGCGTTAACCAATAGGTTTTTATTGATAAAAAACTAGTTGTTAAAATATAGTTGCACCATGAATGTTTAGAATAGATGAAATTTACTCTGTCCATCTTTAGAAATTCTAACCATTAAACAGTTCTATTTTAGAGATTATTGGAAATTACTTAGAATATGATAGGGCTTGTTGAATTATAATAGCAGTAGGAAATGGTTTTGCTAATAGTAGTTAGATAACGAAATCATTGTTATTATTATTTTTTTGTTATGCAGATTCCATCATAATTCTTGAGACTATTATTGAAATTAAAGTACAAGGCATGTATTTATTCATTATGGCTAAAGATTATTTCACTTCATTTAGAATTTAATTAATAACCTTTAGGATTCAATAAACTTTTATGAATTTGATTGAATGACTAAATTAGTGACACGCAGGCCTATTACACCAAAATTAAGTTATACTAGTTTGCTATGAGTAATGTGATATAAGATATCAAACCAGGTCATACCCTAGTGATCCATTAGTTTATCTTTTGTAAATTGACTCACTAATAATGATTGCACAATTGTTTAATTTATTTATGTACTAAGAGTAGAAGAAACAAATGCAAATAGAAATAAAATAGGATGCAAGTAGAATGCTTATAGAATGTAAATAGTATGCAGAATGCAGGATGCAGTATTAACATAGAATCAAAGTAGGGGGTTGTGATTCAAAATTAAAATAAATATATTGAATAAAGCAAAATACAAAGTAAAATAGTAAGAAAGAAAATCAATATAATTAAATAACCAATTTAAGGATTTGAGAATTCTACTTTGGATCAATTATGGATCACTTGATATTTGATTTTTCTAATTAACTTTTTAACCTTGAATTATTCAAAACCCTTACACTAATTTATGAACCTGGATGACCATTTAAGATTTGATTAATTAAGATTAACTAAATTAAGAAACTACTATAATCCTTAAGAAGCTAGATTGAAAATGATTTAAAGATAAAATTCAGTTGAATTGAAAAATTAAATTAGAAACCTTTAAATTAATCTCTCAACCTTTTGCCCCTATGTGTAAAACTATGATTAACTAATCATAATTTAACATCAAAATAGCAAAAGATCAGAAATCACAAGAATGAACACTAATTATACTAAATTACCATTCAACTAATGCAAATTCAAGACAATCAACACAAAGGATTAGGGAGAGAAGAAAATTAATTAGAAAAAATTAACATTACAAATTAAGATCTCATAATCCATTAAAGAGGAGCCTCAAAATCTTTGAATTAATTTCAAAGTTTAGCTTTCCATGCCCGAAGAATAAAAGCTAGAAGAAGAGAGAAAATTATGTTACTAAATTCTATAAAGTGTAAAGTCTAAGTGTCTAATTAGTTCTCTCCTCCTATTTGACTTAATTACCCTAACACCCAAGTGGACCTAAATTCAATGC
Source organism: Sindora glabra (assembly GCA_020226215.1). Lineage (NCBI taxonomy): Eukaryota > Viridiplantae > Streptophyta > Magnoliopsida > Fabales > Fabaceae > Sindora > Sindora glabra. Next base: position 49,221,178 of record CM035228.1, on the reverse strand, counting down.
CTTTTAGGATTACAAAAATAGGGCTTTCTTAATTTTTAGAAGTCTAAAACCTATTTTTACAAAGTAATTAACTCTAAGAGTTGTAGTAGTAAAATCTCACATGTCTAAATTCTACCTAATATAAGATCACTAAAACAATGTAATTTTAGTAAACCATAGGCATAAAAGTTGTAGATCTAGGTTTTAAGAAGATTTGGGCATTAGTTTCACATTAATTAAACCTTTGTAACTTTAGATATAACTAAAAAATTAAAGCTACTTTAGCTAAGATAAAAATAAGGCTTCAAATTTTTAACTAAATAAGACCTAGAAGGAGTCCAAATTGGGGTTTGACCAAAACATTAAGTTGTAGAACTTTCTTTAAGCTTTTCAATGATATAAAGATCACTTCAATCTAACATCTAAAGCCCAAGATATAACCAAAATTAAAATCGTATAAAAATCTAGCATTAATCAAATAAATTACAAACATTGTAAAACTAACATAAATTATAAAATAAGGCCAATTTTGTGAAATTTAGCAAATGTAACAATTAAGAGACATGAAATAGAAGGAAATAACATAGTCAATATTTTTTACATCAATTAGGAATAGACATAATAGAAAGAAAGTAGAAAAAGTTAAAGTACAGAAAAGAAAAAGTTTTCTAAGTTGTGTATCTCAAATGCTTTAGCCAATAGGTTTTTAATGGTAAAAAACTAGTTATTAAAATATAGTTGTACCATGAATGTCTAGAATGGATGAAATCCTTTCTTACTATCTTTAGAAATTCTTACCATTAAATATTTGTATTTTAGAGACATATAGAAATTGCTTGGAATATTATAGTGCTTGTTGAAGGACAATAGCAATTAAAGGTGGTTTCATTGATAGTAATTAGCAAATGAAATCATTATTATTATTGTTGTTTCTACTACATGGACTCCTCTATTATCCTTAAGATTGTTATTGAAATTACAATGCATATTAGTCCAGTCTTGTCAAGAATTATTTTGCCTCTTCATGTAAAGTTTTATAGGATAATCCCTAAGATTCAACGATTTATTCTAAATTTGGTTGCATAACCAAACTAGGAACATGAAGAGGAGAATATTAACCTGGCAATTAGAAGGAAAGTAAAGAAAAACCTGAGTGCAGAGAAGGGGAGTTTTTTGAGTTATGTATCTCAAATGCTTTAACTAATGAGATTTTATTGGTAAAAAACTAGTTGTTGAAATATAACCATTGAGAAATAGTTGTTGGGAGTTGACTTGGAAAAAAATTATTTTACACTTTTAAATTTAAAAATTGAAAATTGCTTGGAATATGATAGGGCTTGTTGAAGGAAAATAGTAGTAGGAGGTGGTTTTGTTGATAGCAATTAGTGAATGAAATCATTTTTATTATTATTTTCTGCTACATGGACTCCTCTGTAATTCTTGAGATTGTTATTAAAATTAGAGTATAAGGTGTGTATTTGTTCATTGTCATTAAGGATTATTTTACCTTTTGTCTTAAGTTTAATGTAATAAGCCTTATGATTCAATAAACTTTTTTGAATTTGGTTGCACGACTAAATTAGGAATAGATATAGTAAAATGTTAACCTAACAAATAGAAGGAAAGTAAAGAAAAATTGAAGTGCAGATAAGACAAAGCTATATATGTTGTATATCTTAAAGGCTTTAGCTAATAGGATTTTATTGATAAAAAACTAGTTATTAAAATATATATGCACCATGAATATCTAGAATGGATGAAATCCTCTACTTCCATCTTCAGAAATTTTGACAATTAAACAATTTTATTTAGTGACATTTGAAAATTGCTTAGAATATGATGGTGCTTGTTGAAGGACAATAGTAGTAGAAGGTGGTTTGGTTGATAGGAATTGGCTAATGAAATCATTATTATTATTACTGTTATTTCTATTGCATGGACTCCTCTATTATCCTTTAGATTGTTATTGACATTGGAGTTTGAGGTGTGTATCAATTCATTGTTGTCAAGAATTGTTCCTTCTCTTCGTGCATAGTGTTAGGAGGTAATCCCTAGGATTCAATGGTCTGTTCTAAATTTGGTTGCACGACCAAACCAGGAACAAGAAGAGGAGAATACTAACCTAGCAAATAGAAGGAAAGTAGAGAAAAATCAAAGTTTAGAGAAGGAGATCTTTTTAGGATGTGTATCTCACATGCTTTAGCCAATGGGCTTTTATTAGTAAAAAAAAAACTAGTTGTTGGAATATAGTCATTAAGAAATAATTGTTGGGAGATGAAGGTTGGAAAAAATTTATTTTACTTTGAGTTAAATTTGGACCTAATCTCACATGTTATTAGTGTACAGGGTGACAAATCCAACTTTTACATTTAGTTTGGTTCATCTCAACTCCACAAGCCCACTAGCTTGTCAATTGTACGGTGTGTAGAATCTTATTTTCAATCCATCTTGTGTTGTGTGAAACTAGCAATGTGGGATTTAACCTTTGAAAATAACTTCAACTTTTACAATAGATATATTTTTTTTTCAAGGAAATGATGGGTGGTATGATTCTCACATGTCTTTCACTTTGACCCCAATTGCTTAGCGAGAAAATGTGGAAATGAGGGTTGAGTTATAGAATAAAAGAAGTGTAACTCTTTCACAAAGAAAAAAAAAAAGAAAATTGTAGAAAAAATCTTCAATCCATATATACAAGTTCTGCAACTGCAGAAGAATAATACCAAAGATTGGGGTTTGACTTGGAATACAATTCCAAAACTACCAAAATATTAACAAGCCATGTGAGAGTGACTTCCCAACCTCCAACCATACTTTCCGCTGTATATCTTAATTGGCTGCAAATTGCAGCTACAAATAATTGAGATAGACCCGCCAATTAATTTGTTGCTGAAACTTTAGGCTTTTTATACAGTAGTGTGTTACAAAGAGTATATCTTCTTTTCAACCATAAATATGTTGGCTTTTTGTTTGGAATTGTGTCCATCAAAGGATATATAATTATTGACGAACTCAGCTTAACTAGCTGAGTATGTCTGTATCTGCGGCAGGCATATCTGCGTGTCCAATCTTAAGAATTAAGATTCATATTGTACTATAATTGTAATTTTTTTATATTTTTATATCATAATATTTATATTTTTTTCATTTTTATTTGTAAATTTTATTAAGCGTAATATAATCGTAATTGCGATAAGAATCATAATTTAAAATCATAACCATTAAGAGGAAAGGCTATTTAATTATATCGTCAGGTTAATAAAAGGAGATTGTTGCTGCATGGGTTAGATAATTAGAGTTAAGTGTGGAAGTAAATTTCTAATGGCTAATCTATTTGTAAAATAAAATAAGTATATAATAAATTTTTGACTAGTTTTACAAAATAAGTTAGTTCATATTATTTAAAGGTTAATCTATTAGCCTACCAAGTTGACCTGTATTTTATATATATTAAATTAAATTATATAATATATAAATATATATGATAGCTAGAGAAAATTTTATTTATATTTAGAAAGTAAATAAAAAATTCTTACATATCCTTATTTTCTTAATTTTAGATTATATTATAACTATTTAAGTAATTGATTTATAATTATTATTGTGATATTTTTATCTATTTTGGAATTGAATCAAATTTGAATTAAATTTAAATTAAGCTAAACTTTGAACTTTACGACTTTAAATTAAACCAAATTTAAATTAAAATATTATTATTAGTTTGAATTAGAACAACTTTTTCTACTAATTAAGTTGAACTTTATAATATTAAAACATGATTTAATTTAACTTAATTCTACTTCTAATAATATTTTTGAAAAATATTTAGTAATTAATAATTGACCTATATAGGTTAATAGGCTCAATTAGCTTTTGAAAACCAGAAAAAAAAGAGGAAAATATGAACTAAGCTGAGCCAAAATTTCAACCTACCATAAGCTTATAGATCAAGTTAGTTTTTTTTATGCAGGCCTAAGTTATTTTATCCAAAACCTAGCTTCGCCTAACATACTTCCATCCCGAGATAGAGCCTTCAGACTAATAATTTATTTTAAGGAATTAGTTATATTAAAATAAACTGTAAATTAAATTAAGATAATTTTTTTAAAATCTTGTGGCTATGGTCTCACATATATCCATGCACTGGGATGTGATTGCCAAGAGTTTTATGTAGACAGCCACAGGAACGTGATATTAAATTGCTAGATTTCTCATTAATTACAAGAAAAGAAAAAGAATTGTTAGACTGCTTTTAGACACATTTAAAAATTGAAATTATGTGTATGCATGCGAAACATGTAAATTTCATGTAAGTTTTCTATTGTTTGCAAGTTTTTTAATAATAAATTGTAATTTTTCATAAGAAATTACAAATTTTCGTAAACTTTTTCTTTGATTTTTTATTGATATAATTTCAACTTTCCTACTTATAGTCAAGTTAGATTAAATTCGTAATATTTTATTAAAAATTACAAAAAAAATTTGAAATTTTCATAAAGATTATAAGTTTCCATAACAATTTGGAAAAAATAAATAAAGAATGCGTGCTAAAGCAAGTATTACACTCAAATTACATGTCTCAAATTTGTTGCGACATAAATATTGGGTCTATTTAAATATATTTTTTATTTTTTATATTTTCAAAAATTATTTTAAAAGTTTATTTTATAAATTTTTTTGGATTGTAATAAAAATAAAGAATTAAAGGTAATCGGTTGAACAAATAAAAAATGTTTCATTTAATTATGAAATTGTTATTAAAAAAAATTAAGAAAATATTAAAAACTATTTTTTTTAAATATTTAAGATAAAGATTCAGACTTACAATTTTTTAGAAAAATTATAAAAATAATTATTAAGTATTTTAAAAAGTATAAAAATAAAAAATTATTTTATAAAATTAACAAAAAAGAAGCTCATTACCACTGAAGACTGCAGAGGATATTGCAAGGCAAGTACGGGAAGCACATGAACTGAGACTGCAACCGGAGGTGTTGATGGGTAGCTGCAACCCGAGGTGCTCGCGTGGACGCTATTGGATTTTGAGCCGGGGCATTTTGTGTATAATTTCGTAGGAGCCTCAGCCCAATCTATTAATATGTAAGGCGTATACCAGATTTGGGTCCTTTTAAACTGTAAATTATATAATTTTGTTTTCTTAATTAAAAATAATCTATTTTACTTCTTTATATATTTAATTTATATAATTTTGATCAGTATATTTAATTTTTATCAATTATTTAATCTCTTATAATTATTTTCATTTAATATTTCCTTCATCTTAATATAAAATAATGAAATACCTTCTATATAAACATAAAATAAAAATTATTTCTTTAGACACTAAAAATTTTGGACAAAATCAAATGAATAAACATGAAAGTTTAAATATTTTCTAAAATTTATTATCTTTTAAGTCCTAAAAAAATTAATTTTTCTAAAAAATAATACAATGAATGCTTGGAGATTTGGTGGGAGTTGAGAAAAATTGATAGAAATTAAAGAAGAAGACTAAAACTTATCTAATTAAATATTTAAGGGATCAAAATAAATTATGTTATATTTTAGAGGGCTAAAATAACATAATTTATATTTTAGAGCAATCAAAATTATATTTATACTTAACTTAGTCTAAAAATCCAAATACATCTATTTTCATTATTATTTCTAGCCTAGGTGAAAATTTTTACATAAAAAATATACATGGTCATTTGAAAATATAAAATGTTTATTTAAATTAGACTTTATTTGTTTTGGTGAAAAATATTTTTTATAAGAATATAACTATAAAATATTAATATGAAGACAAATATTTATATATTCAATGTTAAATATAAAGAGTTTAATGAAAAATAACTTTTATTTTTTTATCATGGTTTTATATATCAATCTTTATCAATTTTTATATATGTAATATATTCAATGTATAATCACAAGATGCACAAAATGCATTTTTTATTTATATATAAAAATAATTTTTTAAAAAATATAAAAAATAAAATAAATTTTTAACTAAGTATTTTTCCTCTAGAAATTATTAAATGTAATTATTTTTTATAATACATCAAACTGTGTTGAATCAACTCGGTTAATTTTATCAGAGCCAAAATTCTCAACTGATTTTTTTTAATATAATTAAAAATATTAAGATAAAAAATATTTTATTTATTTAATATTAAATATTAAATTTTGAAAAAAATAATTTTTTTCTTTTTTATAAAATTATTTATTTTTTTCTCATTATTATAACTCTAATTTTTCTAGATATTATTATTTTAAATTCCAAATATAAGTGATATGTCATTCTTTTATCAATATATATATAAATAAAAATATTTGTTTTCATAAAATACTTTTTGGTGGAAAAAAAGGGAACGTTAAAAGTTTGTAGAGCATTTCAACTTTTTAAGAAAAAATGCATACGTAATCCCACAAGAATTTATTATTTTCACTGAAGTTCGCAACACGTTATACTTCTACCCTTAACATTTGATCTAACTACACGCCGGCCATAAAATTAACAGTACAAACCACACCCCCCCCCATCGTAATCACAATTAATTATCAATTAATATCAATACAATTTTAAAAATCACTTCACCTGCATCTGGACTTATAATATCACCTCATCGTCTCATTTTCCTCCCTGTTTTAGTATCAAAATTTGGTATAAATTTTTTGCAAAGCTTTTTTTTATTTATTTATACTTATTTCTTAGTATATATTTTCTAATTATTTTCCTTGATATAATAAATATTATGTTTCTCAATCATCTTCATATTATATATTAATTTTAATATTTCCTCCCCTACTATGACAATTTGTTATTTCCTTTCAATAAATATTGTATTATAATAAATCATACTCACATAACTAATACAATAGACTGAATTTTTTATTTATATATAATAATTTATATTAAATTGAGAAAAATACTGTTTCCTCATTTATTATATTTTTATAATCTCTCTATTTTTTTAATTTATTGAATTTTCTAATTTTTGTACATTTTCTTCTTTTTCTTTAGAATAATTTCCTTGATTTCTTTCCCTTTTCTATTATATTTTTATAATCTTTATAATTTCAATTACATTTGATTTGCATTAATAATTTTGATTAAATTCATAATCTTTACTCTATTTATAATTTTTAGTTTGAAAAATAGTCTGTCTTAGTTCATTCATATCAATAATATTTATATTCATGATATTATTATTATCACCTTTCTATTGTGTCAATGACTTTTAGGAATAGTAGAGACAAACTTTTTTTGTGAATTATTTTTTTAAATTGTGATTTGGTAGTATCTTTGGCATTATTTTTTTTTATTTTCATCATTCTCAATTTATTTGTGATTGTTAATTTATTAGCCATTGTGGAACTTGAAGAATATCCTATCATTAGATTTTTTTTCCTTATAATAATACAAATGTTCATTTATTCTCCAATATCCATCTTCTCCTATTTTCTCTTTACATTTTTTAGTTTCATTTTTTTTTCATTCTTTTGACTTGAGGATCTAAATTTCCATGACAACTTATTTTTATGATTTCTTCATGTTTTTGAGGTATCACTTCTATATAAAATCATACTTTTCAATTTTCCATATTCTAGAATGTTAAACTAGTTTATATTCATTTTTTGCCTTGATCAAATTTACAATCTTATATTTTTTTCCTTTTTCTTATCTCTCTTTCTCTATGATTTTTTCTTTTTTAATTTCAAATACATTCCATGATTTTTAATGATGACTTAAGGATTTTGTTTAATTCAATTAATGAGATAATTCTTCTTTTATTTGTGTGAATGGAATTCAAATCTCCTTCCCCACTATTTCACTCTCTCTAAGTTAATGTCTTTATTAAGTTTTTATCATACTTTATATTTTAATTTAATATTTTATAAACTTCTTTATGCAATTTTACTCGACAAATTCTATCAAAGTAAGGTTCACAAGCAAAAGTCAAAGCATTATTTTTGTATTTCTTTCTATCTAGGTGTGGTCTTAAGTTTTCACTATGTGATACTTTCTTAATTGTGGCCCAAAAGTTTGACTTTAGAAAAGAAAAGACTGAGAGTAGAAAGACAAGTTACATAGAGATATTATAATTTTTATTTATTAATAATATTTTTCTTGAATAAAGATTATATTTTTATTGACATTCTTTGTGCTCCATCTCTATTTCAATATATTATAATAAGATTTGTGCCTTTCTATAATTGTTGATTTTTCTTCCTTTTAAATCATTACATATTTATTGTAATTTTATGATGTATTTATATATTAGAATGGTAATTATTGTCTTTCTCAATGGATATCTAACTTTTAAGACATTATATATTTATTGAATAAGTTCAAGTACAATATTATTTCAATATCATTTTTCATCAATTATTTGCATTTCACAATTTGTGATATGGACTTCAATTTTGTTACAATTATTTAAGTTTCTATTTATTTCCTTTTTGAATGGATTCTAAGTTTTAACTTTCTTGCATTAATACATTATATAATTGAATAAAATTAAACATGTGAATTTTATAAAAATTATAATTACAAATTAACATATTAAATTAAATATTCTTCAAATTTTTATCTCTATTTATTGCATATTTATTGATTTTAATTGTAATAATTAAATTAATATTAATATAATGTATTAATTTTACAATATTTATAATTCTACACTAATGTTTACTATTAATATAAATATAATTATTACTAGCCATTAATTTTGCAATTATAACTATTATTAATCATTAATTTTTATAAATTTGTTACTTATCTAAATGTTGATTTAGGTTTCAGTGAATATCCTTCATTTATAGTTATTTTTAATTTTCAAAAGAATTTTATAAAACAATATTAATTACAGATAATTAAAATATTTTTAAAAGTTAAATTATTAATTAATGTTATTCATAAAATTCTCTTGAAAATTGAAATTAACAATAAATGAGGTATTTACTAAATCTTAAACATAGCCCTAGCATTTGTCTTTTAAATTTTATATTTTTTGTACTTAATGAATTATATCTTTAATTGAAATATTATTTATTATACATTATGCAATTAAAAAGGGTAAAAAATAGTTATATATACAGTAATATTCATCAATTTCTTATCTATTTAAACACTAATTGGATTAATTAGAGCAATGTAAGGAGATTTCTATTTTTAATTTTTAATTTTTTATATTTAATAATTTATATATTTTATTTAAATATTACTTATTATAAATTTTACCATTGGAAAGGATAGAGAATAAATATTGATTTACTTAAGTTACTTTTTTTTACAAACTCTCATAGCACGGACTTAAAAAATATGACTAATATATAACATATTTACTTAAATATAAAATCTCATCATTAATATGTTTAATTAATTTTAAAAATTTATAGTATAAGATGCTTGGGTACTAAAAAATTAAAAATTTTAAAGTATATTTATACATTGAATTAGAATTAAATTATTAAAACAGGACAAAAAATTGTTATAATAAGTTCAAATTAAACCTTCTATAATTATATAATCAAATTATAACAAAAAAATAAGTTATAATAATAACAAATATACATATATACACTTATAAATTTTATGATTATATTATTATAAAGTAAATATTTATTTAATTCAAGATTATTTTTGGAGTAAATAAAATTAAGAAAAAAAATACAAAATACCTCCTTTAATTCTAGAGTAGTTGAATTTTTCCCCCTTCTACTTTAAAAACTTAGAAATCATCTTCTTAAACTATAGGAAACTTGGATTTAACACTCACTGTCAAGTTTATTTAATATTTTATCAAATTATATAATTTTTCAATAATATTTTTAAATAAGAATCATAATATTATAGTATTTTAGTTTATCTTATAATTTTTCATAAAAATTTTTATGTTATATAATTAATAGGAATTATATTAGATATATAGAGTTTTAATTAAATAATAAAAATGGGTTACAAAATTATATATAAAAATGGTGAAATAAATCAATATATTATGATATTATGATTGTTATTAAAAAGTTTATAAAAATATATAATTTAATAAAATAGTTAATTAATTTGATAATGGGTATCAAATCCAAGTTTAATGAAATTTAAGGGGGTGGTTTCTAAATTTTCAAAGTAAACGGGTTAAAATCCAATCATCCCAAAGTTGAAAGAGATATTTTATAATTTTCCCTAAAATTAGTTGCATATGAAATTGCACAATTAGTAATCAATAATTAATTTCAAGTAAATACATACAAAAATTAATAATATATTTTAAATAGACAAATAACATTAAAATATAAATATTAAGCACTTTTTATAATTGTATGCACATTTCTTATTTATCCCGGGTAAAAAAAATTATATTATGTCATTAATAATAATGTCTCAAGAAATCATGTTTATAAAAATTTTAATTAAAAAATAATACAAAACCATGAAATCTTCTAATATGTAATATTATTTTTATAATATATTACATAAATATTTATAATTTAACATACTATTTTGATTTTTAAATTATACAGTCTTACTTTTTCTTTCTCTTATCTTGTGCATAGCAGCGGTACTGCACTAATTTATTAATAAATCAATTCAATTAATTTATACTAATATGAATACAAATCATCACCAAAATTATATTATTATAATTTCCACCTTGTAATTAAAATCGTGGTAATAGTAAGTTTTTAAATTATATAATTTTAGTAGATACATTTATGATTATTATACATAAATTTTTATCTTATAAAAATAATTTTATAAATTATGGAATAAAAGTACAACCAAAATTGTATTTATCATAATTTTCACTTTCCAATCGATAATACTGATATGACATTAAGGGACACGTATATAATTATTAAAAAGTAAATTTTATCTTATAGAAAATAAATATATTAATAAACTTTAAAGCATAAAAATAAAACATAAAATAAAACATTTAAATATACTGTGTGTATAAATATGACATCACCAATTATATTATAAATACTTCATGAAATTAGAGTGTACATATTACGTGTAAATATGATGCTTTTTTACTTTAATGAACAAAATCATTTTAAAATAATATTTCTAATTTAATACCAACATCTCTTAATCTTTCATATGAAAAATCACAATAATAAATTAAAAGTCCAATAAATTTGTTTAGTAGTTATTTATAATAATTATCTTTTAATATTTAATTTGATAATTATTGACTTAAACAATAATTAGTAATTTCAAAAATTAATAGACAATAGAAGGAGTTTAATTATATTTTTATTTTTTACAAACTGAGTTCAAATTGAAAACATTTACATAAATTTCAAAAAATATACATAATTATTTAAATTAAACATTTATATTCTTCTGTCTAAAAATTCAATTCTATAACTAAAGACAAATTTCTAGAATAAAAATTCATTTTAATTGACAAGTAATATAATTATAATAAATTAAAAGTTAAACATATTTACCTGATAATTAATTTTTATTATTATCAACCTCTTTAATATTAAATTTGATAAATAAATTTGGTATTAATTACCTTTTTAAACAATAATTCAATATTTCTAATTTGAAAAATATTAAGGGATATTAGTAAAAAATATAGTTCAACTTTTATTTAATTTATAATATTTTGTATTTGAATAAATTTTTGTGAATTTTGAAAAGTTAACACATCTATTTAAAAATTACTTTCATTTTTAATTTATAAATATATATTAGCACAAAAAGACATTTTACTTTTTTTATATAAAAATAAATGCGCATGTTTATTTTTACAAAAATTTACATTCATTTATATAAAAAATAAATGTGTATGTTTATTTTTTTCAAAAATTTACATTCATTTTTATAATAAATATTTATTCAATTATTCATCCATTCCATTAGATTTTTGTAAAATAAAAGTTCCTCCGAATTTATAATAAACATCAATTTTCAAACATAATAATTTAATAATTAAATCTAATAATTATTATATCATCAACTAATAATTTATTGCTAACAGTTTTAGAAGATTAATTGATGACATTTAAAAGATTTAATTATGATGATGTAATTTAAATTATATTAATTTCAAATTTATCAAAGAGATATAAGGATAACTAAATGTGTAATATATATTTTTAGATACATTTTAAGCGTAGTGTAGATTTTTTTTAACAATAATAAATGATATATATGAAAAATTTTGAGTGTATATAACCTACAAGTAACATTTCTGAATATATAGTAGTTCACATTTGAGTTGTATTGGTATTAGTGTTTAAAATATTTAAGATTTATATAGTTTTCTTCTCTTTATCTTTTTGGTTTGTCTTTTAATAAGCTCATCGCTTCATTTCTTATTTTTTGATTTTATTTTTAATCAATTGTATATCAATTATTAAGATGGTACAATGATTCAATCATCTTAGTGATATTCATTCTACAATGTCTAATTGGAGAATTAAAGCATGACCAATTCATGTGTAGAATAAGACCTATTCTTATTAGGCAGCTTGAAAATAGTGTTTTCAGATACATATGTAATTATATTTGTATTTGTTTCAGCTCCATTTTTTTTAGAAAAAAGTTTGGCTATAATTGTTATTGCTAGTATCATTTTAATATTTATATTTATTTTTCATGTTCATTTTTAAAAACAATTATTAATTCTTTGATTAATACATTAGTACCTTTCTATATAAAAATAAAAAATTTAATTGACAGATATTATCTCTATAATCAATAACAAATTAAAGATAATTATTTAACAAATAAATTTGACAATAATTACTTTTTAAAATAATAATTCATTTTTCCTCATATGGAAAAACTATTGCATATTATAAAAGAAAAACAGTGTAGGAGGATAAGGCTTAATATTATATTTTGATTTAGTCTATACTTTTTCAAATTCAATTAATTTATTTTAAAATTTTCGAAAAGGTTTGCACGTTTAGGAATAATATTTCATAATTCTAATATAATTAGTTAATGACATTTAAATAAATTAATTATGATTTTACCTGAATATTGCATTGAATAATTTTGAAAATGAAAAATTATTTTAACTTATTTTGAAACTTATTTCCTTCTTAAATAAAAAATTAATGTTAATAACTTTAAGAAATTAATGGCTAATATTAAAAGATATTTGTCATATTTGTTATTTAATTTATTATATTTTTAAAATTATAAATATAAATAATTATATATTTTTTAAATTAAAATTTGAATTTTAAAAATTTAAATGATAATCAATTACATGTTAATTGTTATTTTAAACTTTCAAATATGTAATTACATATATTCTATTTAGACAAAAATATTTCTCATTGATCATGATAAATATCTATCTAATTTAACTGAATTCATAGAGATATAAATTCTGGAGCTTAATTATTACAGTTAATATAAATTAGTGCAAGCTTCATAACCCAATGAAAAATGTCGAAAACGGTGCTCTGAATTTAACTACAACATTTCCGGCTAATGGGAATATCAGAAAACTATTGCCTAAAGTATTAAAAATGTTGCCTAACGAATATGCAGCGTTTTTTAAGTGTTGTGTTATTGAACGTTGCCTAATCTTTTAAGCAATGAATTTTTTTTTTAATTTTTTACAACACTTTTTAAAAATCATTGTCTATTCTTATACTAAGCAATGAGTTTCACCTTTAACAATGCTTTTTCACCATTATTTATTGTCTATCCTATAATATAGGCAAGGGTATTATCTTTATATTTAACAAGTTTTTTCCCTATTCTACATTATAGACAACGGTTTTACCTCCTATTTATAATATAGGCAACGGTTTCGTATTTACCTACTGGTCGCTGCCCAGGTTTAAGCTGCGGTTTCCATTATGTGCTGAGGTTCAGCAGCAGGACATCGGTGCGGCGGTGTCCACTATGTTTCCAGAATTTTTATTTTAAAAAAAAAAATTTGCAGCAGTTTCTATGTTTTTCTAATCTTTTAAAAAAATTAGCAGTGGTTCATAACCACCGCTAGACCTAACAAATAATTTTTTTTTTAAAAAAAAATAATGGCTGCAACATACCTGTTAAGGCTTTTTTATTGTCCACTTTTCGCATATCAAACAGCACAACAATACTTTTTAAACCAAAAATCAAGCTAACAAAATTAAGGATAAAGCAAACTAACGTCTATGATGATAGACAATCAAGGTAATTGAAAATGTTATACATATATAACAAAATGAAAGTAGGCAAGTTCTGCTCCCAAGTAGCAGCATAAGATTGAATTGCAGATATTAACCAGAATCGCAATGTAATCCTTCCACACATGGCAGTGCAGCCAAAAGCCAATGATTCAAACTGCAATGCAATTTTAACTGTTGATTGTCATTATTTTCCTTTAAAGGTTAAAATAACCCAGAAGTTGGAGACACATATTGTACAAGCAAGTGCATCACGTCCTGTAACACGATTATATATATTTACCACCATCAAACAGTTATAAACAAAGGAAAAACAATGGAAAGAAACACATAATACAGGTAAATTACCATGATCAAATAGTCCCCCCCCCCCCCGGTGGACTTGAAGAATTTGTTTGTCTAGCTTGCTTCCCATCAATAACATCAAATGTCTAGCAATTAACTGTTCGAACACTTAATAGCCTTTGGATCTTCATTATGTACGAGATTCTAAATTCCATCAACAGTAGATAAATGCCTTTTCTTATTTCGGTACACAATTCAGCATGAATTTTTCGGGATAATAAATATTTCCCTGTAAAAAGTTTAAAATGGAAGTAAATCAAAGTTAAAACTCTAATTATTGATTTATTTAGATATAAATAATTATTCTCTTATTATTATTCTGATTATTTTAAATTCTTTATATAGCACAAAATTTTATGACATATTTTTCCATAAAATAGTTTATGACACATCAGTTTTGTATTTATAATTACTAACATGAATTAGAAACTCCCCAATTTTATTTACAATTATTGCCTTTATTTAATTACCCAATTTTGGCTTTAACCTTTTTTTTAATTTAATTTTTGTAGCCCCAAAAATTATTCAAATCATTTATTATAAATATGAAAAATGTAATTGGTGTTTGACTAAAATTTTTCAATTTTCAAAATTATCGATCCAAATAAATTTAGGGACAGAATTCACAGTTCAAATTTTATATCTCATTTATTTATTCTGACATATTAATTGTTCATTTTTTATGGTTATATATTTGTCTTCTTTTATCATTCCTTCCATTTCCATATATAATCCTCACACTTGCTTATTTTCATATATCATTTTCTCACTTTTCTGTTTCCAGTTTATATAGATGATTCAAATTGAGGCATAGACTCTAAATCATCTCAAAAAGTATCAATGGGCTAAAATTATGGTATATGATTTCTTTCTTTTTCTTTTTTTTTATTTGATTCCAATATATTAGAAAATACAATAAAATTTTACTAAATGAAGAATATACCTATATGGACTGCACACAAATAGTAATGAATCTCATATATCATATGCAAAATAAATTTTCTATACTCTAATAATGATTATATTTTAGAGCAATTGCTTTTAGGATTTAATGTAATTGTAATGCAATAATTTCTATTTGATTTTGGAATTTATTTATAAGGTTAAATTTATATATTAATGGTTAAAATTCGTCAAAAGTGAGTATAATATTTCAAAATTATATATTTTTTTGGTAAATTTCTTAGCACAAGCACATGTTTCTAGGAATTATTAGATAAAAGTTCATTGCGAAAAAAAAATTAATCATTAATATTATAAGTTTAAATAAGATATCGCTCAAAATTTTAAGTTATTTTAGGATATGTCCTAAATTATATAGTTCATATAGATTAACACTGTTTTTACATCTTTCTCTAGACAAAGGAGTAAACTATGGTGCGCCCCTAAAAAAAGTGATACACTAGTGCATTAGAAGATCGACTAAGATTTGTTGAGTTGATGAAAATGAAAAAGAAACCTGAAGCATAAAAATTATGATATGACCCTAATAAATCAATAAATTATAAATAAGGAATTGGGTCTCGTTAACTCAGTAGTAGAGTTTATGCGAAGAAGTAGAATTTAAGAACTGAGAACCACAGTTTTTGATCGTGTAGTTGTGACTTGGAAAGCTTACCGGCGAAGCCGACGACATGACCTTAGCGGGATGAAGGGCGTATGGACGCCATAGATATCGGCGGGAGGCTGTCAAAAGTTTGCACCATAAGAATTATTGCAACTTGGAAGACAGATAATAATTGTTTAGATCATGGTAGTGGCATTATTTCATAACTTTTGGGTGGGAATCGGTTATTTAGAATGGTGTTTGAACAAATAGTGCAAGAAATGTGACAAATGCTTAGATCGTGTAATCGATAGTTAATGTAGTTGTCGATGTAATGTTAATCGACGTTCTTTTTTTTTTTTAAATTATTGTTTCTTTTCTCCCATTGGACTTTTAGTATTACTTGTCCGATTTTCTTGGAATTAAACATTAATTATCTTCACAAAAATAAATTATATAAACGAAGAAATATGAGCCTCTATTTTAAAATGTTGTCAATGTCGAGTTATGGCAAACGGAGCACAGATATTGATTGTCTGATTTGTCTAATCACTTGGTAAAATTAATACCGGATGGCATGAAAATCATCAATTACATGCAATTACTGGCTGGATCTTCAGATAAGATGTCATCTGCTGGTGGTTTCTCATTCAAATTCAGTAATTAGAAGGTAAAGGTGATACTCATTCCATGCTTATAAAGGTTAATTTGAGGAATGATGTTAATAAGAATTTTGTAAAAACTGATATTCAGTTAATATAGCATATATGAATTTATATTTTTTCTAATGTCTATGTTTATCAGATTTTTAGCCTATAAATAATCTTGTGTAGCACAAGATGTTATATTGTTTATTCCTTGTCTGCTTTATTAAAAGGATTTCTTTCCATGCTTATTAGGATACTAAGCAAACAGCTTGAAAAGATCGTACTGATGATGAGGAAGAAACATGAAAATTATTTTGGGTTTTTCCTATAACGGAGGTACGAAATAATCCTTCATGCTTCGCCACATTTATGCCCTTGTAATGAATTTTTTAAGCCATTCAGTGGAATTGAAGGTAAGAAACTAAACTGAATGTCTTATATTGGGAAGCATAAATACTAAAACAAATGAACATGGAAAATTACAAATTGCATTTGTTTTATCTGGAGCTTATTAAGAAAATCAAGTGGAATGAATTGCCAAAGAATGAATATTCATGCAAGAATGAACCAACTCCAACCTCCTCAAAAGGCTCTGGTAAAGGCTACCACCGTACAAACACAGCTCCCACTACTATTCCGCATTCAGTTAGATCAAGATGGATAGCAAATTTCATGATAGAGGTATGATTCCTATGTTTCGTCTGCTTACCGTAGAGTACCAACAGCAGGTTACAGATAGCTTGATACAAGCTATTCTTGGTTTGATACATGATTCCTTGCTCTTATGTGATGCATATTTCCACTTCATCTCGTGTATAGTTGCTGCAAAACCTATTAGTTCTTTGTATCTCCAATATATTTTGTAAAGTTCATTTTTTACTTTTTCACAAATGATCACGATTACTAGCCCACTCAAACATTCCCAATTATATAGCAGTGGAGAGACTCATACAATAAATAGACCACAATTGTTAGATAATGTTTAAGTCAAAGAGGTAATAGGTTATAGGCGATCCTCTAGTTTGAGGTTTTTATGACAGCATAGGCTGACTGTTTCTTTTTAGGACAAATTACATTCATCTCCCATGAGGTTTAACCTAATTATATTCACATTCATTCTATATTTAGAAATATGCTCTAACTTCCTGTACACTGACCTTCTCTTTATTTCAAGCACACACTTACCTCCTTGGTCTAAAAAATTTATAAAGGTATGTATAAATCTGAAAATAGATCGAATTTAAATGTAATGAGGTTAAACCTTGAATCAGGTAGGTGTAATTTACCCTTGTTTTGTATAATGTAGACACTTTTTGCTAATTCTTCAATGCCATGCCTTAACTCATACGCTTTAGCAAGATTTCTGAAGTTTGCAAGCCATTTGATTTATTTTTTTTATATGAAATCACATCAGCACTTTTACTTGCAAATATGTATTAAAGAGGGTGATACAAATAATAACCATAAATTTCTAGGTGGCTAATTTGATTATTTATTCTTACTCTGCGGGACGGCCTCCTCTATTTTCCTTCAAAGATTTCCTCCAAACTTGAGAAACACATTGTGATGGCAAAGGAAGCAAGTTTACCTTACTGAAACTTTGTTACTGTATGAAGTGGTTTTAGTGTATGGTATGGTCATGGGAAGAATGTGTTTGAATGCCTGTTCCACCTGTAAAATTTTGTTCGCCCTTACACTTCGTGAGGTATGAGCTTTACGAGAGTGGCTATGTAGAGGATTGCAATTGGTTCCAAATTGGAAGGGGACAAGGATTTCTATCTGGATCAGTTAATAGGATGTGTCACCATCAATTGTCACTGTTATAGTATTCCTAATTTAGATTATTTTCAATCCACTGTGAGGTTTTTAATAGATAACACAGTCGTTTTCTTATTCTGACATTTTATGTACATTCCACCTGCATATTTAGATTTACGTTTTCCTGATGACGAGGAAAGATTGAAACAAGTTTAATAGTGGTGGCCATTGGTAGACCCTAATATTTCAATGCTATTTCTACTGCTGAATATATTTAATGTAAAATTGTATCAGTCATGACTCATGATGGATCTATTCCTGCATTTGCTTTCTCTTTCTTGTAATGTTAATCTTTCTATATTTCTATAAGACGAACAAGGCATTGTAATCCGATCCAGCACTCAACTATTTGTTTTGCTTTTCAGTATTCAACTAAGATATTTTTCATCATGCAATGTAGCTCGTAAGTGACATTCTGATTGTTTCCATGTTTAATTTTTGCCTATATTTAAAACTTAACGTTGAATATTGATAGCAATGTAGCTCGCAAGTGACATTCTGATTGTTTCCATGTTTAATTTTTGCCTATATTTAAAACTTAACGTTGAATATTGATAGCAAGAAATTGGATCAAGTGGAAGTTAAAATTATATATCTATGTATCAGGCAACTCCACAAGTTCATCAACAGAAATATGAAATCCACTAAATGTGAAGAGAGGGGATTTGATTATTAGCCTTTGCCTTTTCACAAATCACTTTGGTTTGCCATATGCCTATGCTATAAATTTTTAAACTATGTAATGGAATTGGTCACTTGTCTTCTGTTAAGGCACAATATCTTTCCCGTAAGGAACTATTGCCATTTACAGAAGCACACTAGTTGTGTTCATTTATCTCAATAATGGAGATTTACTTCTATTGGAACAAGAGATGCATAGAGGGATGCTTATAGGAATTTTCTTATGTATTCTCATGCATATTAATAGTTTCTTATAACCTAAATCATTATTTGTAGACGCCTAACAAGGAGTACCCCAAGTCATGGGGCAAACATGTACGGTCATAGTATGTACATGGCTGCTTTCTTTCTTAGTGCTACACGGTCTCAGGTGCTTTAATTACTGCAAAGTTTGTGAAGCGATTTTATTTTACTTTCAAAAGGTTAGTTAACAGCAGTCATATCATGGATACAGTCATTAACATTACTCTCCTAGCATTTTCAAACCCACAAACAAAGAAAGTGTATTTACACATCGATAGAATTTATCACTAATTTTCTCTAGATTGCTTTTTCTATGCAGAGTTTCAATCCTTTTACTTATCCAGATTAGGATACTTGTAGAACTATAGTTACCACCAAAATTTTTTCTTGGTAGTGCTCAAGAATGTCTTGGATCAATGACATGAACCATTACTCATATACAAAACATGCGAAATGAAGCAATAGATGATTTTGCAAATTCAATGATACAATTTTTGTGATGTTAGATAAAGCATAGCTTTCTGCACCAATTGTAGCTCATAGCCTCTTATAATCAACCTTGTTTGACTGCAAAGAAAAAAGGCTAAATAATCTTAGTTTTTTTAGAAGTAACTAATGCGAAAAGAAGCAGATGCTATATCTACATGAGGAATAATGTTCAATTAGATTTAGACAAAAAATAAGCCGATCACAATTTTCAAGGGCTGAAGAAATAATTGCAGCTGGAATCATTAAGAACTCGAACTTCACCACATAGCCAAAGGCTGAATTAGCATCGCAGATCCAAATAGAGTTTGACTACCTCATTAGTTCTACAATTCTATCATAATTAAGAAAGTAATGTCATGTAATAAAACAGTACCTTGATAAGCATGTCTGTAGGAAGCCACGCTGGAGCAGTGGGAATCCCAACCCATGCATCCTATTGAATAACTAAACACCTTGATCAGAACTAAAATAGCAAGACTTGCGTAATTTTGTCAAAGTTTTAACATATTACATAATGTGGTGTGCCATTTGGATCTTAAGTCTAGCTTTGCCTTTGCCTGATCAACATCATTACAAAGGAAACAGCAAATCCATGCATAATTTTGAATCCCTTTTGTAGTAGCAGCATGTTGTTGCATTTGTTAGAATGATGTGTTAAGGGTTCACAACTCTATCTAAACCAAGGCAAGAAACAAACTTCAGTAGTGATCTCTTCAAACATAAATTAGCAAACGATTATAAAAGCTTAGTGAGTTGGGGAAGTATCTATGTGATAATTGGCTTGATCAATCTGGAACTTATCATGCGTTTAAATGATACTTTAATCATAAGAACCAATAATTGTGGCATATTTATAAACAAAAAATATAAATGTGTAATTTGCCAACTAACCTGCATGCAATACCAAATTTCACTACCTAACGTATCAGTCTAATGCTACATGTAAGCAAGCTCAAGGGGTATGAATTGATTAGTTTCACACATTACTTATTCAAAAAACCACCCTAAACTAAGTGAAGACCAGAGATCCACTCCCACATTGCCTCAAATGCCAAGTCCAAAGGTATGATAACATCCTAACCCACACATTCATCTACATTTTAAAGAACTTGGTGTAAATTCAGTATCCCCTATAGACCATGCCATTTTTAACTAATCTGCTTATTCTTTTTCATTAACTGCATAGGTATAAGCAAAAAATTCCTAAAACGAACCAATGTTGGTTTTCCTATATGAACATGTATTTCACCAAGTGAGCAAATGAACTTTAAATCAAATATGAAAAAAATCCATTATTCACTTAATTTGTTGAGTTTTTCATGTGGATGCAATTTTTGGAATGAAGGCTTTTCTATATGAATATGTACCAACTTAAGGGAGGTAATCTATCCCTAAACCATACATTTTATTTCATTCAAATGCATACCAAATCCTGAACCCTATTCCAAACAAATACAAAATGATTTCCATTACCAATTTTAGTGAAATCTTTGTGGCACATACATATTAGTGGCATTCATTCTCCAATAACATTATTCTTTGACCAAACTTTATGCTCCTTGTTCTCGCCTTATATCTTCATACTCTACTCCATTGCACATCAATTTTTTTCCAATCAAAGCTTGACATACCATAACTCCCACCTTGATGCCTACCTTAACTTAGAGCCCTTTATATCTTACATTCAATGCTATCGGCGATTAAGTCCCTAAAGTTCTTTTATGATGAATTTCTTAATCTACTCATTAATTTTTAGTTCAAATACATTACCTCATTAGTTAGCTACTGCACTTTTCAAAGCCCAACTCATCTAAACATACATAGCCATGGTTGATGAAATAACCAAAAAAAAATGGAAAAAATTGTCATTACTAGGGATTGATAATTGTTACTGTCAATCATTGCTAACACACATCCTTAATGATCATTGTCCTTATTCATGGATCTTCACTTCTTCTAAAGTAGTTGATGTTTGTGCCTTCTACAGCTTCCATCATTGCTTTCATCTTATGGTACATGATGGGTTGCAGCCCAAATGCAAGAAAATTCCAACCCATAAGCTACAATTGCTTGACTTTCATACAATTACCACTAGTTTAGGTGCTACGACACAATTAACCATTTTTGTCTAAGCTAGCACTGCTAATCTCTTCCTGTTCACCCCATGATTGCATCATAGCCGTTACTGTCATGGTGCACTGGTGCACTACTAATTTAGTGGTACACCAAAGTCTGTCCTGTAGACAAACTCTACTTTCTTATCATATGATTATAGCAATTTCATGCTTTGACCATAAAAATCCTTCTTTAATCGATAGTATGGAGATGACACTTTTAAGAGGTAAGTAGCTATATTTACTTCAACTTCATTTTATTATTGATAAAAATTTGATTATACCTTTTTTGCTAATGTTTTAAGTGTTTTTCTAATATTTGTAATTGGGTGGTAGGTACAAACATCTTTTGGGTGGTCTTTATTCTATAAGTTTTAAATATTCTTAAAGGAAGAAAGTAGTGATAAAGAATCTCACAATTCGTTAAGATAATGGATCCAATATCACAAACAAAATTTAAATATAGTATGTATATAGATATGGAATTGTTGTTATATTATAAATATTTCATACGATCAAATTAAAATATATTATACATATACATGTTACGTGCAAATATGACATTGAAAATCACTTTAAAATAATATTTTTAATTTAATATCACCATCTCCTACTCTCTCATGGAATATCACAATAATAAATAAAAATCTTAATATATTTATTTAATA
This sequence comes from Sindora glabra, assembly GCA_020226215.1. NCBI lineage: Eukaryota > Viridiplantae > Streptophyta > Magnoliopsida > Fabales > Fabaceae > Sindora > Sindora glabra. Next base: position 49,198,485 of record CM035228.1, on the reverse strand, counting down.
AAAATTCCTTAAATATTAAATTTAAGGATTAAATTTAACAATTATTGATTCTTAAACAATAATTAGTAATTCAAAAAATTAATAAATATAATCAAAGGAATATAATAATATTTTTATTTATTTTATAGCATTATCCAATTGAATAAATTTCAAAAAATTTATATGGATAATTAAATTAAACATTCATTATATTCTTTATTATAAAAAATAAATATTCAATTAATTAGCAAGTTCTAAAATAAAATTTCATTTTAAATTTATAAAGAATATCATTATAACAAATATAAATTCAAATATATTTACATAATAATCAAAATTGATTATTATTATCCTCTTTAATATTGAATTTGAGAATAAAATTTGGTAATAGTTGCCTTTTTAAACAATAATCCAATGATTCTTATTTACAAAAATTAATGGACAGTATTAAAAAAATTAATTATATTTTGTATAATTGATAATATTTTCTCATTGAGTATATTATAGTGAATCTAAAAAAGCTAGCATGTTTATTTTAAAACATTTCACTTTAATTTTTTATAAAAAGATAATTTGACATGGTTGAAAAAAGATATTTTACTTTAAATTTATGCAAAAAATAAAATTTAATTTAATTTTTAAATAAATACATTTATTTTTCTAAAAAATTCAATTCTTCCTTGATTGAATTAATTTTTCTAAATAATAATTTATTTTAACTCATAATGAATATAACTATGGTAAATAGTTATTTATTAATGATTAGGACTCATATTTATTACATTCTCAAATAATAATTTATTTTTAATAATTTTTAATTTACAATATTTAAGAGAGTTAATTGTGATTTTAATTTAAATTACAAATAATATGATATAAATATTATTAAAACTATATTTATTATAATTCTCATTTTATTATTAAAAACTCTTGAGATACACACACATACACACACACACTTATACATAATGGTTAAAAAGTATTTTAAAAATTAATGACAATAGTTATAAAAACTTATCATTACTATTATTTAATTCATGGTATTTTCAAATTTAATCAAGTAAATTCATTATAAATTGATATATAACATTTACATTTTAAAAAATTTTGTGAACCTAAACTTATTCTTTTAATTTCAAAAAAATAATGTTAATTTTTCTAAAATAAAATTGTATTTTCTTTAGTAAATATATTAATATCTTCCCAAAGAAAATTGAAAATATTATTTTACAAAGATTATCAATATAGTTAATAATAAGTCAAACACACTTATCTAAAAGTTAAATTTCATAATTATCACTATCTTACATAATAATTCAATGTTTGTAATATAAAATGTTAATGCAACAGACACTAGATATCACTTAAATTAATGGATCTTGTCCGTTAAAATTATTTATTCGCATTAAATAATTTCAATCAAATTAAATTATTTTAAGTTTATTTTAACATTTAAATTACTTATTATATTTGATAGACTGGAATGCACAATGGAATACAAAACTTTTTAGAGGCACAGATCATACTACTTGAGAAAAGGGTCTAACCTATTAAAGTTATATAGTAGTATAATATGTTTTTTTGTTCAAATTAAATCACTTCAAGTTTTATGTTAATATTTGAATTACTCACTGTATTTAATATGCCTCAATGCATAAGAAAATATAAAACCTTAATTGGGAGACATCAAATATTGTCTGAGTCAAAAAGCTCTAGTCTATTAAAGCTATTTAGTAGTATAAGATACTTTTTGATCAACTTAAATCATTTCAAACTCTATGTTAACATTTGAATTACTTACTACATTTAATAGACATAATTTTATAATTATATTCTTCTATTAATATGATAATATGATTATAAGAAATAAAAATTTTCATACAAGAGTATTTATATATTATCAAAATATGTATGATGTTAATATATTATAAAATTTTAAATTAATATAGAATAAGCAATTAATAATTTTTTAAATATTTGCTATATATTTTCTTAGAATTTTATAATTCATATAAAATTTGATTAATTTTAAATATGAACTTCCCCGTATATTGCACGGGAAAAAATGCTAGTTAATGAACAAAAAGGCCTCCAATTTTAGCATTAAAATTAAATAAGCAATATAATTTGAAGGGTTATATATGTTTTAGTGCAAATTAAAAAAAAATGCTTGCACGCGTTCTTGCAATTTTTTAAAATTTGTTATTCTTTTATGATTTTGTTACAACTTGTTACAAGTGAAATCCATGTACAAAATCGTTACTTGTAAAAAAATTTATATATAAAATCATAACTTTTATGTTAAATATACATAAATAATTGTAAAATTTTCGACTAAAAACCAAAATCTATGTGGCCATGAAAAATGGATTCCATGTTAGGCGAATCAAACCAACAAATCTAAAAAATATATTTTTAAAAGTAATTTATATATTGCATATATTTTAATTATGATATTTAGCATAAAGATCTTGAATTCAATCTCTACTTTCGATATAACATATCTTATGCAAAATAGTGTGAAAATATAGCTTATCAAACGCCACGTAGTCTCAAAAACAAATATATTAAAAAATGTTTTAAAACCGATTTGAGGAAATTGCAACTTGAATTTTGTTATTATTATTGCATGCCATTTTGTAAATAAATGCTGTCTTACTTCCAAAGTAAGGGGTTGTTCCTTACTTTAGAAAAAGAGATAGATACAATGTAGTGTGGTGTACCCATTTTAGAGAGATAGACACAATCCCCATTTTGTATCTTCCATCACGAATCCACTCAACTTTCGTGTTCCTCTTTCCTATCACCTGGAATATGGGTACACTATATTCCAAGTTATCATAGAAACAAGAGTACGTGCTTATTTGTACAATGTATGCTTGCAAAAGTCCACAGAAACCCTAATTTAAAAGTCATTCTATGACGATGCCATTGTTGGGGGGGGGGGGGGAATGCACGTTGTTTCGGCCCTATGCACATATCCATCTATATTATGACCATTCAAAAGTTCAGCAGTTGGTAATTATAAATTTATAATTTTCTTTTTAATTTCTTTAATTTACCAAAATTTAAATTGTTCTTTTTTCGTCAAACATCAATTAGATATACATCTTCTATGCTCCTTCTTCAAGTAATATTATGCAGAGCTCGACCTATTAATAAGTTGGATGTTTCCACTGTTATACTATCTTTAATACATTAGAATTTATAATTTTAATTTTAATTCATTTACTTTAGAATTAAAAAAAAATCTAATAATAAAAATACTTAATTTTATAAGAGTTCAAACTTTTTGTAGCATTATTATAAAATATATCACTTAAGATGAGTTTAAATCTAAATCTAAAAGTTACTTAGATCATATGGATAATGCTAGATACGTATTTAAAATTAACGGTTCACATGCGATTGACACTTTAACTGTCCAAAAAGTTAACAAAACTTTTTATTTAATTAGGGTGTATTTGATAATGCTAAAATATTTAATATTAAAATCAAACACTAAAGTTTAAGTGTTAAATTTGATAAGTACTAGATGTATAATGTATAAATATTTTCTCTTTTTAAACACTAAATTTAATTAATAGTTTAAGAATATTATCATAATATATAAAAAATTTGTATAATTTTAAAGCTATCCTTAATTACGATATTTAAAATTCCATGCACCAGATTGTTAAATTGATGTAATATATATTATATATTTAATCACTACCCAAAAAATAAAAATAAACATTTGATATATTTATCTAATACAATCTAATTAAAAATATGAGTAATCGTTGAATGTATTTAATTAAGTAATTACCGTTGAATGAATTTAACAAATTTGTTCTTAATTTGATATATATACTCTTTACAAATCAAACAAACAAAACTCAATTTCCAATATGAATTTATAGTTAAAGCAGCATTTTTAATCACACCTTATGACGCAAACCACATTGGATGTGGGACAACAAGCTTCATCCCATTATTTATTGTATAGTTCACTAACTCTCACTTCTCCCACTTGCCTATAACTACTTAAACTCGGATCTCTGTTTCCATACTTCACCATTCACATTCAAAGCCTCTCTTTTGATTAAGATGAAGAAGGATAAGCTTATCAAATGCTGCTATTGGGAATTCTCAAAATGAATAAGGATGAATCCTAGTCTTCTTAAATTCTCATTATGGCACCATTTTCACATATGGGTTTCAAGGCCTCAAATAACTAAAGATGTCCTAAAAGGCCATTTGGCTGTGTATGCTGGGGAAGAATGCAAGATATTTGTCATCAAGGTAACTCTTTCTCAATCACTCAATCTTCAAGGCATTGCTTGATAATGTTGAGGAAGTGTTTGGATTCCCCAATAGCTGTAAACTCCACATTCCTCGCAATGAGAGCATTCTCCTCAGCATTCTTCATAGTATCGATTTAGCCAAAGATCAAAGGCTCTTACCATGTTTTTAATGTTATATTTGTTAGTAAAAATAGCTATGCAGTCTAAAGTATAACATAGTTAAATTGTTCATAAGGAATTATTTGAGCCTCTTGTGCAGAACTTGAACTAACAATTCCTTTAGGATTCAATAAACTCATCTTCCCTAAACTTTTACAAGTAGGACAAGATGTAGACAACAGGAAAATGAAACTCAATAAGTAGGAAAAGAGTGTTTTTAGAGAAAGTTATTATTGATATGTGTGTTTTTTAAAATGAGAGGAATAGTATATTATTTATAGACCGAGAAATATAGGCATTGAAAATATAGCTGTTAGGAAATTAATGTTCAAATAACCATTGGAAATAAATGTTAAAATAATTGTTGAGAAATAAATATTTAAATAAATATGTTAACATTTTAGATTTTACCATAGCCATACTCTAGTTTTGCAAAAAAATAAACTTACACCTAGTCTTACATGTTATTCACTCACAAGGGACCATTTTCTTCTCTTGTCACTTTACATAAAAAAATGTTTCATATAAGCCTTCTCTTAAGGCCAAACTCACTTGATGTGAGACTTAATCTTTTGAACTACTACTCAATGTACAACAATCCCCCACATATTTCAAAAAACTTATTAAAAAAATGAAGAAATAGGTAAAGAATCTTTATTAGGTTCTCAAATAAATGTAAATTATTGATTTGGTATCTTTATAGAATATAAACTAAATTTAGAAAGAGAAAGACATAATTTACAGAATTACTAGTGAAATATTTAGTTTTTATGAACTAATAATCTCTTGTTATAAAATAGTGATTTCACCAGTCAATTCACATTTGTAAATCATTTTTCTATGTAATACGGTTTTGCGCTAATTGGCCATGTAGGTGCTTAATAGTTCTAGACATCTTGCTAGTATCTTATAGGAGTCGCCCTACTCCATACTCATATAGGTGAATTCATCAAGTGTACATTGGAATTAAATACACCACCTATAAGGGCTATGGAATTCATTAAGAGTTAAGCTCATCCTCATATGTAATTTGCAGTTTTAAAGCGCTAATAAGATGTAACATAGGAAGGACATAAAAGATTAATTCTAGTGGTTTGAAAACTAACATTGACTTGTTATTACCCATATGAACCTACTTCATGGGTTGCTAATCACATAAGTTAGGTTATTATCAACTTTTATTTCTTAAAATGACATTAGTCCCATTCCTTTTAATGTTTCAATTATTTGATTTCTACCTAAAGGTTTTGTCAAATGATCAGCCATGCTTTTTGGCTTCATATAATCTATGAAAATCATTCCATCTTTAAGTAATTGCTTCACAATATTATGTCTTAATTTAATATATCGATTTTTGCCATTGAAAGCTTTATTCTTTGCAATGGCTATTGCTGATTAGCAATCATAATGTATAAATACCGAAGGTTTTGGTTTTGCACCTAATAGTATATTAGATAATATTTTTTATCTACTCAACTTCACTTCCAACCATCTCAAGAGACATAAACTCAAACTCTATAGTGGATATAGCTATAATTGTTTGCTTGGATGATTTTCAAGCCACTACACCACTGTCAAGGGTAAATACAAAACTAGTAGTGGATTTTGTCTCATCTAAATTAGAGATCTAGTTAGCACTATTGTATCCTTCTAATATAGTAGAAAATTCATTTATACAAGATATCATAATTCATGGTACCTTTTAAGCATTTCATTATCAGATTCAAAAGATACTCTAATCTTAACTTTTTCCCAATAAAGATATAGAGATTAAATTTATTCTAAATTAGGCACATGCAAAACATCACTTAAAGATAGGATCTTGATGCGAGTTTCAAAAGTATTTTACCTTTTTAAAGAACTTTTGCAATTCTTGAATTTCCAAGGAAAACTAGATCTTCTCCATCTCTTATTAGTGAGTAAGAGGTAAACACTTCTCTACTAGCATAGATGTGTCTCGTAGTGCTTTAGTTTACAACCCAATCTTTCACATTAGCCACAATATTTGCTTGAGAAACGACTGCCATAATTATGTCATCTTTATCATCTCCAACCAAATCCCATATTTGGGTGCATGATGTTTTGATTTACTACAAACATAATAATTTTCTAAATTTTCTCTAGTTGAGTATTAGCATCATAGGGAGTACAAACAGGCTTCTCTTTTAGATACCCAAAATTCTTAAGTTTTTTCTTTTTTCTTTTTTGTACATAATGTTGTTAATGTTAGTGTGTGTCCTAGAACCAATCATATAGATGATTGAAGTTATACACAATGTATTATATTTTATTTTAGGCAATTTAATTATTATATTTTATTTTTATAATTTTATTATTAATTATGCGCAATTTATAACTTAATATAATAATTATCCTTGGAATAGCTTCGCTATTCCTAAAATGCCCCTAGTCAAGTATTATTACGAAAAGGATAGTAATAATACATCGAAACTAGCATGTATAGTGACTGATGATTACGAATCATGGATATATGATATCAAGTCAATACATGAGTACATTGCTGGTGAATAATGTACTGGACTGACCCACTATGAGAATATTGCATGGATAGACATGTCATAAGTTATTCTCATATGATCACAAATACACATGAACCTTTGACCTGAAGTCACTACGGTTCCCTATATGAGGAATTACTCACTTTAATATTGTCTTATGTCACCTTTAATTAGGATGACAAGTAGGGCATTGATTGGGTGTGTCATAAATCATGCAGAGGGATGTGAGTGATGTAGATGGGATTTTATTACTCTTGTATAAAAGAGAAATATCCTTGGGCCCCTTGATTGAGTGAGACTTAGAAATGCATGGCCATGCTCAATTGAATTAATATGTGATATTAATTATTTATTTTAAGTCTACTCAGTATCAAGAAATATAAATTGAACATTGACGAGGATGACACATTCCATGCCTTTAGTTCAATTTGGATATTATTACAAAAGGGTTATGATGTAAAACGTTGATCATGTATTAGGTGAATGTCGAATCATAGACATTCTTACTACTTGAGTGGCAGTGATGTATTGCTAGATACCGCTTACTGTCTATGGCTCAATAAATGAGTTATTGTCAACGTAGTAAGAACCTACAGGGTCACACAAAAGGAGTAGGAATAAGACAATAATTAATTGGACTTTAATTGTATTAATATCTAATTAATTGGACTTATTTTCGTGCATATATATTATTAATAATAATAAATTCACGTTTTATATATATATATATATATATATATATATATATTATGTGATATTAAAGTAATATCAAATAATTATCTTATCAGATATTAGATAAATATATTATGAGATAATATTATTTTGATATTTGATAACTATATGCAATTATCTAATATTAAGATATTTATATTATGAGATAATATCATTATCTAATATTAGATAATTAATAAATAAGTCCTATCTCTCCCCATTATCTCTAGGATAAGGATAAGATGAGTTGTTAAGTGTGATTAGGATTTTGGAAGCATTATCCTAGTTGGACTAGGATTATGGCTTGCCTAAGTTCTATAAAAAGGGATTAGAGGGCAGCACTTTGATAATGACGCTAAAAAGCTTCCATATAAACCCTAAATCACTCAGAAAATAGCCAATCCTAATTCTTAGAGAGAAAAACGCATCCTAACAGATTCATAGTGTGTGAGAAATCGTTGTTCACTCCGTGTGGATACCGTAGAGATGCTGTACCTTCCAGCCGGCGTTTGATTCATCCGCTCTCAAGTTTTGATCAGTAGAAAACACGAGTGCCCAATAGGTAAAACCCTAATCATTGACTTATGCTTTTTGCATGGATCCTAGGTAGAATTCGGATCAAAATTTTGAAATTTCGCTGCATGTGATAATCCGAATTCCCTACAGTGGTATCAAAGCTTCTTGCAAAAATATAGTTTTGATTATGTGTTTTACCATCTTTGATGAATATTTATATGATAAATACATATCAAATCTATTTCGGTTTAAATCAGAAGTTACACGTTTTGACAAATGTTTATGTGATAAATTAATATCAAATTAGTTTCTGCCTAAACTAGATATATATGAGATATATGCAAACTCGTGTATGATTCTGATTTCGTAAATATATATATGATATATATGATTTGAATTTTGAATCAGATTATCAATTGATAAGATTAATTGTATGAATATGATCATGCATTTTTCTGCTTCATATATGCGTAATTCTGAGTTTTTCAAATGATAAACCCATGAATCTGTTCTAAATATGTGATGTTCTCTGCGTTTAATAGCATATAACCTAGTTAGCACAGAATTAATGTGATTAATAGCATATAACCTAGCGGGACCGCCGTGCTAACTCTGCGTAGTGTTCAAAAATTGTTTTGTTCTTAAGGCGTTGTTTTAAAACATGATTTTTTATGATGATAATGTTATCAAATATATATGTCAATCATCCTGCTTATCTTGGTTACATATATTTCTTAGCAATTATTACATATGATGCATGAATGTGTTGCATAGTATGGCCCTTGGAGTTTTAATGGATGGATTTTAAAATACGACCTGCGTGTCGTGTCTTCCTCTATTTCTCTAATGTATATTCTCTTCTCATCTCAATTCCCCCCGAATGTAACTCGGGGTTTCTGTTGTGAAATTGTAATTGCAATGGAGTATTCTTGGCTTGGAACAAGGAGAAACTAAGGAGCTATGGGACAAGAAGAAGCTAAGGAGTTAGTTAGGAATGTCATTATAAAATAGAATTTTGGGGCCATACTATGTGACATTTTGATTTCTTTATTATGTGATGATATTGATGAGCATGCATTTATTATGTGATAGAATGTGTTCTTACTATGTGATAGTTCTATTCATTGCATGATATATGATACACAGTAGTCTATTTTATTCATTTACTTTATATGATATATGAGATATGCTAGATATATTACATGAATAAATAGGCTAATTATGGTGAGATCTGATAATAATTAAGTTAAAATCCCTCATCTAAAATATTAAGTCAGTAATAATTAATGATGCCTTCCAATGTTTGACACTCATCAAGGCCTCGATCGACATAAGGTAGGTTTGCCAAAGCAAAGTGCCTCGTTTATCTTGGTGAGATGCAACTGGATAATAGTGATATCCGAATGTCAAATATTGGGTCCGACTTAACTAGGATATCTCAATAGGATTAAGACCTAGAGGCATAAAGTTAGGCTTTAGTTCATAAGATGGACTAGAACAAGTGTTGTTCACCCAACTATCCAAGAGTTGTATATGATACAATTGGCAAGTGTTGCTTACCTAAATAATTAAGTTTTAAGTGATTAGCCAAAGCTAACTTAAGGCTTGGTGAAATATGGATCTTGGCCCACTAGAAAACTTAAACAATATGACTTTCCGAATTAATAGTGAGGGCTATTAATTTGAATAAAATAGTGGGAGGTACATTTAATAAAAGACCTTATTAAATGTTTCAAATTTAATACTTACTTTGCATATTTCTGTCGTAGATAATCAATGGCTAATACATCAAATAACTTATCACTGTGATCGGTCCTTGAGAAGGACAAACTGAATGGAACAAACTTCCTGGACTGGTACAAGAATTTGAGGATAGTCCTCAAACATGAGCATAAAATGTATGTCCTAGAGGAACCTGTTCCTCAAGAACCTGAAGATACTGCCCCTCGAGCTCAAAAGGATGCTTATAAGAAGCATCATGATGACGCATTAGATGTCGGTTGTCTCATGCTGGCTACCATGGACTCTGAGCTTCAGAAGCAACATGAGAACATGGAAGCTTATGACATGCTTGAGCATCTTAAGAAGCTTTATGAAGGCCAAGCTCGGCATGAGAGATTTGAAGTGACAAAAGCCTTGTTTCAGTGCAAACTGGCAGAAGGAAACCCTGTTGATCCTCATGTACTTAAAATGATTGGGTATGTTAAGAACCTTGAGAGATTGGGTGCTCCACTAGGTCAAGAGTTGGCCACTGACTTAATTCTGCAATCGTTGCCACAGAGTTATGGTCAATTTATCATGAATTACAACATGAATGAAATTGACAAACCACTGCCAGAATTGTTAAGCATGTTAAGAACTGCTGAACGAAATTTGCAAAAGACTAAGCCTAATACCATAATGATGGTTCAAAAGGGCAAAGGAAAAAGAAAAGGCAAGGGCAAAAACAAGAAGGATTCCAAATCCAAAGGCAAGCCCAAGTCTAAATCCTCTGCACTGAAACCAAAAGGGGGTGTGGCTAAGGAAGGGACATGCTTCCATTGCGGTCAAACCGGACATTGGAAAAGAAACTGCAAGGTCTATTTGGAAGATCTGAAAAAGAAGAAGGGAAGTGAGACTTCCGCTTCAGGTATCAATGTTATAGAAATTAATGTTTCAACTTCTACATCTTGGGTATTAGATACCGGATACGGTTCTCACATTTGTACAAATGTGCAGGAACTACAAAGGAGTAGGACTCTAGCTAAAGGCGAAGTGGACTTACGAGTTGGCAATGGAGCAAGAGTTGCTGCACTAGCTGTAGGGACATATTATCTATCTTTACCTTCTGGTTTAGTAATAGAATTAGAGGATTGTTATTTTGTGCCTGCTATCAACAGGAATATTATTTCTGTTTCTTGTTTGGACAAGAAAGATTTTTCATTTATAATAAAGGATAAAAGTTGTTCAGTTTATTTAAATGAAATGTTTTACTGCAGTGCATAAATGTTCAATGGGCTCTATATTCTTGATCTTGAAATGCCTGTCTATAACATAAACACTAAGCGATTTAAATCAAATGATTTAAATCCAACCTATCTCTGGCATTGTCGTTTGGGCCATATAAATGAGAAACGCATATCCAAGCTTCATAAGGATGGATTCTTGGATTCATTTGATTTTGAATCATATGAAATATGCGAATCTTGTTTGTTAGGAAAAATGACTAAAACACCATTCACTGGACACAGTGAAAGGGCTAATGATCTATTGAGTCTCATACATACTGATGTATGTAGGCTTATTAGTTCACCTGCTAGAGGAGGTTTTCAGTATTTCATTACATTTACTGATGATTTCAGTAGATATGGATATGTGTATCTTATGAAACACAAATCAGAATCTTTTGAAAAGTTCAAGGAATTCAAGAATGAAGTGCAAAACCAACTTGGTAAAAGTATTAAAACACTTCGATCAGATCGAGGTGGAGAATACTTAAGCCAAGAATTTGATGACTATCTAAAGGAGTGTGGTATAGTATCACAACTCACTCCACCTGGAACGCCACAATGGAATGGTGTTTCAGAAAGGAGGAATCGTACTTTGTTAGACATAGTACGATCTATGATGAGTCATATAGATCTTCCAATCTCCTTTTGGGGGCATTCTCTAGAGACAACTGCTTTTACGCTCAACCGTGTTCCCTCTAAAACGGTTCAAAAGACTCCATATGAGATATGGACTGGGAAACGTCCTAGCTTGTCTTTTATGAAGATTTGGGGTTGCGAGGCCTATGTAAAACGTCAAGTTTCTGATAAGCTTGGACCCAAATCGGACAAGTGCTACTTTGTAAGGTATCCTAAGGAAACTAAGGGATACTATTTCTATAATCCTACTGAAGGCAAAGTGTTTGTCGCACGAACTGGTATTTTTCTGGAAAGAGAATTTATCTCTAAGAAAAACTGTGGGAGAAAAGTAGAAATCGAAGAAGTACGAGACCTACAAAGTAACACTGAACCTATAATAGAGCCTGGAAAAGAACCACAAGATGTTGTGGGTCAAGAACTAGCTCAAGTAACACAAAGCTCACGTAAGTCTAGTAGGATACGCCATGAGCTCGAGAGATATGGATTTCTTGTAACTCAAAATGGCAATATTTTGCTCATGGATCAAGATGAGCCTACAACTTACTAAGAAGCTATAAAAGGGCCAAACTCTGAGAAGTGGCTTGAGGCCATGAAATCTGAGATGGATTCCATGTATACTAACCAAGTATGGACTTTGGTTGATCCACCTGAAGGGGTAAAACCCATTGGGTGCAAATGGGTTTTCAAGAAGAAAATCGACATGGATGGTAACGTGCAAACCTTTAAGGGATAATTAGTCGCAAAAGGTTATAGGCAAGTTCATGGTATAGACTATGATGAGACCTATTCCCCAGTTGCCATTCTTAAATCCATTCGGATTTTGCTTGCTATTGCAGCTTTTTATGATTACGAAATCTGGCAGATGGATGTCAAAACTGCTTTTCTTAATGGAAAGCTCCTCGAGGATGTGTACATGACACAGCCTGAGGGTTTTGTCATTCCTGAAACTGTTGGAAAGGTATGTAAGCTACAATGATCCATTTATGGATTAAAGCAAGCTTCACGGAGTTGGAATCTTTGTTTTGATGAGGCAATCAAAGAATTTGGTTTCATCAAAAATGAAGATGAATCTTGTGTTTACAAAAGGGTTAGTGGGAGCACAATTATTTTCCTTGTATTATATGTGGATGACATATTACTCATCAGAAATGATATCCCTACACTACAAATAGTAAAGACTTGGTTAGGGAATTGTTTCTCTATGAAAGACTTAGGTGAAGCTGCCTATATACTAGGTATTAAAATCTATAGAGATAGATCAAGAAAATTGCTTGGCCTAAGTCAGAGTACATACATAGATAAAGTGTTAAAACGGTTTAACATGCAAGAATCTAAAAGAGGATTTTTGCCTATGTCGCATGGCATAAATTTGTCCAAAGCTCAGTGTCCTTCGACACAAGATGAGAAGGACCGCATGAATAAGATACCACATGCATCAGCAATTGGATCTATCATGTATGCCATGATATGTACTCGTCCTGATGTCTCGTATGCTTTAAGCATGACGAGCAGGTACTAGTCAAATCCAGGTGAACCTCACTGGACTGCCGTTAAGAATATCCTTAAGTACTTAAGAAGGACTAAGGATTCATTCTTAATTTATGGAGGAGAGGAAGAACTTGTTATAAAAGGTTACACTGATGCCAGTTTCCAATCCGACAAGGATGACTTTAGATCGCAGTCAGGTTATGTATTTAGCCTGAATGGTGGTGCTGTATGCTGGAAGAGTTCAAAGTAGGAAACAGTGACCGACTCTACTACAGAGGCTGAGTATATTGCTGCATCTGATGCGTCAAAAGAGGCTGTTTGGATCAAAAAGTTCATTACTGAACTTGGCGTTGTTCCTAGCATTGCAAACCCAGTGGATCTCTATTGTGACAACAATGGAGCCATTGCACAAGTCAAGGAACCCAGATCTCACCAGCGATCCAAACATATACTTAGCCGCTTCCATCTCATTCGAGAAATCATCGATAGAGGAGATGTGAAGATATGCAAAGTACCAACTGATGATAATATCGCCGACCCATTGACAAAGCCTTTAGCGCAGAAAAAGCATGATGGTCATACTATGTCACTTGGTATTAGATACATAAGTGATTGGCTCTAGTCCAAGTGGGAGATTGTTGGTGTGTGTCCTAGAACCAATCATATAGATGATTGAAGTTATACACAATGTATTATATTTTATTTTAGGTAATTTAATTATTATATTTTGTTTTTATAATTTTATTATTATTATGCGCAATTTATAACTTAATATAATAATTATCCTTGGAATAGCTTCGCTATTCCTAAAATGCCCCTAGTCAAGTATTATTACGAAAAGGATAGTAATAATACATCGAAACTAGCATGTATAGTGACTGATGATTACGAATCATGGATATATGATATCAAGTCAATACATGAGTACATTGCTGGTGAATAATGTACTGGACTGACCCACTATGAGAATATTGCATGGATAGACATGTCATAAGTTATTCTCATATGATCACAAATACACATGAACCTTTGACCTGAAGTCACTACGGTTCCCTATATGAGGAATTACTCACTTTAATATTGTCTTATGTCACCTTTAATTAGGATGACAAGTAGGGCATTGATTGGGTGTGTCATAAATCATGCAGAGGGATGTGAGTGATGTAGATGGGATTTTATTACTCTTGTATAAAAGAGAAATATCCTTGGGCCCCTTGATTGAGTGAGACTTAGAAATGCATGGCCATGCTCAATTGAATTAATATGTGATATTAATTATTTATTTTAAGTCTACTCAGTATCAAGAAATATAAATTGAACATTGACGAGGATGACACATTCCATGCCTCTAGTTCAATTTGGATATTATTACAAAAGGGTTATGATGTAAAACGTTGATCATGTATTAGGTGGATGTCGAATCATAGACATTCTTACTACTTGAGTGGCAGTGATGTATTGCTAGATACCGCTTACTGTCTATGGCTCAATAAATGAGTTATTGTCAACGTAGTAAGAACCTACAGGGTCACACAAAAGGAGTAGGAATAAGACAATAATTAATTGGACTTTAATTGTATTAATATCTAATTAATTGGACTTATTTTCGTGCATATATATTATTAAGAATAATAAATTCACGTTTTATATATATATATATATATATATATATATATATATATATATATTATGTGATATTATTTGATATTAAAGTAATATCAAATAATTATCTTATCAGATATTAGATAAATATATTATGAGATAATATCATTATCTAATATTAGATAATTAATAGATAAGTCCTATCTCTCCCCATTATCTCTAGGATAAGGATAAGATGAGTTGTTAAGTGTGATTAGGATTTTGGAAGTATTATCCTAGTTGGACTAGGATTATGGCTTGCCTAAGTTCTATAAAAAGGGATTAGAGGGCAGCACTTTGATAATGACGCTAAAAAGCTTCCATATAAACCCTAAATCACTCAGAAAATAGCCAATCCTAATTCTTAGAGAGAAAAACGCATCCTAGCAGATTCGTGGTGGGTGAGAAGTCGTTGTTCACTCCGTGTGGATACCGTAGAGATGCTATACCTTCCGGCCGGCATTTGATTCATCTGCTCTCAAGTTTTGATCAATAGAAAACACGAGTGCCCAATAGGTAAAATCCTAATCATTGACTTATGCTTTTTGCATGGATCCTAGGTAGAATTTGGATCAAAATTTTGAAATTCCGCTGCATGTGATAATCCGAATTCCCAACAGTTAAGACAACATAATACCACTATCTTTTCGTATGATTCTAATCCTTAAGATAACATTAGTTTCTCTTATGTCTTTCATATTAAAATTTGAGGCCAAAAAAATTTAGTTTCACACATTATATTAAAATTAGTGCCAAAGAAAAGAATATTATCCACATATAAGCTAATAATCGCACATTCTTTGTTTTCACATTTTGGATATACACACTTTTATTTATTTCAATATAAGAAAAACCATTGTGTAAATGAGTTTGATCAAATTTCTCACGACACTATTTAGGAGTTTATTTTAGACTATACAAAAACTTTTTCAATTTGTAAACCCTTTTGTTCTTGTCTTGGGACCTCACAACCCTTATATTGTATCATATAATTTCTTTCCTCTAAATCTCCTTTCAAAGGGTAGTTTTCACATCCATTTGATGTAAAACTAATTTAAAAATAGAAATCAAAGCAAACAAAATACGAATTAAAGAAATCTTTATTACTATGCAAAGTATCGAAGTAATTAATATTTTATTTTTATATAAACCTTTTACAACCAAGTTAAGCTTTATATTTTTTAACTAAACCATCGGAAAAATATTTTTTTATTTAAAAAAAATCATTTACAACTTATTGGTTTTGTTCCGAGAGGCAAGTCCATTAGTTCCTAAATGTGCTTTTGTAAAATTGATTCAAATTCTATTTTAATTGCTTTCTCAAAAGTTTTGCTTCAAAGTATGTTTATGGATCATTATCAATAATAAACATAAAATCATTTTGAAAAGAAGTTTCTTTTCTTTTCTTTTCTTTTTTCACTTCTTCTCAAGATTTCATCAATCAATTCCAAATCAATTAGAGGTGTATTTAAAAAAAAATTTGCATGACAAATTTGATCACATTGTGGACAAATGTATTCAAAGAATTCAACATTCTTTGTCTCTATTAATGTATTGCAGTCATACACATCACTTTATATATAGAACTATTACTCGCATATCCCACAAACATATAATTAGAGGTTTTTTATCCTATTTTTCTTTTCTTAGGTCCAAGCTATAAAACTTCAGTAAACACCCCCACATTTCAAATATTATAAATTAGGCGCATAACCTTTCCACAATTCATAAGACGTCTTTCTTGTTTTCTTATAAGGTATCATATTTGTAAGTGACATATAGAATGAATTTATAAATACCAATAATATTAGCCAGCATATTTATTGACAATACACATTGGATTGAGATTAAATGCATTCAAACACATTAAGTGAACAAAATAATAATTAAATATGTTGACTTGGGCTTACATAAGCTTATCTGTCATGCATAAGTCTTAAGTTAGAAGTGCCTAAAATCATTGAAAGCTTTCAATTTATGTACGTGACTTCATTTACAAATAATTAAAGAAATTAAATCATAGTTGTTCCACGATGGATCATAATGATCTATATCTCAAAGAATAAATACAAATGAAAAGAATAGTTAGAGAAATTTCATCATATAAATTGTAAACATAATGAACCAAAACTATTTTTTTATTTTTTATTTTTTATAAAAACTTATTTGCAGTGACATTATCCTTAAACTATACCTAAGAGTTAATTCCTTAAGATTGCCAATAAAAATGGCTATATAGTTTAAGGCATAATACAGGTCATTGTCCTTAATAAATTATCCAAGCCTCTCGTGTAGAGCTTAAACTGACAATTTCCCTAGGATTCAATAGACTCATCTGTCTTGAAATTGCACAATCATGACAAGATATAGATAGTAGGAAAATGAAACCCAACAAGTAGGAAAAGAATATATTTAGAGAAAGTTATTATCGATATATGTGTTTTTTTTAAATGAGAGAAATAGTATACTATTTATAAGCAAAGAAATATAGCCATTAAAAAATAACCATTAAAATATATTTGTTAAAGGCTATTGAAAATATAGACGTTGAAAATATAGCTATTGGGAAATAAATGTTTGAATAGCCGTTAGAAATAAATATTCAAATAAACACATTAACATTTCAAATTTTACCAAAGCTAAAATCTAATTTTGCAAAAAAGGGCTTGGGCTTAGTTTTACATGTTATTCATGCACAAAAGGCTACTTTCTTTCTTTGTCACTTTACATAAAAAAGAAATTTCATAAATAAACCTTTTCTTGAGGTTAAACTTGCTAAACATAGGACTTAATTTTTAAAAATACTACTTAATGTACAATAATATTTTCCATGTTTTTGTTCATGATGATCAAATTATGATTATTTGATTGTAGAAGTTGTTAAATTTTATTGTACATTTCATAGCTTAGTCATGATCTTATTTGAATAGGATCTTTTCTAGGCTTGTACCATTATGTTGAAGCATACTTGGCTAATTAGTAATCAAAATCTTATCACATCTCGATCATCTAATTTATTTTTGTTTTTTAACACCTAGGTGATGTCTAGATTAACTTGCATGCACATCTTGATTAATTCAATCTTATTTAATTTAATGATAAAATAATTGATTGTTAATAGATTTGAATTTATATGTTATTATGAGTAACAATATAAATTCTTAAGAGAGAATTTATGCTTAGTACTTTTAGTGAGAAAAAAAATCATAAATAACAAGGTATCACTTAGGACATATTTTTTAATTATGATTATTATTTCACTAAAAACTTTTACATTACTTATCTTTTAGAAAAATTAATCACTACTAAAAATGATGTCAAATATAAAATTAATTTATACATTAAAATTAATTAATAATTATTTATTTTCATTAATATACCAAATAAGTCATCATTGGTTCAAACAATCCAATGAAGAGTCATTTGTGAAAAGTAAAGGAAGCATGCATTTGAATATTAGAGATTATACTCTTAGTGTCTAATATATTTTAACACAATGCATTTTAATTTTATTTGTTATCCGATACAAGTCCACATGAAAAAAGACAATGGCATATATCTAATAAAACACAAACAAAGTACACTAGTTGCAAATCTAGGAATAGGCACCAACCTAGACCTACCTTTGGTAATATACCTAAAAAAATGTGCAACATGCTAACTCAACAATAAAAAGAACCAAGAGATAAATTAAAAGGTTTCTTCCAAAAAAAATAAAGATAACAAATATAATTTCTCCAAAATTATCTATATGATGCTTATTAGATAAGAAGAAAATAATTTTTTTTACATTTATGGGAAAAATAAAGAAAAATTTTCTAATCTCTTTCGAAGTTCAGCTAGCATCTTCCTTAGAAGATTAAAAAGTGTTAAACATAAATTCAATTAAATGATAATAAAATATTACCGTGAAACTTAAATCAAACAATTATGATTAATGAAAGACCTAATTTAACTAAGTTTAAATAGTTAAATAGTAAATGAAAAGTTAAATTTATATTTAAGTATCATGTTTATATATTTCAAAGAAAATTTATGAAGGTTTTAAAAGTAGAATGAACTTAGTATAGGATTTTTTTATCTATGCCCAGATATCCTAATATCTTTTTAAAAGTACGAGACTAATCATATCTGGGGTAGGAGTAGTACATAGTTTGTTAATGAAAATGGCTATATAGTTTAAGACGTGATACAGGTCACTGTCCTTAAGGAATTATCTAAACCTTTTGTGTAGAGCTTGAATTGATAATTCCTTTAAGATTTAACGTACTAGTCTATTTTGTAAATGCATGATCATAACAAGAAGCAAGCAATAGGAAATGTAACCCAACAAGGAGAAGAAGAGTGTTTATCTGAGAGAGTTGTTAGAGGTGAATTGTTGTAAAATTAAAAGAAAAGGTGTACTATTTATAGGTTGTAAAATAAATTCATAGGAAATAAACCTATTGGAAATAAATTTTATGAGTAAATCTATTGAAAATTATCTATTACATATTTCAAATTTTAATAAAGCTAAAATTTGATTTCATAGATAAGCATTAGATTTTATAAAATAAAAATTATTTTAATTTTATTTTGCAAAAATGGGCTTTGGCTTGACCTTGCATGATATTCATGCATAGGGGGGAAATCCATCATTTTATTCTAGCTTTAGCCCACTTCATGCGTACGAACTGACCACTTTCTTTCTTTATTACTTTATATAACGAAAAAGTCTCATGTATAAACCTTTTCTTGAGGCCTAACTTTCCCAATGTGAGATTTAGTCTTTTGAAATACAATGTGAGATTTAGTTTTTTGAAATACAATATGATATGTAACAATCCCCTGCATATTTCAAAAGACTTACAAAAGAGGACTAAGAAATAGATAAAGAACCTTTGCTAGGTTTTGAAATAAATGTAAATCATTGAATTAGTGCCTTATAGATTATAAGCCAAACCCAAAAATAGAGAGACATAATTTATAGCATTATTGGTGAAACATTTAGTTTCTATGAATAGATAATTTCTTATTGTAAAATAATGATCTCACCAATTAATTCATATTTGTAAAATATTTTCCTATGCAACATGATTTTGCATAAATAGGCCATACATGTGCCTGGTAGTTCATAAGTGCTCTAAAGATCTTACTAGTATCTTACAGGAGTAGCCTCACTCACCTTCATATAGGTAAATCTATTAGGTATATACTGCAATTAAATGCACCACCAATTAAGGTGTATACTGCAATTAAATGCACCACCCATTAAGGTTACAAAATTCATTAAAAGTTAAGCTTTTCCTTACACATAATTTACAATTTTAAACCACTAATCACATACACTATAAGAGAGACACAAATTAATTCTAATGCTTTCAAAATTAATGCTAACTTATTATTACCTATATGAATCTACTTCATGGGATAACTAATCATATAGGTTAGCTTACCATTAATGTTAATTTCTTAAAATGGTTTTAGTTTCATTTCCCTCGATGTATTAATTATTTGTTTTCTATCTAAGGGTTTCATTAAAAGATCAACTAGATTCTTTTTTTACTTCATATAATCTATGGAAATTATTCCATCTTTGAGCAATTACTTTATAATATTATATCTTAATCATATATGTCAACTTTTCCCATTGAATGCTTTATTCTTAGCAATGGTTATTGCTAGTTGATAATTGCAATGCATTAATACCAAAAGTTTTAAATTTGTACCTTATGATATAATAGATAAAATTTCTTATCCACTTAACTTCACTTCTAGCCATCTTTAAAGCCACAATTTCTAATTTCATAATGGATGTAGCTATAACTATTTGCTTAAATGATTTCCAAGCCACTACACCATTACTAAGGGTGGATACAAAACCACTAGTGGATTTGGTCTCATTTAAATTAGAGATCCAGTTAGTATCACTATATCCTAATGCAACATGAAATCCACTATGGTTCCTTTTAGATATGCTATTATACTTACTAGTGCATTTTAGTGATTTTGATTAGGATTATAGGTATACCTACTTAGTTTTCTATCATAACTCGTCCAAATCATGACTGGCGTAAATCTTATTATCAGTTTCCACAAACCTTAATAATTTTCACTCTTTTTACCTAATAAGAGTTTCTAAATTCCAAGGAGACTTAAATTTTATTTTAAGATTTTTGCAAAAAAAATGGACAAAATTTATCTTGTTTTTACAAACTTCTTGACGGTCATACACTCTTAGAATACAAAACCTATTTTTATCCAAATATGACAAAATCATATCCATACACACAATTTAGTACAATTTCAGTTTTACATATATACAACAATCCATCATATTATAAATCTCTATTTGAATATAGGTTGCATTCCCAACTGTCAAATCTTTAGTAAAGCGATCTCATTTCTCCATGAATACAACAAGCTAAAGTCTCAACTTGAAAATGTTGAATTACAACAGAGTGAGTTACATGCACTCAGTGAGCATATATCTACGATTACTTAATAATCATAAATTATTTAGAAACTAGAGTAAAGAATATTAGCAAACCCATTTTCTTGAATTTTTGGAAATGTGTGAAACCATAGCCTGAAATAAGAACCTACCTACACATGACTTAAACTCTATACTTCTTATCATCAATCATAGACATTTCGATCATTTGATAGCACACAACATCATGCACATTTCACAAACTACCCATTCCATGTAGACATCACAATCATAAGCAACCATTAAAGCTCAAACATGTGACAACTTATCACAATCACATCAAATCTTTACCAACATATCAATCAATGATATATAAACATGAGCAAAGTTCTAACATCTCATAATTATTCATAGAAAACTAACAAGCATCCATATCTAGATTTTTTTGGATCAATTTCATGTTCTTCATAACTTATTTGATGGGAATTTCCCATTCAACTTTCAAATCATACTTATGTTCTTTATGATTGTTTACCGGGAATTCACCATTTGGCTTTCACATTATTGGCCTCATCATATTTCTAATCTCAATACCACTTATGGCATAATTCACATTATAATCCATCAATAGGTAAAAATATTACTATCACATGTTTGTTGCGCACTCTGATCAATTAATATTTATTTAATAACTACTCATTCTTATTTCACTGTACTAAATTTATACATGAATATATATATATATATATATGCATAGTTAAGAAATCTACACTATTAAGCAAGAAAATACAATTTACAATAATTAAACTATCTTTTAATACAATTGTAAGATATGGTGAGATATATACTCACGTAATAGTCTACATCCACTTGGAATTTCAAAAAGATTCATAACCATCTTTCACATTTGCCTCCTAATATCAACATCTACAAGAATAAATTATAATCATATGAATCTTAATTATTTTCTTTTCACATACTATAAATCCATAATCTAATTATTATAGTATTTCATATTACTCATTTCCTACATTTCCCATTATTACCTAGTAATTCGAGCATGTCATTGAATTCTCCTAGGTTCCCACTTCCTTTATTTTCTTTTAAATTTATCATCGAAATATTAGAAATTTTTTATACACAATTGCTTTTTCAAATCAAAGTACAAACTATTAAAACATTACTACTCACATCACTATATAAAATTATACACCTATTTCTTTGTATCTTTTTTTCTATAAAGATCAAAAAATTATTTTTTAATTAAAAACTATCTTTTTAATGATATAATTATATGCTAAATATACTATCCCAATAATTTTGATCCTAAAATTCTTATTTGATCAATATTATACTAAGCATCTAAATAATATTATAAAATAATGCTTTCTTAGATCAAATGGGAATCCTTCAAAATGTGACAATACACACTTTACAACTACTCTAAATAAAGCATTCTAATAATCTATATCATAAATTTCTTATTCTGCGAAGCCATCATCATATATGTGAATTTATTCACAATATGGGTTTTCTAAAACTATATAATTATTACTAAGTATATTGTAACATAATACTCTCTAGTGACTCTATTTGTACTATTTAAGCACTCAATAATATAAAATACACATATAGATATATCTCTATAAGTTATCATCATAAATATTAAAATATAATTCTTCAAAAAGACTCTAATCACACTATTATATTATATAGTGTAAAGATCATAATTTTAGAAATATCACCAATAAATTCATAATTTTCATAAATAGGGATGCTTAAATCATATGTGAATCCTCTAAGGTAATAGGTTGTTATGCTAAAAAATCACTTTAATTTCATTACCTGAGAATATAATAACATAAAATCATATTTTTCATAACTAATATTATTTACTTCAAAATCCATAAAAATAAGGGTTTCTTTAATCATAAATAATGTTGGAATTTTTTTAATGGAAAGACTTATTGCTATTAGAGGGAGTTACTGGCCAATCACGATGATAAGACTTCGCTAAAACTCTGGCAGAATAATGACCAAGATAGTAGAAAAAGCTTTCTACCACAGTGGTTGTTTTTTTATCTCCTTTAGTGGCTAACTACAGACAACAAAAAAGATAAGCCACAACAATGATAGTTGTAGTCCATAGCAACCTGAGCAAGGAGATCACATCGAAAAAGCTTAACATCTAAAATGTTATGATCAAGCTCTGATTGAGCTCCTTTCCCTATGTTAGTGAGAAAAAGAAGCAGCAGTAGTTGGGACATAATAAAGAGAGAGAGAGAGAGATGGCTAAAGCTATAGTTGTCAGAGCTGGCATCGAAACTAAAACTACTAGCAACAATGGCAATGTTCCAAAGAAGAAGAAGGGTGTGAAGCTTAAAGAAAAAGCTAGAAAAATCTAAGAAGGAAAGTGACAGAAATCAGCTAAAAAGTGGGTGGGATAATGTTGAAAAGAAGGAGATATGGGCGATGATCTTATGCATTGCAACACTGTGAGCCCATTTCCTTGATTTAATTTAATCCTTCCATTTTGATTACCAATTTTAGACTATTAAATCTTAGCCACCCAACATGTTTACTAGAGACCTTAATTCCTTTTAATCTTATTCATCAAATTCTCATGTAAATCCAATCCTAACCATCAGTTTTATATAAAGAATAATCTAATCATTAATTTATTTCAAAACTTATCATTTTTTTAATTCAAACAATTTATTTCAAAAAATATTATACCATAATCGATAAAATTATTTCAACTAATATGAAAATGTTTATAGAAATTATTTAAATAAGTCTCAAATTAATAATAATTATTTAAAATAAGTCTAACTTAAATCTTTTGCAATTTTCAAAAATATGAGTTATTTCATAACTCCATGCTTTCCTACTTATTAAAAATCATTTCTCAATTTATGAGAAATTTCTTAAAAAAATATTTTAATAAAATCCGGAATCAATAATTTCCATAAAAATAAATGTATTACAATTATAATCATCAATAGTATTTGAGTATTTCAAAATCCTTTAAAAATCAAAGTTTAACCAAACAAATATTAAATAAAACTTTAAATTCAACTTGGGATATTACATCTACATACAACGTATGCTATGTTAGGTCTAGAAAAATTTATTAAATGCATCATACTCCTAATAATTTGAGCATATTTACACTAATTTATTGAGTTCCTTAAATTTTTCTTTAGTTAAGTATTAGCATAAGGAGTACTAATAGGCTTATTCTTTAGATACCTAAATTTCTTAAGAAATTTCTATACATAATGCTGTTGAGTTAACATAATGCCACTATTTTTCCTTATGATTTTAATACCTGAAATAACACTGACTTTGTCCATATCTTTCATGTTAAAGTTTAAAGCCAAGAAATATTTAGTTTCATGCATAATAAGAAGACTAGTACTAGAAATAAGAATATTATCAACATATAAGCTAATGATCATACGCTTATTTTTTTCACACTTTGATTATACACATTTATCCATTACAATGTAAGAAAAACCATTATGTAAAAGAGTTTAATTAAACTTTTCATGCCACTATTTTGAATCCTATTTTAACCCATACAGAGACTTTCTTAGTTTGCAAACTTATTGTTCTTATCCTCAAACCTCATAACCCTTAAGTTATACCATATAAATTTCTTCTTATAAGTTACCATTTAAGAAAGTAATTCAACCGTCCATTTAGTGAACAAATAATTTGTAAATAGAAGCTAATGCAAATAAGATATGAATTGAAGAAATTCATGTTATTGGAGCAAAAGTATTAAAGTAGTCAATATTTTATTTTTATGAAAAACCTTTTACGATTAAATAAGCTTTGAATTTTTCAATTAATCCATCACAAAAATATTTTTATTTAAAAACCCATTTACAACCTATTAGCTTTGCTAAAGGTGGTAAATCCACTAGTTTCCAAGTTTAATTTTTAAACTTGGATTCAAATTCTATTTTTTATTACTTCTTTCCAAAATTTTGCCTCAAAAGAAGAAATTACTTGAAAATAAGATTGATGATTATCATCAACAAGAAAGGTGTAAAAGTCATTTCCAATAGATGCTTCTTTTCTTTATTTTTTCTTAAGACTTCATTAGTCACTTCTAAATTAGTCAAAGGTGCATTTAGAGTCTTTGTTGCATGAAAAAATTTATCACATAATGGATAAATGTGTTTAAAGTATTTAGTATTCTTTATCTTTATAATTGTATTGCAATCAACCACATCACTTTTTAAAACAAGCAATCTATATGTTACACTATTACTAGCATATCCCACAAACATACAAT
Organism: Sindora glabra; assembly: GCA_020226215.1. Lineage (NCBI taxonomy): Eukaryota > Viridiplantae > Streptophyta > Magnoliopsida > Fabales > Fabaceae > Sindora > Sindora glabra. The sequence continues at coordinate 49,172,842 of CM035228.1, read as the reverse complement.
CAAAGGTTTTTATCCCAACTTTCTTTTCTTTAGTTTACATAACAAGACTTTAGCTAGACACCCCTATACTTTTAAATATTATAAATTACGTGCATAGCCTTTCAACAACTCCTAAAGTGTTTTACCTATTTTGTTGTAAGGTATCTTATTTTGTAAGTGACATGCATATAAAATTGCTTCGCCCCATAGATTAAAAAAGTTTAATAGCAAAGCATTTATTATTTCTCTAATAGCCCTATTTTTCCTTTTTGCTACCTTATTTGATTTAGGTGAATATGGTGGTGTTAACTCATGTATTATTCCTTTTTTTTCATAAAAATCATTAACAAAATATATTCTCTTCCTCTATCAGATCTAACTTTTTTTATTTCATACTCAATTGATTTTCAACCTCAGCTTTGTATTATAAAAACATAGAAAAAGCTTCATCTTTATCCTTATAAAAGACACTTTGGTGTATTTAGAGTAATCATCTAGAAAAGTAATGTAGTATCTCTTACCACTTCTTATCATAGTTTGTTTTAAATTACTAAGGTTTATATGAATTAAATCTAATAAGTTATTTATAAATGCACATGTTTTATTGGTTAACTTAGATTTTGCACAAACTTGGCATTTATTCAGAAACAACCTCAGGTATTAATCACAGAGTTCTCATTTTCATAATATACATAGGATTTACATGACCTAGTTTAAGATCCCATAAATTATATGGATCAATAAAATAAGCAAAAGTAGATGTAGTCTCATTCACAACACCAAGGACATTTAGTACAAACAAACCTTGATTATAATATCCTTTTCTTATAAAAATATTATTTTTTTGTTAAGATTATCTTGTCAAATTCAAAGGATAATTTAATCCTAACTTTTCCTACTAAAGTTACAGAGATTAAGTTTGATCTAATATTAGGCATATACAAAACACCAATTAATGTTAAGGTCTTGCCAAATGTGAGTTTCAAAAGTATTTTATCATTTACAAGAATCTTTATAGCTCTTGAATCTCCAAGATAGACAAGGTTTTCTCCATCTTTTACTAATGAGTAAGAGGTGAAGCCTTTTCCATTAACACAGATATGCCTTGTAGCATTTGAGTCTACCACCCAATTGTCACGACCTATTCTTATAGCCATCGTGACTGGCATAAAGGTATCTAATTGATAAAAGATTATCAATTAAATACCCTTAAAAGCCTTATTTTATCACATCGACTCATATCCCCTAAATGTAATAATTTTTTTTATATATAAGAAAATATATTAATACACATAATATTAGTATTACACATAATGTCATAAAACATTTATGCGTATGCATATCAGGACATATGTACAGTATACAAAAACTTTTCATGCAATTAACCATTGATTTATGGTGGCAGCTAGGAGTTCAAGCAAGTGTCAAACTATCCGTATGGGTCCAGGTTTATCCTTTGTAAAAGAAAGAAAACACAGCAAGCAATGAGTATTTTAAATACTTAGTGAGTAACAATTATCATTTTATCATACTATTCCTATATTGTAGGATCATCAATTATAACTAAAGATTTAATTTATTTTTACTCAGTATCATCCACTAAGAATCTCATTTAAAACATACAAGTAAGGAATGATTAGACTGGATATTAACAAATAGCTAATCAGGTACGAGATTTCTCCTTATATCTTCGATTCAACCTTATCCCTTACCACCAAGGCCGAAGCCTTTAGCCTTATCCTTCCAACCCTTACCACGCCTCTCCTTCATTCAGAAGGATGTAGTTCTCCCCCCCCCCCATAAATCATAGAAAATAAGACTCAGAAGCATAACAATGCTCCAGGGTCCACTAGACTTTTGAGACATATATATAATATGGGTATGGTCCAGTGCACCCACTAGCCATTTAGATAATATTCATTTCTAATCATTACACATAATAACAATCATACATACAAAACATTCATTCAAACAAAAATACAAGAATTGAGTATTAAGGGATTCGATATTTATCCTATTCCAATACTTAGGAGTCTTACTTTAATGTCATGTTCTAAATTTTCTATAATATAAAATTAATTTAATTTCAACATTCCACTATCTAAGCATGTTCTAATAACACAACAATGCATCATCAAAATATTAAATATCAAGTTTTTCCTATATTTGCTCACTCTAGTTCACTGTTCACGTATTGTGTTCCAGAACAGGGTAACAAGGAACATGTTGTAATGAGAAACCATTTATGGTATCCAAATCAACTCTAAAAATCACTAAATTATTATATGATGTCCTTAACATGTCTATTGACAAAATTAAGGCTTTAGGTTTCACAAAAAGTCTAGAAAAATTACCCATAAAATTCGTAGATTAGGCCCTTGCAAATCAGTTCTAGTACTAGACAGCATTGGAGTTCCAAAATCTAAGGATTTATTTGACTAAGAAACTGAACTTCAATTGCCACAAAATTTTGCAAAAATTTGTCCAACATATTTAAGGGTTTCAAAAAATATTTTCAGAAATTTTCAACACTTGTAAGGGCCTCAATTAATTTTATTATAGAAGCAAAAATTTTAACGTTCTGTTTCTGACTGGTCTGGACCTATGCACATGAAATTTCCTATTTCGAGTTTCTAATCATTTCAGAAAATTCTCAATAATTTCTATATGCATTCTAACATTATTTAAAGTTTATAAATGAATGGTTTGTAATTTTTTAAGGAATTATAGCTTCATCTAAAAATTCATGACTTTGTAGTGTAGCTTCAACAATTCTAGAAACGCTATCAGCAAATTTGTTCTTGCTAGTTTTTGCCATCAATCACCGCATAAGGTTATTTTATCAAATTTTCAATCACTCATACCTCTTAGTATCATCCTATTATTATCAAGAGGCTTCAAGAACTAAAAATTTCAGAACCATGCCTTCCATGCATGCCATGATTATCCAATCACCATAGGCAATTCTAAGTGGTATTTAACTAGATAAACTTGTAAAAATTGCTTGAAGGTAAAAGGAAAATTGCCACTCACCTTCAACTTGCAATCTTCTAACCTTCAAACTCTTTCTACAAATATAGGTTTCTGGTTTTAGAAGGAAGCAGATGAGTTTTTCAAATTCAGAAAGATTCGTGCAAGAAAATTAAAAAAAGAAGATAGGAAAGTGATTTACCTTGAAATTTTATGATTAAATCTTCTTATTTGTGTGTTTAGATTGGCTTGGAAGCTTGATTTCTTCCTCCTATAGCAGTAGAGGTTTCAGCTGGCTCAAGGGGAGAAGATAGTGCTGGAGTTTCTTGAATTTTCAAGAGATAATCTTTAAATATATAGAAAAGGGCCTTTTTGAAGAAGTGTGGAAAAATTTCTAGAAATCTTGAAATTTTTCCTTTTATTTTTTCTTAGGAAAGTCAGTGGCAAGTGGGCTGATTTATGTCTAAAATTTGGGAAAATTTTGAGCTAAACCAAGTCTTTTAAAAAAATTACAATTTGGCCCCAAAATTTTTCATAATTTCACTTTTTCCTAACTTTTTTTTTGTTGTTGTTCAATTTTGTCCTTGGGCTTATTTTTGGACTTCTAATAGTACTTATTGAGCCTTGAAGAAATATACTAAATTGGTCCAAGAGAAATTTTAAATACTCTACTTATTTTACTTAGTTTTTCTCAAAACTCCTTGGGTATTAACTTAAAAATTATAATTTTCCTAATTAACTTAAGTATTTTGGAGCAACTTCCCAAGGGATCACCCATCATGATATTTTCCTAGACTAAGCTTGCTTAACCATAAAATATTAATATATTTTTTATTATTTTAAAAAAAAAAATTGAAATAGTGTCTGGGGATATTACATCAATCTTTCACATTGGTCACAATATTTGCTTGAGAAATAACCACCACGATTATATCATCTTTATCATTCCTAACCAAATTTGCTTTTTGATTTTAAAGGATTGTCATTTCTTATCCTTTTCCTACATTAGAGTGCATGATGCCCCAGCTTTTCATAAATATAACAATTTCTTTTCTTTTTTTTAAATTGGGATTAATAGTTTTAGGCTTATGATCTTTCTTAGAATTATAAGAAAAAGGTTTGTGATTATATCTTATTTGGCATGTGCTCCATTATTGTTGATTCTTTTGGTATGAATTGTCCTACACTAGATTAGCTTTCATTATCAATGCCTTTGCCTTAGCATATTGCATTTCTTTAGAATTGGCATCTTCAATGATGATCTGAGTGATAAGTTCTACCAATAAAAGCTGTGCATGCTTGTGTCACTCTATGAATTAGATAACTTTTCAATTAGAACCCTATGACAAACTCCTTTTACAACACTATTTTTTAGCTTTTAGATCCTTCAATAGTTTTTAATATTTATTTATTTATGTTTTTTTGTCCTTTTTATCATTCATCTCCCAATGATAAATTTTTGCTTATCTGTATCTTTAGCAATGTACTTAAGAATCATTAAGTCCTAAACTGCTGTGGATTCCTTGTAAGAATAGTGAACATCAAATAGTTCATTGGCTAATTGCTACGAATTGTATGACAACAAACTTTGTTAGCATAATTTCAATTTTTTGAATTTTGCTCTATATTTGCATCATTAAAAGCCTATGCAACTCCATTAATGTCTAAAATGGCGAAAATATGCTCCTTCATCTTTTAAAATTCTAACCTTCAAATACCTTAATCTTTAAAATGTTTAGAAAAGGTTTGGCATATGAGAGATTATGTAGCATTGGATTGGCAATGTGTTTAGTGCTTGCTAAATTAGTATCTAATTAAGGTTAACTATCATTCGAAGTAGAATTGTCAATAGTAGCAACCATAATAATTCCTTATGATTGTTAATGAAAATAGCTATGTAGTTTGATGTATAACACAAGGCACTACCCTTAAGGAATTATCCAAACCTCTTGTGTAAAGCTTAAATTGACAATTCTTCCAAGATTCAACAGACTTATTTGTTTTATAAATGATCAGAGTAAGAAGTAGGCAGTAGGAAATGTAACTAAGCAAGGAGGAAAAAGTGTTTATTAGAGGTGCATTGTTGTAAATCTAAGAGAAAATAAATCCTTTGGAAATTATCTATTGAAAATTAATGTTAAAAATAAATCTATTAGAAATTATCCATTAAACATTTTGAATTTTAACAAAGCTAAAATTTGATTTCACAAATAAGTGTCAAATTTTGCAAAATAAAATTTTTTGCAAAAAAGGGCTTGAGCTTAGTCTCACATGATTTTCGTGTACAAGAAAGCAAATCCATCATTTTACACTAGTTTTAGCTCACCTCATGCATGCAAGCTTATCACTTTCTTTTCTTGTTATTTTATATAAAAGAGAGGTCTCATATATAAACCTTCTCTTGAAGCCTAACTTGCTCGATATGGGACTTGATCTTTTGAAATATAACATAATGTGCAATATAGTTAAACACTCAATAAATGCACTTTAAACAATAAAAATTAAGATCCTTTTACTAACCTTAAAATGCCTTAGAACTTAATCTATTATGCTATAAAAATTAATCTCTACATTTTTAGATCATCAATTGTATGTCATAGCATATGAATAGTATAAAAGAGATTTCATGAATATGGGTATAAGAAATAAATTATGGTTAGATTAAAACCTAACTCATATGTATCTATCTTCTAGTATTTAATATCAATTGCTTCAAGTTTCCAAAAATATGCACTGAGTTTTACTATTTATAAATAATTGAATCCCTAAAAATACTTTCGGAACACAAAACACAAAATAAAAAGGTAAATTACACTACTATAGATTTGGCCTTTAACATCAATTATCTTAGAATTTTGACATTAGTTCCCACTGAATTTTATACAAGTGATGTTATATATCTAGCATATTCAACATCTGTTTCAAATCAATGTGGAATATAGGTAATAATGTTACCTGTCCTATGTGAAAACTAACATGTTAGTTCTTGAGTATTGAATAACTATTCACATTAGACATCAATGTATAATTAACATAATAAATTACAATAATTAGATGTGGAATACAAATTATAATGTTAGTTTAGAATCATCGTTGAGAGTTAATATTTATAGATAACATAAATTTCATATATAATATAGGTTTTTATTAAATAATCAATATAATATGGCAATAAAGATAATGATTATATATTATAACTAATGTTATTTAGAGTTTTCCCTAATTGTATTCATTTATACCCTAATTACACCTAAAGTTATAATTAGATCTAATTATAGAATCTAACTATCATATTATTATTCAAGTAGTATTATTATAGAGATGATACCTGTTATATATATAATATGAGCATAAAAAATGATGAACATAATTACTTTTAATCTTTCCTAGCATATCTATGAGCATCTTCAACCTACATCATATCAACATAATCATTTTGTATATAGAACTCCTCCACATCACCTTCATCACCCTTAGAAGCTATTTTTATAAAGAAAGGAAGATTCTTTTCAATATTATCCCATAAGGGTTTTTCATCCCTATCATTAATTATGTATCTTCCTTGGTAGAGCTACACGCCACTTATGATTGGGTAGGTTTGTGACATAGGACATTTATTTTGCCTGGATGCTATTATGAACAAATTCTTTTTGTGACATTTCTTATTAAGATTTACCAACATGAATCATAACTTATTAACTTAGATATTATTTTTATTCTTAACCTATTTACATTGAAACACAATCTCTTTAAGCATTACATAGTCAAGAATATAGTCAAGCTCTCAAATGTATTCAATGACCCCATAATATGACATATTAGCATAGACAAAGTTCTTATATTTGGAACTACTCACAAGTATAACTTAAGCCACTAAAGTAACCTTATTATTCTACATAGTGCTCATCTTGAACCTTTATATAGAAAGAATACCTATTGATGTCATATTTATGAAACTAGATAACCTCTATACATAGCCCTTATGCTAACCATCTGATAGTCTTAAAAATAGCATCTAATGGTCTTTGCACATCTAATAATAAACTTAACTCTTGAACTAACTAAGAATTAATCGATTGTGTTCGACTGTGATCAACTAATCATTCCTTATGCAATGTTATCCCTATAGAAAGGTCAGATGCTCGTCTATAAAAGGCTAAACTTCATCAATATTGTGAAAGATGTAAATGTGGGCTTATAGACATATGTCATGGCTTATGTTGGCCATTTGAGTGCCCATTTTTTTCTTACTTACAATTCTATCCTCATAACAAGACTTTGAAAATCTAAAAGCATCCATATTTGATAAGTAATTAATATAGAACTACACCACCTTCTTAGTAATATAGCCTTTAACAATAGAGACTTTCAATTGATACCTATTCCTCATATACAATTTTAGAATTTTTATACATTGCTCAAAAAGGCATATCCACCCCTATTAGATTAGCTTATATAGTTTTATCTTTCTTAACAAATGAACAATAAGATACACTATGATATCAAAGAATGAAAGTGATATTAGGTTTCAAATAAAAAAATATAGAAAAAAAATTAATAAAATTACTCTAAAACCCACCAAGGATCCAAGTCAAAGAAATATAAACTAATGGAATATATATACATTTGATACATGATTCTGAATTAATGCAAACATGAATGTAGGTTCAATTTACTCTAGTTTTCACATACACATGTTTAAACAACACTCACAAATGCATGAACATCACATATGATGGGCAAATGGTTATTAAAACACAAATGCCATCAAAAGCCAATATCTCTAAGGCATCCACATGAATCCTCAAAACTTTAGTTTGATCGAAATGGATTTCTCTCTTTATGAAGCAATGTTAATTGTTAAGGTTTTTTGTGTTCTGGATTTGATTATATTTTTTAAAAAAGAGTTAGCCTTGATATTCATAAAATTAAATATATATATATATATATATATATATATATAATTAGGTTTTAAAAAAAGCAGGAATATTTCCATTTTATCTGGATATATATTTTTCATGATTTAAATGATTTATTGATCATCATTATATCTCATTTCTAAAACTAATACATTTTATCTCACAAAAAAATATATATTTAGATAATTATCTAATTAATTATATTTTATTTCACAAATAAGATGTTTAATTTGATCTTAAATTGAAATAGAGATAATTGGGCTTTGATTATTAGCTAGGCCTAAACTTGACTAGTTATTAATTAGCCCATTTCAATGTTCCTAAGTATAATCCAATCATATTGTGTTATTATTTAGTGAAGCCCAATTAAATTGGCCTTTTTTTAAATTAGAAGCTCTAGTCTAACTAAAAGATCCTAACTACACTAAAACCTTAATATTTGATTTGTTCTTTATGTGCAACTTTATAGGTTCTCATAACATTAATGGTAATCCTAAAATTCTATTTTAGTATTACATACAATGAATGATATCTACTAATACATCATTATCACCCAAGTAATAAGAATTATCAATGATTTGAAATAACTTTTTTATGACTAATGTTCTATATAGTTTAGCTTCTTTTGTCCTAAATATCTAATTCAAACTTAAGGTATGGAATGTGTCATTCTCTTTATAATTCAATTTATGTATTTTTTTAGGTAAACTAATTAAGATAAATGAATCAATATCATATATTAATCCATTTAAGCATGGCCTTGTATTTCATAGTCTCACTCAATCAAAGAGCCTACAAATATCACTTTTCCTGCCTAAGAAGGACAAAATCCCATCTATATAACTCACATCTCTCTGCATGATTCATGATATACCCAATTGTCATCTTTTAGGTTGACCCTATTAAAAGTGATATTTGATGGCATCAAAGTAAATGACCCTTCATGTAGGAAACCATTGTGCCTTCATATCAGAGGACCACATATGATATTATTACTATAAAAAATGCTTATGGCACTATAATCCATATAGCATTCTTATGGCAAATCAATCCAGTACACTAGTTCTTTAACATGTACCCATGAGTTAACTTAATATCTCATATTTATGATTATAATCATCAATCAACATATATATTAGTCATGATGCATTATTATTGTCCTAATTAACAATAATGCTTGACTAAAGACATTTTAAGAACAACATAAATTATTCTAAGGATAATTATTATATTTATTTATATTATGAATATATAATATTAAATATAACTGAATGTATTTATTCATATATAAAAAAACTTAATACATTATACACAAATTTAATCATCCTATTATTGGCCATTAGAGTATACACTAACAAATGAGAAGTATATCTCTAATTGACATAGCATAACCATAAGTTTTCTTTGCAAGTCATTCAATTTCTTAAGGTTAATAACCTTGCTATATATTACACTATAGAAAAAATAAAGTCTAGTAATAGAGTGTTTAGCATATTTAAGGAAGGTTAATCAAATAACCATTAATAATAGCTGTTGCATGAAAGCATGGCAACAATGAGACTTTAAGCTGACCAGCTTCAAGTCTTTCATTAAAACTTAGCTCTTGATGTTTGAAAAATATCCATCATCTTCACATTAAGTAGACTTTCACAAAAACTTATCTTCTTTATATCTCATGGAAAACTTTTTCCTATATAGAAGATTAAAAAATATAGACCTTTTCTTCCATAGAGTATCCCCACTATGAGCTTGTAAGAATTGCTAAGAATAACATTAACATTTTTAACCTATTCATAAACTTGAAATACAAAATGACACATAATTAGTAAATCAAAGACATTATTTAGTTTCCAGTAATAAATTGAGTAATACATTTAAAAATTCAATTACATTTGTTCATTTATACCTGATCTTTAATTAAGAGAGTTAGAGCCATCACTTCTTTCATTAATCCATTAAAAGTCTTCCTTAGTATGCAATATCAATGATCATGATGCCAAAATCTCTAATGATTGAGATATATTATTTTCTTGCCATGCTTGAGTCAAGAAAAACAAGCATCATTTTCACAAGGCATGTTTTATTCCCTTTGATGCTATAGCTAAGCAAGTCGTTATAAATTAAAAAGTTAGTGATTAGGCAAAAAACCATAGAGTGCAAAATAAAATACTTTCTTCCTATATTAACTTCAATTCTTCAACAAGTGGTGCTAAAAGACATTTATGTCATTTTTTGGCTGTTATGGGCTTAAAACTAAGGATAACATCATGTACTTATGCTTCATGCATATTTAAGGAAGTAAATCATAGATCACTAACATAACAAGCCATATGTTGTATTTACTACTCATGTTATGATAAAGGTTCATTCCATCATGCATATATCAAACTTAAGGAACTATAGATCAACTATCTACTATTGAGAAGAATCAATTGGATGTCAAAGTTTGTTATCTAATGGTGTTTGGTTTATATGCTATATTAAGTTATTAGCATTTTTTGAATTTACAAATATTTATTTAAACCTTGGCATTATTAAAAGATACCATAACATCTTAGTTAGAGCCTTTTTATTGTTTATGTCATCATTCTTCCTTAGTTTGTAATGTGGCGCCTTTTATTTTGGACACTTCTCTAAAACTCCATTCTTATTTCAATACAATATACAATCATTAAGATATAGATGTATCTTCTTATACTTCTTGCCTATTAGGGACATGACTTTCTTAGCTTTATAGGTATAATCTAGAAGCTCATTATCTTTAGGAAGCATTTCTCTCAAGAGTTATGGCAATGTCATAAAGCTCTTGTCACTCCAATAGCATAGCAAATAATCATGTAAATTTATTACAACCTAAATATAAAGGCTTCTTTATATCACTCAATAACTTATGAAGGATACACAAGTGCTTAATTAAATTGTCTTTAACATCGTGAACTATGTCCTCTAACTAATCATCCGCTTGTACATTTATGTTTTTGTCTCTATGTGCTCTTTTGTCTTTATAGGTAAAAGATGAACTAGACAACTCACTTTCCTTATACTATATTTATCGATTTACCCTTAGTTAATGCCATTGAAAAATAAATAAGCTCTTATCCCTATTGGATTAAGTATCTTATCATAAATACATACTTCATAAGGACACAATATAGACTTATTACTAATTTCCTCCTTTTTTTTCTTTGATTATAGCAAATTTAATCATACTTATTAATTAACCTACTTGGCATATTTAAGGGTCAAATGATTAGTAGTCATCCATCCATGGTCCATGCAAAACTTAAAAAAAAAGGAGCCAAACACAAAATCTAATTCAATATAAAAATCACATAATTACAATATTATATAGTTCTTCATATCATTACTAGAGCACCTTAATGCAATGAAGAAGACTCTAGTGAAGTGAGGAATGAACAAGAATTTTTTAATATAAGTTTTCTAAAATTTGGTGGGAGTATTTCCTTAGAACAAAATAAATCTTAAGAGGAAGATTCAAAGGAGTTTGCACTCTACTCTTTGGTGTCATGTTAGTTATTGCCATTTATTTTAATTCCTACCTTCATATCTTTGTATTATTTGAAAGTTCAAATGTTACTAGATATTCTACATCAATTATATACTAAAGTTGATGTTTAATATCCGACATTTGATGTAAAAATATTAGTAGTTAAATATAATACATTAATTAATAAATAATTGCTATCATAAACATATACTTTCCATGTTAGTTTAACATAAACACCTAATGTCGTTTCAAATTATTTTGTAGAACAAGTTCTTGAATATGTGAAATATTATTTAATATATCAATTATTATAAAAACCCAACATAATTACATAACAATGTTAGTTCTTAGAAAGAAATTGATAGGCTTATTTATTTTTTTACATCATACCAAAGTATTCTATTCTTAACAAAATATTTTATTTTTCACACATTTATACACAAAAAAAAATTAATATATTGAAATCTTTGAAACATATATTAAATAGTTATTTTTAAATGTTTTAAAGAGAAAAATTAACATTTTTAACTTATTATGCATTGAAATGATTATTTGTTCAAAAGCAAAAATTTTTATGTCAAAATATATTTTTTAGACAATTGTGATTAGTGTATGGATATTAACTGGACATTTTTACTAGCCTTTTTAAACCAAATCAACTTTCTAAATTTGATTGTTTTCATTATATATATATATATATATATATACATGATGTAAAGAAACAAGGTTGAAATTTTCACTAGAAGCATTTTTTTCTTTTGAGTAAGAAATAAGTTTTGCATAATTGATAAGGTTCAATATTTTAAATAAAAAAAACACTAAAACTCTTTTCTTTCTCTTTGAAGGCAATTCTAAAATTAGAAACAATATAGTTCTTTGGAATCAAAATCCAAGTCAAAATAGAAGAAACTTATTTTATTTTATTTTATTTTATTTTTTGTGTTAGAAATAGCTGCAACATAATGGCGCTAAAAAGTTAAAAATGCTAATGAAGTAATTCCATAAGATATCCATATATAAAAAAATCACAAATAGTTTTATAAAAATTATTTTTAAAAGAGATGGATTATCAAACAAGATTACAGGAGATCTAAAGAATAAACTTATGAAACTTGTCTAAATAATATTTCCTTGAAAATTTCTTAAGAAGCTAAAAAGATATTTACCAAGGAAACTTTCTGAAAACTTGGGAAGTTTGAACTAAGAAATAAACACAATAGAATAAAATTAGGCTAAAAAGGCTAAAAAAAAAAATTAAAAGTCCTATTTTGATTTAGTATACTTTAGAGATAACATCAAATTTAGAAAACAAATTAGAAATAATTTTGGTTTGAAACCTGATGGATGCTATTTGGGGTAATACTTATAAGATTCCTTGGAAAGGTTCACATTTACCTTGAATGAAAATGAAGGTTAATTTTCATTCCATTTCCTTTTGAAAAGAAAATATATAAACTAACTCACTATTCATCACAAAATAATTTTATACAAATCATAAAATAATCAAAATAATATCATATATGTATAAAATATGTATTATATACTTAAATTAATTATATGAAAGTTACTTGGGCTAATCTTAAAATGATTCTATATATAAAAAAAAGTTAGATCATAATTATATAAGGGCTTTAAAAATAGATAAAGATAACAGTTATCAATTTGGATCAACTATCAAATATTAGACTTAGAAATTGGTGGCAACTCATCAAGAATTACTACTAGTAGTCTATGGTCACATCCAAATGAAACTAAACTTATACTAACCAAATGTAGCTTCATGAGGGTGCCATCATATGGTAGAGATTTTAGTGGCACCATCTAGGTCCAAAGTATCTAAAAAGTATATCCACAGGTGGAGTAAGTAATAAAATTACTTAATGAGATAGCTATCATACAAAATTTTGAATCAATTTTAATTTTGATAACCTTTATATGCAAGACATATATCAAAACCTATTTTCTTACTAAAAAATACTTCTCATTAAACCATTTTATATACTATATTAATAACACTTAAACAAAATATAATTCAATCATGAATACAATATAAGGATTTAAATGTCTATTATATGGTGTGAAGGGATAAAAGGTTCCACCTTATTATGTTGGACCAATTATAATCATACATATCCTATCCTTATCCCCTCTTATCTTAAGGCATCATGCTAAATCTCCATAATCTCCATTATAATACCCTAAATAAAACAAGAAAATTGAAAATTGACTAGGAAACTCCTTAATAGAAACCCAGTAAGATAATTGAGTGAAGTTTAGGTAAACCACAAAGATAGTTTGGAAGTATGTCTAGTTAGGATTTTTGTAAAAATTATATTATGTACTAGCATTGGTCAAAATATAATTAAAAACACAACACTAGGTTTGAAAAAATTATATAATGGCCCAATAGAAAATTAAGGGCCTAGGTAGCTTAAAAACCTAGAGATTGCAACTTTGAAATAAATTATCTTGGTTCATTTAGGCTAATTTAGATAAAAAAAATTAGGCTCAAATCTAATTCAGAAATAAATAAAAAAATGCCTAAACAAGGCCTAAGCTTATGGAGGAAGTCAATGGCAATTAGGTTAATAAGTGGAAAACTAGAGGTAATTGTTTATGCTTCTTTCTAAACATTATATTTGACTAAATTTAAGTGGATTTGAGCAAATCATCTTCTAATTTCAACCCTAAAAACTATGTAGTATATGCCAAATTATCATCAAATTTTTCTCCAAAAAAATATAAAAAAAAAGAGAAGCATATAAAGGAAGTTTTGGGCTAGTGCTTTATTTAAGGCTTTGGGGTTATTTTATGACAAATTTTTTGCTCATTCTCTTTAGCCTAACTATGAAACTCATAGAAACTCTTTAATATGGTTTTCAATTTTCTAACAATTCCTAAAAAGTTCTCTAAGAGATTCTATCTAATTCTTACAAAGTAACCTAGATTCACTACAAGAAAATTGTCGTTTTCCAATGTCCAAATGCGTCAGAAATTGTCAATTTCTTATGGATTTCCAACATCCACTAAAACATCGATATTTGACTAATTGAAAATTTTTTTGGCGTAGATAGTTATCAGAAATTTTCAACATCATTTTTGACATCCATGGATGTCGAAAATTCTAATGCCTAAATATGTCGAAAATTCTGTTGAAAATTGCTAATGTCATCTCTAACATCCATGTATGTCAAAAATTCCAATGCCCAAATACGTCAGAAAATCCATGAAAATTTTTTTACATCATCTTCGACATCCATGTAGGTAAAAAATTATGATGCTAAAGTACGTCAGAAAATCTGTCAAAAATTTTCGATGTCATCTCTAACGTCCAAAAATGTCAAAAATATATGAACACCAATGCCACATAATTTTTTTCCTACAACCACATAAGTCAAATATATTGACATGTCAATTTTTTTCAACAGCCATGTACATCAAAAAAGATGACATGGCAATGACATGTCACACTTCCGATGTCCTTATTCATTAGAAAGATGTTGGAAAGTATAACATAACAAAAAATTTCTAGAAAATTTTATTTTTTTTAAAAAAATTGCCACTTGATTAAATAACTTAACATCAATTTTTCAATATTATATATATATATATATATATATATATATATATATATATATATATATATATTCTACTTTAAATCCAATCTAATATGCAAATGTAAATTGAAATATATTAGAAATCAAGATCAAAATGATCCACTAGCTATTATTCATATAATTCAACCAAAATACCTTAAATAAAGGTATCAAACATTTGAACAATTTAAATTAAAAATTATTTCATGATGCAGTCTTATAATCTTCCTCATCCTCTACTCTTGTATTTTAATTTGAAGGATTTTATTATGAAGCTTGTGATGATCCACTAGAATGTTATTATGGCCATGTTGTTGGATATGTTGATATGTCCAACATGGTTAGATTAGTTATCTAGAAAAGGGTTGCATAGAAGTGTAATAAGAAGTCATATGTGAAAAAGGCATCTGAACAGGCATTTAAGTAAGTAGTCCACAAGGTATAGAAGGCTATTGAACACTTAGAGGTTGCACTTCAAATTATTGCATCATGGATTGGACTTATTGTAATAAAGTTATTATAGTTATATCCATCTTTTGTTTCCATTCTACATCCACTTGTAAAGAATAAGTAGAAGGCCCTCCAAAATATTATGACATAGACCACATTGTATGTGTCTATAATCCCATCCCATACATTCGACCTTATTTTTTTCCCATAACTTGTTTCTATATTTAGGTATCAAATGGCACAGGTGAACTGCTACTCCCTTCTGATATTGATTAAAAAGCCATCAATCTCTCTTTCTCTTTATTGAAATCTTCCTGCAAGGGGAAGTAAAGTATGAATAAAAGATTGTTATTAAACTTCCATAAATTAATCTAAAATAACAATAATTCATACTCAATTAAACTAATAACTTACAAATGTTTGAGCATCATAAGAATGCACCTACTATCCTACACAATCTATCTTTTTCTTGAATTTGTGTAAGTCAGCAAACACTTTATAAAACTCAACTTTCTTACTAATTTGTTTCTTTTATTTGAAATAATTTAAAAATGACATATAAGGCAATTGGTTATACATACATACATACATATATATATATATATAGATAGATAGATAAGGTTTTACTTACTTTTTTAAGAACATGTTCCACCATAGATATGGAACCCCTACAATGAAGGGATGCACTTGGTTTTGTAACTCAATTCCTTTTATTTTGCTCTTACAGTTGCTTAAATTTTGGATCTTCTTATTAACATAAAAGATCTTGCCAAATCTAATTAGTAATCCAAATAGGCTTTTTGCTGGTTACTCTGGCCTCATTGAATATATTACTTAACATTCTAAACCCTTGTAATTAAAAGCTTGTCATAATTTATCACAATTAATAGGATTCCATTGGTAGAATTTCTATAAATGACATATTGGAAAAAAATACATTAAATAGCATGACCTTAATGATAGATGGAAATAATTAAATATATAAAATTTATAAATAGTATAAAATACCTTAAATTCTTTATCAAACCACATCAATCAAGTTAATTTTAGAATGTTTGTCCATTTCCCCCATGGTTTAGTAAAGAATCTCTACACAACGTCCTTAATACAATGCACAAGTCCTTTTATGGGAAAAAACATGTTTCAATATTTAAAAACATCATAATCTATTATATAATTTTAAATTACTCATAAGTATAAGTAATGAAATAAACAAATATGATAACTTATGTTGGCCCAGACATTTGAAGTATATTTTCACCAGGTGCAAAATGAAATCAATCATGACTTAGCCTAACAAGAGCTACTAATGTCTGAATGGAAGCCAAATGATTAGTAGATAGAGTAGGTGACTCATGAATGGGAGGACTGAATGGGAGATGACACATAAGAAGGTGAGTGTACAGGGGTTAGTATACTAGTAACCTGGGTGGGAGGACATATCTTAGAATAAGTTTATGTGGGAGGGGCCATGCTGGAAGTCATTTGTGGTGAGATTTGATTAAAGTTTAGTTGTTAATTAGGATCGAGAGTAGGCATAAACATATATCCTGATGAGTGCTGGCCATCAAAAGGTATCCTAGCTGAAGGTGGCTGAAATAAGGTAGGAGCAGATTGATTCTTTTTTAACTTTGCCTTGCCCTTCTCTTTAACCTTCTTTGATGACATTTGCATTAAGGAAACATACTAAGTAAATAAGTATTAAAAAATTATAGCATTTAGAGTATGTATATCAAATAAAACAGGCATACATATACTATGCAAAAAATAAATAAATGCAATAAAGGTGTAATAGATAATGTGATTCAAGATATATAATTAATTACATTCAATTGGATCACACAACCTATCAATTAGAATCACTAACATTATCTATTTGCTCATTATCATTACTATTTTGGTCTGAGTTATTTGAATTTATGAAGTCAAATTCTTTATAATCATTTTCTGATTCATCATCATCTTCAGCATTGTGATCTCTTTTTAAGTTAGGAGCTTCAACTTCCTCCATTCCTCTATTGAGGTCATGTAAACTATTAATTTGTTCGATCGCAAGTGCAATTTGAATAGAATTAGACCTTTCATTTTCATAAGCACCTTCGAATGTAGCATTATTTTTAACCATACTTTGATCACCATCCACTAAGGTCGCTTCTTTATTATTGATTTTGGACATGGTGCATAATATACTTGTATTGTTTGATGTGAAAAGATAAACGAATCATATTTAGAATATCTTTTACTATACTTAACCTCCACAATTTCATACTCTTTATAAACTTTCATTTCACGATCAATTATTGAATCAAACTAATCATAAGCAAATAGGATCAATTTTTCCAAAAGAGTGCCCGGATACTTAATTTCAATAATCTCTTTAAACACTCCATAAAAGTTATCTTCCCCCATGTCAACATTCCTGGTACCCTTCATGCAAATTCCACTATTATCAGTCTTTTTCCTTTCATTACATGATAGAGTGTGGAACTTGTATCCATTTACAGAATAAATTGGCCATATCCCAACCTTCCTCGAATGATTATATGTTAAGTCATGCAAATGTTAATTAGTGACACTATTTTCTAGATTTAAGACCTATATTGAATAAGAAAAGATAATAAATTCTTAATATTAAGAATAAAAGTTAACTTTGCAAGGTACATCTATAAAATAAGGGAAGGAAATCCTTATAAAATCTTGAAACTATTTTTGAAAATGGTTAGCAAGTGTTACTTCTATATCATAATCCGTTATATTTTGGTGCATCATTTGCATTTACTGAATGAATAAGTTATGCGTACATTTAATAAAACATTAGCATATATTATAAGTTAGCTTTAAAATCAACAAAGATATGCATAATGGGAAATTAGTACTTACTTTTTACAAGGTTCAAATTCGTTACAATTTAACAAAACATATAAATGGTCAACATATAACTTATATGGTTCTAGCCATCATTTATTACATGCCCTGGATGGATAGCCAGGTAGATTGAAAATAGATAAAGTACAATTTGTAATTTCAACTTTACTACCATAATCATTTCTCCTGACTCTTGTGGCACTTGTTTGTACATGAGGTTCAAAATAATATTGACAAAAATATATGATTTTTTCAATCAAGTATGCCTCACAAATGGATCCCTCAGGACGGGCTCTATTTTTACTTTTTACTTCAACTTGTTAAGAAATCTCTTATAAGGATACATCCATTGGTATTGAATAGGCCCACCAAATAATGCTTTATATGGCAAATAAATTGGTAAATGCTCCATGTTATCAAAGAACCCTAATGGAAAGATTCTTTCTAATTTACAAATGATGAAAGGAATATTTTAATGCATTTTTTTTTGTAAATTCTCCTTTTGTAACACACTTAAGCAAATGTCTTTAAAAAAATAGCTCAATTCAATCAATGGCTTCCATATGCATTCTAGTAATGCTCAAAATGTAGTTGGAAATAAACCTTCCATAAATACATAATAGTCATGATTTTTCATTTCATATATTCATCCACTTATAATATCCATAGCTTTATTCAATTTAGCAGCATAATTATCAGGCATGCGTAATTCTTTCACCTACTCACACACCATTCTTTTTTTATCCATATCTAGGATAAACATTGCTTTTGGCTTATAAAATTTCCCATCTATTTGTTCATATAGCTCCAACTCCCTTCTCCTGCAATATTCTTTCAAGTTCATCCTTACTTTGACATTGTCCTTCATTTTACCTTTAACATCTATGACAATGTTGAATATATTATTTAATACATTTTTCTCAATATACATTACATCAAGGTTGTGACGGACGAGATTATTCTTTCAATAGGGCAAGTCCCAAAATTTATTCTGTTTAATCCAATTATGGGTCTATCCACATCCTAGTAATCTAATTAGCTAAACTTCAATTACTTTCAGAAAATGGCATACTCTCATCCATTATTAATCACTAGTAAGTCTAACGGGAGAATTTGACAATTCTACTTTATTTTTCAAAAAGGCATCCTTATTCCTTTTAAAAGGGTGGTCCATATCTAAACATATGTGATGACAATCAAACCATGATTTCTTTCTACCATTTTTCAATATGAACACATTGGTTTGCTCTATGTATACTAGATAAGCTAACCTACTGGCTATCATCCAACCTAATAACATACCATATGTAGGAAAGTCATTGATTGTCCACATTAAGTATGCTCTCATGATGAAATTTTTCTTGGTAGAAATATCATATGTTAGTACACTCTCATGCTATAATAGTAATAGTTTATTAATTAAAGGTTTTAAGAACACATCAATTCTACTTTTAGGATTATCAGGGCCTATAATGATCATTGTTAGAAACATATATGGAAAGGTATTACACATTCCTAGAGGAAGATTGTAAGGAGTGATAATTACTGGCCAACACGAATATGTGGCAGTCAATTAATTATATGAGATAAATCCATCTAAACATAGGCTTAACCTCACATTCATTGGCTTAGAGGCATAATCAGGATACATCTGATTAAAGTGCTTTCAACACTCTTCGTCTGATGGGTGGCACATTACTCCATCCTCTGTATGATGCTCATGATGCCACTTCATATGTGAGGTTAACTTTATTGACATATATAACTTCTATGATCTTAGAATGAGTGGCATATAATAAAACCTTTTATATGGTACTTCTTTAGGCCTAACCTTCCTGTATAATAAAGCATTTTATATGGTTCTTCTTTAAGCCTAACCATTTTGTATAATAAAGCCTTTTATATAGTACTTCTTTAGGCCTAACCTTCCTTGGCTTATAGGCATATTCAGGATACATCTAATCAAAGTGCTTCCAAACCTCTCCGTCTGATGGGTGGCATATTACTCCATCCTCTATATGATACTCATGGTGCCACTTCATATGTGGGACTAATTTTATTGATGTATATAATTTCTGTGATCTTAGAATGAATGGCATATAATAAAGCTTTTTATATGGTACTTCTTTAAGCCTAACCCTTCTAGCCTATGTTATCTATAGCGAGGAGCATTACAAACTCTACATTCTCTCTTCGTTGATAGCATCTTTATAGTAAATCATACAATTATTTTGGCAATAATCAATTTTTTTATATATGAGTCTAAGTTTGTGAACTATCTACTTTGTTCTATACAAATTTGTAGGAACAAGATTGTTTCATGGGTGCAACTGTGCACATAGCTGCATGATTTAATCAAGGCACCTTTGTGGCATATTGAAGTTTGATTTGATACTTAGCATTCTCACTACCTATGATAACTCAGTATGATTGTTACACTCAGGCTATAATGGTTGTTGAGAAAATTCTAACATTTTAAAAAATCCCTAGCATTGTCTGTTTTCTTTCACCTGTAACCATTACTAGGATAGCTTCCCCATAACTAGTCCAGTACCAATAATCTTCCATAAACCTACATTTATAAAGACAAAGCTTAACATCATTTACAGGAAAGAACCTCTTATTTCGATGCTTTCTACATGGACATCTAATTATACCATCTTTTTGATAGCCCTCTTGTTGTTGTGCATAAAATACAAAACTCTCAACACTACTCAAAAACTCATTTATGAGCCCCCTCCCATCATCCTGAAATCTATTGTACATCCATCTATGATGTGTTGGGCACTCATCCATTTGGATTCAAACTAAACTAATCATCAAAGTTTCATTACAACTATTACAAAATAACATGTCTTAGAAAGCTAAAAATCAATTCTTAAAATACCCTCATTCTAATACATAAGTGTGTCATAAGGTATGTAGTATTGAAATATTTTAATGTCTTAAGAGAAACAAAATTATTGAATTAAACATGAAGGTATTGTTTCTTCTAAATAACAAACCAACTAAAACTTTTTATGCTTAAGTTAGTTCAAAGTGTGTGATTGAATGTGCCAATGCACAAAGTTTAAGAATTGCAATAAGACATGAATTACAATAAGAGAAGAAACAAAAAGAATCATCTAGGTAGAGTACTATACCTTGTAGAAAATGAAGAAAGGAACAATAGAAATAAACTATTCCTCACATATATCACATCAATCACTCTTCAATTTTGACCTTCAAATTTTAAGAAAAAATTAATATTCAATATCAAGAGAAAAACAATGGTAGGAAAGTTGAATCTAGATATATAGATAGACTAAGTATGACATTCAACAGATGTATTAATGCAATAAATATTCACAATCTTTCAACAAAGTTGTAATATCATAAATAGTCACAATCTAAGTAATTTTCTTAGATAATGATAAGTTTGATGGTATTTTCACTCAATTGTGGCTATATGGTTGTCGTGCTTCCTTATGAAATCCTTACTATACACCCAATCTTTCACATGAATTCTATATTTTCAACTTCCCCCCGACTCCCCCATGTGCTTCTTTACTTCTGTAGCTCAGATTTAGCATTGTGCTAGGCAAACTCAACTAGCTGAATGTGGTATGAAATTGGAAAATATTTTCAAATATTTTTTAACTTTTAAATGTTGATGACTCCACCTATTACAAGAATACTCGTAGAATTTTATTATTCCTCATGGAATATAGGATGTTATTGCATTTTTTTTTTCAAAACTAATTGTGTATAATTTAATGACCGTAGGTTAGTTTAAGGATGGAAATAGGTTAAGTTACATTTTGTCAAAAGTAAGTTAGGCTTACACAAAAAAAAAAAAAAAGATTAATTTAACCTGATTTGATACAACCTATTTCATATGTAAAATTTTTAAAGCTTGTTTTGTCCTAATCTGCCAGACATGGACTATAAGCCTCCCAATATTGGTTGAATCCATAAACAAGGTCAAGATTCTGGATAAAATCTTAACACGTGAAGATTATCAAATAAAATTCTTCACATGATATGGATCCTTTTGTGTTCCCTGTAACAATATATAAATTAAGAATAAGCTACTAAAGGATCCATATTTATTCTTAATTTAAATTACGGAAGAAGAGATACATTAATCAAATCATAACCTTTTGCACTTACAATAGATTTAAGAGGAATCATCAAATTATTACATAAAATATTTAGTTAATAACAAATTAATATTGAAAGATTGTCTTACATCAATTTAATATTAATTTTAAAAATTTAACCTCAAATTAGTATCAAAGGATTTTTTTTAATCAATTTAGTATCTAAAAAATTTTGCAACAGATCAAATTAGTATCTAAGATTTTTTTACTTATCTCTTGGTTTATTACTTATGAACATAAGCAGAATAAGGAAATTGTATTGACTGATTTAAATATACATGATGGAGATTAAATTTATTACTTATGAATATAAGCAGAATAACTTAGGAGTACCGTAGTTGAAAAAAAAAAAGTTTCAGGATCTCTTCATTCTCTTGTGAAATCAATTTTAAAGAGGTGCTTGCTACGGTACCCCGGAGGGT
Organism: Sindora glabra; assembly: GCA_020226215.1. Lineage (NCBI taxonomy): Eukaryota > Viridiplantae > Streptophyta > Magnoliopsida > Fabales > Fabaceae > Sindora > Sindora glabra. The sequence goes on along the minus strand of CM035228.1, from coordinate 49,149,991 downwards.
TTCAAACCCGGGGTGACGTGGCACAATGCAAGCCATTGGATGAGATTATTAAAAATTTTAATAATCTTATTCAATGGTCCACAATGCACTACGTCACCCCGGGTTTGAAACCCCCGGGGTACCGTAGAATTGGCCTTTTAAAGATGACTTCTTATCTTTTGGGATAAAAATGGTAAAACATGATGGTAAATTAGATAGACCTAGGAAAAATTGAAACATATACTATCATCATATACATACTGCTTAATATAAAATTAGTTTAAGAAGATACCTGGTATTTTCAGCAGGAGAATATGAAAATAAATCAGACGTTATTAGCCAACGGCCCGGCGGTACTTGTAACCAAATACCTTTCACAAAAATTTAAATACAGAGACATCTTTTTTTTCCCCCAATTTAATACATTGATACGAGGAGTTCTAATCCAAAACTTTCAATATACTATTCAAATAAATTTCGTTATTTTTTTTCTCAAAAGTCCATACGAGAGAAATTGAAATATAGATAAAAATTAATGATTAATTAATAAATGAGTCTAGCTTTACAGAAACTCTTAGTTGTATTTAAGTTGTATGTATTAAATTAATTAAAAAAATAAGCACATCATTAGATAAAAGAAAAATAATGTACTAATGTGAAATAAAAACGATGTATCCCGCTTCTAATTAGCTTCCTGTATACAATTGGGTGTGCTTACTGCAACTTAAAATCTGTCCCAATTTCAAGCGCTCATCACGAAGCAACAAAAGACTATTCTAAATGCCATTGCGAAGTTTCCAAACAAACCCTTTACCGAATGGATTCTGCTTATGGAAATAGACTCTAGGAAAAATTGAACCATATACTATCATATATATGGAAACATTATTTCCTTTAAAAAATGAAATCAATTATGAATGCCATGTGATCAAAACAAATGAATGCTTTGTTACTTGATTTCATATATTTCCGTCTTCATCCAAATACACATCTACACACACGCAGAAAGAATGTGACTTCATATAATCAAAATTCCTCCCTCCATTCTTCGGTTGTAGTTAATCAATTTAAATATATTAAAAAATAATTTTATTTATTTATTTTAATAGATTTTCAAAAATTAATTTTTATATATAAAGTTCAAAATAATTTAAAATAAAAAATATGATAAAATAAATATAATTAAATTGAAAGGGTAGGATAGTGAGATATTTATTAATAAAATAAAAGAATAAGATTAAAAAAATTTTAACATTTCATTAAAATTCTAAAATGATAAATAAAAATATTTTTTCTAAAATATGGCACATAATAAAAAAAAGGGAAAAAATATATTTTATTTTCAATCGAAATTGACGTAAAACGAAAATAATGGTTTTACTTTCATATAAAATGAAATACTCAATTTCACGTAAAAGAAAAAAGAAAAAAAAATGAAGATCTCATCTCCTTATTTTCTATTTTTAAGACAAAAGCCATTAATGTCATTTCACTTAAAAGGAACTAACTTCGTTTAACGTCATTCACCTTAAAAATATTTAACGTGGTTTAACACGACTTCAAAACGAAATCATTAAATAATGAATCTCATTCCCCTTACGCAACACAGAATCATAATTATAATTCAGGTGATCTCATCACCTTTATAAAAGTCATTATCTGATTAAAATTTTTATAAATTTATCACCACTGTACCTGGACTTCAGCGATATTGATTTATAAATTTATCATTAGCATTTAAATAGCAAGAAAGCAATTAGATCTATAGAACTTTAGAAGAAATACTAACGGGCAAAGGAAAAGGGACCTCTTTTAACAAAGGTTTAAATCCAAGTGAAGGATTGTAACTTGAATCTAATTTCAGTATTTCACCTATTGCTCCCTGCCAACAAAAATAATAAAAACCAATGTCAAATTTATCATCAATATCTTTTATTTTTTTGTGCATTTTCAATCTAATTATATTTACACCAACAATAAAATAGTAGTTGAACATAATACAAACTAGTTTAAATAAGGACAAAAAACAGAGGTAGAACCTCATTATTCTTCCGCATCATGCCCCACTAAATTTTCAGAAATTTATAATTACCAAAGTAATTTTTTTAGAAAAAAATTTGTAGGAATTTAACAAGAGGACAAAATCCATTTGTTTGCTATACTATTCCTCTTGTACTTTTGGTTCTGCTTTTCTATTCTTTTCCATTTTCTGTTTACAACATGTATAACGCCACTTCAGTGGTGCAACGTGTTGCATCACACCGTGGCACCATCCCAACGGTTGAGGAGGGAAAACGCAATATGGACCGTTGATCTATTGCTCAGATCAACTAGTGATCCGGTAGCTCTGCTAGTTAACAAGTGAGAAATTAAAATTATGACATCATAAACGAGGCATTTATTAGCTAATATAAATGTCTGATTTAGATTTGATCCTTTGAGGGACAAAGCCACATAGGGCTTAAGAGAGAACTAACTCCGTAGGTTTCTACCTTTGGGCGTTGCATAATCCCATTTTCATTTATATTGAAGTTCTGGATGTGGAGATATTTGACTGGATCAACTTTCTCTTTATAGGTTGATCTCTTGTTCATTGTAAGTGGAGAATCAGTTTCAATGCCGTCATTCATTCTTAAGATTTCACAAATGCTGGCTTACTATTTATTTACTCTTTGTAGGATGAGGCAACTGCAAACTATCAAGTACATGAAACTGGAGAAGATGAACCTTATCCTGCGGAGAAACCTCAGAAGGTGCTCAAAGTTTGGTTAGATTGTTAATGTGGAACTTGTGACTTAATCTGATGTTCATCAATTTTCTTTGCAAGATGAAGTAGAAGAAGAAAATTTAGGTATCTGCAGAACAAGAGCAGATCGCACCCCAAGAAAATTTATAGGAATTTTCTCTTTAAAATTTCTAAAACTTAATTTATTTTAATGAAATTATTGTTTTAAGAAGTCTTTAAAAAGTTAGGGAATAAAGAATTTGAGATGAGTCGCAACTATTCCTTATTCTTTTGAGTTTTCTTATAAATGGTGAAAAATATGATGACATATGATATTATAAAAGCTAAGTTGACTCGTGTGCTTGTATGGTTTAGTTTTGACATTATATAAATGTTGATGTGATAATATAACCATGGTATTTTAGTGTTAAGATAGGTAGGAGATGATCCACCATGATTCCTTAAAAGATAACAATAGGATTATGTTAAATTTGAAAACAAAATTGTTAAAGAAGAATAATATTACTCTTTGGAATTAAGAGTCTGGAATTGCTAAAATTTGAATTTTTGATATTTTAATATTACAAATAGTTTTAGAATAGGTATAAAAAAATTAGGAATTTTCAAAAATTTTAGAATTATGAAAAGTGAAATTATATGAACTTTGGTTATAAGAACCCAAAACAAAACTCTAGACTCTATGTTATGAAGTTTGATATTGTTCATGCAAGAATTTGATTTAGAAAAATTTAAGTAATTAATGTTCTATGAATATTAACATGTTAATAAGTTTAAATAAAAATTTGGTAGCAATTGGAATTAATTTAAATGCCAAGAAGGCTCATTTTCCACAAAAACTTTGAAATTGCCCAAATTTGGCAACTTTATATTTTTAATTTTGTATGAACAATAATACCAAGGTGATATTTTTGTGAAATAATTGAACTCTTTCATCTTTAACATGTTAAGGATATTGTATAAAAATTTGGTGATAATTAGAAGTGATTTTCAATATTAGGCTTTTATTGTAATAACACATATGCAATCCTATTTTGAATTTCATGATTTTGTTACCATGTAATAGTACCCGAGAATAAAGAAATCATACAAAAATTTATGTTTGATGTATATTATTATGTTAGAAGCATTAAAAAAATTTTAGTAAAAATTTGAATTGATTTAGGAGCCTAAAAAGCACCAAACCATGAGAGTATACATACTACCCAGTAAGTTAAATGTTTAATTTTTCTTGTTGAGATATGCCGTAAAAAAATTAAAGTTTATGATATAGTTATTGATGTTTGAGATGGAAATGTTCTATATCAACCTTGGATATAATGATATATGATGATAAAATTTGAGTACATAAGAACAACATATTTTGTTAGCAAAACTCTTATAACATAATTGATATTTTAACCATACCTAATAAAATAAGTAATTGATGCTATAACTGACATTTAATCATTACTTATCTTGAACATGATTTATAAGAAGAGATTTGTGTCCTTTGTAGAGAAGGAGAAGCATGGTAAGGGTTAGAGGGATAAGATTAGTAGCCTTGTACCTATGATAGCAAGAGAACAAGGCTGAATTGAAGATATAAGGAGAATCCTGTATACTAACTATTGTCATTCTCTTTAGCAAACTTTGTAAATATGATATATAAGAGTTTTAAGCAATTATTATTTTATATTGTTATATATCTAATCTATTATAATGAAAACTCACTAGAAATTGAAAAAGAGTAGCCATTCACTGAGTATTTCCAATACTCATACTCTTTCTATTGAATTTTTATTTATAGATACAAAGTATGAATCCTACAAAGATGACTAACACTTATGTGACAATCTTCCATCCATTTTTGGAAACCTTTATTATAATATTTCTATGGCATCTTAGACATTTTATCTTTTGATAGTAATTATGTATAAAGTTATGTTTTCGAAAATTTTACATTGTTGCATAAATGTCTTTATTATATGTAAATTATGTTTTGAATTTCCTTATGCACATGCAATTAGTAGTATTTTCTATAAATGTTTATTTATATTCTTAATAGAGCTAAGAAAATAAGTAAGTTAGAAATATCTTAAAGGCTTGTAAAGACAGCTTATTAGTATACTAATATTAGTTAGGTGTCTTTATACTAGTCATAATACATGAGAATTGAGTTATGATAAAGTTATAATTAAAGCATGATCCTAGATAACCATTTACAATAGAGTCAAAAAGGGACCCAATTAAACCAAGAAATTATGGAAGGTTAAATGAAGAATGGATATAAGTCATAGTGGATCCATGAGGCTTAATAGGTATTGTTTTCATTTATTATTCTTTAGAAAAGTAGTATTTCCTAAATAAAACTATTTTATAGAATTATAGTTAGAAAAAAATAAACTCAAGCCGGAATGCCCTAGAGGTATGCTAAAGTATATTTGGAAGCATCGAAGCATGAAGCCTTTGTAAATATACCACCAAAAGCATTTATTAGCTAATATCAGGGATTTAAATTACGGTTACAATCGCGATCGTGATCGCATTACGATGCATATGAATGCGAAAAAATGTGACCACAACGGTCTAAAATTGCAAAAAATTGCATATACAGTCTGCCACGAAAATGCAATATAACGGGCAATATTATGGTCGCGAACCATTTTTTAAATACTAGGCTAATATAAATGTCTGATTTAGATTCTACAAGGGGGTCATTTTAAGATTTGACCCTTTGAGGGACAAAGCCACATAGGGCTAAAGAGGGAACTAGCTCCGTAGGTTTCTAGCTTTGGGTGTTGCATAATCCCATTTTCATTTATATTGAAGTTCTGGATGTGGAGATATTTGACTGGATCAACTTTCTCTTTATAGGTTGATCTCATGTTCATTGTAAGTGGAGAATCAGTTTCAATGCCGTCATTCATTCTTAAGATTTCACAAATGCTGCCTTACTATTTATTTACTTTTTGTAGGATGAGGCAACTGCAAACTATCAAGTACATGAAACTGGAGAAGGCGAACCTTATCCTGCGGAGAAACCTCAGAAGGTGCTCAAAGCTTGGTTAGATTGTTAATGTGGAACTTGTGACTTAATCTGATGTTCATCAATTTCATCAATTTTCTTTGCAGGATGAAGTAGAAGAAGAAAATTTAGGTGAGGTGGTATCTACAGAACAAGAGCAGATCGCACCCCAAGCAGATGTCGAGCACGGTCAGAGAGACGTTGAGGCAAAGGGGCAATAGTACCTTTCCAGAGGGTATCAGAATTATAGAGGTGGCCGTGGTGGTGATCGGAGGGGTTATCCAAATGGTCGTGGCGGTCGGGGTAGTGACAGAGGAAGAGGTTACCAAAATGGCCGCAACCAATACTACGACCAGCCTGGAAATTATTATCCGAGGAACTATCATAATAATAGAGGAAGAAGAGGTGGTGGCAGAAGTGGTTGCCACTCCTACAACAACCCCGGCTCCGGTGGTCCAGTCAATCATGTCACAACTGATGGGGTGAGATCATGATGAGTGGTGGAGTGTCAATAGTTTTGGTTACTATTGCCTGCAGTTGGCTGGTAACGTTTGAATTGGCCTAGCATGAGATGTGTTCTGAACAATTTGTTGACGATTCCACCATTTCGTAGTCCCAATAGTGGAACTCTGGCGGAAATCTTACAGGAAGAAAGAGGATGTCTCATTTTTGGAAATTTGTAGACTTTCTGCATTATCTTTAAGTGTGTGCACTATGATGTTTACTAAATGGTTCTTTGTCAAAGCCGTTGCATTGAACATTAGTTTGTATCATGGTGATTGGAGAAAAGAAGGAGATATGCTGTATGAGGACCTGAGGTTCCATATTAATGCTGGGGACTTAACACCAGAGACAATCTTAGGACACAATCACACTCAAATCAAATCTTAAAAGGGAAAACGCAATATGTTTGTCTTCATTCATATTTATTAGCTGAGACGTCTAGAAGCAGACGATGGTTCAAGTGGGGGTCAATTGTGACATCATAAATGAGGCAGGTCCAGTAGGACCACTACCTATAATACTTTGTCGAATCACCAAGTTCCAAAGCACAAGGCATTACAATGAATGTGCATTGAACCATAAAAAAGCATAACAAGGATAATTGTAATCTTTAAGGATGTACAAACTTCACCTCTATAAGCTTGACATTAGGACGGTCTCCAACTTTGAAGGCTTGAAGCAATATAGAAACCTAATTTATTGAAATGGTAAATTAGATATCTGCCAAGAATACAGGGCAAATGCTTCGTAGCAGTTTCTTAAAATGTCACATGCGAGAGAGAACTTTGGATACAATAAGGATATTATCTGCAAGGTCAAAGAGAGAAAGAATAAGGAAATATTTGAATTACTGATATCACAATATAACTCATCATATGTACAGATTAGGATAAACATCAGGCTTTGAATATGTTTCCACTTTTCAAATTACAGTAAGGGAGAGATAAGCTTGGTGTGAAGAAAGAATAGAGTCAAAAACAAACTTTGAAGAAAACATGTCACAATGTGATCTATACTGCAATTTCATTACTTGAGGCACAAAGACAATTTTATTTCGGTTGCATTGGGATTAATTTGTACAAAAATAATATATGAAGATTTAAGTATTTGTTTCTGAATTATGCCATTTGTTATCTTGTTTCCATGAATAATATTCTGGTAAAATGCCATGAAAACTCTTAACTATCCGAGAGTTATTTCAAATTCTTCAATTAAAGAATACATTAGCACATGCATATATTACAAGAGTAAAATAAGAATTCTGATTAGGCTTCATCTAACTAAAATGCAAACCCTTTTTTAAGTAATGGCAAACCTATTATTAAATACGTGTATCCAGACAAAGCCTTAAACACGTCAAAATGATAGAATCTTATAGATTCAGTAGCATAGACGGGAACCATCAAAATAATAACAATAACCCACTTCTGTTCCTAAAAACACCAAACTTGGGCGCACACATACATTGGAATCCAACCAACATATAACGAGTAAAAAAAAAGGGAATTCTACTTGTGATTCAAACATGCAAAACAAACCCAGAAAAATACCAGCAGATAATTATGATGTTCAATTGAGATGAACTAAGATGACAACAGCAGTACAACACATTATCTAACAATATGAGTGGAAAGAAGTACTATACCTATCATCGGTCAGTTCATATTACTTTAGCAAAATTCCACAAACCCAGTGAGAATAAAAAAAAGCCTACAAGTAAAAAACACTCATCTTCATTCAATTTTAGAACAAGAGCTACAACATAAACTAAGAGGAAAATTGACACCTCCAGAAGAAAAACAAACACCAATAACCCATCAAACACCAATAGATAAGCAATTTATGAATAAAATAAATAAAAAGAAATAGAACATAAAACAAAAACCTTAGTCTTGGATAAACAGTCGATGTTAGCTGATCTCTGATTAGGCAATAAGTCAGAGCCCCCTGCAATAAGAAGCAAAAAGAGAAGGATAAAAGGGAGAAAATGAGAACAAATTTTGTTTAATAACTGGAAAAAAAATGGAAGGGAGAAGAGAAAATTATTAGCTCTGATTGGAAAAGGAAGTTGCGTGCAATAACATAGGAAACAAAAGTGAAGAGAGGACGAATAGAAATATAATATATTAATACAATATTAAAAGAATCAAAACAAAGATGCCATTGTGCTGGTGTAGAATTGGTCCGTGTCTTTCAAATGGCACTATGTTAGCTTCAACTGAAGAAGACAATGAGAAGGGCTAGTGGCTTGACCGATGGTGAGGGGTTGTGAGATTAGGGCAAAAATGGTGGATAGAATGCCAGAATGTTGTATGATTGAGGCTTTGTGGTTTTGGAAAAAAATGTCCATGTTTTCCAACGGGCTTGATGTCCAATAAACATGGTTGAGAATTTATATCTCATAATATTTTATAAATTTCACACAACATTTTGACGTATGTAAATATCAAAAACACCACATCGACATTTAATACAAAATTTCTTATGGATTGTCAATAAAATTTTGAAAAATTATTTATTAATTTTTCCAACTTCTAAAGGAAATTTTCCAATTGACACAAACATAAAAAAATAACATATAACTTTTCTTATTTCTAATCAACGTTCCAACAAATTTTTTATGTCCAAAACTGATCATCAAAGATCCGTCAAAAAATGACGTCAGGAATTAACAGATTTTTTGTAGTGATTTTGCTTCAACTCCTTCAAGTTTTTATAAGAATTTTCTCTTTAAAATTTTTAAAACTTTTAAAATTTCTAAAATTTGATTTATTTTAATAAAATTATTATTTTAAAAATTCTTTAAAAAGTTAGAGAATCAAGAATTTGAGCGAGTCACAACTATTCCTTATTCTTATGAGTTTTCTCAAAAAAGGTGAAAAATATGATGACATATGCTATTATAAAAGCTAAGTTGATTTGTGTGTTGTATGGTTTAGTTTTGAAATTATATAAATGTTAATGTGATAATATGACCATGGTATTTTAGTGTTAAGATAGGTAGGAGATGATCCACTATGATTCCTTAAGAGATAACAATAGGATTATGTTAAATTTGAAAATAAATTTGTTAAAGGAGAATAATAGTGTTTTTTTTTTGTTACTTTTTGGAATTAAGAGTTTGAAATTGCTAAAATTTTAATTTTTGATATTTTAATATTACAAATAGTTTTAGAATAGGTATAAAAAGAATTAGAAAATTTTAAAAAATTTTAGAATTATGAAAAGTGAAATTATATGAACTTTGGTTATAAGAACCTAAAACAAAATTCTAGACTCTATATTATGAACTTTGATATTGTTCATGCAAGAATTTGATTTAGAAAAATCAAGTAATTAATGTTCTATGAATATTAACGTATTAGTAAGCTTACATAAAAATTTGGTAGTAATTGAAATTAATTTAAATGCTAAGAAGGCTCCTTTTCCATAAAAACTTTGAAATTGCCCAAATTTAGCAACTTTGTATTTTTAATTCTATATGAACAATACCAACGTGATACTTTTATGAAATAATTGAACTTTTTCATCTTTAACATATTAGGGATGTTGTATAAAAAATTAGTGCTAATTAGAAATGATTTTCAATATTAGGCTTTTATTGTAATAACACATGCAATCCTATTTTGAATTTCATAATTTTGTTACCATGTAAATACTACCCAAGAATAAAGAAATCATACAAAAATTTATGTTTGATGTATATTATTATGTTAGAAGCATTAAAAAAAATTTAGTAAAAATCTGAATTAATTTAGGGAGCCTAAAAGATACCAAACCATGGGAGTATTCATACTATCCAGTAAGTTAAATGTTTGATTTTTTTTGTTAAGATATGTTGTAAAAAAATTAAAGTTTATGATATAGTTATTGATGTTTGAGATGGAAATGTTTTATATCAACCTCAAATATAATAATATATGATGATAAAATCCGAGTACATAAGAACAACATATTTTGTTAGCAAAACTCTCATGATATAATTGATATTTTAACCATACCTAATGAAATGAGTAATTGATGCTATAGCTGATATTTAATCATTGCTTATCCTGAACATGATTTATAAGAAGATATTTGTGTCCTTTGTAGAGAAAGAGAAGCATGGTAAAGGTTAGAGGGATAAGATTAGTGGCATTGTGCCTACGATAGTAGGGGAACAAGACTGGATTAAAGATATAAAGAGAATCTTATATACTAACTATTGTCATTCTTTTTAACAAACTTTGTAAATATGATATATAAGAGTTTTAACTAATTATTATTTTACACTGTTGTATATCTAATCTATTATGATGAAAACTAACTAGAAATAGAAAAAGAGTAGCCATTAACTGAGTATTTCCAATACTTATACTCTTTCTATTGAATTTTTATTTACAGATATGAAGCATGAATCCCACAAAGATGCCTAACACTTGTGTGACAATCTTCTATCCATTTTTGGAAACCTTTGTTATAATATTTCTATGGCATCTTAGACATTTTATCTTTTGATAGTAATTATGTATAAGGTTATGTTTTTGAAATTTTTACATTGTTGCATAAATATCTTTATTATATGTAAATTATGTTTTGAATTTCCTTATGCACATGCAATTAATAGTATTTTCTATAAATGTTTATTTATATTCTTAATAGAGCTAAGAAAGTAAGTGAGTTGGAAATATCTTAAAGGCTTGTAAAGACAAATGATTAGCATATTAATATTAGTCAAGTGTCTTTATGCTAGTCATAGTACATGAGAATTAAGTAATGATAAAGCTAGAATAAAAGCATGATTCTAGATAACCATTTATAATAGAGTCAAAAAGGGACCCAATTAGACCAAGAAATTATGGAAGGTTAAATGAAGAATGGATATCAATCATAGTAGATCCATGAAGCTTAATAGGCATTGTTTTTATTTATTCTTCTTTAGAATTATGGTTAGAAAAAAGTAAACTCAAGAAAAAATGCCTAAAAGGCATGCTAAAGCATATTTGGAAGCATCGGAGCATGAAGCCTCTGTGAATATACCACCAAAAAACCTTCATAGAGTAGAATGAGAATAGCTTGAAGCTCTAGCATTAGATACAATGCTACAACAAACTTTAGAAATAGTCTTAGCCTAAAACTAACATCCTTATGCTCTATTTCTAATCTTACCAGCAATAAGTTCTCCCATTGCGTCTAAGAGAGCAGTTACAGATGGCACATGAGTTTCAAAAATTGAACCCTTTAAATTATGGTGGCACGAATCCAATAATGGATCTCTATCAATTCATGGGCCATACAAAAAGAACTTGTAAATTGTTATAATGTAATGAAAATATGATAGTGGAATTGGTGGATTATCAATCAGAAGATGTAAATTATTTTTAGTATGTTCAAAATATTAAACTTATAGCTACTGCAAATCAACTTTTAATAGTGAATAAACTAGTGACAGAAGTCATCCTTGCAACTCGTAGTGTTAAGAGTTGTATAATATGGATAGATAAACATTCAACTTTGATTGATTTAATTGTGTTAATATGGTGGATTATAATATAATTTTAAGGATAGATTAGCTATCAAAATATCATGCTTGTATTGATTATTATCACAAGAATGTAACTTATTAACTAAATGGGAGAGAAATTTGAATTTTTTAAAGTGAAAAGAAAGTAGGAATGCCTACTATCATGTCATGTACGAAAGTTCAAATACTAGCAGATAAATGATGCATTATGTAGATGGCTTCAATAAAAGAAATGGAAAAGAAAAAAGTAGGAATAGATGAAGTTTTAGCAGTAAAAGAATTTCCTAATATTTTTTCAAAGAATTTACAGGATTACCATCAAATCGAGAAATTGAATTTACAATCAAAACCATTCCTAAAGTAAACCTAATTTTTATACACCTTATTAAATAGCATTGGTGGAATTAAAGGAATTAATGAAGCAATTACAAGATTTATTAGATGAGAATTTTATGTAACCTAACACATCACCATAGGGAGAACTAATGCTATTTGTAAAGAACAAGGATGGCACATTATGATTATGTATTGATTACTAGTAGTTGAATGAAGTTACCATTAAGAACAATTGTGCTTTGCTAAGAATAGATGATTTGTTTGATTAATTGTAAGGATCCCAGTATTTCTCAAAAAATGACTTACAATTTGGTTACCATCAATTGAAAATTCATAAAGAGGATATTCCAAAAACATCATTTTAGACTCATTATGGCCATTATGACTTCTTAGTTATGTCATTTGGATTGACCAACCTTTCCACAGCATTTATGGATTTAATGAATTGTATTTCAAACCTTTCTTAAATAAATTCATCATTGTATTTATTGATGATATCTTGGTATATTCTAAGAATGAAAAAAAGCATGTGTAGCATTTAAGAATCACACTACAAATGTTGAAGGAGCATAAGTTGTATGCTAAACTTCCAAAGTGTGAGTTCTGTATGAAGAAAGTGCATCTCCTAAGCTATGTAATGTCATAAGAAGGAATATAAGTAGATCTCAAAAAGTTAAAGTTGTACTTAAATGGCTGTAACCATCCTCAATGACAGAGATACATAGTTTTCTTAGGCTAACTAGATGTTATAAAAGATTTGTAAAAGACTTTTAAAAAATAATTACATTACTGACCAAGTTAACTTGTAAAGGAATCAAGTTCATATGGAATGATGATTACCAAAAGAGTTTTCAAAAATTGAAAGAATGTCTAACTTTTGCCTTACTATTAGCATTACTTAACAATGTAGAAGGATATACAGTGTATTGTGGTGCATCCAAAGTAGGATTAGGATGTGTGTTAATGCAATAAGGTAGAGTAATAGCCTATGCATCTTGCTAACTAAAGAAACCTGAGATGAATTATCCCATTTATAACTTAGAAATGGCACCTATAGTGTTTGCTTTGAAAATATAAAGACATTATTTGTGTGGGGCTACTTGTGAAATCTATAAAAATTATAAGAGCTTTAAGTATATTTTTTAGCAAAAGGAACTTAATATGAAATAAAGAAGATGGATGAAGTTTATGAAAGATTAGGATTGTTTCATTCTTTATCATCTAGCCAAGGCTAATATAGTAACTAATGCCTTAAGTTGAAAAGCTCCCAAAGGTAAAGAGAAGTAATTAAAAGGAAATAAAAGTGTAGATTTGGCTTGTATAATAGTGCATCTAGACATAATACATTAAATCAAAGCAATCCGAAAAGAAAACCCTTAGTATAAGCCATTAAAGAGTAAAACAATAAGTGAAAAGGAGACCAACCTAGTAGTGAAAGAAAAAGGAATGATAAAGAAAAAAAATCAATTATGGATGCCTATAATTTTAAGAAAGGAGGTATTGAAGAAAGCTCATGAATTATCCTATAAGATGTATCCTGGTGCAACAAAGATGTATCAAGATTTGAAGAATGTGTATTGGTGGGATGGAATGAAGAAAGATGTGTACAAGTATATAATCAAATACTTAACTTGTCAACAAAGTAAAAGCAAACCACTAATTCCTAGCAAGACTTAGCTAGAACAATTACATTCTCGAATGGAAATGAAAAAGTATTAAAATGGATATATAGTCAGATTACCACGAACCAGTAAGGGATACAATTCTATATAGGTAATCATGAGTCATCTTACGAAGACTACACATTTCCTATCAGTAAAGACAACATACATCTATTGCAATATACTCAGCTAATCATGTTTTAGGGCACTCCCTATAATATATATTTGTAATTTAGTGCTCGAGATAAGTTTTTAATTTCAATTCTTGCCTTTGTTTTCACAAGTTTTAAGGAGAGAAACATAATATCATTTAATATTCCACATTAGTTCATCTTAAGCCTAGTGATATATTTACTTTCCCATGTTGGTTGTTCAATAAAATTAACATGGAATTCCTATTTACCAAATCTTTGATGCTTTAACTGCCTAAACAAATTCATCTTAAGCCTAGTGATATGCTTACTTTTCCATGTTGGTTATTTAATAAAATTAACATGGAATTCCTATTTACCAAATCTTTGATGCTTTAACTACCTATATAAAATGTTAATATTAGAATAAAATGATTCTCTTTGATACTTTAACTACCCAAATAAAATATTAACATTAGAATAAAATGATTCAATTATATATATCACATGCATTAGAGTTTATAATTTATATATATCACACACACACACACACACACACACACACACACACACACACACACACACACACACACATTAAAATATAACTTACTCTAAGTGAAATTTGTAGCTTTAAAATCTTCCATTTTATTAAACAATTAAATAAAACAATAATAAATTTAATATACATGAAACAAATAAGAAAGAGACAATCTATTATGAAATATATTCTATTTTTAAAACCACATTGATTTTTAATAATTGTTCGATTTTGTTAAAGCTAATTTTTTTATACAATTGCACCTAGACATTTTTTTAATGATGACTTGTGCAAAAATAAAACTAGATCATTAATATAGTTTACAATATAATGATTTCCTTGAGTTAAAGAGAGATCTAAAATGTTTTCCTTAAAAATGCTCCATAAGATTATATAGACATTAACGATGCATTTCTTATAGTATTAGGTGAAATATAAGAATAACACATCTACAGATAAGGAATATCTAGAAAAGTTTCAAATTTTATGATTATAACAATTGCATCAAACCATGTATATCTTCTGCCACCTAAACTATTTGAGGGCTTAGGTGGCAAAAGATAAATGTGGCTTGATAACATGCTCATGATTATAAAAAAATGAAGCTTTTCTAAATGTGTAGCAAGAATAGGTATGTTGTTCTTTTATTCCATCAAAACAAAAGATGAAGTAAAAGAAAAAATTATTGGCAAAATGAAAATTAATATACATTAATTATTAAAAAAATCGATGTTAGTTAATACAACTTAATATTTATTACAAGTCAGTAAATATTTATCATAACTTCTACAACATGACATTTTTCTAATAAAGATGTCAGTTATAATAAAAAGTTAACATTGTTTTCTATTTTTTTTAAATATAACTTCTACATTTCAACATATTTTTAGCAAAGACATACATAAAAAAACTACACTAGATTATTAACACATCTATTCATATTGTATATTCTTATCTTGAAGAATAAGCATTTTATTATTGACAATTAAGGAGACATAATATTTATAACAAATACCACTTTAAAGAAAAGTGATGGTGATTGTCTTCAAGGCAGAGGGAAGAAACACAATTCATAAAGCTAGAAGTTTTGGTCTCACTAATTTAAAGAAAAGTGATGGTAATTATCTTTATGGTTACCATGCATATCTTATCCTCGATCCCTTATTATTAGGCATTCTATCATAATGATATTTTATCTTTATTCTTTTACTGCTAGGCATTCCATTATAATGATATTTTATCTTCAATCCCTCATTTTTATGTCCATTGTAGGTTGTGCAAACCTAAGACAAAAAGTGGCCAAGAGAAAAAGTGGTAGCTTACATCTCAATTGCTAAATGATTGAGTAGTATTGATCATGTATTGTCCTCTATAAAGTGAACATTTAAATAAGAAATAAAGTGAAAGAGGAAACAAAGTGAGGATGTAATTTATAGGCAAAACAAGAAATCCTACATTGGTTAATAAAATATTATTAATGTCCTAAAAATAGATTTTTCATGTTAAGTCTATTGGCATACCTTTTAAACATCAACTATTGGAAAATTAGTCATTGGAAGCACTACTACAAAATTGCATTTTACGTCATCTGTTTAAGGGATTAGACGCTAATTCTAAACCATTTTTTTATCAAGTGACATAGTAAATATTTTAAAATATTAGTTGAAAAATCATCATAGAAAAGAAATAATCTATTAGTTTCCTAACAAGAGAACTGTTGTCATTTTTTTTAGGTCATACCACTTGGTAATGGTCATATTTAATGATGTTAATTTCATCTCAACAACTGTCATTAAAAATTATAATTAAATGTGAATTTATTTTATTAACTAATGTGAATGTTAAATTTACCACTTTAATGATTCATATAACCGATGTTGTATTACATTCCTTATAACAAAAAAATAATAATTCTTAACACTTTCCATTTTGTATAGTATCTCATAACACCTCTTACTACACTTCTTCCAATCTAATGATTTGCACTATTGAATAAAATATATTTAGAATATTTTTAAATTATGAGGGAATAAAGCAAATAAAAAAAAGTGTTACAAGAATTATAAAGGAAAGGTTTATCATAATGAAAGAAAAATTACTTTCTAATTTATTATGGATATAATTCTATCTGAATATATTTAATTCATTATTCATGTGCATCCCTCAAATAGAACCTACATTATCCAAATATTTCAATATAGTAAATAAACTAAGAATCAAGCAATTGCATATGTAAGTATGACTTTTAAAAAAGAGACTAAGTTGTAAAAATAAAATACAAAAGTTAAGAAATTTCTTACATTTATATTTTATACTTTTTTAATGAATACACAACCCTATAGATTAATTAATAAACTAATAGATCTTCAATACTGCAAAATAATTGGAAAGCATTAAAAAAAACTTGAAGAGAATTATCTTAAGATTAGAATGTAAGCATACCTTGGTAGAAAGATAATTATTTTAAGGTTAGAAAAACTTTGTGGTGAAATTTACAAATATCATTATGGATTCACCCTTTTTATTTTCATCTTGTACTTTATGGTTTAAAGTGTTTTAATATTAAATGTCAATTCCTAATAAAAAATCAACAAGTATAACAAAAGACTATTGTTCAACTATAAAGGTTTAAATGTGATTTATTGATAATAATCAATGTCTCAAACAAAAATATTTTATTTAAAAATATGTTTCAAGTAAAAATTTTATAATTTTAAAAGTCAATAGTATTAAAATTATTTTTTTGTATTAAATAATCATTTTTTTATATAATTATATAAATATAAACAAAAATGGCAACAACAACATATACAAA
Source organism: Sindora glabra (assembly GCA_020226215.1). Lineage (NCBI taxonomy): Eukaryota > Viridiplantae > Streptophyta > Magnoliopsida > Fabales > Fabaceae > Sindora > Sindora glabra. The sequence continues at coordinate 49,132,774 of CM035228.1, read as the reverse complement.
AAGGCTTTAAATGGATTATGTAAATAATTGCGAATTAATAATAAATTATAGCTAGAAAAAATAACACCAAGAATCTTGTATTATACTTAAGTCTACTAATGTAGGACTAGAGATACTACTTTTATTCATAATAATTTATCATCACTCTACAACCTATCAAAGTTTGACATTGTAATTTTATATCTATTAATCTTGAGTTTCTTGATTGATTGCTTGCTTTGAGCATCTAAGTGTTCCTATTTTTAGTGTAAGAATAGTGCAACTTGCTCTGTACATATCAAAGTTTGACATAACACGTAGAGTAATTAACATGTCAATTCTCACACTGAAACATTGGAATAATTAGATGTTTATAGAAAATAAAGTAATCAAGCATCACAAAGAGAGTTATCTTGATAATTATTTCAAATCGATAAGGAAAGCTTTGTTTATAAGCCCATAGAAAATCGATGATGAACCATCACAGTTGTAAATTGTTGCTGAATTGTCATAATGTGTAAATTATTAATGAACCATCATGAAAATTGAAATGAATTACCAAACTTTAAAAATCTATTTTTAATAAAAAAATTTAACATCATATATCATTCTTTTTATGTCGATTGTTAAAAAAAATCGATGTCATATGTTGATACCTTATAAGATACTAACCTTGATAAATACTTACTACCACCATCTATTAGAGTTAGATAATTGGTGTTATACCTTTATACATTAGTTTAGTCAAATAAATAATATGTTATCATCAATTATAACAAGAAAAATTTTATAGTAAATAATCAACATGATTTATTTGTATTCTTTATTTTCTTACAACTTTTACATCTTTACATTTGTCTAAAAATGGATACAATAACAATTATTTTTCTAATAATATTACTAACATTAACTAGTAAACATTGTATAATAACATTATAATTAATAATTTGATCTCATGACTTTAAAGAAAAGTGAATGCGAATGTCTACATGGTATCCATAAAGCAATCCATTCCTTGGATTTTTCATGTCCATGACAAATTTTAATAAGATATGCCATTATATGAATGATGCAAGACCTATAAATAATTGCATCCAAAAACTACAACTTGCAACATTGATCTTGTATTGTCCTTTTAAGCCATATAAATAAAATAAAATGAAAGATAAATTTTGGAGTGAAACCAAAATTGAAAAGAGACATAGAAGAGAAAATAATATCTAGAAGTAGTTTATAGGCAATACAAGACATTCTATTATGATTGCTAATTTAAAAGCTGATGTTTTAAATACTCGGTGTCATTCGACTATAGAATTTTAAACATCATTTATTATATTAGTAGATATTTAATAAATGTTTAGTACATATCAGACAGTAATTATGATGAAAAATTGTCATCATATACGAATCCAATTTCCATAAACAATGTCAATTTTATGAAATAACCAATATCCTTTCTCCCTATATATTTTTAATCAATTTATATAGCATATTAAGTATTAGAAAATTACTTTAGCTATTAGAATACCAAGTGACCATTTTATAAAATGCCCAAGAAATGAATCAAGTGTGAGAAAGCTTGAAAATTGCATAAATAGGAAGAGAAGTTTACTAAAGACATTAATTTTCATAAGTTTGAACAAAAAAAAGGCTTAGTTTCAAAATTAATAAAGAATGTTTAACCAATTTGATTAATTATCATAAATTTAAGATAAGTTATATGTCCTTGTTGCATATTTTTCTTATAATGATATAAATATCAACACATTGAATGTGAATATATAAAAATAAGAAAAAGAAAACATCAATATAAGAAAATTTATTCTATAATTTTATTTATTATATATATCATTGCATTAACAAATGCAAACTTACAATAATATTACAAAAGGAAAAAAAAAGGAAGACTTTGTTCTTCCACTATTATTGTTAAACTTAGTACTAGTTCTTGTAGTTATGCATTAAATTTTAATATTAGTAAATCATGAATCTAGGCAATACATTTTCCTCCATTACTAATGCCACCCCATGTGATGTGAATCCTAAGAGTGAATAGGAGCTTTTAGATGTACTAAAAGGTCCAATCATAAGAGTTAAAGCTAAAAATATCAAAGAGAGACTCCAAGGGCTTAAGAAAGACTTTGGATGCAAGAAAAAGTAAAGGAAGCAAAGCTTAGAGGAGCTTGGATGTTGTGTATTGTAGTTTTGACAAAATATGTGTAAGTACTTGAGTTTAAAACTTGAGTACCAAGCTTCAGTTTCAAATTTGTATTTAAAGACTTGAATACAATACTTAAGTTACTTGCAATTTTTTTGCTCAATATCCAAGTAGTATGCTCCAGTACTTTAGCTTAATACACACCTAAGTGTAATTTTACCCTATTTAATGTTGTTTAAGACATTATTAAACCTTGTGTCAATTTAGGTTAATATTTAGTGCTTTCTGGCACTTTATTTTGTTAATTAATATTGTTTGATTAGCTTTCTAAATTGGACCTAATTAGTAAAATTAGAACTCAATTGGTTTAGTTAACTTTTTTACTTTGAAGAGCTATTTAAGGAAGGTTATTCTTTATTGTTACAACTTTTAGTATTTAAGAATCTAAAGACTCTTTGAGAGTCTTTTCTTCTATTAGTTTTAGCAAGAACTTTGGGCTTATTAAGGTTGATTTAACTCTTGTGGCATCAATTCTCATTTATCAAAGGATCAACATCATGTGTGGCATGATCTTTTCTTACTAATTGCTTTTGTTGCTTCTCTTTTCTAAAGTGCAACATGATTATCCTTCCTTTTTTGTTTGATTCTAAGATTTGGAATGATTCAACCTAAGGAATTTACATCACTATGTTTGAGGAGGAGAAATATAGCTCCCCCTCCATCTTATTGACACATTTAGAGATAATAATGGATAAAATAATAATAATTGGATTTTTTAACATCTCTAAAAGTTTTAGATGAGAAAGAGTGATAGTTGTGTTCCTCCTCCTTAACATAGGTTGGAGTCAGATGATGAAGGCTAAAGTATCACCAAGATATTTTTAAATGGAGAATAAATGTGAAATATAAAGTCAATTAATGGACATCAATTATTAAATCAAATTTGACATCTCAAGTTTGCTCTATTATAATTAAGTGTTAGTTTAATGATCAATGAAACTTTTTAAATACCTTTACACATCACTTAATAACAAAATCAATGTATAGTATTATCTTTTTCCAACATGATCTTTTAAGTGCCTTTGGGATGACGGTTTCCTAACATAACCCTTATCTTAAGTTTCCATTCAAATTTCAAAAATGTCACTGATTAACTATAGACGTCATTTTATTTTAAACAATCATCTTATTTGTCCTAATAATTATAAAAATGTCACTATATTTATATAGATATCAATATATCCTATAATCAATGTTTATTGACCAATGTAAAATCATAACTCTATAGTAGTGAAGTGTTTGCCTTGTGATTACCTAAGTGCATTTTAAATAGGTAGACTATTTAAATATAAATAATTTTTTATAGTTCCCAATAACTCCTAAATACAAATATTAATACATCAAAATATAAATAAACTTTATAGTTTTTAATAACACCATAAATTCAAGCATTAATCTAATGAAATAATACTTAGAGTTTCCAATAATAATGTAAATATAAATAGAATACCTTTAGACATTGGTTAAGTATAATCAATGTCTAATACATTAATGTTTGTAAATGCAATCAATAATTAATTGTTGAAATTCCTTTACATGTTAATTTATTGTATAATTATCGTATTAAGTTTCCTTATGCCAAATCTTTCACCTCCTATTTGAAAATACTGCTTTATAATGTCGGCTTATTATTATAACCAATGTGGTAACTTACATTTATTTTAAAAAATTGCTACTATGCTATTATAGGCATCAATTTTCACTTTAACCAATGTAAATAATATGACATTAAAAGGTAAATCTATAGTAATTTTTTTTTCATTATAATGATATGGTATATGTATTGTGAATGGATGGTTTAAGCATATGATTGTATGCATTTACTAATTCTGATCAAGATTTACTTGACATTACATTAAACTATAGGAAAGGTAACTTCAATGGGTAAGCATGAATGCCCTTTACTCATTAAGTTTTGAACTTATTATTCCATCTTTATTTTGAAAATACTCAAGTTGTACCTCCATTATCACCATCTCAAAACTAAAGGCATGAAATACCTTCTTTGGAGTATGTTAGGCAATATAGGATCTTTGCTAGAATTGGCATATTATACCTTATTTTATTTAGACTATAGGTAAAGGTCACAAGGAAATACATTCTTTTAGAGAAGTTAGATTAACTTATCCTTATTAATGGGAGATATAAGGAAATTTAACTTCTAGCTTATGTATAAACCTTTTGTTCATGCATGAAATACCTTTCTTACTAAATGATGATCATTTATTTAGTTCATATCTTAAACAAATGATTAGTTAGGTATTCATTACAAAAAAGATAGGCTAGTGGTAGCTAATTAATAAATTTCATACTAATCATGATGAAAGGAAGGTTATGATGAAATTTTCTTAAAAAGATGGGGTATGACTCATTTTCCTATTTTTCTACTTAAGTATATCTATGCACTCTGCATCTTTCCAACATTTTGCTAGCCACTTTTGCAACACTTCATTGCCATTCACTTCCTTTCTATGCAATTTATCATGCTCGAACATTTATTAGTGAGAGTGAGTGAGTAATCTAAGTTTCAAATTATGCTTATTTGCACTTTTGATGTACCATGGATTGTGGCATCTACATTAAAAAAGAATGAATACATTTAGTTGCCTTTTATCAAGCATTTTATGCATGTTTTGATGCATTTTATGCTTTATATTTATGTCTATTCACTTTGTAAAGAGTTGAATTGATCATTGCATTTTATATTATAAAATAAAATCACATTGATTTTTTTATACATTTCTCATTAAAAATTATATTTTTTTAATTTTTTAACAATAAGTGACAATGACAATTATAAATCTACCATTCAACACCATATCCATATTCTATATATGGTGCCTTTTATTGCTCTACTAAGCCATCTTTTACTCTCTTTTACTAATATTTTTCTCCTACTTATATTGAATTAGGCATCAAGTGCCTTTTCTTTATTTTGTAGGTTTCACACCTAAGACCTAAATTTACAAGATTTTGTCATTAATGCCATTTGTGGCTTCCCTAACCACACTTCTTAATTGAAAAGAATCTTTTTCCTTTTCCAACTATCATGATAAGGAAAAAAGGTATCATTGGCCTTGAAATCCTACACTAATTTTTCCAACTTCTCAAATGATCATTGTAATCAAGAAAAAAGGTTTCCTAGGCTAAAAAATTAAAAAATTAATTTGTTTGGTGATTAATTACTGATGATGGTTTCTTTTTTTCATACTTGTATAAGAATATCATCATTGTTTGATCTAACGAATGAGTATATTTTTTTATTTTGATTTTGTTTTTGCTAATGATGTTTCATGATAAACCATGGTTAATAATTATAGAAGGAGTCTGATTAAATGATTGGTGTAGTTAGATCTAAGGTTCTTTCTTAATCTCTTTCTTAATCGATATTTTTTATTAACAATCATCATATAATTGATATTTTTCTAGATCTATCTATTTTCTTAATTGGCTCTACTAAAATCAAGAAAAGGAAGAATCAAACAATAAAATCATGTTTTAGATAAAAAAAAACATTTTATTTCTTTTCATATTAAATGATTTCATTTTGTGTGATATCCTTTTCTATTTTTACTAAAATTGCTTTAATATATGGATGTTAAATGAGATTTGGTTTGATTTTGAAAAATACATAAGGAAGATGATATTTTCTATTTTTTTTGTCTTGCACTAAATTATGTTATAATTATAAATTAATTGTTTTCTTTTACATGATTTCCTTAGATCACATTGAATTCTAGAACTTATATTTTGTTTTGAAATCAAATATGGCTTTAATTATATGAAATCATGTTAAAAGCCTTCATATGTGAAATCACATTATCTTTTATTTGTAATGTGATAATGTGAAAAATATGTAATAGAAATCACATTTTGAAGTTTTATATTGATTTCCTTATATAAGATTTTATTTTTTAAAAAAATATAGCTCCACATTCTCTTATATGGATAGTATATCAATCGATTTACACATGTGGATAGTTAAAGGAAACCTTTTCATATTGGTTAATAAGAAAAGTAAATATACAATTGTTTTAAATATTCTTTCGATGCTAAAAGGAATTTGAAATTTAAAATTTGAAATTATTTCAAATAGTGTAATTCTTTCTTTTTTGAAAGATTATAATATGATTCTTTCATTATGCTTAAAATTCATGTGATATTATGTTTGAAATTATTTCAAATAGTGTGATTCTTTCTTTTCTAAAAGATTATAATATGATTTTTTTATTATGCTTAAAAAAATTGACTTTGTTTCATGTGATATTATATTTAAAATTATTTCAAATAATATGATTCTTTCTTTTTTGAAAGATTATAACTTGATTCTTTTATATTGAAATTAAAATTTGAAATTATAGATATGGCATGGTTTTTAAAATCAATGAAATTAATAGAGATTTTAAATAAATATATACTTCATTTTTCATATCATAGATGATTTTAAATATATGCTTATCATGATGTTTTAAATATTTATCATAACCTTGCTACATAATTATCATAAAGTCATAAGCAAAATATTATTACATTTTATTTCCTACATATAGCTCAAAATTGTTGTATTAGTTTTCTAAAGAACCAACCAAAACATGATAAGTACTCATAATTTTGATACTCAGCTTTAAATATTTACTAATAATATCTATATATCTTAATAATATATCCACTATTGCTATTCATGATGCAAATAAAAAAACTAAATCTTATTAATTAATTTTTCTCATTACTTTTCAATTTGACCAAAACTTTTAAAAGCACTCAATGGTGTGTAGCGAAGGGGATAAGACACTCCTTTATAGCTTATCTTTTATCCATCCATGTTACATGTTTTGTTATTAAAAATTAATTCAAGAAAATTTTACACTAATATGTTATTCCTATTTTATCGGATGATCAACCCAATGAATTTACTGCCATATATAAGCCTATATGGAAAAGGGGAAGAACCCATGCAACAAGGTCTCTTGGCAATAAGCAATTGGCTTAGAAAAAGTGAAGAAAGTTAGATAGGAAGTTGTAATTTAAAAATTAAGTAAATGAGCCATGAACTTATAATATAAAGCCTAAGCAAGTTATAAACCTTTGGCACTGTGTTGAAGCCTAAGTAGAAATCCTTTAGCATTCTAGTTGATTCCTCAAATAGTCATCCTCACTTAATACTTTATTCTTTGTATTTTTCTATTATAATACATACTAACCTAATTAAGGGAGACCTTTCTAGAGTGGTCTCTTTATTTCTTGTTTCTCTATTTTATAGTTATTAAAACCTCTTCTTCAAAATGTCATGATGGAAGAGAACAAATGATAGTGACAATTACAAATCTACCATTTAGCACTATACCCATATTCTATATATATTACCCTTTATTACTCTATCAAACTAATTTTTACTCTTTTTTACTTATACATTTCTCTTACTCATATTGACTTAGGCATTGGAGGGCATTTTTCTCTAGTTTGCATGTTTCACACCTAAGATCTAGTTCCACATGGTTTTGTCATTTTAGAACATTAGCAGAACCTACCAAACATTTCTAGAACATACTAGATCCTGACCCTGGCATCTTATCTAAAGAGTCCACAATCATTCAACTGGGGATAGACTAAAGACCTTAATCCTATTCAATGCTTATAACTAAAAACCCACTATAATCCTAAATTGCTATTAGCATTGTTTGTGACTTACATAGCCATATCCATACCTCACCATGATAAAATAAGATCAATTTTTTATGCCTTTTGGGTAAAACTAACGAAAAACTTATTCATTCACAAAAAACTTTGGAAGTAGCGCCTAGATTGCTTAACTTTGCTATGAAACCTATCATATAAAGGTTAAACTCAAAGGTCATGCTTTAGTAGAAAGGATAAGAAAGCTACAAGAGGAAATGGAGAACATTTGAATAATAAGCCACCTATCCCAGTTATGCATTAATACTACCACCATCCTATCATCTATAACCCATATTCCATATACACTTATTAACTTTGGTCATATACATATGCTAGCAACACCATCACTTCTGCCTTATACAAAATCCATATCCATTCCCTAAACCTCCACAAATACTCAAAACTATCACAACTACAGCCACAATCCATATCATCCAATCAACCTAAAAATTATCCTCAAAACTAGCAAGCTCCTATCGACCAATTACATTTATTCATTTGAACAATTATAGAAGCCTAATCACCCTAAACCTTTAAATTACCTATGCATCTTAATCCTTATAATGAATCAATGGATCTTTAAGAATACCTAGAGGCTTTTCGCATTGCTATATTGCTTTCTAATGCACCTAACACGATCATGTGTTAGGCTTTTTCCACCATGCTTAAAAAAGGCAAGTTTGCAATGGTTTAGTAATCTTCTTCCTTAACTAATCAATAATTTAAAGCAACTACTTAGTACATTCACAAATGAACTTTGTAACAAGTTGAATGCCCAAAAGACCTTTGTCACTTTAATGAATTTTCAACAAAGGAACAAAATGTTGAAATAATAGCTAGCTAAATTTAATGCCCTAGTATTGGAAATTTGTGATCTTAATAAAAGAATGAGTATTCATCAAGTCATTACAAGACTCTATTTAGGACTTTTTATTATTATTATTAGCTAAATGATTAGTTTCAATAGTGGAAGATCTCTTAGATAGAGCAGAGAAATATATGAATGCTAAATAGTAAGAACTTATGAGGATAAAACATAATGCAAGCAAATTTATTCTAAACACTTGTTTGATCAAACAATATAAAGAACACCTTAGACTAACACAATATACTCCAAGGAAAATATTTGATAAATATGAGTTGTTGAAAGCAAGCATTAGCATGATCATAAAAGATGTCTAAGTTATATAATTGATGAACTTTCTTTCAAAAAAAGCACATAAATTCCTACCAATAGATAAATCTAAATATTGTAAGTTTCATAGAGATTATGACCATTATATTGATGCTTATGTGTCTTTAAATGATGAAATAAAGTAATTGATCCAAAATGGACACTTATGTAAATATGGATAAAACTTTGGAAGATTCAAATTATATTATTGAAAGCAAGAATGATCTCCTAAATAAGAGGCTACACATGACTTATAACAAAGCTTAACAAGTATAGTAAATATAATAACAAGAGGCTTTGCTAGTGGAGGTGTCTCTAAAAATGCTAAAAAATAAACATACATCAAATCATGCAAATTGGATAGAAAAAACCAAAAGGTTAAATAGGCTAATCTTTTCCACAACAAAGAATTTTGGAAATATTAATAGAGATCATGAAGACTCGATAGTTATTTTAGCTATAATCCTTAACTTCCTCATATGAAGAATATTAATAGATCAAGGAAGGTCCATCAATATACTATACTTACACACCATTGAAAAAATGAATTTTGATAAGTCTATGATGAAACTTTACAATAGGGTACTTGTTGGCATTTTAGGAAAACATATACAAGTAGAAGGAATAATAACTTTGAAGGTAACCATAGGAATGCTACCAAAAATGCAAAGTATTGAGATAAACTTTTTAGTAGTTTGATTGGGTAACCAAGCTTTGAACATAATTTTAGGTTACCTTTGTTAGTGTATATGCCCTAAAACTAATTATATTGATAATTGTAAAATTAAATCGTGTTATTTTAATGATAATTTCAATTATCATATTTATACATATATTATTTGCTTAATATATTTAATTATGATAATAACCTTAGAATAATTATATTCTTAAATGTCCCTAGTCATATATCATTGAGGATTAGGTTGCTTTAATATGTTAGGACTAGTATATATGGTGACTTATATAAGATATTAAATTTACACATAAGTACAAGTTAGAGAACTCGTATACTAGACTGACCTACTTTAAGAATACTATATGGATCGTTATGTGAGTATTATAAGTGATTCTTAGTAATCATTATTAATATGGTCCTTTAACTTGAGATCGCCAAGGTTCCCTATATGTGAGTTTAATATTTTAATACTACTCTATGTCACTCATGGTTAAGTGAATGCAAGGGTAATTATTGGATATGTCATATATCATGTCAAGGGGTTTGTGTGATTAAGATGGAATTTGTCAACAGGAGTGACATCTGTGGACCCCTTGATTAAGTAAGGCTGAGAAAATGCATGACTATGCTCAAGTAAATTGACATGAGATGTTAATTACATTTGCTTTAGTCAGCTTACTTAGGAATCAAGAAACTTTTGGATTATGCTATACGAGAATGACACGGTCCATATCTTGTACTCAATCTAGATGTCTAAGACAAAAGGACATAGATGATGATCATGTATAAAGGTTTAATCGAATCACCAACTTTCTCATTACTTAGGTAACAACGATATGTTGCTAGACACCGCTCATTATTTATGATCATTAATGTGATTTATGATCATTACCAATGTAATGAAAGCTTGTAGGATCACACACTTAGAGCCTAATGGATTTGGAGTTGATGGGCTAAATTGTTTAGGCTTAATATTTAGGAATTCCATTTTATAATTATAAGGCCCAATAATAAGCCTATACTTATACATGGAACAAAATCCAATTAGTTAGGATTTTCTATGCACCTATTTAAATATTCTTGTTAGGTAATAGTACATGATTATTCACGTATCCCTAACATAGAAAAACCTAGAAGCTCCTTTAAACCCTTTAAGGGCGTAGCTATCACTACAAAACAAAATGAGGTGAATTCCAATCAGTAAATGTGAGATGTGTGCTAGTGATTCGTGGGTTCATGTAGATACCTTAGAGTCTTTAGTCGAAAGGAAGTCGAAGAGGTAATTAACAAACAAGTCCTTAAGTCATCAGAAAGGTATTGATCGAATCCGATTCTAATATAATATTTTGCATGGATTTATTAGCTAGGATCGGTTAATTCCACAGTGCTTGTTTGGCTCCCAATCCTAACAACCTTCTCTAAATTAGGTTAAGGTAATTGTTTCAATATTGATGCAGGTGTGGGACAAGTCCAAGCAAACTAGATAATAACTCAAAAATGCTATATGGCAAGCCTCAAATACCTAATACATAATGCAAGTCCGATAGACCTTATGCTCTAAAATGATTCCCAAATATCTTAGCATAATTACAAAATAGTCGACTTAACACTATTGGATATGTGAGATTCTAATATATGAAAAACAAATCTATTACCAGACTTGGAAGAAATCCACTTTTAGAGAAAGAGACAAGTAGATAATATGCATAACAAATGATTTAGCTAAATAAGATAGAGCTACACTAATAACTTGTAGAAAGAATAAGCTAAAGTGTTTGTTTAGAAATCCCTATATATGCTAAGGTTCAATGTTAGAGTGGCATGTCACAAATTGGTAATGGATACAAGTATCAAGCTTGTACAACAAAAAAAGCATAACTTTGAACTTGAATGTTAAAAGGTAATCAAGAAAGAAGTGGCAAAGTTGTTAGATACAAGATTCATTAGAGAAGTTGAACATATAACGTGGCTAGCAAACTTTATCCTAGTAAAAAATGAGAATAGACAATGGAGGATGTGTGTCAATTTCATCAATCCAAACAAAGCTTTACCTAAAAAACACTTATCTACTACCTAACATTGACTAACTTGTAAATAATGCATTAGGTTTTGAAAGACTTAGTTTTAAAAACATGTTCTCAAGATACAACCAATTAAAAGTAAGCCCAAAAGATAAAGAAGAAATTATATTCATCATAAATGAAGGAAAATTTTATTATAGGGTAATGTCATTTGAATTAAAGAACACAAGTGCAATATATCAATATCTCATGAAATCTCTACTCAATAGATTAAAATAAATGTGGAAATGTACATCAATGATATCTTAGTTAAATAAAAGACGAAACACAACATTGGAATGACCTAAGAGAAGCCTTGGAAGTTCTATAAAGAAATTCCATAAGGTTGAAACCTACAAATTATTTTTTTGGTATCCGAGTGGCTAAATTCCTAGGGTTTATATTGACTAAATAGAATATTAAGGCAAATCTATTAAATGTCAAGTTGTCATCAACATGCCTAGGCCCAAAATAATTAAGGAAGTTCAATTACTGGATGGACATTTAATAGCAATAGTAAATTTCATGTTTAGGCTAAGATATAAACTCCTGTCTTTTTATAAATTACTTACAAATGCAAAAACTTTTTCTTAGGATAATTCTTTTGAAGGTTTTCACTCAATTGAAATAGTATTTAGCTTTACCATCTATCCTATCAAGACCTTAAATGAACCATTATACATCTATCTAGTCATATCGGAGGCAACCATTAATTCTATGGTCATAATAGAAAAGGAAGGTTAGCAAAAACATATTTACTTTATTAGTAAGGTATTGCATAGTGCTAAGTAAAATGTATTATAAAATTAAGAAGTTAGCTTTTTCCCCTCTTAACAATGGCAAAAAGAACTTATTTATAAATATATAAAATCATTATCCAAATAGATTAACCAATCCATCAAGTCCTCCAAAAATTGAATTTGTCCAAATGATTGGTATCATGGGCCATAAAACTATCACAATACAACATGATGTTTAAGGAAAGCAAAACAAGAAAGGTGTAAGCATTGGCAAACTTCAATTTTGAGATGACAAAAACAAAATGTAACTCAATAATAGTGAAATGGAATCTTTACATAGATGGATCTTCCTAATAAAAAAGGAAATGGGCAAGCATTATTCTAGAAGGACCAAATAGAATAACACTAGAATATGCACTAAAGTTCAATTTCCAGGTCATAAATAACTAGGTTGAATATAAAGCATTGATAACTGGACTAAAGCTAGGAAAAGAAGTAAAATTGAGAAAAATGACTCTTAACTAGTTATAAACTAAGTGAAAGGAGAATATTAAATGAAGGAACCCAAAATGAAGAAATATGCCAAGAAGATAAGAAATTTGGTGAAAACATTTGAACATGAGGTGAAAAGAAAATCTAGAGAAAAAAATGATCATGTAGATTCCCTAGTAAAATTAGCCATCACCCAAGTAGCAGTGAATAACCAAATAGTCTTCCAAAAAACTTTAAATGAACCTAGCATAATGAAAGATGAAATAACAATGATCCACACACAATAATCTTGGATATCTTTTACAATACAATACCCATCCAACAAAATATCACCTAAATGTGAAAAAAAAAACTAAGAAAGTTATCTAACAAGCATTGCATTTTTTTTTTGCATAATAATGAATTATACAAAAAAGGTTTTCTCTACCCTTACTGAGATGCCTAAGCCTAGTTGAATCATATTATGTTATGAGGGAGTTACATAAAAGAATATGTGGAAGTCATATCAGATGACTTGTCTTGAAAGCAAAGGTTATTGATTCAGGGTATTACTGGCTAACTATGAAAATAAATGCCTTTTAATTAGCAAGGAAATGTGGCAAATGCTAGAAAAATGACAAACTATCAAGAAAACTAATTGAAAGACAACATCTAATCACCATAGCATAGCCATTCACCTAATAGGGAATATATCTCCATAGACCATTCTTAAAAGCATCCAAACCAAAAAAATTGTAATGGCAATAGATTATCTTACAAAATGGGTTAAAGTAGAACTTTTAACAATAAACATAGTTCTGAACACACAAAAATCTTTGTAAAAACCCATAACATGTAGGTAAACAAAGACATAAAAATATCTTTTTAATAAGACTATATTCTTTGCACTTCCATAATATATAGGTTCGAACTTCCAAAAGCAATAGTAATTAATTATAGAATTCAATTTACAAGTGGAAAATTTGTAAATTCTCATTAAAGGTATTTTTTTGGATATAATATCCATAAGTCAAAATTGAATATGTTACTAACAAAATTTCTTGTCAAAGTAATTTAGGAATAAGATAAAAATTTGTTTTAGTTGAACATCTATAAACAAATGGACAATTAGAGCTAGCTAATTATATAATTCTTAACAAGATTACCTAATGTATTATGGTTTTATCAAACAATTGCATAAATATCAACTAGTGAATCACCTTTTCATCTAACTTATTAAGCAGAAGCTATAATCCTAGTTGAGATGGGAGAAACATCAAAGAGACTTAGGGCATTTAACATTAATACAAATGAGTAGAGAAGAAATAAAGAATTAGATCAATTAAAAGAGATCCAATAGGATAAACTTGCCATATTCCATAATAAAAAAGTACATAATAAGTCATTCAGAAAGTTAATTTGATCCTAAGGAACATAGAAGAAAATTGAATTGACAATTAGGCTAAAAAGCTCATAGCAACATGGGAAGGGCCTTAAAGGATCAAGAATATTCTAGAAAATAACACCTATAAATTAGAAACTTTGGACAAGAAATTTATACCTAAAACTTGGAATCTATCTCACTTGAAATTTTACTTTATATTAGCCTAAATAAGATAAGAATTTTTAAATGAATACATAATTGGATAAGTTAGTCAACAAATGTAAAATTAGATCAACTTAAATAGTCTAAGATATTATCCTTTGAGCCATAAGATAATATTTTTCAATTCTCAAAATGTTCAGGGTAATCCTAGCCTAGGATAATCTTGACCAAAAAGCTTAAAGGATAATCCCTTAGCCTAAAAGATAATCTTTTAGTATTATCAAAAAGTTTAGGATAATTTTAGCTTAGGATAATCCTGGATAAAAAGTCCAAAGGATAATCCCTTAGCTTAAAAGATAATCTTTTAGTATTATAAAAAAATCAAGTATAATTTTAACTTAATATAATCCTAGTCTAGGATTATCCTAGTTAAAAAGTTCAAGGGATAATCCCTTAGTCTAAGAGATAATCTTTTAGTGCTATCATCTAAGCCAGGATAATTTCCCTAAACTAATAAAAAAATGATCTATTCACCTAAAAGATAGTCTTTTAGCATCCCTAAAATAAACTCCTCGATATTACAAAGGCTAGTAGGATACACATCTAAATGAATAAAGTACCCTAACAACAAATGGAAAGCTAAGTTCAAAGCATTTATGAAGTAAATAGGGCCCATTGAAAGTCGAATAGAATAAAATTGACTTAATGGAAACTATTAACATATAATATAGCCCAAAATAAGCTTAATAACAAGACAAATTCAAAACATCTAAATGGAAAAGAACAATTGGCTTATTGGAAACCAAAGACAAGGAATATTCCAAGCATAATAAAAACACATTCAAAATAAAAGCAAGCAAGTTGAGCATAAAACATGGAAAAAGAAAAAGTATCCATCATACAACACATAAGCAATTTGACCTTTCGAATGGAACCATGAAATATTCAAGTAATATCTTATCAATATAAATAATTTAAACTCTAATATTAAATTAATTTTGAGAAGCGTTATCATCTTCATTTTTGTCACCTAGAAGGATACTAATCTCAATCAATAATTGAGACAAATTAGAGGAATGCTTCAAGAAGAAATGACTTATTTGTGCCCTAGCCTTTTTAAAGCTCTCAAGTACATAACATAGTTAATGGTATCATTTTCTTTGATCTTTTTTTTGTAACTTCTACTTTGACATCATGAACCCTTACAATTCCCTTTCTTGATCGAATAATTAAGTCTTTAATGCTTCTAACTTTAATTCTTTCTTTTTCAGTTCCATATCCAAAAGAACTTTATCAATTCTTAACTGTAAGCATTCAATTTCAAATTGCATCTTCTACTATAAATTCTTTAACACTTTTCTCTATTATTCATCATAAGCCTAGTTTAGGTGGCCTTGCAGATCGAACATTATTTTAGGATTAATATCGTTAAACTTTAATAATATTATTTCATTATCCTCATCCATTGTTATAAAAGACAAGGCATTCGATAGATTCCAAGCTAAATAACTGGCAATTGCCTAACCAAATCTGCCTTACCAACATTCTAAGTAATAGATAAATTTCACTCATGTTCAGATCATAGTAATACCCAAATGGCAATGACAAGAGACAAGTCCACATCCTTACACAACAAGTTATCTAAAGTTTTAGTCATTAACTCTACATTTATCTTTGAAATCTTAATGAAATCTTAAATCTTTAACTTTTCTAGATGATGAACAAGATAAGTATTTTCTCTACCTTTAGCACTCTTAGAAACCGTAATTTTCTTTCTTTTTTCAAGAAAGTGGCTCATAAGGTTGCATTTACAAAAATATCTATAATGTTATCTAACCAAATATCAACATCCTCAACAATATTAGCTATAGCCTTTAATGTCACATGAGTGGAAGGGTCCACTTGACTCCTTCCTAATTCAAGAATAGGATTTAGAAATTCTTTCCATGCTTGTTTCAATTAGACTATAGTTGGTGAGATCCTATCACCTTTCAAAATAAGTGTTTTTGCTTTAGAATGGATCTTTTTCATCCCTTAAAGCATAGTCTTGTTTACATGCACCATGTTCAAGCTGAATTCTCACTCACCAAGCCAAGTATCTAAAGCATTAAAAGCATATAAAAATGATAAAAATCAACAAAAAAAAATAAACATACTCAAAAGGATTTGTTATCAGGTGTCTTTTTAACCAATGAAGAATCAATTCTTGGTTGTTAATTAAATAAGTGTCTAAAGATCTAACTTTTGGAAGTTCAATTGTTTATTCCCAATAGATCAAGTAAATTGGAACATTGTAATCATCCAATCATAATGGATGCACATCTTGGTCAACATTTACCTTAAAAATGAGCCTTTCCAATATTTGAAGCTTGTTTCAACTTCAATTAAAATATTCTAATCAAATCTTTGAAAAAAAATAAGTTCATCCTTCCCTCTTTTGACTTAAAAAGGAAAAAAAAAGAATAAAATGCATCCAAAGTAAGAACACATTTGAGCTTATGTGACATGATGTCAAAACAAATGACAAAAGCCTATGCCTAGGGCATTAATTAGTTCGACATATGTTTATCTTAGAAAAAGGTAAACAATGGAACAAGTCCTAATTGAAAAACATTATCACCATAGAACATTAGAAAGGATATATGATCATAATTGTAGACTTGCTCATCTAATTAGCAGCTAATATATGTGATTATTTTCCATTCAGGCAAATCCTTGTAATAGTCATTATAGAAAGTGTCCAAAGCAACTTGATTTGTCCATTTATCCGACACCATTTGAGTTCTCACATTAACATGAATCTAGCTAAGTTCAGGGTTGTTCCTATACAATTGACAAACTTTATCCATTCCATCAAGTTCTCTTGATCGATAGATCATGATGGCTATAATAAGGGAATGATAGTCGCACAATTAAATGCAAGCTAAAAGTTCTTCAAGACTCATATCTAAATTCCAAAAGTCTTACTCTTTTTTCAAATCACTCAAACTAATATCCAATCAATAATAGCTTATTAAAATAATGCCAGCACACCTTTAATAAAAAAAAGTAAAGTATTATTAGATTGAATGAAAAGGAAAGGCAAGTGGCTAGAAAACAAAGACAAGCTTCAAATGAAGAATGAGAAAGGTAAAATGGTAAAAAATTTGGACAATAATGGCAAACATCATAGAATGCCAAAAACATGAACTAAAAGGAAAACATAATAGTTGCAAGATTCATGAAACTACTGTCACATTTAATGGATCAAAAAATGAAGAACAATCCAAGAAAAGCTTAAAGCTAAAATAATTGATCAAATAAAACCTAAAAATACAGTAAAATTTAGATAAACAATAAGCAAGTAAAGGTAAAAAGTAAAGCAAGAAAAGAGGAGCACTCATTGGACAATGACAACCAAACCCATTGATGGCCAAATTACGGTAACTAGTTTTCCAAATAGATAACTTCAACCTTTGGAAAAGACAAACTCAAAAAAAAGATGAAGGAAATTAGGAAACAAAAAGCAAATTGGAAGTTATAAGGAGGAAATAGACTAGAGGAGATCTAATGATCAAGATCAAATAGATCAAAGGATAGAAATTGAAATGGAGATCTAACAGTTAAGACTAAATAGATCGAATGCTAGAAACAAAAATAGCAAATCAAAATTCATAAATAAGATTATATGGATTAAATTAAGTAAATTTAATGGCAAGGATTCACTGAGAAAAATAAATCATTATGTTTGTTAGAAGACATTAATGATCTTGATGCATGCAGTAATGTAGCAGGACATGCCCAAATCATACGATTCCCAAGGGTAAAAGGGTAAGTGATGACAAATATCCGATCAAATACATATAATTTGATTGGACAATAGGAAGAAACTAGCTTATTTTGCTTGGCCCATCATAACATCTAACAAGACCTTAGCAGCCCTTAATTCTAGAGAAGACTTCCTTTGTACCTGCCTTATCATCTAATCAAATGTGAGTCCAATCCTTTTGAAGTCATTAACAAAACATATCAGAATCATTTAGAATATACTAGATTATGATCCTCATAGCCTATATAATAGTACATAGTCATTCAATTAGGTATAGACTAAAAACCCTAATTCTATTTGGTGTTTACCACTAAGAATCCATTGTAATCCTAAATTGTCAATAAAATTATGATTTTATGGATTTATTATACATAAAATTTGTAAACTTTAATTATTAGAAAATAAATTATTCCTTCTGTTCTTTTTTATTTATGACATTTTGAAAAAAAATTATTTCTTTTTATCTGTCACTTTAGAATTCAAATGAAATATTAAATATTCTTTCTTCAAATTTATCATTCTTTTTCATTAATAAATGTTTCATTATTCTATACAGTCAACTCACTTACATTTATTCTATTATATTTATATCTTTATTTTATTAATAAATATTTCATTATTATATGCAATCAATCCACTTGCATTTATTCCATTATATTTATATCTTTATTTTTAACTATTTTAAATTTTGTACATAAAGAATAATTTTAAAAAATTCACTAAAAAATTAAATTAAATTACTTTAATATATGACAAATTGATTAATTGTAATAGATAAATAAGAATGAAGGGAATATAAATTTTGATGTAAAACTTGTAAATAGATTTTATACCTATAAGTAAAATTTCATGAAAATTTATAACTTTTTTTAATCCATATTGCAATAAAACCTTAGTTAACAATCATCACTTACCTATTCGAATCAATGAGATTTGTACGCGTGACCAGTCCTTTTGACGATCAATTAGTGGTTACTTGTCATTTATTTTCAATATGATAATAACGAAGATTTATAAAAGTAGCCGCACTCTGGAAATTGAGAGAATTCATTTTTCCAAACCTAACGCCACCAAGAGTTTAGTACTGTATACCTTTTCGTTTTTCAATGTACGGTGTGGACCCCAAGATTGAATTTTTAATAACGAAATGCATAAAAATTTTAAATTATACTCCCTTAATTTATTTTTATTTATTGTAATTAATTGATTTTATAGATATTAAAAAATAATTTTATTTATTTATTTTTAATATTTTTTTAAAATTATTTTTATACAGAAATTTTAAAATAATTAAAGATAAAAAAATATTAGTAAATTGGGGGTATAAAATAATAAAATATTTATTAATAAAAAAATAAAATTAAAAAATTTAATACTTCATTAAATTTTAAAAGGATTAAAAATTAATTTTTTTTTAAGATGTGACAAATGAAAAATGACGAACGAAATATTAATCAGATGGCGCAGGCTGTGGCAGTTAGCATACCATTTTGATAATGCAAAACCTCGGAAAACCACCTTTGACAATAACATATTTGGATACTCTTGTTTATATACTGTGATGTTAATGTTATTGTTGAAAAAGATGGACGGAATATTTCTTTTAAAATTTGTATAAATTCTTAGGTCTCTACATCATGATGGAGATAGCTTTGGTACACAGAACTGTACTAAAATATTATTAAATTTTATTGTTAACATATCATTTATAATGTTCTAAATTTGATATGACAAAAAAAATTTAAACTTTATGTACGATTGAATTTGATAGTATATTAATGATGTATTATACTATCTCTCTGTCATGATTCAAAAGGTTTTGTATCTATTCATGTTACTAACCCTTGTATTCTGGTTCTTCCGCACCTTATGTAACTGTGTTTATAATATAATTTGAATTAAAATAATATGATTTTTAACTTAAAAATAAACAAATTTAGTTTAATTAAATTTATGACATGTATGTGTGAGATGAACTAGGTGATAAATTAATTCCTGATGCTGTTGAAATGTCCGTTAAATATATTTAACTGTACTTAGTGTCCTTATTTTGTGTGTATTAAATTTATTAAAAGAGTAATATACTATTTTTATTATATATTAATGTATTTTTTTTAATGATATTAGGAATGAACACTTAATATATACATAATCTATATATATATTTTAAGAAGGAACTCGTGACACTTAGAAAAAAGTGCCAAAGCAAATCAAATATCATTGGATAAGTGTGTCAATGTATTAATTATCCCCTTTATATTACGAGTTATATTACTCTCGCTTTCTACTTTTTTGTCATAAATAATGAAATTCATAATTTTATAAATTTTATTATATATTAAACCAGAGCGTACATATACACAACAAAAGATTATGAAACATTTCCCTAATTTGACAATGTATTGCGCATTTTTTTTTAATTGATGTAACCGTACAACTTAAGCTCCAAGACCCCCTCCCCCATTTTTGTGGGCCATAAAATGATTTTCAGTCACATCCTTATAAATCAAAATGCTAAAATAGTTGTGGTCTAAAAGCCCTTGGAGTTTTATAATATGAAAGTTGCCTTGCAAGTGGGGGTATTTTCTCACACCATATAAATTAAATTATTTCAGAAAAAATGAAGGGATTAGAAACCTCTAGACAAGTTAGCTCCCATAGAACCTGTTGATTTCTTATATGAGAACACTCATGATAATGATCAATAATTAAGATGGCTTGTGATAATAATATTCTAGACCAGAATAATGAATATCATTTGACTTTTATATAATATTTTGTGGATAAGATCCGATGCTCCTGTTTTATTCTGAAATTTAAATAATTGACATTTGGAGTTAAAATAGAACAGTATATATCAAGTTAAATTGGCTATATCACACAAAATCTTCTTATTGATAAGTTCTATTCAATTTATTTCCCAATTTAGCAATATACCCTAAACTACCAGGTCGTTTGAAGAGAGATGCAATAGTATAAGTAAATATTATTATATTTTAATAAGTGATTGAGCATTATGTATGATATTATAATAAAATTGGCTAACTTATTTTATACAATTAATATAAAGTAAATTAATCCAATCCCTTTAGACATATTATGACATGATAGTATTACAAAAAAATTTATGGTTCCAATTATTTAGCATTAACCTATTCTTATATTATTGTGTCCCTATTGATAATTATTATTTAGTCTAATTTAAATTTAAATTATTTTAATTTTAAAAATATTAATAAATATATTTTAGATATAATATAATAAATATATCAATTATCATTAAATAAAGTGATCTTATAACGTTCAAAATTTATAATTCCTAAATATTGCAAATAAACTACGATATTATCTATTTTTGAAATAAGGCTAATATTTTATCAACAAAATGTTTAATAATATCATATTATATATATGTTTAATAACAAAACATAAAAATATAAATTTACATTATTAAATTATTTATATAATTATTTATAAAATATTTGATAATATTGTATGTTTTATTATTTCATAATCATTTATTATATTATTATATTTGGTTATACAATTCTATTCTATATTATCATATCCTTCAAACATGCACGCAGAGGAGAAAAAGGAATGTTATACGTATAACTTGTAAACAAGCTTTTCGGTAATGTTTGAATCTAAAATAACTTGCATATTTACCACTACTTATTACTTTCACATTTTTATTTGCAGTAAATGAAAAAGTAATTAATTTACTATATGCACATATATAAATATTAGGATTTAAATTCTAGATGTAGTGAAAAATATAAAATTTTTAAAAAGCATTGAGTGTCATTTATGTTCAAAACTATCAACCTGATATTTTTTATTTTAACCCCTGTATTGACCCAGGGAAGAGAATCTTTCATTTTCAATTCAAATTATTGTAAAAAAATTTACTGATATGGTCTTAATTTTTATCTCTGGTCTCTTTTTTGAAATAAATAAAAATGATTTTTATGTTATAAAAAATCTTAATTTTTGATAATGATTTGAGTTTAAATCAAGGACACTGTAATGTTTTGATATTATAAAAGTCAAAACAAATCACTTACAAACCATATGATATAATTGTTATTAAATTTGGCTAAACACCGGAATCAATTTTTTGAGTTTATATTTCAAAGAGCTACGTTTACTATTTATGGAAAAATTTTTCTAATGTCGGTAATTAGTAGATATTAAATCATGACAATTAAAAAATTTTAGCAGTATTTCAACATCATGATAACCTATAAATAAATAACAATATAAAATTAATTTACAAGAATCAAAATTAAGTTTAGAGTGAATTATCAAATTGACACTTGAGAGATTAAGAAGACACTAATTGATGTTAAAAAATTATTCCACCCATTTTTATTTATTTATTATCATTAACTAACTTTACACAGATTAAAAAAATAGTTTAATTTGTTTATTATAAGTGAACTTTATAAAATTACTCTTTATGTACAAAATTCAAGATAGTTGAAAATAAAAAGAGAAATGTAAAGGAATAAATACAAGTAAGTTAATAGTATAAAATAATAAAATATTTATTAATAAAAAAGAATAGTAAATTTGAAAAAAGAACATTTAATACTTGATTGGAATTCTAAAATAATAGATAAAAAGAAATAATTTTTTTTTTTCAAAATACGATGGATAAAAAAGAACAGATAAAAAAGAATGGAAGAGTAATATGTTAACATTAATTTAATATTTTTGGCATTTCTTCTGTTAAGATATTATAGACCTTTAAAAAAATGATGAGTATTACTATTAATTTACCCGAAATCTCAGAGTTCTCAAACCTTTTCTTCAATTTGTAAGCTTATAAATCATAATTTCTTTTTTTTTTTTTCAGTTTTTTCATGAATTCTCAACTTTTCTTATATGGTCAATTTAGACTATAAATATCTTAAAATAAGGTAAAGTCAATGTTTTAAGGAAAAAATAATTATTTATATAAAATCTAATTAGTGGGTATGATACTAAATTAAAGTAAAATTTTCAAAATTATATTAAATTAATATCAAATTATTTTTTATACTGATTTAATGCCACAGATCTTTCAAAAACTAATTTAGTAATTTACAGTTAAACTCAAATCCTCTCTCCAAACATATACGGAAGACAACGAAATCAAACAAAAATTCAAGAAAAATCCTCTAATTCTAAGGGGCGTCTAAGCAGCAATTCCAATATCAACAATCCTTCTAGAAGCATCTAACCTTTCTGGGGAGGACAACTGCCGAGGACAGAACTAGCCGGCAGAAGCAGAAAGGGTGGGTTCCATGCGTAGGAGAAAGAAACAGAAGCAAAACCGTTCAGAGCGTCGCCTTTGATGAGGAGGCAGCTATCACCTTGCTTCGACAGAACATTAGGATCGATGCTCTCCGTCGTCTGAAATCCTTGGCATCGCAACGTTATTTGGCTCTGCACGCACTTGCAGTTGTTTATCACCGTCACGTTCCACTCCGGCTGCCCGTTTATCTCTCTCCCGCTGCGCACAGTCCCGATGTTGATGTCGTTCAAGGAACAATTGCAGGATCCTGAAATAAAATCGTATCACGAAATGGAGATTTAGAACGATGTTGATGTCGTTTTAGGAACAATTGCAATATCCTGAAACAAAATCGTTTGATGAAATGGAGAGATTTAGAACAGTTTGGGAATAGGAAGCGAGAAGACGAACTACTCCTTTGTAATCAGCTAGAAATAAGAATTCGATTTTGGATTTTTTTTTTTAGGATTTTAAGTGAGAGAAAGAAAAAAATAATGGTGGAATTGAAAAGGATTCGGTACCTTTGACGATGATGAGAGTGAAGAAGAAGGTTGCAACCATAGGATACTTCATGATGAAGAAAGCTGGAATTGGTGTTTGATGAATTTCTCTATGGCTTGTCTATTTAAATAAATACCTGGCCAATGGATGGATGACAATTCTTCGTCTTTAATTTCCATTTCCATTTTCTTTTTCCACGTCAATGTTGGCATTTTTTGTAAGGATTGTTGCCCACAAGTAACTTGCAGGGGTTCTGTTATATCACTAAAGTATTGATTGATTATATATCGTTGATTGATTATTATTAACTGATTATGAAATAGTTAATTATATATATATTAACATTTTTCGATGACTATATCTAATTAAGTTTATTCAGAGAAGATATATTATATAAAAAATTATTTCTTAGCTTTAAATTATAGAAATAAATAAAAAGAAAGAAATTTGAAAATTTTTTATTCTATTTAATATTTTTAAATATTTTATATTTTTTGATATATTTAAAATTTCATCTCTTACTTTTATATATTTATATTTAATAATTTAATCGCTCTTATCATAAAAAAATAAAAAGCAAATATCAGTTTTTTTTTTTTTTTTTTGTTCCTAGTTGGGTAAGCACTAGGCTGAACGGACAAAGCGAAAGAGAAAAGATAAGTAACGTTATGCTCAGTTTATTTTCGGTAAAAATATAATTCCTATGGGGATATAATTATTAAACTAACTTCTAAATCGAAACAGAATTGTCTTGACAATCTACACCTAGGCGAGCTGCACCTTCAATTCTTATAATTCTGCCAGCAGGTCGTTCAAAATTTTGAGCAAATACCACGACAGAACTCAATATATTGTGAAAAATGATGAATATGTTTAATGTTAAATATAATAATTTTAATAAAAATAATTTCATTTTTAAGAGGAAATTATTTTTATCCTACCATAGCTATAGAAATTACTTTCCTTTTTGATAAATAAATGAGGCTTAAGTAAAAAAAAAATTATATCCGAACTAAACTAGGGGATACAGACCCTAAAAAAAATCAAGGTGATATTTGGTTTGCAAAATTTTACATTCCAAAAAAATATATATTCTTGAAAATATAATTCTTGAGAATTTAATTAATAAAAATATAATATTCATATACTTGATTTACTATAAATTTTTTGAAAAATATTTTATTAAATTCTTATATATGTTATATTATTTTATTTGGTTCATATTTAATATTCTTGAAAATTTTAAAATTATTATAAAAATACCCTCATCAAATCTTTTACTATAAAATATAATATAATAAATCATATTTTTATTTAAAACTACATAAACATCTAAAAATTCATTAAAATATATATAAAAATATTTTAAATTTTATTATATTTTAAAAATTAATATATTTTTTTATTTGAAATCGAATTTGGTTGCTACCTTACTAGCAATTACACACTATAATCCTACTTAAAAATAAGTTATGTATAGGTTAATTGTTTATTTATTTTTCTATATTCTTTGCCTTTACAAGATATATTTATCATTAATCATATCATTATTATTATTAGATCAATTTTTAAAATAAATAAGTGTAATTTATTTAAGTTATTATTATAGTATTAAGTATATTTGATATTTCTTCTTTTACAAAATTATAAATTTTTACTACTAAATATTTTTATAATTATATTTTATATTGATATTAAATTTTATATTATAATTTTTCTCTAATATAAAAATATTATTATTTTATATTTTTATATATAAATATACCTTTTTTTAAAAGAACATTCGAGGCTTTTGTATTATTCTTCAATGAAAAAAATCATATGTATACATTAATATATTAAAATAATCTTCTAAACACTAGAAACAATGATAGAAAATGAATTGCAATTAAAAATTGATGTAATTGTATTTTTTAATAATAAAGAATTTTAAAAATAAAGTAATAATTATTTTTTAGTTTAAATTAAAAATTATTTGATAAAGTGGCAAATAAGAGATAGAATTAAATTTGAGAATAATTTTATCTTTTTATGTTAATATCAATATTCCATTTAAGATATCTATCTCTTTCCATAAGAATATTTTAAAAAAAAGTTGTATAAAAAATACTTTTAGAAATATAATATTTCCACGTTTTAACTTTAAATTAAATATAAAAATATAATATTTTCTTAAAAAATATTGAAAATATTTCAGGAACTAAACGGCACAAATTATGTAGCTTTGTTAGAAGTAACTCAAGGACATGTGACCCCAACCTATGGTTAAGGCTAAAAGAGTCCAACCATTTTGCACACTTGTCGTCCTTTCTGCAAGTATGAGCAACAACAACATTCCAATTTCTTTGAAGCCAAGACCGACACCACAAAACAAGAGAATGGTGTCTTGTAGGAAGTGAGCTCTCTTCAGTAAGAAAGTTTGCTAGGAGTTTGGAATCAATATCTAAAATAATCAATTTATATCCAAGATCTCAAGCCAAGGATAGACCATGAAAGACACCCCATAATTTAGCTGTAAATGAAGAGCATATACCCAGCCTTTTTAAAAAACCACCTACTCATGATCTTTCTTCATCTCGAATAAGATCACCACACCTCGCTAAACCCGAATTACTTTTGGATGTATCATCAATATTCACTTTAAACCAACCATCCATTAGACATTTCCACTTAATGTGAAGCAGAACTGGATTTACATGAAGCAAGTCTGACACTTCTTTGGATTTCTTCAGGTTTGTGTTGAAAAATAAGCCATTTCTCTATCTCCAAAACCACCAAATAGTGACAATCCACAAAATACTCCACTCAATACACCACTCCTTTCCAAAGACTTCAGTGAGATTGATATGAAACCAGCCCTTAATATCTGCTCCAAAGAAGCCTGTCCGCCTGTTATTCTTCACCAATTGCATTCGGCATTGTCTGGTATCATGACAGTCCTGTAAAACATGGGACATATCCTCCACAACTTCAAGGCATTTCGGACAGCCAACAACGCCTAATCCTTTACAATGGCCATCGAGCCTCTGTGACAACTCTGCCATAACTCACTAAGGCTAAAATAAGCAAAACGGACAGAGAACGTTCCATTGCCGTTGTGTTTCCATATGACGCCATCTCGCATTGGCCTTGGTCGAAACTAGGCGATGGGACAATAGCAATCTGCAAAATGGATTGCCTTGGTAACCATTGACTTCGCCCACAAACCCGCCTCCATAACAAAATCACCCAACTTGCATTCCTCAGATTTTCTAGGAATTGGCCTTCCATTATGTCCTCCAAAATAACATCCCCCACCGATTGGTCCTTCCAAAAGAGAGTAGCCTGACCATTAGTAATTTGTCTAATATTTCACTGCAACGGCCATGTCTTGCAGATATTTTTCCACAAATGAGAGCCTGAGTTCTTTGCCCCAGAAATAACCAACCAGTCTTGATTCTTCTTGTATTTTCCTTTAATCACAAAACTCCACAGCTTCTCTTCTTCAGTCAAAAGTTTCCATCCCATCTTCATAAGGCATGCAACAGTCATTTTCTTAAGATTGTGAAAGCCCCAAGCCTCCTTGAATTTTTGGTTTACAAAGAACCTTTCAAGCTATTATATGTGATTTTCATTCATTAACCTCGTGATCTCAAACGAAACTTCTTTGTAGCTTCTCAATATCTTGTAGATTGCATTGTATAAGTAGAGATAACCCGTAAAATTGATTGAGCTAAAATCATCCTACCAGCCATAGAAAGGCAACTTCCCTCCTAGCCCACAAACTTATCTCGAACTTTCTTTGTAAGATAAGAGTATGTCCTTCTATTTATTCTTTTATGAATAATCAGAATAACCAAATAACACCCAAGATCATTAGGTTAAAAAAAACCACATCTTTTTGTAATAGCTTTCCTTACTTCTCATTTAACATTCTTAGAGTACTTGATTTAGACTGATTGACTTTCCATCCTAACATTTGGGTAAACCTATTTGTTAGTAAATAGGTTCCACATCATTTATATCTTATAATATATACTCTATATTATATTATATATAGTGATTGCTTAACTCGATTGAGAATATGGCGACACAAATTCTTCTCTAACTAACATGATATTTAGGGCCTTCTAGGAATCCTTCTTCTATCCTAATCAACAAATAAAAAAAAAGGTAAAAACAACCTAGTTCTCTCTCTCTCTCTCTCTTCTTCTCCCTTTCTTTTTATTTTTTTATGTGTGATTAAGGTCACGGTGGGGCCAACAGCACTCTAAGTTGCATATTGGTGGATGCCTAAACCTTAGAGGCACTGGTTGGTGGTGGTGTAGGTGGTGAAGGAGAGTACTGGTACTGTTTAGCACCGTGGGAGCAAAATTAGTCACCAGAGGGAAGGTCTAGATACATCGGATAGTAGATTAGGATGAGGTGATCCCAAATAGGCAGCGCATGACATCACACACATATGTGTATGAAGACATGTGAAGCCCATGGGTAGAGGAGGATAGCAATGCATGGGAATGCATGGAGAAGCAGTAGGCTATGATCTTCCGCCTGGCACTATTTTGGAGGGTTCTGAATAGTTCTATAAAGTTGGTTTTGTGGTTCCATGTCTCTAAGTAGTGTTTTCTATTTTTTTAGATAATTTTCTAGTTTTTTGTTTTATTGGTTGGATAAATTAATTCATCATGGATATTGGTTTTGATTTGACAAGCAAGTTTGTGGATCTTAATAGTCCAGAAAATTTAAAAAGAGAAATTAAATATAATTTTTTGAAATTATTACCATTAAGTGGAAAAATAACAAAGTGGAAATTAGATATTGAAGGGTAACAATATGTTTCCTAGAAAAGGGCGATTGAATAGTATTTTGATGAAATTTGTATGAGACATCATTTCACTCAAAAGCTACTTATAGAAGATCAAAACCAATAGTGGATTATAGAAGATCGTTGATTATTCAAGTTAGTTTGTAATACTCTATCTATTGAAGTTGGAGATAACACACTCATTTTCGTACTATTAAGGAGTTATAGGAGTCTATTAAGTCTTTATATTCGAAAAAGGATGTTTTGAACTAGATATATAATTTGATTATGTTTTTATTTCAATTAGATGAGAGAAGTAAGACTAATACTCAAATTTATATTGAGTTTAATTGTATTTATGAATAATGGAATTCTCTTCTGCCTATTATTAGTGACTTAATGCAATGCATTCTCAGTGAGACCAATTAGCCACTTTGTGTTATTTGATGCATTTGCCTCATGAGTTTAGTACAGCACGATGGCAGATTTTGTCTAGTTTTGAGCCCTTCACTTGGAAAATAGCTTATTATCAAGTTCGAAGAGTATCCAAAGATATTTCTTCCTTTTTTCCATCTTCAAATGTGAATGAGTTAGCAGCATTAGTTGGCTCAAGTGCTGTGGAGGATGTGGTAATTCTAGAGGTGGTAGGGGAAGAGGAAGAGGGCAGGGTTACTCTAGTAAAGGAGGAGAGGAGGTGATTTAGTTTTGATTTGTTATTATTATCAAGAATAAGGACACATTAAGAGATTTTGCCTGAAGTTGGTAGGAAAGAATACTTAACAATCCAAGTTTGCACATATGGCACAAGAATAAGAAATTGATGGTAAATTATCTAATAGTGAATATGTTGAGTACTTGCAATTTAAGGCCTTTTTACAACTGCCACCCACCTAACCCACTACTATAATTGTTCAAACAGGTAATCCTACTGCATGTCTATCCTATTCCAATTCTAGATGGGTCATTAATTCTAGGACCACTAATCATATGATAGGTTAAACAGATATCCTATCTTCTTTTAATACTTTTCATCCTTTTCATGTTACTTTAGCCAATAAGTTTATTGCTTCTATTGTTAGAAGTGGTATGGTTGATTTCACCTCTGATATCTCTTTGTCCAATGTTTTGTGTTTTCTAAATTTTACATTTAATTTACTTTCAGTTAGCCAAATTACCCATGCTTATAACTGTGATATTTTTTTCTTTCTTTGTTATTATATGTTTCAGGATCTATTGATGAAGAAGATTTTTAGTAAGGATGTGAATCTAAGGGATTGTATATGCTAGATGACAAAGTCTTTTAACCAATTGCTACTACTAGCTACCTCCACTCCACATCAATTATACTATCGCCTTGGCTACCCTTCATTAATCTATTTACGAAAATTGTGTTCTAACTTAGCATCTATCTCTCATTTAGATTGTGAATCTTGTTAATTTGCTAAATAACATTGTTAGTCATATGTTCCTAGAGTTAATAAATAAGTTTTATCCCTATTTAAGTTAGTACATTCAGATATTTGGGAGCCTTGCCTAATTATTTCAAAGTCTAATTTTCATTATTTTATATTTTTTATGGATGATTATTCAACAATGACTTGGCTCTATTTAATGAAAAATTAGTTCAGAGTTATTTAATTTTTTTGTACTTTTCATGCTGAATTTACAAATCAATTCAAGTAACTATTCATAATTTTCGAAGTGATAATGCTAAAGAGTATTTCTTTGCATAGTTTTCAACTTATTTGTCATAGCATGGAATAATTCATCAGTTTTCCTGTGCTATTACTCCATAATAAAATAAAGTAGTTAAACTAAAAAATTAACATTTAATGGAGGTTTCTTAAGCCTTTTTATTTGAAATGAAAGTTCCTAAAGTTTTTTGGGTAGATACAGTTTTTACAACTTATTTTCTAATCAATCGCATACCTTTTTCTATTCTTCATAGCCAGGTACCCTTTTCTATTTTATTTCCTTATGAGCCCTTATTTCCTATTTCCCTACATATTTTTTGGTGCATATGTTTTGTTTATGATAACTATCCTCAGCTATCTAAATTGGATTCTTAGTCTTTAAAGTGTGTTTTTCTTAGCTATTCTTATACTAAAAAAAGGTATAGGTATCTTTCTCCTTAATTAAATCATTACATTGTATCTTTTGATGTTACATTTTTTGACCCGTTCTCTAAGCCTTTTCCATCTTCCTCCCCTTTGCCAAAATTAAACCATGTTGATGAATACTTTCTTGTACCATTTCCTTTACCAGATTTATAAATTCCTCCACAATAGAATTTGGTTTGATATTCCATTCAATTTGTTTATTCTTGTAAAGTGTAGGTACCAGCTCCTCTAGTGATCAAGCAACAACCATCTGATCCAAACACTGATTTCAGATAGCTTGTTAGCTTCATCTCCTTTATTCGATTTTTTCCTCAATAAATTCTCCTCCTGTATCTTCTAATTTGGATCTCCCTATTGCTCACCGAATGGGTACCTATACTTACACTTAAAAAAGGTAACCTTCACCACCCTTATTCCATTTTCACTTACATATCTTATTCTTCTTTATCTACTTTTTCTCAATCCTTTATTGATTATTTAGATACTATTATTATTCCTAAATTATATTTTGAAGCTCTTTCTCATAATGGGTGGCGTGCTGCTATAGAGAAAGAAATAATAACTCTTGAAACTAATTAAACATAGGATCTTGTGCCTTTACTTGATGGTAAATAATCTATTGGTTATAAATAGATATTTACAATGAAAGTGGACTTGATAGTTCTGTTGCTCATTTGAAAGCGTGTTTAGTAGTTAAAAGGTATACTTAGACCTATGGTGTTGATTATTCAGAGACCTTTTCACCTGTAGGCTAAAATTACTTCTATTTGATTGCTCATCTCTCTAGTTACTACTCATGACTGGTTTTTTTACCAGTTGGATATTAAAATTGCCTTTTTACATGAAAAGATATATATGAAGCAACCACTTAGGGTTTGTTGCTCAGGAGGAGTATGGAAAGGTACTACATTTGAAGAAATTATTATATGGGTTGAAATAATCTCCTTGAACTTAGTTTAGAAGATTCAATAAAGTCGTGACAGAATTCGAAACTGAAGAAATGTGATCATGATCATTCTATGTTCTACAAGCAATCTGATTCAAGATGTATTCTTCTAGTTGTATATGTTGATGATATTGTGATCACAAGAAGTGACAAACTAGGGATTTCATAATTGAAAGCTTTTCTTTAGGCTAACTTCTAGACTAAAGACCTAGGAGCACTTCGGTATTTCTTAGGCATTGAAATTGCTTAAGGAAGGAAAGGATTTTTTTATCTCGAAGGAAAGGGATTTTCTTATCTCAAAAAAAAAAATATAAGCTTGACCTCTTGAATGAAATATGAATGATTGGAAATAAACCATCGTAAAAATCCTATGATTACAAATATTTAGCTTAATCTGGAAGATGGGTAGTTACTTGAAGATCCTTAGCAGTACAGGAGATTAGTGAGAAAATTGAACTATCTTACTATAACTAGGCTTGACATTCCTTTTCAGTAAGTGTGGTTAGTTAGTTTATAAACTCCCCAAGTATTTCCTACTTAGGGTGCTCTTTTACATATTTTGAAATATTGAAGAAAGTACTTGGTCAAGGAGTTTTATATAAAAATCATAGTCATTGCAAAGTAGAGGCTTTTTCTTATGTAGACTAGGCATGATATCCTATAGATTGGAGATTAACTTCTAAGTATTGTGTGTTTGTTGGAGGAAACCTTAGTGTTATAGAAGAGTAAGAAATAAGACGTTGTATCTTGCTCCTAGTGCAAAATCTGAATACCAAGTTATGGCTCATGCTACATTTGAACTTATATGGGTTAATTATCTTTTTTAGAAACTTGGCATCAAAACTCATGGGATTATGCAATTGTGGTGTGACAATTGAGCTACTACTTATATTGCCTCAAACCTAGTTTTTCATGAACAAACTAAACATATAGAGGTTGAACTGTCATTTTATTCAATAAAAATTATAAGAAGGGGTTATCAATCTTATACATATTAAAATAGAGGAATAATTAATTATTTATTTACTAAAGCTTCTTCTAAGGAAAATAAGTTGATAAAATTTGTAACAAGTTGGGTATGATTGATATCTATAGCCCAACTTAAAGGGAAGTATTAGTAGATAAGTCCCATATCACTTATATCTTACAATATGTACTTTGTATTATATTATATATAATGAATGCCTAACTCGATTGAGGATATGACAATACAAATTCTTCTCTAATTAACACTTATCGAGATAGTTCATCATTATGCCAATATGTTGTAGAGAAGCTTTCCTAAAAAGCAATATGTCATCAATAAACATTAAATAAGAAATTCTAACTCCATTTCTCTTGACTTTTAAAATTTTCCATTACTTTATATCACTAATGATATGATAGAGTTTATTTACATAAAAGACAACCAAATATGGGGACGGAGGATCTCCATATTGAAGACCATAGGGATTATTTTTTTAATCACAAAGTGTAAAAATATATAGTACTATTTTATTTCTATACAAGGAAATGAGATATTTCTATAAAAAATCATCCTCCTAAAAACAAACAAAGCCTTAGGCTTCATTTATTCTTTTAGAAAGTGTTTGTTTATAAGAAGATATTATTTATTTGTATATTAATAAAAGTGTAAAATGTTACTTAGGTTATGTTTGGATAAGTCATTTGAAAATTTTAAGAGATTTGAAATGCATGAATTTCAAATGCCTTTCGTTTAAATTCCCTACATTTGAATAATACCTTATGGGTAATGTATGAGGAGCTCAACCTCTTAAGAGGTTGAGTGTCTCCACAATTAGATTACATTTGATACATTATGATTTATGCTTTTTTATTTTAATTCATTTATTTTGAGATTAAAAAAAATTCAATCTAATGGTAAAATATTCAACTTTTTAAGAGATCAAGCTTCTCATAATTATCCATGGTACTTTTACCTCATACTTTTTTCTTTTTGTGCTAGATGGTTAATGTGATACGGACATAAGAATCCATAATAAGTAATCATCTACCTAGTTTAGAGTGCATAACAATACTTACAATAGGAAATATGTGATCAAAATATATATTTAAATAGAAGTTTAAATTAATAATATATGTTCAATAAACTCATCTCACCTAGAGCCAAATGCAAGAAACATTAAGCTCCTCCATCTTTAAGGGTTTACAAGGTGGAATCTTTCTCAATAAATAGAAGATATGATATGCCCACCACCTTTTGCTCCATGAGAATATGGATTTAGGACTTGAAGCCTTAGAAGCTATCATGTTTGGCTTATAACACCTTCTAATCATGATCATAAGGTCATTGAAACATATATTACAAGTTAGTGAACTTAAATGATATGATTAATGCAATTTTAATCATGTAAAAAAGTTGGTAAAGGGATACATGATGTTACATTATTAGGAATTGAATAAGGGTTTTTGACCATATGATAAAGGTCTAATAGGCATTTTCATTGTCTAAACTTAATCATTTAGCACTAGCACTCCAACTAGATAGTCTAATGGCTTATTAACCACCATTTGACACTAGATAGTCTAATGGCTTGTTAACCACCATTTGACTTAGTCATTCAACAATAGTCAATGGTAGAGCTTACAACTTTTCAAAGCCCACCTAGTCACTACCAACTATATAGGTGTTCTCACCACTATCAAACACATAGGGCTTCACCCTATTTAATGTGAAACTCTACTATTGATGTCTTAATTCATATATATATATATGTGTGTGTGTGTGTGTGTGTGTATGTGTATGTGGAAAAATGAAGGCATATAGGAGAACATTTATCTCAAGTAGAGTCCATATAATATCTCATGTGCTAGCAGGCATTGATAAAAGTGTCAGTACCTTTAACTTATCAATAGTTAGACGGATTGGCTTTAGCTATGTAATAGTTCTAAGGATAACTTGAGTAGTAGTCATAGAGGCCAAGTCCTTTAAGTAAGCCATGGCCATAAAAGTCATGCTACTAGCCTATAGCTAGGTAGGAATATAGAACCTTGGTTATATGGTTAGGATACATAATATTCATATTTACTGAAACTCATTATGGTAGGTTTATTGTGTGAGATTATCCTATAGTATTCAACAAATCACAAATAATTAGATTTCATATAAAATAAAAGCTTTAAAAGCAAAGAATATGATTTAAATAAATTGCAAACACTTATAATCCTCTTAGGAATGGAATGACTTTTTAGGGTTACGTGTTGTCCTTTTGAATTAACTTTGGCTTGCTTCCATAACTTTGTATGGGAAATGGATGGTACCTTCTCGATGTCATAACCTTTGGCTAAAGTAAGCCTCTTTTTCACTAATTCTTACTTTAACCTTTAGTAGCCTCTCTGTAGAACCTATATGGACATGCCTTCTTCCCTTGCCTTTCTTGACTTGCCACACTTAATTTCTATTGATAAAAGAATATGTTAGTTCAAAAGTATAAATGATATATATAAAGGACATTGAGAAAAAGCAATCACTAAAATGCTTAAATTGACCTGAAAACACTTGATCTTACATTATTTAGAAACTTCTCCCATGATTGCTACTTTAGGAATTTGAATTCATTAAGTGGGTTTCCTTTTGTCTTAGTCATATATTGAAGTTACTTCATTGATTAGCTTCTAGCAACAGTATTTTTTTTTTTAGGCATATCTATAGGGTGTTGGGAATATTGGAGGTACTTTATAAGAAAAAAAACACAAATAAAGTAGTTTTATATAATTATTCTATCAATATAATTTTACATATCTTTAACATAAAGCAAAATAATTAAATATACAAACTAAGACATCTTTCCAAAGGTTATCATTCAATGCTGGTTGGATATGCCTCCAATCTACATAGGCTTTTGAAAATTTTCTCTATGCAGCCTAATCCAATGTAACTACTTAGTGGAGTTATAGTTAAACCAGTTAGTTACCTATTGGCATTGAATAAAACATGTTCTTTATCACCTTTAGCAAGAGCCATGGTGATGGACTTCATTACTGCAAGAACCTTCTTGGTCTTTTGGTTAGAAATAGTTATCTCTTTGGAAGGATCTATATTGTGGCTATTTAAAAAACCAATGTCAACCATATATAATCATTACTACAAGGAATGAGTCTTATTGTGACATTATTTGTTGTCACAATAAGTAGATATGTCATTATTGTGTATATATATTAATGATAATATTGTCGAGAATATGTTGTTATTATATAATGGCATTTATAGGTTGTGTGACCTTATTGCGACAAGTGTCATCGTAGAATCCTATCCCAATGTTAATGTGCCATGTTAGTAATATTTATAGCAATAGCTAGATGTTGTTACTATATATCTTATTGACATGACAACCATTTTACCGATGATATTTATCATCACTAAATATTGAGATATTTTCAAAATTTTAAAAATGAAAATATCTATATTAATAATAATGTCATTGTTATAGATTTTTTTGAATTTTTAATTCAAATTTTTTAAATTAATTTTCTATTATGAAAAATTGTAAGATATTAATAATCAATTATTTATTAAATTTAATATAATTTATAATTTAACTATTTATGTTATATTATAATTCTTAAAAAAGAAATTTATATATATAAAAAATCAAAATCATATACAATAATGAAAACTGTATCTTTACTAAAAGAATATAGAGTAATGTCAAAATGAAGAAATAAAGCACATAAAATCATTCTAGCTTATCAAAAAGTCAATAATAATTATCATGTTGGTGATCTTGGAGCTGCTTACCATTTTAAAGCTTAGGTTAAGGCTTGGTGTAGGTGTAAGTGAAAATGCAAGCGGCCATAAAGCAAACTTCCTCAACAAGATTAGGGGAAGGTCAGGTTGGATAGTAACAAAGCCAGTGGCAAAATTATAGACTTCATAGCCAACACCACATACTACATGAGCTAGTCCATGGTTTACTACTAGTGAGGAAGAAGTTATTGTTAATACCTTAAATGTTGCTAACTCTAGATGATGTATTGCTAGACATCATTAGGTAAGGTTGCATGGCTTTATAATTAAAAAGGATATGTGGCAATCAATGCAGTACTAGGTGGGGTGCCACTACAAGGTGTCCTTAGAAACACATAACCAACCTTTTTTTTTTATGTCCTTGATGTGAACCCAATACCTCCTTAATAATAACAAACTAATTGAACTACATTAGGATGGCAGTTAATAAGGAAGACAGAGAACTTATCTATATCCGTAGCTCAGTGGCTCACTCCTGCATTTGTATTTACATATTTTTTAAAGATAAATTATTAAAATGATTATGTAAGTTATCACAACAAAAATTAAAAATGAATAAAATAATATACACATAATTGGCTCGAACCTTCTTTAACATTTACTCCTTTAATGGTTTAGTACGATGGTTAACAAAGTTGTCTATTACTAGTTGCAACTAACCCATCATTCTATTTTTATGGGTTAGTTTTAAAAGAAAATTATTAATGGGAAAATTAAACTGGTACCATGCTAAATGAAACATATGTTTACTTAACATAACTTGTTGAATTGATGCACTATTATGGACTTTAATCCATGGCAATCATTATACCTTCTTTGCACCTTGTTTTATCCATCTTTCCTAGCCTTTTCTCATAAATTCAAAGTACAAATAACAGACATTAGAGAAGTTACCAATAAATTTGGAATTCAAAAAATATGACCTATAATATGTAATTTTTTCTTACTAGAAACTTTGGACCTCTTGAATATGTTGCAATCTTGTAGCTAATGCTCCTTAATCATATCTATTAATATTGTCCACCTAATGTGCTAAATATCATGCTTAATATCGCCTTTCATGCACCAAGTAATGATCGTGTAATATATACTTCTAATCATTATAGAGATTAGTTACGCTATGCTAGATGCCATTATAGATATGTTGTATCCTCCCCTTTAGCATATCTATCCACTTAAAATATTCTTGCATTGAAAGATATTTAAAAAAATTAAACTTAAATGATTATCATTTCATATTATAAGTTAATGCACCAAATAAGTTGATACTTGTATAGAAGGACTCAATGATACTAACTCTTTACTCCTTAACTAGCTAATTCTTATGGAATGGCTCACTATGCATCTTGACTAGCATCCTTACTAATTATGGAAATTTCTTATGGTTTGGATCTTTAAGGCACTAAGTGATAGGATTGAGTTGGAAAGGCAGTGCTTTAATGGTTTTCTATAATGTTTTATTAAGGTTAATGTTTCTATTTCTAGAGCATTTATTCATATATGCTGTAGATTTAAAAAATATTGTCCAATTAGATAAATTGTATGTATATGAAGAAATCATATAATGCAAGTTATAAGTAATTTTACCTAACTTCCACTAGTCAAGAATGCAGGAGAGGCCTTTTAGTGGGTTGCCTCCTCATCACCTCTATGATAGCAAGCATTAACAATAGTCATAGATATAAATAATTATTTTTATGTCATATGAACAATGTTTATCACAACATATTAAAGTGAAAATTTTCACCATCTTTAACAGACATATTACTAGACATAAAAGAGAGTAAATTCTTTCCATTAGACATAAAGAATATTGATTAGAACAAATGGAATATTATTTGAAACTTAAAGATAATGTTTATATATTAAAAAGTACAAGACCTTAATACTTGGATAATATAGTTATTTCATCATGATGGACCCATTTTTTGTAAAATAAATCAAATCTATAGTTTATTATGTGTACGAACATGGTTTCACACCTTAAAATAACACATTTGTACCCTTAATGCACAAGCATCTTCCTAATCCATTTTGATAGGGGAAGTTTTTGACCCTTTTCACAAATGTTATTGCACTGTTCCGATACTAACTGGATAGGTGATCACGTAAAGTTATCAAGTCTTTGTTAATGGACATGTTATCATTGGTCACTAACGTGGCAAGTTACTAAGAGATCCATTTTGTTGTGCTAAAATTATTATACTTCTTTTACATTATAAATTTTTCTTGTTTAATAGAAAAGTGATTTCCATATTAAAATTTTTCCTTTTCTAATTTTTTACTATTAAAATTGGTATAACTTTTAATTTTTTTAATTTTCCTAAAAAGTGTAATCAGTTTTATATTTTATAAATTCTTCTTTTATATCATAAATGCCTTTTATAAGAATTAAGTATTTGTGTTAAAAATTTTCTTTTACATTACATTTTTTGTCTCAATATATTTTATTCAATTTTTATGTCAAAATTCTTCTTTTACATTACTTTTTATTTTTTAATTTATCCAAAGTATATTATATTATATTTTTTTATTTTTATGTAAAAGAATATTTTTTCAAAAATAAAACATAATATGCTGAATTTTTATGTTAAAAATTCCTCTTTAATATTACATTTAATTTTTTTGATATCATATTTTACTTCTAATATTATTTCAATGTCTTGCATTTAATATAATATACTCAGCTTTGATGTTAATTTTTTTACATTACTTTCAATATTTTTGTTCGGTCCAAAAAAGCATATGTATTATAAATTATTTTTTATTAATTCTTATTTTATTTTATTACTTTTTATAAAAATTAATTTCTTATTTATTATGCCAAAATTCTTCTTTTACATTATATTTTATTTTTTAATAGAATTTTAACATAAAAAATAAAGTATTCAATTCTTATGTGAAAATTATTTTTTTGCATTAAAATTTACATTCAATATTTATTTTTTTCAATAATTCTTCTTTTATGTTACATTTTATTTTTTAAAAAAATTTATATGATGTTAAAATTCACAATATTTTAAGGTTCTTATGTTATGAAGATTCTTTCATATTTTGTATGTTATGACTCAAATTTTAATATTAATAATGAAATTCAATAATCTTTTTCTAAGTGTAAGCATTACACAACTATGAATGTATCATCCTGACATGCCCATACAACCATTAAGTGTATAAAAACTATGCCAAAATTTAAAATAACATAACTGCCAATATATCATGATTATGCAATATGTACAATCATATGGTCATAATAAAGATATTAGATGCAACATGACAATTCAATAATTAGTAGTTAAAAAAATTATATAAGTGTATTCTATGAACATACTGCAATCCATTTACCTATCAAACAAATTTTTAGCAAAATATATTCTACAAACCTTAATGGAAGAAAAAAATGGACAACAATAACAATTGGAAAATATATAAAATTAATATTACAAAAAAAGATAAAGAATCACAAAATCCATGAAATAATAATAAAAAGCATTACAAAGTGACCTTAAACTTATGATCACCCTTTTCTTCTTCTTCCTTTCTTCTTCTATAAAAGCATCATGTGAATTGCAAAAATGGCACTTGGGACCTTTTATAGAAGTTTCAATTAGAGATAATATTTAATTCAATCATCACTGATTGCAAATTTTGTTCATCACAAAAGGATTAGCCTAAATATTAGTGCTAGCTTGCACCTATTCAACTTTCATTAGCCCTATTGTGATAACATTTCATCATAGAAAGTTTTTGAAGTTTAAATATCAAATTTTTTAATTTTTGGAATTTATTTAGTGATGACATTATTATCGATAATTATGTAGCCATCATGATTATGCTTCTTGATAAAAGTAACTACTTGTCTTTGTTAACTAAGCCTTCAGCAATAATAATGTTATTGCTATATGCTAACTGTAACAGCCCTGCCATGTGTAAAAATACAACTAAATAGTTTAGATATAAACTTGGGATTATCTTAAATGACCTTAAACTATTTCTTTTCTAACTTATTGAAAGAATTTAATTTGATTTATACTCTTGTTTAGCTTAATTCCACAAATAAAGTTGAGTTTGTTAGAATTCAAAAAATTTAAAATTTTTTCTATGTTTGGGTACCTCCCTTGGAGGGCTATATAAAATATATATTATTTAAAAATAAAAAATTCCAGTAATTGTTTCTTTTATAATTTTATATCAAAGAGTGATTTTTAATGAATTTTTCAGGACTTAAAATGACCATTTTGAGAAGAAGTTATTTTTAAAATTTGATATTTTGAACTAGAATCTAAAATCTAAATTTTTATTCTTTGGGGTTTTAATTTTTTTAAATCCAAATGGGAGTATTTCCTTATTTACATTTATATCTTAAATAAATAAAGAGTAAAATGTCAAAGGAGAAAATGAGGGCATTTACTTGACCTAGTATGCTGAACTTATGACCTAGTGTATTGAAACTTAGACCCACAAATCTAACTCAGCATCAGACCTACCTTGAACCCGTGACCTAATACTTAGAGAACCTGTTTCCCAACCAAAATGTAGAAACAGAATTGCAAGTAGAATAGCACCGAAATCCTATTATCTCTACTTTCCTTTTCTTCTTCTTCTTTTTCCATATCTAACCATGCGAGACAACCCTTCTTTTATGCATTTCCACACATTTCCTTCCACTTTCTCCATGTTTCTTGCTGGTATATCTATCATTTCCTGATTTCCTTGTTAGTTACGATTTTAGAGGTTTTTAGGTAGCAAGCTTTGAGAACTCTTTTCTTTTGCTTAATAAAGTAATTCTTAAGCTTCATTCTCTTAATTAGGAGTTAGATTAGATTAAATTAGTTAATAAATAGTAAAAATTAGTTTGTTCTTAGGTTATGCATCTAGTGTGAAAATTTAGGGATTTTGTAATGGAAAGCTTGATAATGTAATTAGATGTTGATTTGTGATTGAATTGTTATTTAATTGCTTGCACAAGGTTAAGAAACACTTTCTAATGGCATCAGTGGTTCGTGAAATAGAAAGAAATCAACCCAAGCATATTGGTCATTTTGTGAGTAGATAATATGTATTTTCATATTTTTATATATTTTCCAAACTTCTCTATACTTTGAATAATTAATTTTAATTTTTTAATTGTCATTATTTCTATGTATTTTAATTCCATATATATGTAGAGCTCTAGGCACTCTTGGGATAAGCACCTTAAAAATTTTCTTGAGTTATAGTAATTAAGAAATGGTACTAAAATGACTTTATGATGAGGAAATTAATTTATGTGACTTATTTGAAATGGTCTATTATTGAAACCTTATTGTAAAATTGACTTTTGATATGTTTAAAATGATTTAATATTTTAGGTGTTGATTGCCATGGTTGAAAACCTTGATCAGCTACTTATAGTTGAAAGGAGTATGGATTGAGATTGTTTTAAACTATTGATATGTGAAACTATTTATTTTCAATAATTTTCTCATATAACTATTACTTATATATATATATACATAGTGTTTTATTATTGTTATAAACTTATTTTGGGAGAAGAATAGTTACCAAATGATATGGATTTTATGTTAATATATGATTAATATATGAATGTTGAAAAATGAGAAAGTCCGTGTGGAACTATATGTATGTGAAAACTTAGTGATTGTGTAATGGGTATATGCCTACTTGAGTTTGAAATAGGTTTTAGGTTATCTTATAATATGTTAGGCTAGCATAGCCTATATGGTTATATTTTTCCTTTAAGGTCATGTACCGGTCACAACCCCCAGTTTCTGGTCATGATAAAGTTGGTATTGGAGCTTTAGATTTTCCT
Organism: Sindora glabra; assembly: GCA_020226215.1. Taxonomy (NCBI): domain Eukaryota; kingdom Viridiplantae; phylum Streptophyta; class Magnoliopsida; order Fabales; family Fabaceae; genus Sindora; species Sindora glabra. Next base: position 49,090,215 of record CM035228.1, on the reverse strand, counting down.
GTGGTTAATGAAGCAAGTGTTCTTTAGTGGAGTCATAATTATGAAAATGTTACTTACCATTCTTATAATTGTAACACTACTAAAGGTATGATAGGTTGTTAGTCATTCTCTCATTCTTAAAGTTTATCTAATTGAGTTACTTATGTGTCGTAAGTTCTTATTATATTTTGATAAAGTTTCTTACTCTTATATAGGAGGAGATGCCACCTGAGACTCATGCTTGAGGTAGACAAATTGATGCAAATCATGCATCTAATGAGGCATCAATTAAGCCACACTTCTCTAGTTCATAAAGGTAGTAACTGTGGCGATTAAGGTGGTCATGGTAGACCTCCCTTGTTAGCCATTCTCTCATTCTTAAAGTTTATCTAATTGAGTTACTTGTGTATCATAAGTTCTTATTGTGTTTTGATAAAGTTTCTTACTCTTATACAGGAGAAGGTGCCACTTGAGACTAGACATGTAAAACGGGTGGGCTTATACGAGCCTTTCCCACTGTGGGCTTGCCCACCTAAGCCCGCATCAAATGCGGAACTCCACACTAAGGTGCCCACAGGTAGCCCGTATTTACTTTTAATATTTTTATTAATTATTTTATTTAATAATATATAAATTATATTCTAATATTTTAATTTTTATTGAATCATTTGGATAAAATAATTAAATTAGAGTATAGAAATTAGATTAAATTTATTAAGAAGTAATTAAGTTAAATTTTTTTAATATATATTAGGCTTAAATATAAAGAAAAAATAATTAAAAAATAATTTTTTGCCCATCGTCAAGCCCCTGCGACTGCGTGGGCTTGATCACACAAGCTTTTGCCCTTGTGGGCTTGCTTACATCAAATGCGAGCTTCATACAAGGCTACCCACATTAGCCGTGACCGCGGGTTGCCCATATTGCTTGTGGTCATGAGCTCTATTTTACATGCCTACTTAAGACTCACGTCCGAGGTAGACAAATTGATGCAAATCATGTATCTAATGAGGCATCCATTAAGCCTTACTCTCCAATTCGTAGAAGTGGTAGTTGTGGCAGTTAAGGTGGTCATGGTAAACCTCCTTTATGTAGAGAACATGCCAAAATTAATAGAAATGAAAGCTTTGAAAGCAATACAGCCCTAACACCTTACATAGTTGAGTTAATGGCTAGTGTACAAGGGCTCCAAAGAACAATTAAGACCTTAGTGGGATCTATAGCTGGCCAAGGTAGACAAAAGGGTGAAATCCATATAGAAAGAGGTCTTTAAGGTAATGAGACACAAATTGAGCAATAGCCACCACCTAGTGGTCAAGAGATTTATATATCCTACTTTGAGCTTATCAAGTTGTAGCATCCTATATTTATAGGATTTGATATTTTTTAGGATCCACAATAATTCCTAGATGATATTAGTAGGATTTGTTAAGTACTTAGTTGTTCATCAGAAAGATTAGTTTAGTTAGCAGAGTTTAGGCTACAAGATGTGGCTCAAATATGGTTTGATGCTTGGTTGAGAGAAAGACCTCAAGGATCACTTATCCCAACTTAGAAGGAATTTAATAACATTTTTATGGAAAGATTTCTTCCAAAAAGTGTGAGAAGAACAAAGGCCAGAGAGTTTAAGATATTAAAGCAAACTCCTAATATGATAATGACAAAATATGACATTCAATTCATACAGTTCTCCCGTTATGCTCCATACTTAATTTCTACAGAGAGAATGAGGATAGAGAGGTTTATTGACAGGTTGGTGAGACCATTGTATCAAGCGGTGGTGCTCCAAATGAAAACTTTTCCTTCTTATACAACTACGGTGGATTGTGCAAGAATGTTAGAAATGAAAGAATGAAAGGATGTGTAATACTAGAGAAGCTAAAGAGGGCCAAGACCTGAAGGTAATTTTAATAGGCAAGGCAATACAAGTAAAGGGCCTGCAATCTCAAATGCGACAAAATGTGTTACAATTAAGCTTAAGATCCATCGAGCAATCTTTGGTGAGTACATAAGGGCCGAGGCATAATATGAGAGGATAAGGGTAAACAAGTTCATAACATATGAGACAATCTTAAGGAACAAGAGCTCTATATCAAACTTGTGAAAAGTTTCATTTAGGACAATGTTGCCAAAAGACTAGGTGCTTGTTTTCAATGTGGCCAAGTTAGGACATTTGAGGAAGAACTGCCTTCAATTGCATAAGACTCTAGCCAAGGATCAACACATACCATTCTACCATTAACACCCATAGTGGCTTAACCTATGAGACTAATTTCCAACTCAAAGAAATAAAAGTGGTGGAGGTAAAGGATCACGGGATAGAACCCAAGGCCAACCAGGTAAAGGCTAAGCACGTGTTTTTGTATAGATACCTCAAGATACTCAGGCATCTAATGCTATTAAGACAGATGCTCTTTTAGTTTGTTCTCATGATGCACTGTGTGTTGTTTGATCCTGGATCTACACATTCATATGTATCTTTTTTCTTTGTCGCTCGATTTGGTAGAGATCCAATGTTGTTGGATCGATCCTTCTCCATTGCTACACCTATCAGGAGAGTTTATATTTATTGATCATGTGTATAGGTCTTGTAAAGTGGTTATGGCTACTAAGCAAATATTATCTGATTTGATTGTGCTTGATATAATTGAATTTAATGTGATCTTAGGCATGGATTAGGTTAACTATCCTATCATACCACTCTTGATTATCACTTGAAAGTTATCAAGTTTGATCCTCCAAGAGAGTCATCCTTCCTAATCCAAGGTAATTGAAGTTTGGCACCTTATAATCTCATTTCTGTATTAGGTGCAAGGAGATTAGTTGAGAAAAAGGTTACAAAGGTTTCTTGGCAATGGTAAGAAATATTGAACCACAAGGAAGGAAACTTGAAAAAGTTTCTAGTAGTGAAGGAATTTGGTGATGTTTTTCCCAATGAGTTATCTGTTTACCTCCAGAAAGAGAAATTGAATTTTGTATTGATTTAGTTCTAAGCATATAGCCTATCTCTATACCTCTATACCAAATGGCTCCTGCAGAATTAAAGGAATTAAAGGATTAATTCAAGAATTTACTAAACAAGGGTATCATTTGTCCAAGTACATCTCCATGGGGTGTTCTCATACTTTTTGTTAAGAAGAAAAATGGTTCATTGTGATTATGTATTGATTACCAGCAATTGAATAAGGTGATCATATGCAACAAATATCCTTTAACCTATGTAGATGATTTATTTTATCAACTTCTAAAGTGCTCAATATTTTTTAAAGATAGATCTTTATTCGGGGTACCATCAGTTAAAGATTAGGAAGGAGGATATTCCTAAGACAATATTTAGAACTTGTTATGGGCATTATAAGTTCTTAGTGATGTCTTTTAGTTTAACAAATACTCCAACTGCATTCATGGATTTGATGAATAGGGTGTTCAAGCCTTTTCTTGATCAGTTTGTTATTATGTTCATAGATGATATTTTGATATATTCTAAGAGTGAGGAGGAGCATGAGCAACACTTGAGAATTATTTTGCAAACTTAAAAGATTAATAATTGTATGCAAAGTTCTCAAAATATGAGTTTTGGTTGAATAATGTGGCCTTCTTAGGACATATTGTTTCAAAGGATGGCATTCAAGTAGACCTAAGAAAGTTGAGGCAGTGCAGCATTGGCTAAGGCTAACTTTAGTGACAAAGATTCATAGTTTCTTAGGCTTAATAGGTTACTATCACGGATTTGTCAAGGATTTTTTTAAGATAGCAACCCCACTAACCAAGTTGACATAAAAAAATGTGAAATTCCAATGGTTAGATGCTTATGAAGAGAGCTTTCAAAAGCCCAAATCTTACTTGACTATAACTTTGGTGTTAGCTTACTATCAGGATCGAATGGTTACACTATGTATTATGATGTTTCAAGAGTTAGGCTTGGTTATGTTTTAATGTAACATGGATGAGTTATTGCTTATACTTCTAGGTAACTCAAGCAACATGAACAAAACTACCTCACCCATGATTTGGAAATGGCAGCAATATTGTTTGCATTTAAGATTTGAAGGCATTATCTTTATGGTGACACTTGTGAGATTTACATTGACCACAAAAATCTCAAATACATGTTTGAGCAAAGTGATCTTAATCTCAGACAAAGGAGGTGGATGGAGTTACTCAAGAATTATGATTGCATAATTTTATATTGTAATGTCCCAAATTTTCAATTCTATTATTGAATCTTTAATTTCTGAGGCCGTAGAAACGAAGAACATAATTGAATTAGTCTGGTGGGTGAATTTTAGGTCAAAGGAACTTAAGTATAAGGTAAACGAAATTTTGAGAGAAAAAGGGGTGGTAGGGAAAGAATTAATTTCCCTAAATAGTATGAATGATCAGAGGAGGTTAGGAAATCCTAAAAAGGGAAGTTGTCTGAGTCTGAAAGTGTAAGAAATTTTAAATAGACAGGAACCCTATGGACTAATTTGCAAAAGTGTAGAATCGGGTGTGGTTAAAATGAAAATAATTAAGGATTTGGGATCTAATATGAATAACTAAGAGTTTGGGGTGCAATATGTGATTTTAATTAGTGTGACCAATGGATCTATGACAAGTGTCATTGTTAGAAAATTAAGGGTAAGAATAGCCTTACTTTTGGTGAAAAAAGGACTAAAATACCCTTGAAAATCTCAAAAATGACCAATATATCCCTAAAGCTTCATGAAGACTCTACCACCTTCTCCATTCTCCAAAAAGCTGCAGGAAACCCTCCATGAAAGCAAGCTTAACGTGTGAGAGAGAAGGAAGAGAGAGAAAGTTTCTTTTGAGTTTTTCACCCCAAAATACTAAGATTCAAGCTAAGGTGTAGAAGGGAAAATTGCTCCTCTCACCAAGCTCTATCTATTGATGTCCCTAGATTGAGGAAAAGCCCAAGTTTGATCAAGTTTAGGGAGCTCCAAGTAAGGATTTTCAAGTTGTTGCAAGAGGTAAAATTGTTCTCCTCTAAAAGCTCTTTATTGTGCTCTTCTTAGTTTCTTGAAATCTTGAAGTTGATAAAGTCAAGGGTGATTAAACATGGAGTTTAGGAGGATTTGAACATGTTTGATGATGTTTTAGATGTTGTAGTGTTGATTTATGGCTTTGGTTTGGTGTAAAAACAACAAGAAACCATGGTTACACACCTGGGTTTTTAGGGTATAATGATGCATGTGTAGTATGGGTATAATATGTTTGCAACTTAGCTAAAAATGATGAAGTTAGATAACTTTTATGAAGTTATGGAAGTGTTTGTATGTATTTGCCTTTTGAGAAGCTGAAACCATAATATGGAAAAGAAGGAAGGAAGGAGTTTTAGTGTTTCAAGTGTTTTCTGAGGATCAGTGAAGTACACGGGGTAGAACACGGCCCGTGTTATACCCCGTGTTCCTCGTCGAAGCTGATCAGTGTGCTACACGGGGTGCAACACTCCTCGTGTTTATCTCAGGCCTGAAGGGCAATAAGGTACACGGGATAGAACACGGCCCGTGTTAATCCCCATGTTCTTTGTCGAGTAGCCCAGAAGTGAGCCAGTAAGGAACACGGCCCTGAACACGGGGTATGGGACCCCCGTGTTCTTTGTTAAGTGAACTTTTTGGCTTGATTTCTTCAGGATTTGCATGGTTTTACCTTTGGATCCTTTTCTAATGTTCTTATGTGTTAGTTCAAGGTTGGAAAGTGAAGTTTAGAGCATCTAAATATGCATTTAATTAGGTGGAGAAAGTAAAGAATACATGAGGATTAGGGAAAGTGATAATGTTCTAATATAAGCTATGATGTGTATTTGTATAGACTGAGGAGTGCCATCTTGCAAAGGCAAGAGAAAGTGTAAAGGAGTTATTGGTGAGAGCAAAAAGGGACATCACATTGGAAACTTGTGAAAGGTAGCTAGCTTTATCCTTAAGCTTTGTTTTCTATTTATATGATTTTATGTGTTTTATCCATTGTATGGAATGAGAATGATATTGCAAGTGTTGTGGCACAACCCGAGAAGACAGTAGAATACTGTGATTGGCCTATGGCTCGGGACCCTCGGGGATAATAGTGCATTGTTGTGTGTGGTACCTATGGCCAGGGACCTCGGGAAGACAGTGTGATATTATGTTAGGCCTTTTGGCACGGGAACCCCGGGAAGATAGCGTGATGCTGTATGAGGCCTGAGTACGATTGTTTGTGATGGCCATCTAGACATTGTGATAAATCCTTGAATGGGATTGATGATTGTTGTGAATTGCTGTGTGTGTGATGCGTGTTTCCTACAATAGTAAAATATTGAATATGTTGATGAATGATTATCAAATTTCGAAATGTATGTTTTAATTGCTTAAGGATCTGGAATGGCTTGAAATGTTTTTATGGTAATAGCTAGCTACTGGGAAACTTTGTTTCTTATGTTTTCTGTTGGTGACTAACCATTCCAGGTGATGCTTCCAAGGGCTCTCATGAGAAAGGGCAATAGTATTTGAAGTTGTAAATACTTGTATAGTTGATGACATTGTATATGATGGATGTACAATTTGTAAAGTTGAACTTGTGAGTAATTATATGGCTTTTGATCATATGTATAAAGTATAGAAATTTGAGATATTCCGAGTAATTTGGAGTAAATGACATTTTAGTATGCGTTAATTACCTACTTAATGAGGGTTAAGGTGTTAATAAGTAAGGGAGTTACATATATCATCTAAGAAAGGCCAATATGGTTATAGATGCTTTGACTAGGAAGTCCATGGGTAGTTTAGCTCATATAGCTAAAGTGAGAAGGTTCTTGATCAATGAAATCCATGAGTTAGAAAGAAACTAGGTGCAAATGGAAGTTAAAGGCTCAAGAGTGTTATTGACAGATGTATAAGTTCATTCTTCATTAATAGAATGAATTAAAGTAGCTCAAGGCAATGATCCACAATTGTGCAAGATAAAGGAAGAAGTTGTAAATGGAAAGGCTAGTAAGTTTGTAGTTAAAAATAATGGAGTTCTTTGGTATGGAACCAATTGTGTGTACCCAAGGTGGAGGAATTAAAGAGACTTATGCTAGAAAAAGCTCATCATTCTACATATACCATTTATCCTGGATCAATTAAGATGTACCAAGACTTGAAATAATTGTATTGGTGTGATGGCATGAAAAGAGATATAGCAGATTTTATATCTTGATACTTATTTTGCCAACAAGTGAAAGTTAAACACCAATAGCCTATAGGTTTGCATCAGAATATTGAAATTCTTGAATGTGACAAGATTCCCTCGTACCACTTGACTCCATTTAGGTGATTGTGGATAGGTTGACTAAATCGGCACACTTCATCCTTATGAAAACCACCCATAGCTTTGCTTAGTATGCTCAAATTTATATTGATGAGATTGTTAAACTCCATGGAATGCTAATATTCATCATATCTGATCGTGGACCACAATTCATAACTCAGTTTTAGAGCGCTTTCAAGAAGCCTTAGGAATTAGAGTGGACTTTAGTATCGCATTTCATCTTTAAATAGATGGATAATAAAAAAAAACCATCCAAACATTGGAGGACATATTAAGAGCTTATGTTCTAGACTTTAGAGGGAATTGGGATCACTACTTACTTTTAATTGAGTTTGGCTACAATAATAGCTACTAAGTTACTATTTAGATAACTTTTCTTGAGGTATTGTATGAAAGGCGTTGTAGGTCACCCATCAGATGGTTTAAGGTTAGTGAAGCTAAACTCCTAGGACTAGAATTAGTGCAAGACTCTATAGAGAAGATTCATTTGATAAGAGAAAGATTATTAGTAGCCCAAAGCAGATAGAAAGCTTATGTTGATCATCTAAGAAAGGACCTAGAGTTTGTTATTAGTGATCATGTGTTCCTTTGAGTTTCTCCTATGAAAGGTGTGATAAGATTTGGGAAGAAAGCTTAGTTCGAGGTACATAGGCCCTTTTGAGGTTCTTAAGTGAGTAAGTGTAGTTGCATACTAATTAGCACTTTCACTAGAGCTTGCTAGTGTCCATCTAGTATTCCATATTTCCATGCTACGAAAATACTTGCTAAACCCTTCACATGTGTTACATCCTCAATTAGTTCAGATAGATAAAAATTTATCTTATGAAAGGAAACTAGTGGCCATCGTGGATAGGCGAGTCAAGAAATTTAGTTCAAAAGAGATGGCATTGGTAAAGGTAATTTGGCAAAACCATTCAAGGGAGGAAGCAACATGGAAATATAAAGATGTCATGCATGCTAGATATCCACATCTTTTTAGTGATTAATGTTAGTAGTTGTCTTAAGAAATTCGAGGACGAATTTATTTAAGGGGAAAGAATGTAAAGGCCCTACCATTAATAGGTAATATAGAATCATTATAACATAAGAATATGACTAGATAATTTTGATATGAACTTAGGATTATCTTAAATGGCTTTAAATTATTTCTTTTCTAACTTATTGAAAGAATTTAATTTGATTTATACTCTTGTTTAACTTAATTCCACATATAAAGTTGAGTTTATCAAAATTCAATTTTTTTTTCTAACTTTGGATACCTCCCTTGGAGGGTTATATGAAATATGTATTATTTAAAAATAAAAAATCTCAGTGATTGTCCCTCTTATAATTTTATATCAAAGAGTGATTTTTAATGAATTTTTTGGGACCTAAAATGACCATTTTGAAGAGATGCTATTTTTAAAATTTTTTTAAATTTAACATTTTGAACTAGAACCTAAAATCTAGATTTTTATTCTTTTGAGTTTTAATTTTTTTTTTCATATTTTTTAATCCAAATAAGGGGTATTTCCTTATTTATGTTTATGTCTTAAGTAAATGGAAAGTAAAATGTTAAAGGAGAAATGAGGACATTTACTTGACCTAGTGTGCTAAAACGCAAACCCATAGACCTAACTGAGCATCAAACCTACCTTGAACTCGTGACCTAATACCTTGAGAACCTATTTCCTACCCGAAATGTAAAAATAGAATTACGAGCAAAACAATGTCAAAACTCTACTATCTTGGCTCTCCTTTTCTTCTTCCTTTTCCATATCTAATTATGCAAGACAACCCTTCTTCTATGCATTTCCACACATTTCCTTCCACTTTCTCCATATTTCTTGCTGATGTATCTATCATTTCTTGATTTCCCTGTTGGTTTTGATTTTAGGGTTTTTAGGCAATAAGCTTTGAGAACTTTTTTCTTATGCTTGATAAGGAAATTCCTAAGCTTCATTCTCTTAATTAGGAGTTAGATTAGCTTAAATTAGTTAGGAGATAGTAAAGATTAGTTTGTTCTTAGGTTATGCATATAGTGTGAAAATATGGGTATTTTGTACTAGTAAGCTTGATAATGTAATTAAGTGTTGATTTCTATTTGAATTGTTGTTTGATTGCTTGTACAAGGTCAAGAAACACTTTCTAATGGCATCGATGGTTTGTGAAATAGGAAGAAATTAACCCAAGTATATTGGTCATTTTGTGAGTAGATAATGTGTATTTTCATATTTTTATATATTTTCCAAACTTCTCTATACTTTGAAAAATTAATTTCATTAATTTTTTAATTATCATTATTTCTATGCGTTTTAATTTCATATATTTGTAGAGCTTTAGGCACTTTTGGGACAAGCACCTTGAAAATTCCCTTAAGTTATAATAATTAGGAAATGGCACTAAAATGACTTTATGATGAGAAAATTAATTTATGTGACTTATTTGAAATGGCGTATTATTGAAACCTTAATGTATAATGTTCTTTGAAAGGCTATTGTGGATGAAGTGATAATGTGTTGAAGTTTCATATATGCTTGTAAAACTAATTTTTGATGAGTTTGGAATGATTTGATATTAAAGATATTGATTGCCATGGTTGAAAATCTTGATGAGCTACTCATAGTTGAAAGGAGTATGGATTGAGATTATTTTAAACTAATGATATATAAAACTATTTATTTCTAATAATTTTCTCATATAACTATTACTTATATATATATGGTGTTTTATTATTGTTATAAACATATTTTAAGAAAAAGATTAGTTAGAAACTATAGCTAATGGCAGTGATGATGTTAGCCTTAATGTACCTTGGTTCGAATTCAATTAACAGAGGAGTTGTTATCCCTGTGTGTCAGTTAACACATGTGGATTGGTTTATGATAGCCTGATGGGTTATCTTAAAGCTGAGAGCTCTTTTGAAATTGTTAATTCATGAGTGGAATGCTCATGTTTGTTAATCATAATTGGAAATATCTCACCCAAAGTATAATTTTGATGGTTTATGTATTTTAAAACTTAACTTTGATTATGATTACTTATTTATCATGAATATATTATACTGAAATTTTTATCATGATTCTATGTTCATGATGATTTCCTATGATTAAAGAATTACTATCTACTTCTTAGCTTGAAACTTATGTCTTAGTATTCTACTTTTAATGAACATTCTAATTGTTATTTTATCAAATATGATTGTATAACTCTTATGATACCTTTTTGTATTGAAAAGTTATTTCATTTTTTTTAAGGAAGAACTTATGCCATGACTTATCCCATTTTTATTGTAACTTTATATTATCTATTCACTGAGTTAATAACTCACTCTTTCTGTTATAATGTTTTTCAAATAGAGATTTGGGTTCAAGTACATCATCTACAGCTCCTTAGAGAGAGAGAGGAGTATTTTCTTGTTGTGACCCACACTTTATTTGTGTGGGCTTGATGTAAAATCTTTACATATTTTTCAAAGCATAAAATTTTAAATACTCTTATATGTGCTTTATTAAACCCACAAGTAAGGCATGCTTTTGTTGAATTATATGTATGTATTATATTATAAATTGCGAAGGATTGTCTGGTTGCCAAATGATATGGATTTTATGTTAATATATGAATTAATAGGTGAATATTGAAAAATGAGAAAGTCCATGTGGGATTATGTGTATGTGAAAACTTAGTGATTATGTAATGGATATATGCCCACTTGAGTTTAAAATAGGTTGTAGGTTATTTTATAATGTGTTAAGCTAGCATGGCCTATATGGTTATGTTTTTCCCTTAAGGTTATGCACTGGTCACACGCCGATCATAGCCCCTTGTTTCTAGTCATGACACTAACATTGAATAAAATAATTAAAATAAGTTTGATTTAATATTTTATATACTTATATGCATTTTTATACTTATTGAACTCTAATAGCTATACATAAATGGTAAATATTCATAGTTCATAGTATTTATATGTGTAATTATAACTATGAACATTATATGTAACGCTTAAAATATATTATTATGAAGAATTTAAAAGTTATTGATGAAATTAGATTTCAAATATTTGATTAATTTGAATCATAATTATATTAAATTTATCCTTTTAATATACAATTTGTTCAATTTTGGTCCTCCTAATTAAAATACTTAAATTTGATTTCTCCAAATATTCAATGTTCACAATTTTGATCCTAATGTATATAGTCAATCAAAATACCAATGAAAGAGTGATCGTGGACCACTTAGCTAAAAACTTACCACCTCTCCACTATCTCTGGCTTTTGTTTATTCTTCTATATCACATTGCCATGGCTTTTCTTAACCTAGCATTTGTTTCAACTGCTCTGCTTCAAAAGTCAAAATATAATTTTCTTGATTTCAATCTCACCTAAAGCCAAATTGTAATATAAAAGAAGAAAAATCATCAGAGCTTATCTTTAAAATTAGTAGAATTAACAATGAAAATAATATTGTAAAATTGACAAAAATTAAATGATCTTTCATTGTTTTACTTAATAAGTATATATATATATATATATATATATATATATATATATATATATATATATATATATATATATATATATATATATATATATTACAAATTTATTATTTATAAAGATTGTAAAATAAATATAATAAAAATTAAAATCTAACACTTATGCAATACTTTTTATTAGATATGTATTATTAATTTTTCAAATATATAATTGTAAAATAAGTATAATAAATCAAATTTTAATATTTTTATTACATATTATTCTTATAGTAATAATAAAATAATATATAATTGTGAGAAAAATTAAAACATGTGCTAGTTAGATACTATCTTGCACGATTGTGCAAGGAAAATTAAATTTTGGATAAAAAATTTGTATATTCCTCCAATGGAAGAGAAATCAAATGCCAACTCCCCATATCACTAGTCCCTATCATTGCTCAAATTGATCTACTCCCACATATTAATTAAAAGTAATTTAAAAATAAGCTTATGACTTTCAACATATTAAGTAATTTTCTCACTACTAACCTATCACTTGATAACTCAATCATAATTTTTTGTTTTGTGAAATAGGATGCATATGGTCCACATAACTATTGATTATATTTTGAAATATATTATTTTATTAATTTTATATAAGTTGAATTTATATAAAATTTATATAGTAATTCAAGATAAAAAAATTTTAATACTTACTAGAAAAGAAAATAAAAATAGAATCTTTTTTAATTTATTAATATAGTTAATCATGATTTATATATTATAACATAATTTTATTGACTTCAGTCATTTAATAATTGAGACAAGACTTTCATTAGAAAGGGAGTTTGTGCTATAAGGAATGACCAACACATTAATAGTTTTTTTCAACATTATGCTCTAAAAAATGTTACCATAACAAACCATTTTTACATTCTACATTAATTTTCTATTATTTAATTTAATTATTAATAATTGACAAAACATTTTTGGAGTCTACTATTTAAGTTGTTCTGATTTTTTGCATTAGTTCTAGTTATTTAGAGCCTATATAAAAAGAAGAATTTTAAATTAAAACTATGTTAATAAATTATATTTTTTAAAAAATGCTTTTAAGTATAAGGAAAATGAAAAAAAAGTGTGGTTGGTTGAATAAATAAGAAAATAACTTATCTAATTACAAAATTATCACAAAAGATTAAGAAAATATTTAAAAATTATTTTATATCTTTATTTTTACTTTACATATATTTTAAGTTAAATGTCTATTCATAAAAAAGTAAATATATTTCATATAAATACATATTCAATTGAAATGAAAGTATTTGTATGAAATGAATACAAATAGTAAGATGTAAAGTTAACAAAATGTATATTCATTAATAAGAATGGTACACAATTGAAATATAACAAATACTAAACTTTAACCTATTCATCGGCATCTAGTGTCAAATTGGAAAGCAAATATATAATATTAGGATAGTTAAATTCCTCATTACACTTGAAAGTACTAATGATAAAAAAGAGCATATATTTCTATAAAGGCTTTTACATAATGGCCTCAAGAAGTCATAGATATAAGGGCTAGGGATAACTTTGAGGTAGCTATGAAGATAGCTACCATCACTCTTTATTTCTTTTGCTATACAACTACTTTAAATAATCAAATGTGTGCACTTTTTTTTCATAATCGTGAGTCCCACATGGACTTCATTCTTACACCTTTAAATTTGTTGCTATTGCACTTGAAAGATAGGAATTGCTTTGAATGCCCAACGCATGGTCAAATGCTCTATAAAGATCAACAAATCTTAATTATTGAATTACAATAAAAATTTAAATAAAAATATCTTATTCACTAATTCAACAATTTTTAACTCTGAGTTGTATAAATTTTTATAATTTTTAGTCATCATAATTTTTACAAAATTTTAAAAAAATTATATAGAATTAAGATTTATTCAATTTTTCTAGTTATTTATATACATATGGTCTCTCGTAATTTTTAATATTATGCCTTTCCATTATATCCAACATCCTCAATTTTAATTTTATAATTTCATGGATTTTTTGCATCAAGTTATATAGGATTTAATATTAGTTTAACATTTTTTACTATTTTTATATTCTCATCATCTAAAATTTGCCAAAATTTATAACATTCTTGGAACATATTTTATCAAATTACAATCATATTATGAAACTAAAATTTAAAACAAACAAAGGTTAAATTATAAAAAAATATTTTCTTTTATTCAAATATGTAAAAATATTACAACTTTCCATATATAACTTTACAATATAGTATATATATCTTACTGTATATTTTAATAAATTTTTTTCCTCAATTTTATTCATCATTTAATAAAATCTTTTATGAAGTTAAAATTTACTCAACTTTTCTCATCATTTACATTCATATAATATCTTTATGTCATACTTTTATTTAATGCCTTACCTTTGATATAATTAATTTTCTTAATTTTAATTTTAAAATTTAGTGGATTTTTTTACTAAATTTATGATTTATTATTATTTTCTCATTTTTTCATTCATATATTCTAATTGTATAAATTTTATAAAAATTATAAATTTCTTTTATTAAATTGTATTAAATTACATTTTATCATAAAAATTACATTCTAAACCAAAAATTATTAAAAAATTGTATATATATCATACACATATAAAAAAAATTATACTCTACCATATATGAAATATTATATTCTACAATACACATTTAACAAATTGTATCAAAATACATTTATATCATAAAAATTACAAACAAAATGGAAAAAATTATTATAAGAAATTGTATCATACCATACACATGTAAAAAAAATTCGCATTCTATCATATATGGAATATTATATTCTACAATATAGATAATATAAAAATTTATATACAAAAATATCACATTATAATTTGCTATACACATATTATATTATATTATATTATATTATATTATATTATATTATATTATATTATATTGCACATATATTACAATATTGCAAAAATATCATATTGTAAAAAAAATCCCAAAAATAATGTAGAACAATAATAATAAAATTTTTCAAATCAAATATTGCAATAAAATATACAAAAATAATGTAGCAAACAACAATAGTAATAAAATTTTGCAAATAAGCATAATATTCCAAAAACATAAATCAACATTACATATGGATTATACAAAGCAAATAATAAATCAAAACAATAATTTAAGCTTACATTTATATAAGAATACTAGAGGCTAAGAAGAGAATCAAAATAGCAGACAAGAAAACTAGCAAAAATCCTATATTTTACACAAATGAAGAAACAAAACACTATATATAGAAATAGAAGAATGCCAATCAAACATAAAATAAATAAAAATAAAAATAAACTCCCATTCTACTCCGACTTTAGATTCTCTTAAAATTTTGGATGCCATTGAAAGAGGAAATGGCTAGCGGCTAGTTTTTATAGTGAAATATTAAAAACTTAATCATCATAATATGATCTCCAAAAATCTACAAGTTCCTCCCTTTCCCAAAGAGACATATCACAATAACATTGTCATTGGTGTAAGTCTATGTCTATTGTCGCTATATGACATGTAAAAAATTAGGATCTATTATGATGACATAATCATTATTATAGGAAAATTTAGTCATCGCTATATGGCCTCTATAATAATGCTTTGACTATGTCATTTTCATTTCCTCAGCAATCATATTATGATGGCTTAATTATCATTTTAAGTTAGTTTAGTCATCATTATACGCTTGAATTAGTATATAAACTACATGGTTTTAGAGCATCAATTTAATAACGATAAGTCATCATTAAATGGTCAAATTTTGCATTTTAAAGAAATTTTGTTTATTTCATATTTATTTTTACAATGTATACTAATGAATGTTGTCATTATTGACCTTTTTAAAAAATAAATAATTATTTTTAACAAAAATTAATTTTTTATTTTATTTTTTTCCTCTCTATAGCAATGACAATATTGTCAATAAGAAGTTACCAAATTGCATTTTTGGTGCTAAGTCTTTAGTTCATACTGTTTGTGCATTTAGAGATAACTAAGAAAATGTTGTCATAATAGATGTTGCCATAGTAGATTTAATTTCTTTTAATGCATACATAAATAAGGATAGAGTTTAACATGATTTAATGATGAAAAAAGTGACAATTATACAAATGGTACACACAACAAATGGTACATGGTGCAAATACCAAAGCACATGAATTGAATGACAAGCAATTGAATTTGAATTATGACAATCATTATGTTTTACAAGCTCCACTAATTTACATAAGTAGGGCACAAATAGGATTCATTCCATGATATCTTAAATAAATTATGTTAGTTTTATATAAAATAAATGTATAAAGTCAGGCTAATATTTGTAAAAACCTTACCACTTCCATCACTTTTGACATCAATTCATCATAAAAAATTAGCGTCTAAACATAGTATACTTAACATGTCAATTTTTTTAAAAATCTAATGTACTAAGGTTGTTCAATACACCATAGACTAATGGTTTGTATGACTTCATACATTAGTTTAATATACAACTGACGTATGAAAGTTAGGGGTCATAAAAGACATTAGTTATCACTACTATAGACATGTGAATATACTTGGACTATTTAACAAAAATCTCACTATTTTTGAATTAATATCTGAACAAGCATCAATATATATTAGTATAATTGACATAAAAAAGACTACAATGACAAAATTTTCCATTATTTTAATGTTTTTAAATTTTTTACATTTTATATTGGCTTTTACAAATAATATTATTTTTTTCTAAAAAATTAATGTCTTTTTTCACATTTTATGCTAGTTTTTACTAAAATTTTAATGTGAAATATTTATGTAATATTGTTTAAACACTAATTTTTGACTTCCCTGATAGAATATCTAATTAAAAATTGAATTAACCTATAATCTTGCCAAAATATATATTAATTTAAAAGTTTTGAAAAGTCATAATTTCATGTTCAATTTCTCATTTAACATAAATTTTTTGATTTCATATAACTTTTTGAAATCTAAGTACTTTTCCCTTCCAGAAATGGGAAAAAGATCATTTTATTGACTTTTTTTATTTTTTCTCTATCTTTCATCATTGTTTGATTGACTTTAAATTCTACTATCACATTTTATCAAATATATAATAAACATTTAAAACTTAATTGCAACTTCAAAAATTATTTAAAAAAATATAAACAAAAATCTCTTTAAAAATGTACAAAAAATTTGAAAAATGGAAGAGACAAAGTTTTGTGAAATAAAAGTAAGAAAGAAATCTTTTGTGTTTTATATTATTGGCCTAAAATAGGGTATTTACTTTATATTTAATATTAGTTGAAAGAATATCGATAGTTCACTAATATGTGAAGGAGGATGAAGTGAGATTTAGGATTTTGTAAAGGGAAATAGACAGAGATCAAGATTGAACTTAGAGACAAATAAGAATGAGAGTGAGTGTGATAACGTGTAAAACAAAATTAGATTTGCTTTATTTATAGTGCAAAAATATCATTACTCTCATAATTTTAAATGTTAGTTATTTTAAGAACTAATGTCAAAAGTTTTACAAGAAGAAAAGATGATATTTTTTTTAAAAAAAATTATGTCTAAAATTTTCTTATACTTTCAAAAATATCGCCTCTATAATATATATGCCAAGGTTCCTTCTAACTGATGTGTATTATGTGACATTGTTTCCACTTTTTGTAGTAGTGTATTTATGAATCATCATCTTAAGTTTCCAAATAATTTAAAAAATATCACCATATTAAATTAAATGGTTATATTAACTATGTGAAAAGTTTATTTTTATTTCTATAATAGTGATGCAACCCTATTAGTTAAATTCGAGTTCATATTGGGAGATAGATAACATTGATTGTCTATTCTCTCTCTTTTTGTTTAAGAGAAAGAAAAAAATGGATTTTATAATGTGTAAATATATTAAAAAGCGTAAAATAACATATTCTATTTAAAAGGATGGAATATGATCAAATCGTTTATCAAAATGAATGATATAATTATGATTTTTTTTTCTCATTTCACTGAGTATCGCAGATAAAGATAGCGAAGTAAATTTTTATGATTTTAACATAATTAATGCATGCATATTTTAACAAGACATATAAAATTAATTTCTATATTAATAGTATAATACAATGAGCTCAACAATGTTTGTTCAAGTGTGGAGAGAGAAAAATAACTCAACTGATTTTTTAACCAAAGAAAAAAAAATGGCTCAGCTTAGAAATGAGCTTGCATATTTTTCCACTTGATCCCTATTAGGTTGAGTTTGGTACTGATGGAGGACTATACAATAGTTTTCAATTCTAAACTTTGCAAGTTTCTTGCTTAATCATTTTTCTACCAAAGAGAAGAATTTATTAAATTTCTTACGTTAATAAGAATTTATTTGGTGGAAGGTGGAAATATTATCATTAATTATTTTTCTAATTAAAAAATATGATATGGTACAAAGTACAAACACAACATGCGTTTCTCAAAGTTACCTTAATTCAAATAGTTTCCTTCTATTTTTTTCCCCTAGTCACAATTTCCGTACAATTATTTTCTGCAAACGCTCACACACAAAGCATTACTTGAATATAAAAATAAAATTTTGTTGAATTTACTCATTCATTAGCTGCAATCATTTAGATTCTTCAAAGTGTCCAAATAAAAACATTTAGCTACACAAATGTAAATGCAAATATGATTTTCATTGAAATATGTGTGAGTTTGGAGTTCATATTTATATTGTCTTGCTCCTTTTCTTGGAGCTGAGAAATGTTGTTTTCTAAGATTGTTGCTTTTTATATGATGGCCAGCATATGAATATTTAGGAAATATTTTTTTGTTTTTTCAAAGTTGATCTTAAATATTCAATTATTTTATAAAAATGCAAAAATATTAATATTATTATTTTTCTTCAAAATATTAGGCTACTGGAAAGTTATAGCCATATAGGCCAGTAATGACAGAAGTTGATGGCAATGCTGGATTTGATGGCAACCAAATACAACTGACTTCTAGTGAGCAGCATTATTCTGAGCTAGTTCCTATTATTCAGTAAGTTTGATTTCAACAGAGTTTTATGTTTTGCATTATCCTATTTTTGGGTAAAATATTATGAATAGAGATATCGATCAAGGGTTTCTTTTTTTTTTTTTAAATGATGTTTTATTTCCTTCATACACTAAAAATTTGGTATTGTTATCATTGTTGAGGGTCATTGGATCCTTTGTTTTACATCATAGAATTATTTTCTTGGGTTGCTGCTGCTGCTGCTGCTTCTCTTTCCCCTAATCCTTCAATAAATTCATTCATTAATTGCATGCCCGAATACAAAGAAATATCCTTTTCATGTATTTTAATAAAATGCTAATCTCACAAGCTTGATGTGTGAAATTTTCTTCGTATCTTGATGAAGTTATTTTAATTATATCTTGTTGTAGTTATATTAATCTAAGCGTTTTCTTTTTCATTTTCCCCCATAAATAAAATCCTATTTCTTTTTTCATTTTGTCATGTTTAAATGCAAACTTTTTTACTCGTTGATTAAATTATAGTAAAACTTTATTAAATGATTAGACCGAGAAAACTCATGTTTTTCAGAGATAGTATCATCGCAAGATACCATTTTTTTTCAGGAATTAATTTTAATAAAATTTCGTTCAATTCATTTAGACCAAAATGATATTAGTATATTTATAGATGAATTCCAGTGCTTGAAATTATTTGAAAATTTATGATATTTGAAAATTTATGATATGATTTCAATGAGTTCATTTTTTATTTAAATGTTTGAAATTGTATACAATTCAATTGATTTGCATATATTTTTAGTTAAATAGTGAATAAAAAGAAATCAACAATATTATGTGCAACAAAAATGGAATTTAAAATTAGATTTGGAATGCAAATCAATAGCTCTCTTTACATATAAAATGACTGGAAAATTTTATAAAGTTTGATACACTAACTATAAAAAATTAAAAATTTAATTTTGAATTTCATTTTTTGCATATAAAATATTTTTTAAAAGAAAATATTTGTTTTGTATGAATTGAACGAACTATAATTGAAATATTTTGAATTTGACTGCTCTCAATGTTTTAAAATTATACTTAAAACATTTTTTATAAATGAATTAAACTTTTGAGTTACTTCGTTAATCTAATTGAGAAGATTTCAACATGATATTTCACTTGTAAACTGAATGATTCCATCAATTTATTAGAGTTTCAAATTAAACGTAGTTTAATGTAATTGAATAGAATCTTGTTAGTGGGAATAGCTATTTAAAATGCGAAGAGCATAGCATCCTCTTCGAAAGAAATATCGAATTTTTTCAAGAAAACTCTAAGAATGGAACAATCTTCATACTAGGGTATAACGCTGTTTGTCCATTAATATATTCACAAATTCACATTTATTTGTTTGTCATTTTATTAAAATATATTCCACTCTCTCTATTTTATATCAACGATATTATGTGACTTTACATGAATGAATATGTATATTATCTATTAAATTTGACCTAAATTGTTAATTTCTAATTGTTTCTTATTACGGATTATTTTTCCATTCATATTAGGTTCTTTTATTAAAGCAGGATTGAAATTATTTGTCAAGCAAATATTTTTTTATTTATAAATATTTTTATTGATGAATGATTTAAGGTATGAAGTAGATGTAATATAAAGGCCTATGTGGATTATGTAAAAATTCTCATAGAAGTTCTTAAGAGATATAGTAATAGTGGTTAGGAAGAGATATAATAATAGTGGTCAAGAAGTTCTAGGATTATGATTAAAAATCTTTATACATATTATCCTATAATTTTTATTAAGATGGTGTATCTCTTCTCATTTGTGATTTTTTTTCGTTGGAGTTTAGGCTTTTTTCACATTAAATCTATTTTTATGTTATTATGATACTCTAATTAATTTGACTACCTCATGCTTTGTGTTTGGAGAAGAGATATTTTTCTTAACAATTGGTATTAGAGTGAGTTTAATCCCATGAAAGAGTAGAAATTCAAGATAGCAAAACTTGATTGATGTCCCATGATGGTGATGGTGATGATAATAATGAATGATGCATGTTTTGGAGAGAGATGATCTTATCATGTGTGAGTTGAAGAGGATGATAAATGGTGATCCAATGGAGAAGAGAATGTAGATGGTGTTCACCTAAGCAAAGAGTAAGAAAGTTGTTGTTGATAATTGAAGATGAAAATGTAAAGAGACTATATCAATTCATGAAAGCATTCACAAGATTTGATGTTCTTACAAATGATATAAGATGCTTGCATGTGAGACGATCATAGATAAACTTTGGTAAAGCTTGCAAAGGATAATTTATGTAGAGTTGCTTAATAGGAAGATTGCTATAGTTTAAAGAAATTGTAACAATGGAAGGCTTTCATGGTTGGCACCTTATAATTGTTCTCATTTAGCATGGAGCATGAAGATTAATAAAAATAATAAAATTTGTGTCAAAGTAAAAATTATTAAGTTTGATCCAAATTCATATTATTAAATCATTTAGTGATTGTTTTCTATTATAAATTATTTTTATTTAGTTTACACTTTTGTTTTGAAGTGGGATTGTAATTCTTTACTAAGCAAATATTTTTGTTCTATAAATATTTATATAGGTGAATGATATGAAGGTATGACAAAGAAATGATGTGAGTACCTGTAGGCATTATGTGAAAACTTTCAAAGAGTTTTAGGAGAAATGTAAGGATTATGACTAGGAAGCCTAAAGCTGTGGTTATGGTTAAGAATTTTCACATATATTATCTTGTGATTTTTATTAATATAATGAATCATATCTCACTTATGATTTTTCTACTAGAGTTTAAGATTTTTCTACATTAAATTTGTTTGTATGTTATTATGAAACTTTAATTAATTTAATTATTTGATATTTGTATGTTTTGTGAAATGATATTTTTCCCAACACTATCTTGGCAATAATTATCTAACTCTAATTTGAGATATATACCATAGGAATATTGTAGCTACATTCAGTGTGGATTGTGAATTGGATCTAAAGCAAATTACGCAATGAGCTCGCAATGCAGAATTTAATTCTAAGGTATAAATGTTTTTTTTTTACCTTATTTAAGTTACTTTAACTAACTATTAGTGTGAATTTTACTATCCTATCAAGGCTCTCTACCCCTTTCATAGCATGTGAAAGCTTTGTTACAAATAAGAAATATCAAATCAAAAAGGCTCGACTACATGTCACATCACACAGAAAAATGATAAATTGAAAGTAACAAATTCACTATGTACATTATGCACACAAGTCAGATTGTTATTGATGAATTCAAAATCATCCGACTTGTAAAGATAATATATACTGCTGAAGTATACATTTGTAGAAATTTTACTTTGTAGGACCAATCGTCCCCAACTATTCTAGAAATAAATATGTCTCTGTGAACAATTATCCTAAGATTAAGTAGGCCAGTTTACAAGGACTCATTATAGTTCCCTAATATATTAATAATATGTTATTTAAACTAAGAGATTAATCAACGACATGTATAAGCAGAAAAAGAAGGATTCAATTTCTTTCTTGGGTTTACTTTATAGAAACTCCATTAAGTTCAATGCTTCTAACACCAATAAGTAGCTAGTGGAATTTTGAGCTTCATTATTTCTAGTAATATGTAAGTATGTTGCATCAATATTTCTCTACATGCATAATAAGGATAAGGGAACCAAAAACCATAACTTTAATATTTTCCTCTGGAAAGATGGTAAGTTAAACTATCTCCCTTGTTTTATTTTGGACACTTTCCTTTAATTTTAAAATTTGGTAGAATATATTATTATTTATTTTAGTATCAAATGCAATGAGATTCTGTTATCTTTTTCTTCACATACTTGATTTTTGCTCATCCAGGTTTGTACTAGTGCCAAGAGTGAACAAGATTCAAAACTTGTTGCAAGAAAGGTGAAGATTTTCTTAATGAAATGCACCATTCATGTAATAAAGATTAATCAAGAAGGAGAATTTCAATGTCAAAATAAGTTTATGTGGGTATAAAATTAAACATAAAAATCCAAAACTACATGTCTCACTTTTAATGTTATGTTTACTATAAGGTTTTTTTAATAAATGAAGAACCATATCTAATATTGAAAACAACTTAATGCAATGGCTTTCTATGAACTACATAGCTTCTGAAATGAGAAATGCTAGAAGCAAAGATATGCCCTTACTTTTTCTTTTCGCTACTTTTTCTATGCATACACATATATCATTGTCTTAATTGAATGAGTTCCACCCGTTGGTTAGTTTGATGTAGGAAGTGTCATGTGAGCGTACCTAATGAATGGTGTATAACAAAACCATAACTATTAATAATTTGAAAAAGACTCAGAAATTGTTTCCTCTTCTTGTTTTGATTTCTCTAACAAAAAGATCATGCAAGTATCTTAATTCACATGGATAAAAATGGTCCAAATTAAGTAACAGTTCATTTTTGAATTAAATAGATATTTCTAATAGTTTAGTCAATTATGAATAACTAATATTTAATTGATTGGGTGAAGTTACTAAATAATAAGATTTATCTTAAGTCACTTTATAATTTCATTTTGTCGAAGTTGATTCCTTTTAAGTGTAAGGAGTAATGCATCTATATAATTCATTTAAATAGTTAAAGAACAAATTAAGTCAGTTATCATATATGCTATTCTAGTATCAATTTGACATGATTTTTGTATCTTTAGTTTGCTCAAATTATTCAAAAGGTTGGATTTCCTGCAAAGTTTAAGGCATATTTTTATTTTCCATGTAAAAGAAATCTATACACAATTAATATTTAAAATAATGGTTTTATTGAAGCTATCATATGTTGAAATAAATTACATAATAAGCGGATCATTTCATGTTCTAAAATTAAAATGTTATGAATTACAGGACTTTAAAATTCAGAATATGGTTAGCTCATGTGATGTTAAGTTCTCTCATCAGTCTTGAAGGTCTTGCATGCATGCATGGTACTTATGCTAAGCATAAGTTGTTCTCGCATTTTTGTTTATGCATTAGATTTATAGTCTACAACAATTAGCATAAAAGAAGTGAGCTTATAATACAAGGGAGTATAGAAAGGGGCTTTTATTTACTTTTTCATTTTAGTTTCTTAAAGCATTAAAAAACAAAGTTATATGTTTTAGGGTAAGAGTTTTATTTATTCATTGGCATTGGTAATTCCCTTTATTAATGCATTGAGTTATTGTCTTTCGACCTAAGAAAGCTAGGACAAAATGATTTCTTATTGCATTTGGATGATGAATTAAAATCAATGTCTTATATCTCTTGTTTGACAATTATGTTTATATTGCATAAATCAATTATGTTTATATAGGCTAGGAAAAAAAATTGGCTATGTGATTTACTTGTAACATGAAAAATCCATTATGCTTTATGGAGTATCAAGATCAATCTCTTAATAATATTGCTTCCTCTACTCAACCTAGACATTTTTTTTCTTAGAGAACTTGCTAATTTGGATGGAAAATATATTTGTATAGTGGGTTAGAGAGATAGGGTTTTATCTTATATTAATGAGTTGGATCATGGTCTAGATTTTACTCATTAGAGGATTTATACCTATTAATTAAATATAGACTTGAGTACCAATAAAAGCTTATCACTTTATGTCACTCATTTAAGCTAAGTACAATGATATTAATTTATATTTATGAATTATAAGAGGTCTATCATTAGAAATTCTAACAGTCTCCTAGTTGAACCCACATAATTCATAAATAATGGCCAATTTAAATTAATATCAAGGTTATAATGGTATTATTACACCCATAGGTCTAAATTAGGATTATAAACATTCAATAATTAGGAATATCATATCTTAAAGGGATACTAATTATTATCATTCACATTGTATGCCTGCACTTTACTAACCAAAGAATTAACATTTAATAAAGATATTAACTTAAAATGTGCATAACAAGATTTAAATAACTTTAAATGTAACTCTATGTAAACCTCTACACACTAGTCCTAGTGTTTGCTCAAGATACTTTATAAGCATTAATATTCTTAATACAATAATAATACGGGTTTAAATATCTCTAATAATATGTCATAACTAAAAAATATACAAAAGTAATATAGAGCAATATCATGAATATATCATTATGAATATTTCATTAAACATATTTTGAGAAAAATAACAAATTCAAAATAATTACATTATATACAAAACTCCCACTAACATAAAATATCAAAAGACTTGGATGAACCCATATTTGTTACATGATTAGGATAAATTCCAACTACTATATGTTTGGTTAATGGATTTGTGAGCATGCCATCTATGAAAATATGCTTAATGTAAGTAACATGATTTTGTGTCTTCTCTCTCACAATCTAGTACTTCAAGTAAGCAAAAAATTGTTGTTTAGAGAGAAGTTTATAACAACATTATTATTGCAATAAATGATTAAAGGTCATGCTTTCAACAAGATCAAAGTAAACAATGGAATTTTTTAATCATATATTTTTAGGAGTAACTTCATAATATGTGATGTACTTTACTTCCGTAATGAAGGTTGTTGTAAGTGACTCTATATTGCTTTTCTATAACATAGCTTCTCTTTCCAATAGATAGATTTATCTAAATGTTAATTTATAATCTTCTAGATAGCTAACAAAATTAGAGTCTAAGTAGCCTCATTATAGGAAAAAAAGGCCATACAAATGACAAAAGTCATCAATATAAATGCCTATGTTATTAGTAAAAACTTCTACAAATGATGACGTTATTGAAAAAGGTTCATTAATATAGAGTTGTTCTTGTAACCACCTATACGAACAACAGGCCTTATCATCACAATAAGTACCTTATACAAATGACAAATGTTCTTAAAGTATTTTTAAGTGGTTGACGGGTCAACAAGTTTATTTGAACAACAGGTCATCTGTATAAAGCAAACCCTATAACAACAAAAAATATTATTGTTATAAACCAAACCCTATGCAAATGACATGCTTGTATAAACCAAAATCTATATAGATAATAATCATTATTTATATAGAGAAAACCCTACACAAATAACAATTATCATCAATATAAAGATATTTTTTAAAATTTATTAAAATAAATTTTATATCTATTTTGGTAATATTAATGGCAAGTATTATAAAGTAAAATCATAAGATTCCTAAATATTTTTACAATTATTAATAATTTAAAAATATTCATATACTAAATATGATACTGAAGGAATCAAAAATAAAATGTATAATGTAAAATTGCAAATCATATATAATAACAAATCACCATAATATTAGTGCATGACAATATAAAGTAACTAAAAAAAGTTAACATATAATATAAAAAGATGCTAGGTGAGGTAATCATTGGTGTCATCAATAGCATCGTTGGAAGGCAAATATTAGAGCTGGGAGTAGAGTAAAGGTAAAGGCAAAGGTGACTTATTGACATAGAAAAGGTAGCTCTACACATCCTCCTCCAATCCTACATTCCACTACTGCTTCAAAGGAGATGTTACAGTCAATGAGTTACTATCAAGGATGCCATATAATGTCTTAGTAAGACCATGGCTAACCACCTTCATATACCTTTGATGAGTTCCCAACACTTCGTTAGCAATGGCTAACTCATCAATCTACATCATATATATTGTTAAGCTATTAGAGGCATCACTACACTATGATAATCTTTAGGTGACCAACTCTAACACCTTTTCCTTGATTTTTAACAAAACAAAATAATAGTATGAGTAAAAAAATTTTCATGTAGCAATTAAATTTTGGAAACAAGAATTTAATTACTTATATAGTAGCATAATTATCTAAATGCACCAATTCCCCTGACTAATATATATGACACTTATGCTTATTCTCCCCCATCAGTTATAAATCACCTATTTCCTTTTTTTCTTTATACTATTTTTAGAACAATGTATAAAATATTAGTAAGATCTTCAACAATATTAAATTTCAAAAATGTTAACTTAAAATACCTTGTGTTTTTATGTCACAATGGTCTTTGAATTATGATGATTATTATTGGTTTTCTTTGACTTGTTCTTTGCATTTCTTCTAGATATTTCATGTAAATTCAAATCAAAAGATTTACAATTACAAGTATGAATAACTGAAATTTAAAAATGATGACTTATGTCATTTACTTTATTCTTACCATGTATTCCTCAGTATCAAACAATATGCATAACTTTTCCCAATAATTTAATAAGATATTCGCAAGAATTCACCATCTTATGTTATGCATGTCATGAATGTCCTTATGCCCCCCATGCTCTATGAAATACTCATGGAGCACTAACTTTTGATCTTTGGAACAATTAGCTCATGTTTGCTCAATTATGGCAATCATGAACTACCACTCCCAAAGTGAAATATTAACAATCTTAAAATGCAATTGCCATTTAAAAACATGTAACAATTATGGGTTTATTGTGTAAAATACTTTTAATACCAAACATAAATTAATAAGGAAAATAGAATGATACTTACAATGACTCCCTTCATAATATATGCCTTTTGTTTCTCAAGTATCCACCTTTAAGACTTGTAAAAGGCTTATAGTGCTCCATGACTAAGAATATTATGTCATATGTAAAGTGCCTTAAGTTTTAACCTACCGACTATAAGGTACCTATTTTATCAAAATAAACTAACAATAATTTATCATTATTATTCTAAATTTTCTTAGTTGAAGGCTAAAGACCTTAACTTTATGCAAAATCATTGAGTCAATGCACCTTTCAATTATAACATAATGTTAATCATATATATTTATAGACGAAAAAATAAAAATGAATAACATGGTATAAGCAATTTTATTTGTCTCGCACTACGAGGGAATAGGAGTGGGGTTATGTTCATGATGGTGTGGCATAATATTAGCCATGGTTATGAAGTAATATGATTAGTAATCATTATTAAAGACATATGTTTGAAATAGTTATGACAACATGATATAAATAATACTTATTATAACATATCATATTTGTGCCTTTACATAACAATGATGTGAAAAAGCAAAAGAGTCTAAACCCTAATTTGAATCAATGTCACTAAAAGTAGCATAATCATCTTCTTCATCATTATTTTTGCCATCATTATTAAGCTTCAAATGTTCCTCTTGTATGTAATCATGTGCCATTTCATCTTCCAAAATGTCATTACCATTTATAAAGTCATTGACATCTTGTACATTGGCATGAACATTTCTAGAAGATGAAACACATTAAGAATTGTTATTCTAATCCACAAAGTGTAGTGCACTAAAATTTCCAAGGCAACTGTCATAATGAAGTTTGCAAAGTTAGTGTCTTATAAATTTGAGACTCCATGATCATTGAGAAAATCCTATATATCATGATGCATCATATTAGCTATGACTCTCCAATTAGGTCCATTGAGAAAATCATTAATGTAGAAGACTTATTTTCCTTAAAAGGCAAGTATATATAGATCATCTTTATACCATTAAGTACTGACAAAAATGCTTGTTATGTTCTAGTCACTAATAATTTTCTTCTTTTTATAGTCCATGTTAAACTATCAATACTTGAATAGAGTCACAAAGTAATTATTCAAATGAGTTAACTTTATGATATCCTCTAAAAGACTATAAAATATTTCTTCTTTAATCCTAAATACAAAAATTCCACTGATTTGTTTCTTATGCCTAGAATCTTGAGAATTAGTTACAAATCAAACTCAATTTACTACATATATTGAACATGACATAACTATGAAACTTAGTTTAAAAGCTAATAATAACAGCTTATAACTTGGCTTTAGGCATCCATTCTTGTGTAGGTGATACATTTATAAAATTTATTAATTACAACAATATTAAAATAAGTAAAGAAAAAGGAAAAAATTATGGAATCAAATATAGGAAGAAATTACCTTTAAGTAAAACAACAAATAGAAGTTGGTTATCTATAGTTAATTAAGGTTTTCACTACCACTTAATTGTAATTGTCTCATATGTTCACTACATAATACAAGTTATCCATTAAAATAGAAAGACTTGGAAGAAAAGTGAATAGTTTGAAAGACTTACTCAAAGTACTTTTAGATTTCAACATAGTTTTTTATGACGTACCATATTACAATATCATGATCTCTTTTATCGAAATGAATAATTTTTCCCTCATGGGTTAACATTGAGATCTATATACCAAAAATCTCTTTTTTATTTCAATTTAGATAACATCTTAGTTTCATTTAGGCTAATTGAATTTAGCTTATAATCTTTGTCAATACATGGAACAAAATGTTAATGCTTTATCTATAATATATTTTTTCAATAATAGAACCCTCGTGTCAAGCGGGATTCTTGACATAATTTTTTAACCTCTTAATATATCTCTCATATAGGTATATGCGTAAGAAATGAATGGGTCCCCCTAGCAATACTCCTTTAGGCAATTGCACCACCAAGTGCACCATTATGTTAAAGAATGTTAGAGGATATATCCTCTTAAGTTTGTAGAGAATGAGAAAAATGTCTTCCTTAGTTTGCTTGGCATCTTTCTTGTTCAGAGTTCTAGTGCAGATTTGATTAAAGTAATTATAAAGCTTAATAATTGAACATGACAATTTTTTTAGCAAAATGCTTGTATTAGAATGCTAATATCGCTACATAATGACATAAGAATGGAATTTTAATCCTTTGATTTTGATATCATTATTGGTCACATTCTTCCTCAAATTATTAGTAAATCCATCACGAAACTTGACATTTTTAATGAATTGGTAGAATCATCATCAATTTTCAAGGTCGAACATGTATTTAGCTTATGGTTTCATTAACTTATTTCCTACCTCATATGGATGTGATTTTAATCTTATATTTGTGTATATTGAAGTAAATCTTTCATTGTTCATATCCTTTGATTTGTGTTCAATGTTTATCATTGTGCTTACAATATTATCACATATATTTTTCTTAACACACATCACATCAATGTTATGCCTTCATTTCATTGCATGCCAATAAGGAAGTTCAAAAAATATGTTTTTTTTTTACTCCAATCAAGTTTATCCACACCCCTCTTCCATTTTGCTTCACTAAACTACATGTATTTTCTAAGAAGTTTATGATTTAATCTACTTAATTAGTTTATGATCATATCACTAGTAAACTGCTTCAATAGGGCTCTCCTTATAGTCTTCCTATTAAACTCTTTTTTATTTCACTATGCTTGACTTCTCGGATGAAAGTGACAATAATCAATATAAGTTATTTTTCCTTTAACTTGTAATGATGAAATATCTTCATTGCAAGTTAGGCATGTATTATACCATTATCCACTCCACTTAGAAAGATTGCTCTGTGTAAGAAAATTGTTTATTGTCCATTATAATACCACTTGTATCTTAAACATGTTATTACTAGTAGCATTCTAAGTTAAGACCTTCGCCTCTTATAATTATTTAAACTTTTCTACAAGTGGTCTTAAGAAGACCTTTATATCTTTTCCTGAAGATTATAGTCTAAAGATTTATAAAGTTAATATAAAAAATGGCTATTTCATATAAAGTCACACTGGCAAACTATAAGTAGTCATAATCATGGGCCATATTTGTAGGATAGTCTCATAGCACCAAAAATAATGAATTTGTTTGCATTTAGACCTAGACGAACATTCTTTGGTTCCTCGTTGAAATTAGGATGGTGTTTATCAAAATTCTATCAACCTTTTTCATCGATAGAATATGGTATGACCCTATCCTTTATTGACCTTGATGTTTAATGTCATATCATATCCTTTGTCATATGCCTCAATTTGCACAATCATTTCAACTCATGAATTAATAGAAAATACTATAGTACTTTGTAAAGCACATTTTTCCCTTTTATGTTTTTATCAATCTAATGGCTCTTTTTACAAATTGGATAATTGTTATTTGTAAGAAAGCAATGATAACCAATATAAGTTATTATTCCTATAACCCACAATAATGGAGTACCTTTGTTGTAAGTTAGGTATGCTTTGGACCTTTGTTTATTTCATAGGAAAATCATTTACATTATAACAATGTTGCTTGCATTTTAGACATATTACTAGTAGTATCATCTCAAGTTTCAACTTTTGTCTCCTCTAATTATTTTAACTTTTCTACAAGTAGTTTTAAGAAGACTTCTATATATTTTCTTGAAGAATGTGGTCCAAGGATTAATAAAGTAAACATTAAAGAAAAGATTTTTTAATACAAAGCCACAGTGGCAAATTATTGATAGTTATAATCATAAGCCATATGTTGTAAGATAGGTTAATATCACCAAAATGTTGAATTCATTTACACTTAGACCTAGTTAAACATTCCTTAGTTCCACACAAAAATTAGGATAGCTTCTATCAGAATCCTACAAGTTTCTCTATTAATAGAATGTCGTATAACCCTATCCTCTATTAACCATCCTATATAATGTTACATTATATCATTTATCGTTTGCCTCAATATGTACAATTATTTTAACCTGGGGGTCAATGAAAAATACCATAGTACTTTGTAAAGAATATTTTTCCCTTTTGTATTTTTATCAATTTAATAGCTCTTTCCACATATTGGATAGTTCTCCTTTACAGCATGCTCTTTCCAAAAAAGTGTACAATTATACTTATAAACATAAATTAAGTCTTTTCTTAATCCTAATTTATTAAGCTATTTCTTTACATCATAATACAATTCTAATAATTTATTTTTTTGAGAAGTGCTTCCTTAGATAACTTCAAAAAAAAAAGTTGAATGACTTATTAGTCTATTTATGTAGTACTTCAAATGCATAAACTATATTAAAAAGTTCAATGATAAAAAGTTTGTGCAATCGAGATACAATTTTATTTTGACTTCTATGAACAGGTCGTCAAAGCTTTGACAATGAGATGTGTCACCCCTCGAAATGTCTTCATTCCCATCTCTATCATTTTCAATTGTTTGATTACTAACATAAGGATCAATGAAGTCATGTGCAATGTCAACCATCTCATTTGCATCATTAGGAAGTACCCCATGTATAGCATTGGCAATTGATGCATCCTTTTCATTATAATGGACCCCATTCATGTAAAACAAATTAAACTTGTCTTCTATTAGATGTGCTTCCATAATCTCCTATCTCTTATCTTTGATACAACATATTTATGCATTACTTATATGGACATCTTACTAACCCCTATCAATGATAAAATTTCTAACTTTCTTAACGAATGTCATAGCACCATTCTAATACTCATTAGATAAGTGATCTCACAAAGTTATCCTACTTTTGCAAACAAATATTTTATAATTAGCGAACAATGTGACAAGTTATTGTACAATTTAATCTTATGTGTATTTTTGTTATGTATTCTAAATTCATCTTATCATTTTAACTCGATATGGTAAAACTTTATCCTATTTGAGATATTCTTTTACTTATTGTCTCAAATTATCTAAGCTACATTTCTTAAACATAGAAAATTTGACACCATTTCTCCATAATTCTCTAAATGTATAAATTATATCTGATATAGTACACATTCAAAGAAAAAAGAAGAGACAACAAATTTCTACAATGTAAAACAATGAGCTAATAAGTTAACAATAATAACTGAGGGACATATTCTAAAGTTCCCAAATTTATAGGATAATTCAAGGGTTGATTATTTTATAATGACTAACCAACTCTTGAATACATCTAAGGTTATGGTACAAGTGTATTATAATTTAAAAATATTATAATTTTATAATTGTAATAATTTTAAGTATTTTATATTCAGTTGTGATACTCATTTATGTAACATTTATGTAAGATAAATTTTGCTCATATTAAGCTCTTAATATTCTAACACTAATCCCCTTAATTAATTTGTTCATGATTCATTAAACTAGCATCCAATTAATATTTAATTTTTTTATATTTAATTACTTAGATTTTTAAAATTTATTTATTTTATTATTTAATTTTTCCTCTAAAATTGATTATCTTTATTAATTTATAATTTTAAAGTTTATTTCCTTCCATTATTTGATATCTTCTTGTTCATTAGATTAAAATAAATCTCATACTTTTTTAGTATTATGTGTAAATTTTACCCCTAATAATTAAATTTATTCATTACTTTATTTAAAATAAACTTTAAATTTATATAAATAAATATTGTGTTTTTCAAAGTTATTCAATAGTATGCATTATTTAATTATTTAATATTTTAATTATTCATTATTTAATACTTTGCATTATTATTTAAATTATTAAATATTATAAATAAAAAATGTATATTTTTATTACTCTATTTTTCAAACATATGTTTTTTCATAATATCTTATATCAAACTTACTAAATGTTTGAAACAATAAACATAAGAAATTTTGAAAAGTAAAAATTTTACCAACAAACACAAAAGGGCATTTAAAGGAATTAATACTCATATAATATATCAATATTATCATATATTTAAAGCAATAAACATAAGAAACTTTAGAAAGAAATAATTTTATTAGTTAGCATAAATGCACTAATTCCTAACCAAATCCATAAATGATTCGATTAAAAAAGACTTTAGAAGAAATTTAAGCATATTTCAATGGAAGAATGAAGGCAAGAAATAGAAATAGCTCCTAAGTAAAAGCAACACAATTGGAGCATTTTATAAGATCAAAGTAAATATAAAATAGAATGAAAATTTAGCAAAAATGATAGAAAAAATGTGGAGAAACTTACCTCAGAAAGCTGGGAAACCTTCATTAAAACCTTTAAATGTGTGACAATGATGGAAAATGGCATTTTAGTGAATTTATAATATGGACTCTATGCTGAAGACATTTTTCTCAATTATTGACATAGTCCATTTCTCAATCATGGAGGATTCTTGTCTAAAAATAGTGAAGCAAACATGTGTAATTTTGTTTCCCCTAAACTCTAGCCAAACATTAGGTTATTTATTTTTTTAAAAAAAAATTACATAGAGAACATGTCATTTGTATACAATCCATTAAATATTTTATGCTAGCTATTAGTCTTGGTATTTTCTATGGAGCCTATCCAAACAACAAGTCATTAACATTGGATTTTTAATTTTTTTCCTATAAAAACGCTATATAGATGATATGTTGTTTGTATAGAGTTCAAAATTATTTACTACTAGTAAGTGGCCCTTCATTTTTTATAGAGCCTATTAAACAACTAATGGTTCATATTGAGTGAAAGTGATTTTTTGAATTTTTAAAAAATTCAATATACACAAGCAACATGTTGTCTATATAAGGTATTTGGAATATTTAGCGCAAAAATTGTGGCAATACATTTTGCATGGAGCCTATATAGATAACATTTTGTATAGATTTTTGTTTCAATTTCCTTTTTAATTTTTTCAAATCTCTACACAAATGACCAAATTAATGTCATCACTATAAGTGTTATTGCAGTGGAGTATATTTATTGTAGTGCTTATAACTATGAGATCTCATGATCTCTTATAGATTAGCTTGTAATCTTTTGTAATCTACAACTACCTCATTACTCTTTTAGTAGCATTCTAGCATCTCTAAGATTACTCTTGTATTTTTCCAATACACCAACAATATAAATTATGTTAGGATATGTACACATTTAAGCATATATCAAAATACTTAATGTTGATGCATAGGACATTCTTCATCTTTCCTTTTTTTTCTTCATCATTTTAAAGACATTAGGATTTTGAGAAAATAAAACATCACCCTTCTAAATTGATAAAAAAAAACATGACAACATATTGACATACTAAACTTTTTTAGTTATTTCTTAATGTATAATCATTAAGACAAACTAGGTATATCTACAGATTTGTACTATGAATCTCAATGCCTAAAGGAAAAGAGGCATCTTTAAGTATTTCATCTCAAAGTGATTGACAACATTTATTTCATCCTAGTTAACATGTTAGTATCATTACTAGTAAGGAAAATATCATCAACGTATAGAACCATAATCACAAAGCCCTTTGCACTTATCATGACATGTGTACACTAAATTATGTTATTCTCTTTAAACCCAAGAGAGGTTATTATCACATTAAACATGAGATACCATTGCCTAGCTATTTACTTTAGGCCATATATGGACTTTTCTAGTTTGCACATAAGGTTTTCCTTGGCTTTCTCTTGGAAACCATTTATTTGTTTCATATATATTATTTCTAACAGGTCACCATTAAGAAAGGCCATTTTAATATCCATTTGATGTTGCTCTAAATCAAAATGAGTCCTTAATTAATATTACTAAGAAGCTTTATTTCTTTTGAGTGTAGCATTTAGCCGTAAGTCTAGCCTTTCACCTCTTAATTTGATCTAAATGTCCTACTTGGTCTTAAATACCTATTTGCATGTAACCATTTTATAATCCATAGGTAATTTAACTATATCTTGTACTTAATTTTTTGCATAAAGGCTAATTGATCCTCTATTGTAGTTATCTATTCTGAAAAGCCAAGATTGAATATAGCTTATGAAAATATAATAGGATAAATATATTCATTAACATTAATTCATGCTTCTATATATAAATTGGATAGTCATTAGAAATTGATAACTTGTGATATCTATATAATCTCCTTAGGGAATTTCATCAATTAATTCTTTTGGTTCCACATCTTTTGCTACTACTTGCATTAGATCAAATTGTGTAATGGTAGAAAATGATTCAGTAACCAGTGGTGCCAATGAAATTATAATACTTTCTTCTTTGAAAATCTCGATGCATGGTATCATACTCCCATTATCTGACTCATCTTTAAAATATCTAGCCCTATTTAAATTAACCACTTTAGTAAAGCAAGTTAGAAAACAAATACTTCTACCTCTCAAGCCATTGCAATAGCCAATGAAAAATCCAAAGATGGTTTAAAATCAATTTTCTTAATCAAAAGAATGTACAGATTCACCTCTATTTTACAATCCTAAACTTGAAAATTCCTCAAGTGAGGCTTTTTACTAGTAACATATCTAGAGTCTTAGGCATTGATTTGCTTGATTCAAAATATAGGTAAAGGTCTTCAAGGCTTTTCCATATAAGAACTTTGGTAATAAGGAATAAGCAAGCATATATCTCTGCATATCTATAAATCTTCAAAATTTTCTTTTAGCTATACTGTTCTACTTTAATGTTCCAAGCATAATGTAATAGGCTAAATGCCATAATTTTGTCAATACCTACAAAAGAATCAAGATTTCTCTCAATCTCATCATATCTCTTATAATACTCATCACCTCTATTAGAATTAGCACATTTGATATATTTTCTTTTCTAGTTTGATCTCAATTACAACATTTAAAGTCTTAAAGGCATCAAGTGATTTACATCTTTTACTAAGCAACTACATTTATCCAAATCTAGAATATTTTAGGTTTTAAAGCAAATATCACAATGAAAATTTTTCAAAATTTATTTTGAAACTTATTAAGGATCCATATAAGGCATCATAAAGCAATCTTAGAATTTATATCTTTGTAATGTGATTCAAATTAATGTAGAAGAGTTGAATCTTACTATGTTTGAATTTATGAATGTAGGCATGTAATATGTCTACTTCTAATGAAAGAATTGATCACTAATGTCAGAATGAACTGCTCACAAAAACATAATCATAAATGATTGCATAAATAAAACTGGGACAAATGGAATGATCGCCATCAACACATAATTAAATCATGAACATTTTTTTTATCATAACTAGAATCCCTCATAAATAAATGAATTAGGCTATCACAAACCATGAATGTTGTTAAAAGAGTAGCACTTCTATGCTATCCACATAAAGGGTTAAATACAATGATCAAATTGTTAAGGATCTCTCTCTTTTTTAGCATAGTGAGCTATTGGGAATTTTTTTTTTTTAGATCATATTATTAATCAATTCATGGCATTCTCTATCTTATAGATGGAAACTATAAAATTTTCTAATCTCATAAGATATTTATCATATGCCATGATATATATCTTAATCAAATATTTTCTTTTTAAAAAATTGATTGATATCAATAAGATAATATCTAACTAATTTATTTTATCTTATAAGTAAAATCATTTTTTGATCTTGAACCAAAAATACCTTAAAAAAAAGGAGATAATTGAACTTTGATTATTGACCAAGCCTAAAAATGACTTTAATAGGTAATGAGCCCATATCTAGTGTCCTTTAAATATAGATCAATCATATTGTGCTATTACTTAGTAAAACCCAATTATATTGGGCCTATCTTAATTAAGAACATTAGCTTAATTAAAAGTTTTGAATTATATTATAACCTTAATATTTGTATGCCTTTTGTACATGATCCTATAGGTTTTAATTATATTGGTAGTGATCCTAAAATCTTATTTTAGTATCATATATAATGAATGATATCTAACAATATATCATTACCACCTAATTAGTAAAAATATTATTTATATGACTAATGTTACATATAATTTAGTCTCTTTGTCTTGAATAACCATATTAAACTTAAGGCATGAAATGTGTTACATTTTTTATAATTCAATCCATGTGTTCCTTGACTTTGAAGTAAACTAACTAAAAAACAAATGAATAAATATCGCATATCAATCCATTTAAGCCTGATTATGCATTTTATAGTCTTATTTAATTAAAAAGCCATCAATATCCCTTTTCTTACATAAAAGGATAAAAACTCATGTAGATCATTCTCATATTTTTGCATGATTCATATAATACCTATCAATATCTTTTAAGTTAGCTATATTATAGGTAATATTAAATGGCATCAAAATATACAAATCTTTATGTAAGGAATTGTAATGATTTCAAGTCAAAGGATCATCTACATTTTTATCACCATGAAAATTGCTTATGACTCTCACTTAGTAATACATGTAGTATTCTCATGGCAGGTTAGTTTAGTACATTCATTTTCTAGCATATACCTATAAGTTGACCTAATATCTCATATCTATGACTATCAATCAAAAAACATACTTATCTTGATGTATTATTATTATCCTAGTTTACAATGATATTTAAATAGGGACCTTTTAGAAATAGTATAAATTATTTTAAGGAAGATAATTATATTTATTTATATTATGTAAATATAACATTCAACTGAAATGCCTTTATATATGAAGAAAATGTAATACAATGTATGTTAATACAATCATCCTATGATTGGCTACTAAAGTATGGACAACAATTTCCCACTTGAAATAGAACCAATCATTTATGTATTTAATTTTAAGTGACCTAGTGGGACCATCATGCTTTTGCTATGCTAGAGACCTTGCCAATGGATTTACCATCTATTGGTACTCTATATATCTTCACATCTCTTTTGTCATTGATTTCACGAATGAGATGGAAGCTTTAAAGTATATACTTAAATTGTAAGTGATATTTGGGTTCCTTAACCTATGTAATGGCCTTATTATTTTTATAATTGGGGTCTATTAGGTTTAAAATTCTAGGATCAATTCTAAGTTCAATAATGAATTTTCTAATTCAAATAGCCTTATTTAATGTATTAGAGGTAGCAGTATACTTATCCTTTGTGGTATATTCAGCCATTATTTCTTGCTTTAGACTATTCCAGCTTATAACACTGCCATTCAAGCAAAACATATAACCTAATTGTAATCTAAAATGACCTTTATCAAATTGGAAACTAATATTAATGTAACATTTTATAACTAGTTCTTCTTTAACTCCATATATTAAGAATGAATCTTTAGTACTTCTCATGTTTTTAAGGATATTCTTAATAGCAATCCAGTAACACTTAGCAAGGTTTGATTGGAACTTGCTTGTCATGCTTAAAGAATATGAGATATCAAGATGAGTATATAACATGAAATCCATGATTAATCTAATTGCTAACATATATGGAATCTTATTCATGTAGTCTCTTTCATCTTGTGTCATAAGACATCAAGTTATAGGTAATTTATACCATATGACATGGATAAGAATCCTTATTTGGATTTTTACAGACTAAACTATTTTAGCACTTTGTTAATATATGTATTTAGACTAACAATTTCCTTGATCTATCTCTGTAAATCTTAATATCTAGCATGTAGGCAACTTTACCTAAGTTTTTCATCAAAAATAATTCTCAAAACAAGTATTTATAGTTTGTAATGTAGGGATATAATTTCCAATAAATATTATGTCATCCATATTCAATATAATGAAAATAATTATGATCCAACTAACGTTTTTGCAAATATAAGATTCATCTTCATTTTGAATGAAACCAAACTCTCTTGATTACATTATCAAAATAAAGACTCGATATCCATGTAACTTGTATTAACCCATAAATGGATCCTTACAACTAAAACACCTTTGTAGCATTTTTAGAAATAACAAAACCCTCAAGTTATATCATGTATGCATCCTAAAAAAGCTTCCCAGTAAGGAAAGTAATTTTGACATCCATGTAATAGATTTTGTAGTCATAAAAAGCTATAATAACAAACAAGATCTAAATTAATGTAAGCATGGCATTTGGAGAATAGGTCTTATCATGATCTATGCTATAAATTTATGTAAAGCCTTTAACAGCTAATTTTCCTTTAAAGGTTTGTATGTTACGTCTAAGTTTATTTTCTTCTTAAAAATGTATTAGCATCCAATGGTTCTTATCCCCTTCAAGTAGGTCAACCAAAGTCCTTGCATAGTTAGCATACATGAAATTCATCTTAAATCTCATGGCCTTAAGCAATTTCTTAGAGTCTAGCCTTTTAATAACTTCTTGGTAGGTTATGGGCTTATCTTGATTTATAAGCATTACATCACCATGTTAAGTCACAAAAAATCTATATTTCTCAAATTCATGGTATATCTTACCAAATTTACATAGGGCTTGTATTACTTGAATAGGTTCCTATTCCACAACTTATGGCCTTTATTCAAGTTCATTTTTAGGTTCAATGTCATTTTGTGAATCTTAAATTTCTTTTAGTTCTATTTTACTCTCACTAGTTTTCATTTGAAATGAACTTTCTTTTTAGGAAAACACTAGTTTATACAATAAACAATTTACCTTTAGCAGGATTATAGAAATAGTACCCTTGGTTTCTTTGGATTACAATACAAAGTAACATTTATCTGATTTAGGTCCAAACTAGTCAAAAGCTTGACATTTTACACAAGTTTCACAACCTCAAATTTTTATAAAATACATACTTGGACATTTCCTAATTTATCTATCATATAGATTATTTTAAACTAGTTTAGAGGGAACATGGTTAAATGTAAAAGTGATTACCTTTAGAGAATGTTTCTAAAAAGAAATTGAAAGATTTGCATGACTTATCATAGTTTATACCATGTCTAATAAGGTGCAATTCCTTTTCTCTAAAACACTATTCCATTATGGCATTCCAAATGGAGTAAGTTGTGATACTATATCACACTATTTCAAATAGTCATTAAATTCTTAGTTTTAACTATTCTCTACCTAGATTTGATCAAAGTATTTTGATACTTTTGCTAGTACAGTTTTGTACTTCATTATTGAATCCTTTGAAATTTTTAAAGGATTCTAATTTATATTTCATAAAATACACATAGTCATATCTACTAAAGTCATCAGTAAATATGATGAAGTATTAAAAATCATCTTTAGCAAGTGAACTAATAGGTCCACATGCATCATTATGTATAAAGCCTAATAAATCATTCACCTTCTTATTGTGCCTAATGAATAGGGTTTTAATCATTTTGTGTAATAAATAAGATTCACATACATTTAATCAAAATCAAATGAGTCCAATATTCCATCTTTATAAAGCTTAGATATGAGTTTCTCATTTATATGGCCTAAGCATCAATGTTAAAGATAGGTTAGGTTTATGTCATT
Organism: Sindora glabra; assembly: GCA_020226215.1. Classification (NCBI taxonomy): domain Eukaryota; kingdom Viridiplantae; phylum Streptophyta; class Magnoliopsida; order Fabales; family Fabaceae; genus Sindora; species Sindora glabra. The sequence continues at coordinate 49,049,545 of CM035228.1, read as the reverse complement.
GGATTTGAATCATTTAGTATTTATGTTGTAGATTGGCATTTCAAGATCCAGAATTATAATCCATTAAACATTTGTGCATTGCATTAAAATATTTCATTTAAGTAAAGTAAAAAACTTTTATCCTTTATTATAAATGAAAATCTTTTCTTGCCAAAATAAGAAATAAAAATAACACTCTTACTAATAATTGGCACTAAGTAACAATCCTTTAATCCAATAAGTAAACTGATGGGTAAAGATAAATAATATGTTCCTATAATTAAGGTAGCAACTTTTGCTCCATTATGAATTCCAGGCCTACTTTGCCTTTAGTTAAGGCCCTATTCCTTTTGAATTCTTGCACATTGGTACAAATGTAAAAATTGCATTCAATATCTAATACCCAAGATGTAAAAGTAGATATGTTAGTTTTTGAAAACAAAAATACCTAAAGTTTAGTTTTTGAAAACAAAAATACCTAAAGTATAAATGTTGCTTCCCTTACTCTTTTTTGGATCCTTAAGGTAGACTTTACAATTCCTCTTCCATGGTCTAGTCTCATTGTACTAGAAAATTTTCCTTTCCTTAGCTATACCATTCTTAGGTTTCCATGCAAAGGGTATGGGCTTGGGCTTGGGCTTGCCCTTGATACTTAGAGAATCTTTCTTATTGTTACTTTTACCTTTGCCTTTGCCTTTTTAAATCATTATTATGGCATTTGACTTTACCTTTTACAAATTTTATTCAATAGTTCTTCACATGCTTAATAATTTTGGCAATGTTTTGTCAATTTCATTCATGTTATAGTTTATAATAAATTGACTATAGCTTTATGGTGATAATTTCATAACTACATCAAAAGCTAATTCTTAGCCCAGTAAAAGCCCAATCTTTCAAGGTTCTTAATATACCTAATCATTTTAAGTGCACAAAGCCTAACAAGGTTTCTTTTTTTCTAATTTGCACTTAAAAATGTTGTAAAGATATTAAACCTCTCATGTTGAGCTTGCTCTTAATAAAGCTTCTAAAGGTGCTTAAGCATGTCATAAGCTTCAAAGCTCTAATGTTCCTTCTAAAGCTTAAAGTCTATGATAACTAACATAAGGCAACTGGTATCTAATGCATTATCATGATACTTTTTATAGGCATTTCTTTCAGCATAAAGGGCATTAGCTTTAAGTGATTGTGAAATGAGTTTCTTAGGATATACAACTTTTGCTTATGTTTAAGGACTATCTTTAAGTTCTTTTACCAATCCAAGGAGTTTCTTCAATTAATTTATCCTTTTCAAGGATCAATTGCAATGATAGGTTATTTGATGTATTTCTCATTAATATATATATAATAGAAATATACAAAATAAGTGTTAATTATAATAATTTAATAAAGGACTTTATTAAATTTTCCTTTTACTATTTTATTCATTCTAATAATGCTCGCTATTAAATTAGAAAATTACATTGTCAAGACTTTCCAGTGGACTATGATTCATATTCCACCTAGTTTTAGATTAACCTTGACTGATCACTCAAGATTTGGCTATTTAGGTAGACAATAATTACTAATTGCATCATATAGAATTTTTGGATAGCTGGGTAACCAAAAATTGTTCTAATCTATCTTATAAACTAAAACCTAACTCTATACCTCTAGGCCCTAATCTTATTAAGATGACCTAATTAAGTCACACATAATAATCAACATTTAAATATCACTATTATCCTATCACGTCTCACTAAGATAGATAAGTTACTTTAGTTTGTCAAACCTATATTATGTTGATCAAGGTATCAACAAGTGTTAAGTATTGAAAAACATCATAAATTATTATTAACTTAATATTTGTATTGAGAGATTTAATTATGTTAATTATTTTAGATCTTATCATTATTAGCCTTTTATTCAAGCTTCCTATTTAACACATCTCACATATCAATTAAAGTATAAAATCAAAATATGATATAGTATGGCCTCTAACTTCCTAGGTCCTCCCAAGCCAATGATAAGACAAACCATTCAACCTATGGTGTAGTAATTTCTCCAAGGGCCTTCCTTAGTCATGCTTATATGGTCTCCTTTTGAATCTAATTCCTCTAAAGAATGTTGTGTATGATTTATATTACATAAAATAGAAGAAACCTTAAGTTTAATTGAAGAGAGATAGGTGAGAAAAGAATGTACAAATTAAAAAAAATAGAGAAAGGTATAACAAATAGGTCATATTTTAAAATTACAACCATGAAATAATTTCAATTTATATTAGATTAAAATAGTCATATAATACATTATACATCATGCAAAAGATAAAGACATGTATACATCACAAGATATGATTAAAACTATTTTAAACTTCAAATTTTTAAATTTATATTAATCTTTTTTATTTTTAAAATAGATTTGGATTTTGATTTCAAATTATAGCTAATAGCATTATTTAGGCTAAAAATATATTTCACTTTTTAAAACACATTAACTTTTAGTGTCCCACAATTAATTCTAATTCTAGAATAATTCCAAAATCCCTAAAAACATTATACACATTTCTATATAAATTTAAACATATTAAATGAATGAATATATATATATCACATATATGTTTCTAGCCAAAATGTTAATTGGTTTATACATTCATTATATGTGTAATAATCCAGAATTAAAATCACACACACACTTCTCATTTATATTTCAATCTAAAGGAAAATTTAATTTAAAAATATATCACAAATACAATAAATCATATAAAATAGATAATTTGGTTTATGATTTTGCAAGCAACTTTGATACCACTATTAGGTTTTGGATTAAATCATATAGCAAAATAATGTTTAAAATTTGTTTTGAAACCTACCACGAGTCTATGCAAGGGATTATAAACTAGTATTGGAATGCATAACTTTGTAACATGATTTAAATCATTGCAAAAAAGCTTGAATTCTATTGCATCTAAATTCACTAATATAGGTATGTAACACATTTGCTTTTAATGAACAAATAAATCACCAGTGTTGGAATGAACCAATCCTGAATGCATAAATAGCATAATTGCATAAACACATGACCATAAATGATTTCATGAATAGAATGATCATTTTAAATGCACAATTAAATCTCGAACAATTTTTTATCACAATTAAAACCCTTTACAAACACATGAATTAGGTTATCATGAATCATGAATTATTATTCAAAGGAGTAATGTCTCATTAGTATGCACAGGAGTGATTGATTCAATAAGAATCTCCCTCTTTTAGCATAACATAAATGATGGGATTTTTTTGGGTTTTTGGATTGTACCATCAATCAATTCATGATGCACTCTACTCAACAATAAGCTAGATATTTAGTTAGATATTTATTAAATTGCATGATACATACCTTAGCTAAATATTTCCTTTTTGAAATTTTTTTTGACATTAGTTAATATATCATCATCTAATTGATTTATTTTATCTCATGGATAAAATTGGTTTTTGATTTCCAATTAAAATTACCTTAAAAAAGGAGATAAATGGGTTTTGATTATTAACCATACCTAAAAATGACTCTACTTAACAATCAACCTATATCTAATGTCCTTTAAGTATAGCCTAATTATATTATACTCTTATTTAGTGAAGCCCAATCATATTGGACCTATCATAATTAAGAGCTTTTATTTAACTAAAAGTTCTTAATTATATTATAGCCCTAATATTTGATAAAATCTTTGTGTGTAACCCTATAAGTTTTCATTAGTGATCCTAAAATTCTATTTTAATATTATAGATAGTGAGTGGCATTTAATAATATGTCATTGCCATCAAATGGTGAGAATGTTAATGATTCAACATAACCATTTTGTGACTAATGTCTCATGTAATTTAATCCCTTTTGTCCTATAACCAAATTAGACTCGTAGCATGGAATGTGATATACTCTTTATAGTTCAATCTATATGTTTCTTCATTCTTAAATAGACTAACAAAAAATAAATGAACTAATATTATATATTGATTTATTTAAGTACGATCATGCATTTCATAGTTTTACTCAATCAAAAAGCCCATAAATACCACTCATCATAGATAAAAAGGATAAAATCTCATCCAAATCATTCACATTACTCCACATGATTCGTGGTATATCTAATCACTATCTTTTTGGACTGACTCTATTATAGATGACATCAGATGTCATCAAAGTACATAACTCTTCATAAGGGGAATTATAGTAATTTTAGGTTAAAGGACTAACTATGCTATTGTCATTATGAGAATTGCTTATAACACTTAAGTAGAGATCTATGTAGAATTCTCATGGTAGTTCAATCTAGTAGATTTGTTTTTTAATATGTACCTATAAGTTAACTTGATATCTCATATTTATGATCATGTTCATCAGCTAATATGCATACTTGCCTTAATGTATTATTTTCATCTTAATTTACAATATTACTTGACTAAAGACCCTTTAAGAATAATATAAATTATTATAAGAAAAATTATTATATTTATTTATATTATGCAAATAAAACATTAAACATAATAATTAACTGAAATGCCTTTATATATAAAGAAAACATAATACAATGCATACTAATACATTCTTCCTATGATTGATTACTAGAATATACACCAACAAAATAGTCATATATGAAAATGATGAAGTAATTATAACTATCCTTGGTAGTAGATGTAATAAGGCCACTAATATTAGTGTGAATTAACTTTAATTCTTATTAGTTTTTTCACTTTTCTTTCCCTTTCTAGCTATAACAAGAAACTTCCATTTTATGTAATCTACATGGGTCTTGAAGTTTAAGGAATTTTGATCATGTAAAACTCCTTCATTTATTAATCTTTGCAACCTCCTTATGGAAAAGTGTCCTAAACATCTATGCCATGGCATCAAAGAATAACCCATTTATATAGAATGGTAAAGGGATCCTTTCTTGGAGAAACTAAGATCTAAACTAATTTGTTCAATCCATCAAATAGCTTACTAGAACCAACCATAAGTAAGTTATAAATCAAATTAATTTTTTTATTACTAAAATGATAAGAATACCCATCAAGATCCAACACATTGAAGATACATAAATAATGTTTTTAAGCTCTATAACATGTCTAATAGATAAATATAAAGAAATATCTCATGTGCTTCATTTGCATTTTATTGCCATTTTTAAGTCTAATAATCAACTCTTTATTACTTAGCCTTCTCAAGTTTCTCAATACCTATAAAAAATTTGTTACGTGAATTTTTGCACTAATATCTAACAATTCCAGCCACCAAGTGTTAAATGATACATCGATAATATTATATTCAAAGCACACTATAACTAAAGGATAATAATGGCCTTTCTTACCATTCTTAAACTTCACAAATTTCTTAATTATAAATTCAAGAAAAGACTTGGCCTTCTTGGACTATGGAATACTTTGTTTGATGGTCTTGTCCATCATATACTTCATAACCATCAAACATACTTAGTTTGAGTGCTTTTATTTTTCAAGTTTTATCTTCTTTTTAGCACCTAAGTTTGCACTAATAGAGGGTTCGTCCATTCTAAGTATCAAATTCATATTTATGATCACCATATACAACTTCAAAGATTTAGTCCAATCCTTGTAGTTCATTCCATTTATCATCTTTATAGAAGTTAATCGCATAAGAAAATAAGCAAAGGAAAATAAAATAACTCATCAATACATGTAATCACTTTAATCATTCTCATATTTTCCTTATAAAAATTGATTGTGCAATCATGTACAATATTATACCATAAGACTTAATACCAAAAAGGTATTTAAGGCCTTACAATATAGTACAAGAACCAAATACTACATTCTTAAGGCCTAACATCGGTAGGATGTTTCAAATTCTAAGAAAATAATACTTAATTCTACACTCACATCATCGTTAGCAAATTATATTAATAATATCATAACAAAAAGGTATTTGATATTATTAATATATTATTCTAGATAATACATATGAAATAATTATTTTTAACTAAATTTTATATAAGTAGTCCCGTGATAAATGGGTACACAAGTGTATATAATTTAATGGCATAATATGAGTTACTAATAATTCCTATATTAATAATAATATTAAAAATTGATACACCATATAGTGTGAAATAATGCTATAGTAGTAGCTAATAATGTAGAAACTATATAGTAAAAATTTTAGATAAAAAATAAATTTAAATAAGTAATTAAATAAAATAGGCTAAAAATAATAAAATTATTTTTAGTTTCAAAAAATAGAAAAATGCCCATCATTATTCCCTTGGATAGTAAAGGTTATTAGTATAATCACCACCATTCGACATCAAGATGACAATATAAGGCTCTCATGTGCTTTACATGTGACTTGATGTCACACATAGGCATTGCTATTGATCATTTTCAACCTTAGTCAAGTCTTGTACTAGGTTACTCGATCTAAATTGTGACCTAACAAAAATCAAATTCTATTTTTAAAATTTTGAATATCTTCATGCATTAATTTAGCTCTAATTTGCCATGAATTTTATTTTTCAATTAACTTAATCTATATCTTGTTGAAAAATTGTAAAAATTTTAAGTTTGGAAAAATACAAAATTTTTAGTACTAAACTCACTACCTTTTCAAAAAAAATTGAAATATTCAAATTTTTTTAAAATGGTTTCTTCTTGTCTAAATGCCCATTTTCATTGCAAGTAGTTTTCTATGCTCAAAAATTGAATTTTTTTTAGGAAAATTTTATCACAAATTGTTGCACTCTAATTTAACGTACATTATAGCTAGCCACCATCTTTTTAAAAATACATCTCAAGATGATGAAGTATATAACATAAGGAAAAATTGATTTAGAACATGCAACAATTTGGTCACTGAATGAATAATCTATATCCAATGACATATACAACACAAGAAGTGCATATATATTGGATATATAACACACACATGCACACACACATTAGACATAAATTCAAGGAGAAAGATATACACTGTAAGATGTCTCCAAGACCATTTTTTGAAGCTATTTGTGAAGCTACTAGAAGGCATATAAATGCATATAATTACAATGTAGTAAATTAGTTTTATTTTGTAGTACTTTTGTTTCATAATTAATAAGAAAACATACATTATAGAAACATATTGTATAAGATTGTCCAAAAAGGAAACATACTTAAAGCATAAAGTTTCATATTTTTCAAACCATCATATTGGTAGAGAAAATTATATTTCATATATATATAAGGAGAACAAATTTAATACAAAAATAGCATAATGATTGAACAAATAATATGTTTTCTAAATAAATTCATATTGATGATTCATGCATAGCCATAAATTAGAAAGTGCAGAAATCGTATATGTTTAGCAAGAAAAATTTGGCATAAAACATAAATTTCCATGGATTCATACAAGGTCAAATAATCATAAAGTTATGAAATAAATTTAGATTCATAGCATGTTGAATCATAAAATTAATTATCAAGGCATACAAAATTCACCCAAATCTGGATATTTAGTCAGGTATGAAGACATAATTAACCTACTATGATACTCATTAAAGAATTAAAATCAATATTTCTTATTACTCTACAACCATAATAATGTTTATATGCCATAATTCAATAGTAGATTATAAGAACAATAATATAAGCAGGGTAAAGAAATTAAAACTATGTGATATACTTGATTCAACATGCAGATCCATTATGTTTTATGTAGTATCTCAATCAATCTCCTAATAGTATCACTCCCTTTTCTCAATTGAGACTCTTTTATTCTTGGAAAAGTCACTCTAACTAGTTTTGATGAAAAATGTAGTTTGTACACTAAGTTAGTGTTACGTGTAAAATGGTTTATCAATTAGCGCAAGTGCACACTATCGTAAACAAGTAATAAAGTGATGAGAAAATATCGTTCCCTCGAGGATTGTTTCACTAAGTATCAAAATTCATAATCCTAACACTATTTGGCAAATTGATTAGTTGGAATTGAAGCGAGTAAATAAAGATTGATGCAAAAAATACTTAAAATAAATATGAATGCAATTGGAGTAAAGATGAAGATGAATAAAAGACCTAGGGATCAGACTTCACTTAATAATTTCGGATTGAATCATCTATCTACACTAATCCAATTTTAACTCCCTTAATTGATAGTCGAGTTTCCCTAAATTAATTATTAGCCTCTTCCAAGGTCAAGTAATTCTATAATTAATTGCTAATCCACTATATTCCTATGTGAATTAAAACAACTAATCATGCATTAGGATTTATGGAACTCATTAAGACTACATAAACCATATGAATATATTCCTATTTCATATGCAATTTACGGTTTTAATTATAGGTTCCATATACATGTATCTCCTTCCTGTCTCAACACACATATTGAGTTCATTCAAAAGGTGGCCAATCAATTGAAAGCATTAAGAGCAATAATTAAAACTCAATCTAGGAAATAAAATCAAAATTAGTTTCAATAGATTAGAATTCAATCCGTTATTATCAAGTTACGTCATCACCCTAGGTAGATGAAAAATTAGAACATAATGAAATTAAAAACAAACTCAAAATAAAATAAAAACATCATCACATTCATGATACAAACATAAGATTATGATTACAAATGTATGAAAATAGAAATACTATCCATCCATGTAGGAGGTAAAACCTTCCATGTAGGAGGAAAACTTAGCCTTCCATGTAGGAGGCATACAAGAACTAAGAATGCATGAACTAAACTACTCTCTAAGATGCATGAATTAATGAATGCTGCAAATGATCTCTACTTCTACCTATTTATAGGTGAATGAATCAGCTGCAAGTCATAAATCTTGACCATTAGCTACCAATCACATTCTTTAGCTACCACTCATGGTCTTTAGCTACCCTTCTTGATTTTCGCAGCAACAATTCTTCTGACTTGTTGGTAATTTTTCACCATGAGAATGGCAGATTTACATCTTTCTGTCAACATAGGAGTTGTAGAGCCGGATATTAACTTTCAAATGCCGCAAATAACTCCTAATTTTGACACTTCTATCCCAAGTTATGATCAGATTAGTAACCAAAGGTCAGATTCCGTCAGAACCACTGTTTCATCTTCCAAGCAGAATTTGAGATCTTTAGATTCCGAACTGGGCTTTTCTTTAAACATGAAAGTTGTAGGGATTTTTCTTAGCTTTGTAACCATATAAAGAACAATCCAATACAACATATAAAACTCCAGATATAGCCTAAAACCTGAAACAGGGTCAAAATACAACATTATCTAAAAGATTTAATTTCATTTCAAATTCAAGATTCATTCACAAAATGCAACTAAATTTATTGAATTAAACAAGATTACATCCAAAAATGCATCATATAAGAGAAAATAAATATGTAAATATTTTACGTATCAAATTCCCCCACACTTAGCTTTTGGACGTCCTCGGACAAACACAAAACAGAAGAATACTAATACTAATACTAATACTAATCTACCCATGAGATAAAAAGTACAAAAACATAAGAAAGATAATTAAAGTACAAAGATATCATAGCATTCATAAATCAACAAATCTTGACATATAAAACTAAAAAGGGATTGTAACTTCATTTGAGAAGGATTGAATCAGAATGATATAATCACTGCAACTCTTCCTCTCTCAAGTGTTTATGGGCAAGTGTTTCACTCAAATTCATCCTATCAAAGATTGCACTACCATAGGCTTGCATAAATTCTCAATCTCCACTACCTGATTTACATGCACACTTCAAATCAAAAGGTCTTATTAAGGGTTGTAATGAGGCTAAGGTAAAGGAAAGATTAAACAGGGATATGAAAGACTGAAGTAAGGAGAGAAATTAATAGAGCAATTAAAACATGGGTAATCTCTAAATAATTTTATCTCAACATAGCAGCCCACGATTCAAATTCAAGTACACATCAATTTCTCTCTTCTTTTTTTATTTTATTATTTTATTATTTTTTTTATATATATTTTTTATATTTTTTTAACTATTTTTTTTCTTTCTTTTTCTTTTTTAAAGGAAACCTTTGCAACTTTGAAATTAATAATACATATTCCCCTACACTTTGTCAAAAACTCATTGTTCAAATATTCAAATGCTCTACTAATCCCTAGGGTTAAGTAAAGACAATTGATGTTTCATTAAATGACATATTAATGGGTTAAAACAAAGAAACAGTTAATCAGGCTCAAAGGGGTTTATCAATGGTAAAACTGCAGGGTTGGCTATTTGGTTCTAACTGAGGAAAAAAATGCCTTTATCATATTTGAGTATGCATGTAAATTGTAATCTCAACCAGATTTTATGCAAGTTCTAGAGTGACAACTTAACAGGCGAATATCACACACAAGAAATATAATACTAATTCAACAAGTAGGCTCAAAATCTTACGATTAAAGGTTTCCAACTCAATCCAACTCAAAATCCATTGCCAAACCTATCAATTCTAAGAAGTAAGAAAATTGTTCAATCATGCTATGAAATCTTTTAAAATTATTGAAAAGAACCTAATAAGCAGGAAAATATTTTTATTTTTTTTTATTTTTATATTTTTTTAGGATGCGTATCAAGAGCAGAAAATAACTCTTTACTCGGCCATCCTTTTTTTTATATATAAATCTCATGGTTTTACTACCAAAAAATCCTAAAAAGTAATTTTTTTTAATTAATTTTTTTATTTATTTTTATTCCCCCCCACACTTAGTGTAGACATTGTCCCCAATGTCTTCAGTAGATTAGCAAAAAGGGTTTATTAAAAGGAAATGCATAAGCAATACACATAAAAAAAAATTTAGGAGTAAAACCATAAGAGTAAAGAAAGTTACAACCGGAGAGTAGTGTCGGGCTCATGTTTCTGACTGCTGGTTGGAGATTGCCAATCTATCTTTTTCACTGATGGATCTGGTTTAGGTGTATAGCTTTGTAGTTGGTCAATCAGTTGATCAGCAGTTGAGGCAGACATTATGGCACGGCGAGTCGCTTGGGTTATGAATCCCTGTTCCACAACTTGATCTAAAAAAGATAGCAAACTATCATAAAAACCATTAACATTTAATAAACCTACTGGCTTCTGATGAAAGTTCAAGTTAATCCAATATGCAATGCTGGAAATTCCATCTAATGCTTCTAAACCACCAGGTAAAGCAATAAAGGCTTCAGCACTGTAAAGCATGCATCCAATACGTTCAGGCAAGTTTGAAACCTTTAATGTTTTACCGATGGCGTATTTCTTATCATCTAAACCATTCACAAGGATACTCAGTATTTTGCTTCCTCTGATGTAGGCAGAAAATGCTGCACTTCCTTTTAAGCTATGAAGCCCTCCTCCATACACACAAGCAATCTTTCTAGCAACTAATGCATGACCAAGTTCAGTTGCTGTTGTCACAAATTCTACATTCTTTCCAGCATAAGATTCACTAAAAACACAGATAGATTTAAATCTACATTTTGATGGTTTCTCAACCTCTTCCTCTTCTTTACTCTCGCCTTCAGACATTTTTGCAAAGTGTAATTGCTGAAATGCATTCTTATAATACAAAAGCAGAAACAAAGAAATCACACAAATCAGATAATATCAGAAAAAGATAGAAAAATGTTGTGCATAACTGACAAGTGTAATAATGGCATGAACAAAGTAGAATACGGAATGTAAAGAAAGTCAAAAAGTTACTGAAAAGGTAAACTTAAAAAGGAGAGAAAGTTAAAAAGCAGCTGTAAAGATAAAAAGATAAAGGAAAAGTAAAGAAGACAAACATATGTACAGTAGTTGTGATTGTGGCTCACATCTTCCTCTGATTTTTTATTCAGTAACGGCTTAAACGGCTTCTATGAGCCGAGGATTTGCTTCCCATCCAATTTTCTTATAAACTGGCAAACAGGATTTTTTACAATCAGATCCCCAAGACTGTAGCGTTCCTTTTCTGTATTGAATAAGTTCATTAAATCAAGAAGAACAGCATGAACATCTCCGCTAGGATGCCTCTCAAGAATCTAAATGATATCATCTAATGACTCTTTACTCAGTCCATCCTTTATGAATCTGATTTTGTCCTCTTGATTTACTGAAATCATTCCTTTATTCCTACAGAGCTTATTACAATTCCACCTTGCACACTTATGACAGACTCTCATTCTTTTAGCTCTTCTCTTTTTAGAGTAAGAACTTCTTCCCATACCTGGCATACGTCTAACAAATGATTCATTAAACTCACCTGTTATACGTACCTTAGCTTCAATAATCCAACGTATATTCTCGGGAAGACCCAAATGCTTAAATGCCTTCATTCTTTCAAGTTGATAGTTGTAGATTTTCCTGAGCATATCTTTAGGAAGAGTAGGGAATCTGCTTTTAAGCTTTACAAGGGATTCCTCCATGATGAGAATGATGAAAGCTGAAATTGTGAGTAAAAAATGCTGTGCGATGTGTTCTTAAATAAGTCAGAAGAAAAGAAATGAGAAGAGAAAGAAGTCTTGGGTTGCCTCCCAAGTAGCCGCCCTTCTTTAATGTCTTTAGCTAGACAAAGTCCTCTTTTTTTTTTCTTTTTAATACTTACTAGCTGGCTCCTCGAGCGTGATGACAGTCTTGATGGTGTTGAATGCACTGTTATTATATTCTTTCAATCTTTGCCCGTTCACTTTGAATTTCCTATCACCATCTTGAATCTCCACAGTTCCATACGGTTAAACTTGAATCACAATAAAAGGCCCTGACCACCTTGATCTTAATTTTCCTGGAAAGAGTTTTAACCTTGAGTTGTAGAGAAGTACTTTCTGCCCTGGTATGAACTCCTTCTTTATAATTCTCCTATCATGCCATATTTTTGTCTTCTCCTTGTAGAGCTTAGCATTTTCATAAGCATGTTGGCAAAATTCTTCAAGTTCATTGAGTTGCATTAGCCTTCTTTCACCAGCTGTCTTCAAATCAAAATTTAATGCCTTAACTGCCCAGTATGCCTTGTGCTCTAATTCAACCGGAAGATGACATGCCTTGCCATATACCAATTGGTAAGGAGATGTACCAATTGGGGTCTTGAATGCTGTTCTATAAGCCCATAATGCATCATCCAACTTCTTAGCCCAATCTTTCCTGTTGGAATTCACTGCCTTCTCTAGAATCCATTTCAACTCTCTATTTGATATCTCCACTTACCTATTGGTCTGTGGATGATAAGGAGTTGCCACCTTGTGAGTTACTCCATATTTAGTGAGCACAGATTGAAGTTGTTGATTGTAGAAATGCTTGCCTCCATCACTTATGATTGCTCTAGGTACTCCAAACCTTGTGAATATATTCTTTCTCAGGAACTTCACAACCACTCCAGAATCATTTGTAGGAGACGTTGCTGCCTCTACCCACTTGGATACATAATCCACATCCACTAGAATGAATTGGTTGCCAAATGAAGATGGAAAAGGACCAATGAAGTCAATACCCCATACATCAAATAATTCTACCTCCAAAATGTTGGTCAATGGGGTTTCATGTCTCTGAGAGATGTTTCTTGTTCTCTGACATTTATCACATGCGGCTACATAAGCTTGAGAGTCTTTGAATAGGGTAGGCCAATAGAATCCAGACTGAAGAACCTTAGCAGCAGTTCTATTTGCTCCAAAATGACCGCCATATGGGGATGAATGACAATGGGAAAGGATACTGGTCATCTCTTCTTCTGGAACACATCTCCTTATGATTTTATCTGGGCAATGTTTATACACAAATGGATCTTCCCAGAAGTAATACTTCACATTGGCTAAGAATTTCTTCTTTTGTTGTCCAGAGAGCTTATATGGCATCATCCCACTTGCTAGATAATTCACAATGTCAGCATACCATAGAGTTGATAATGATCTTACATTAAATAGCTGCTCATCTGGAAAAGACTCTTGGATTGGCAGCTCTAGTTCAAGCTTGGGAAGTTCAAGTCAAGAAAGGTGATCTGCAATGAGGTTCTCGGTCCCTTTCTTGTCTCTGATCTCCAAATCAAATTCTTGTAATAGAAGCACCCATCTGATTAGTCTAGGCTTTGCATCTTTCTTCTCTATCAAGTATTTTATTGCTGAATGATCCGTCCAGACTATGACTTTGGAGCCAATTAAGTAAGCTCTGAACTTATCAAAGGCAAATATAACAGCAAGGAGCTCTTTTTCGATTGTTGCATAATTTATTTGGGCTTCATTGAGTGTTCGGCTGGCATAATAGATTGCATGAAAAATCTTATTCTTTCTCTGGCCCAAGACTGCTCCAACTGCATAGTCACTTGCATCACACATTATTTCGAACGAAAAATTCCAATCTGGAGCGACAATGATTGGTGCTGAGATCAAGGCTTTCTTCAAGGTTTGGAATGCAAACATGCAATTCTCATCGAACACAAATGGAATGTCCTTCTCCAATAATTTGCATAGCAGTTTTGTAATCCTTGAGAAATCCTTAATGAATCGCCTGTAAAAACCAGCATGGCCCAAAAAACTCCTGATGCCTTTGATTGTCGCAGGTGGAGATAATTTTTCAATAGTTTCAATTTTTACTCGATCAACTTCAATCCCATGAATTGAAACTTTGTGTCCTAGCACGATACCTTCTTTCACCATGAAGTGGCATTTTTTCCAATTCAGTACAAGGTTGGTCTCCACACAGCATTGTAGCACCTTTTTCAAGTTAGCTAGACAGAGATCAAAAGATTCTCCAAACACTGAGAAATCATCCATGAATACTTCAATAAAATTTTCCACCATATCTGAAAAGATTGCCATCATTGTCCGCTGGAAGGTTGCAGGAGCGTTGCACAATCCAAAGGGCATTTTTCTGAAAGCGAATGTTCCATATGGGCAAGTAAAAGTTATTTTCTCTTGATCTTCAGGAGTAATCAAAATTTGGTTGTAACCAGTGTATCCATCAAGGAAGCAGTAATAAGCTTGTCCCACCAATTTATCTAGCATTTGATCTAGGAATGGCAAAGGAAAATGATCTTTTCTGGTAACCTTGTTGAGCTTCCGATAGTCAATGCAAACTCTCCATCCGGTCACTGTTCTCTGCGGGATCAGCTCATTATTTTCATTTGGAACAACTATCATGCCTCCCTTTTTTGGTACGACTTGGACAGGGCTCACCCACGGACTATCAGAAATTGGGTAGATAATGCCAGCATCTAACCATTTGAGCACTTCTTTACGAACTACCTCCTTCATATTTGGATTGAGCCTTCTTTGATGTTCTACACAAGGCTTGGCATCTTCTTCTAACAGTATTTTATGCATACAGATTGAAGGGCTTATTCCCTTAATATCTGCAATCGACCATCCCAGTGCAGACTTGTGCTATCTTAACACCCTCAGCAACTTTTCTTCTTCTTCAACGGTTAAATCAGATGAGATGATAACTAGCAAAGCTGAATCTTCTTCTAGGAAAGCATACTTTAGATGAGTGGGTAGTGTTTTCAGCTCTAATTTTGGTGGCTTTTCAATTGAAGGAACTGGCTTTGGTGGTTTTTCTCCCAAATCTTCAAATGGCCTTTTTATGAAAATTGGTGAATTGGCTTCGAGATAGCTGACTTGTTCTAGAATTTTGGGATCAGTAGTATAAGATGTGTCCATCATGCTGACTACTAAAGGTTGATTGGAGCAAATTTCATCTAATACTTCTCTGGTGCAGCTGCTTACTGAATCAACTTTAAAACAGGTATCACCTTCATCAGGAAGAGATAGGGCTTTAAAAATGTTGAAGGACACTTGCTCATCTTGAATTTGTAAAGTCAGCTTTCCCTTCTGTACATCAATTAAAGCTCGTCCAGTTGCAAGAAATGGTCTCCCAAGAATAATAGGAATTTCTTGATCTTCTTCCATGTTAAGCACTATGAAATCTGCTGGGAAGATGAATTTATCAACTTACTAACACATCTTCAAGGACTCCACGTGGATGCTTTATTGAACGATCTGCTAGCTGCAATAACACGATAGTTGGTTTCACTTCTCCTAATCCCAGCTTCTTGTAGACGGATAATGGCATCAAATTCACACTTGCACCAAGGTCACATAAGGCTTTTTCAAATCCACACTCTCCAATGGTACAGGGTATGCAGAAACTCCCAGGGTCTTTAAGCTTTGGCGGTAGTTTCTTTTGGAGAATTGCACTGCATTCTTCAGTTAAGGCTACTATTTCGAAATCTTTCAGTTTGCGTTTCTTTGATAAAATCTCCTTCATAAATTTTGCATAACTGGGCATTTAAGCTAAAGCTTCAGCAAATGGGATATTGATATGCAACTTTTTAAACACCTCTAGAAACTTGCTAAACTGCTTGTCTAGCTTAACTTTCACTAATCTTTGAGGAAATGGAACTGGGGGAACATATGGTGGAGGATTATCTGGAAAAGTCATTCTTCCTAGAATCACCTCATCTTCTTTCTGAGCTTCTTCATTTTTCTTCCTTGATTCTGGCTCATTTAACTGCTTCCCACTCCTTAATGAAACAGCCTTTATGTGCTCTCTGGGATTTCTTTCAGTGTCACTGGGTAAAGTGCCTAGTTGTCTGGAATTCAACATACTTACAATTTGGCCCATTTGCACCTCCAAATTTTTTATTGAGGTTGCTTGACTTTGCATGGTTGCTTCTTAACTCTTGAGTGCAGCTTCTGTTTTGACCATGAATTGGGAAGTATTCATGGTTAATTGAGCTAGTGCTTCTTCTAAATTCGCCTTTGGTTGTGGTGATGATTGCTGAATTTGTTGTTGATAATTCCCTTGAGGTTTGAACACATTCTGATTATTCCTCCACCCTAAATTAGGGTGGTTTCTCCATCCTGGATTGTATGTGTTTGAGAAAGGATCATTTTGACGATTTTGATTCCCCACATAGTTGGCTTGTTCAAGTTGAGAAGGAATGAATGGATTTCCTTCTTGACATTGTGTGCTGATGTGAGGACCTCCACATAAATCGCAAGCATCTGTAGGAGTTCTGATTGTATTTGCTTGAGCTGTTAATGAACTCACTTGCTTAGATATAAAGGCAACTTGAGAAGACAAAGTGGTCAGAATGTCTAGCTCATGGACTCCAAGTGCTTTTTTTGAAGTGTTACGTTCAGAAGGCCATTGGTAAGCATTTGCTGCCATCTCTTCCAACAGCTCCATAGCAGCTTCTATGCTTTTTCCCATTAATGATCCACCAGCTGCAGCATCTACAAGTGTTCTGGTAGCATTAGACAATCCATTGTAGAAAGTCTGTAGTTGCAGCCAATCTGGTAGCCCATGATGAGAATATCTTCTTAGTAGCTCCTTGTATCTTTCCCATGCTTCATAAAGGCTTTCCATGTCATGCTGGGTGAATGAAGCAATCTCATTCCTCATCTTTGCAGTTTTAGTTGGAGGAAAGAATTTTGCTAGAAATTTTTGTGCCAATATGTTCCATGTAGTGATGCTCCCCACTGGTAAAGAGTGTAACCAGCTTTTAGCCTTATCCCTAAGTGAGAAAGGGAAGAGTCGCAACCTTATGGCATCATCAGAAATGCCATTATGCTTGAATGTATCACAAATTTCTAGAAAGCTGGCTATATGTGCATTTGGATCTTCTACTAGAGAACCTCCAAACTAATTTGCTTGCATCATTTGAATTATGGCTGGCTTGATCTCAAAGTTGTTGGCTGGTATAGGTGGTCTCCTAATGCCAGAAATGGTATCCATGACTGTTGGTGTGGCATAGTCATGGAGTGCTTTGGTGTCTGGTTCTTCTCTCAAATCTGCCATTGCTTCACTTTGATCTACAGTTGACTGCTTCTGTATCTTTCGATTCCTTCGACAAGTTTTCTCGATCTCAAAATCAAATAGCAGTGGCTCAGCAACTCTTGATCTGGTCATACACTAGGACAAACCTGAAAAGAAAAGAAACACCAAAGAAAAAAAATGTAAAATAAAAACCAAATTAGGATTAAGATTACTTTGTATTGATATTAATGATAACAATCCCCGGCAACGGCGCCAAAAACTTGTTACGTGTAAAATGGTTTACCAATTAGCGCAAGTGCACACTATCGTAAACAAGTAATAAAGTGATGAGAAAGTATCGTTCCCTCGAGGATTGTTTCACTAAGTACCAAAATTCATAATCCTAACACTATTTGGCAAATCGATTAGTTGGAATTGAAGCGAGTAAATAAAGATTGATGCAAAAAATACTTAAAATAAATATGAATGCAATTGGAGTAAAGATGAAGATGAATAAAAGACCTAGGGATCAGACTTCACTTAATAATTTCGGATTGAATCATCTATCTACACTAATCTAATTTTAACTCCCTTAATTGATAGTCGAGTTTCCCTAAATTAATTACTAGCCTCTTCCATGGTCAAGTAATTCTATAATTAATTGCTAATCCACTATATTCCTATGTGAATTAAAACAACTAATCATGCATTAGGATTTATGGAACTCATTAAGACTACATAAACCATATGAATATATTCCTATTTCATATGCAATTTACGGTTTTAATTATAGGTTCCATATACATGTATCTCCTTCCGGTCTCAACACACATATTGAGTTCATTCAAAAGGTGGCCAATCAATTGAAAGCATTAAGAGCAATAATTAAAACTCAATCTAGGAAATAAAATCAAAATTAGTTTCAATAGATTAGAATTCAATCCGTTATTATCAAGTTACGTCATCACCTTAAGTAGATGAAAAATTAGAACATAATGAAATTAAAAACAAACTCAAAATAAAATAAAAACATCATCACATTCATGATACAAATATAAGATTATGATTACAAATGTATGAAAATAGAAATACTATCCATCCATGTAGGAGGTAAAACCTTCCATATAGAAGGAAAACCTAGCCTTCCATGTAGGAGGCATACAAGAACTAAGAATGCATGAACTAAACTACTCTCTAAGATGCATGAATTAATGAATGCTGCAAATGATCTCTACTTCTACCTATTTATAGGTGAATGAATCAGCTGCAAGTCATAAATCTTGACCATTAGCTACCAATCACATTCTTTAGCTACCACTCATGGTCTTTAGCTACCCTTCTTGATTTTCGCAGCAACAATTCTTCTGACTTGTTGGTAATTTTTCACCATGAGAATGGCAGATTTACATCTTTCTGTCAACATAGGAGTTGTAGAGCCGGATATTAACTTTCAAATGCCGCAAATAACTCCTAATTTTGACACTTCTATCCCAAGTTATGATCAGATTAGTAACCAAAGGTCAGATTCAGTCAGAACCACTGTTTCATCTTCCAAGCAGAATTTGAGATATTTAGATTCCGAACTGGGCTTTTCTTTAAACATGAAAGTTGTAGGAATTTTTCTTAGCTTTGTAACCATATAAAGAACAATCCAATCCAACATATAGAACTCATGATATAGCCTAAAACCTGAAACAGGGTCAAAATACAGCATTATCTAAAAGATTTAATTTCATTTCAAATTCAAGACTCATTCACAAAATGCAACTAAATTTATTGAATTAAACAAGATTACATCCAAAAATGCATCATATAAGGGAAAATAAATATGTAAATATTTTACGTATCAGTTAGAGAGGCATAGATTGATCTTACGTTAGTGAGTTATTTATGGTCTTATCTATCATAAAATTTATGCCTATTAATTAAAATTTTCCCTAAGTAACAATAAAAGCTTGATATTTTATGTCACCCATTTTAGACTAACTATAATGACATTAATTTGTATTTATGAATTATGAAAGGTCCCTAATCATGAATTCTAACATGTACAACATATATTCATGCATTAGACATGCATGGAACAAAGCGAACACATTTCTACAAGTTTCTTATTGATTTTTTTAGTTTAGATATAATAAATATAATGTTAACATGATTTCACCATTTTAATCTTATTTTCCATCTCTAAGTTCCATGCTTATTTGTTTTACTTTCCCTTACATTGTATGCTTTACTTTCTTCCAAATACAATATGTGAGTTTTCAAAATTATATATATTAAGCTTTGTTGCATTGCAATCCATATCATGTCTCAAATTTGTGTCGATATCTGTACTTATGTTATTATTCATGCTTTTTACAAAGAAAAAGTTTAGGAAGAGGAAGTTTACTGGTTAAGTTGATTTGACATGCCTGCTCATTATACGAATTATTAAAGATGAGATTTGGTATGCATGAAGTAGCTGGCTGATAGTGCAAATTCTCTAATTATTTATTTCAATAACAGTATGAACTAGAGCTTTTTCCAGGCCTCGTATATTGAATCAAACATTCCAAGGTTGTAATACTTATCTTTATCTCAAGCAAATTGTGCTTACTAGAGCCAAGATAACAAATTATTTTATTATGTAACTTGCTTAAATTTTGTTGATATATAGTTACTTTTGTAGTTAGATATCCTCTTTTCATGATTGTCATGTTAGGTAAAAAATGAGATTTACATGGCCTTTGAGAACATATATCCTATGCTTGTAGGATATAGGAAGTATAAGAAATGGTATGTATGGCACATGTGTGCAATCTTTCTCAATGAGAGTGCAATATCCCAAAGTGTTACTTTTTTTATTTACTTTTTCTTAAGAGAATATTCTTTAGGATGTTAATCACAAAAATACTATTCTTTAATTTTTTATAAGTATATAAATAATAAAAATGTGAATTAAATTGGAGAATAATATTACTCTGAAAGTAAGAAAATTCTTACTTGCAAAGGGATATAGAAACAAAATTTTGGACAAAGCTATTCTTGAATGTTTCATGAGTAAATTTTGGACAAAGTGAAAACTATTGTCCTCTCACAACATATAGTATAACCGTGCCATGCACATATGAAAGAAAAAGTGCTCTCTAACCCAATCTAAATGCACAATTTTTTTTTAAGCTTAAAACACTTTCTACCTGAATATCTACATAGTTTATTGTTTGACTAATTTCTCTCATAGTAACAAATTTTGTGCTTGTGGGCCTCTAAAGGTTAAGTGAGATAAAAGTGAATTGTATAAATATGTTAGTAGCATTACTTTAAATTTTTCTTTTTGAGAAAATTTCATTTTCCTAGGCATAAATTATTAATTTTCTCTTTATTTTCAAAAATTCCTCCAAACTCCCTTGATAGTTGACAAAAATCTTTTTCCCTTTTTTAATACCATTTTTACCCTTTGACATTATAAAAATGTAAAGTTTTATAAAATCACTACAAAATTGATAAAGTTAATTAAAAATGATATTTATTTCGATATAGATTTATAATATAATGCTTTCTATGTACTTTGAAACATTTAAAATTTAATAAATTTTTTTATAAAAGTGTAATTTTGTTAAAAATTTGTAATTTTTATATAATTTATATGTTTAATTAAAAATAAATTATATTGATTAAAATTGCATTACAATTTTTTTAGAAAAAGTTAATTATTAACTTAAAGTGAAGAATGAATATATAATAATTATTGTTTATCCCAATTTAACCTTAAACTATTTTATTCTTAAAAAATATTAACAATTTAGTCTTACAATAATTTATTTATTATTCCTAATTTAGTCTTAACCTATTTAAATATTAAAAATATTAATGAATATTGTTTATGTTTAACATAAGTAAAATAATAAATATATCCATTATTGGTAATTAAAATAATTATAATGCATTGAAAATTCTTTAAATTACCAAATATAATAAGATAATTGTGATATAAACAGTTTTTAAAATAAGGCTAATTTTGATTAAACAAAATTTTAAATACTATCAACTTATACGTAGTCTAATAACAAACATATGATGGCATAAACTTATATTATCAAATTATTTATATAGTTATTCATCAAATGTATTTGATAGCATTATATCTTATCCTTTCATTATTCTATACTATACAATCATATTTATTTATTATTTTTTCCATACTATCATATTCTCCAAAAACATCTTAATTACATAAGATTTCAACATTTAATAAAACTTAAAGATATAAGTTTTACTATAAGGTAAACTAAATAGTTATTTAAAATATAAAATAAATATAAGAGACATAAAAACATTGAAAACAACAATAAGTTATTTATTTATATTTGAAGATAGTTACTAAAGTAATTTAATAAATTAACACAATGAAAATATATCACATAATTCATTGACCTTCCCTCTGTTTTCATGAACTCCTTAAAGCTCTCCTCATGTTCAAGCAAACACTAATTTTGTCTTCTTTATACCAATTTTTCTTCTTAAGTGACATAATTTTATAGGTTTTTGCAAAAATACTGTTTCAATTAATAAAGTTATTTAAAAATTATATTTCAAGATCATTTACTAAATAATAATTTTGATATGTATTTTAAAAATATTTGAAATTTTCTTAAATATTTATTAACTTTATAAAAATTGTAATTTTGTTATATATGATAAAATTTTCTTTATGAATTTTTTTTAATTTTCTTATGAAAAATTTATATTATCTTAAAACTCGGAAGATATGAATATTTTCATAAAAAAATATTTTCAATGTTTTAACTTATTAAATTTTGTGTTTAATATGAACAATATCAAAACTTATATTTTCATCACGTCAATTTATTAAATTATTTTAGTCATTATTTTTAAATATAAATAATAACTTATTATTTTTGATGCATCTCATGTTTATTTTATCTTTTAAATAACTATTGACTTTTACCTTATGAGGAAATTTATATCTTTGAGTTTTATTAAATATTGCAACCTTATGTAATTCGGGTACTTTTGGAAGACATGAATGTATAGCACAAACATAATAAACAAATATGATAGTATAGTGTAAAATAATGAAAGAATAAGATATAATATTATCAAATATTGTATAAATAATTATACAAATAATTTGATTGCATAAATTTGTAGTGTGATGTATTTGTTATTAGACATATATATGTATATATATATATATATATATATATATATATATATATATATATAACATGATAGTATTAAAAATTTTGTTTAGATGAAATTAACCTTATTTTAAGAATAATTTATATCACAATTATCTCATAATATTTGGTAATTTACAAATGTTTCAATGCATTATAATTATTTAAATTAATAACAATGGATATATTTATTATATTTTACTTATTGTATATGTAAATAATATTTATTAATTTTTTAATATTTAAATATGTTAATACTAAATTATGAATAATAAAAACTTATGTTATGACTAAAGACTAAATTATAAATATTTTCAAGAGTAAAATAGGTTGAGCTAAATTAGGCTAAACAATAATTATTGATATATTAATATTTTCTTCATTTTAATCAATATAATTTATTTTTCATGAAAACATGCAACGAATATAAAAAAAATAAAATTTTTATGAAATTACTCCTTTATAAAAATATTTATTCAAATTTTAAAATTTTCAAAGTACATATAAAGTATTATATTATAATCTATCTTGAAAGAATTACTATTTTTAATTGAATTTATTAATAATATTCTTATGAAAACTTATAATTTTATAATATTGAAGAGCAAAATTGGTATAAAATAGGAGAAATGGCATTTATCGACCGTTAATGGGGTTAAAGGAATTTCTGAAAATAGAGGAGAGGTCATTGAGTTATCTTCAAATCTCAAGGTAGGTAAATGAAAATTACCCAATTTTTTTTATCAGGACTTGTTTTTTTTGCAGGCATATTAAATGATCAAAGGTATCCGAACTAAATTCATTCACTGAGAACTTGGTAAATTGTCCATGTTACCATTGACATTCATTAACTCAATTCTAAATCTTCACTCTGCTCTTAAATGACAATTATTGACTTGTTCATCAAGGAACCTTAAATGACACACACACACACACACGAACTTGGTAAATTGTCCATGTTACCATTGACATTCATTAACTCAATTCTAAATCTTCACTCTGCTCTTAAATGACAATTATTGACTTGTCATCAAGGAACCTTAAATGACACACACACACACACACACACACACACACACACACACATATATATATATATATATATATATATATATATATATATATAATATTAAAAATGGTTAAATCATTTGATATATACACATACAAAGTTTTAAAATCCAACTCAAGATGCGAAAGAAGGTAAAACCTTAAAAAAAAAATATTATATGTGTATTATATATACATTTTGTTAAAATAACAGAAATACAAGTAAAATTACTATTTAAGACAGTGTAAATCCTAAGCACCAAAAAGTCTAGAGGCATGTATGTGCAAATTCAGAGAAATCGTAGAAGATATTCTGAATGGAACTTGAGAATAATTCGGAAGAATATGTTGCAAAGGGTTTTTTTCTTCTATGATGATGAGCTCGGGAATGATGACTTTGACTTGTTTTACATGTTACCCATTGGATATATCATACAAGTCACTTTTTGAAATATTTAATTTTTCGTTAATTGCCCTATGAATCCATAAGTTGAAGTTTATTTATTTATTTATATTTGGTCATACGTTAGGGAGGGAGAAGGGGGATTGGGTGAGTGGGAAATGGAGTAGGTGGGAGGTTCCTTTTAGAATCATTATTCAAGGAGGCACAATGGAGTACCATTTGAATTAAGTTCTCAGTGGTCATAAGTTAAAGTTTGAAATATATGAAATTTGTATATTATTGACCAAATTATAAAGTGTAATTTTTTTTTTATATTCGTAGAGAACAGGTATCAAGCAGCGACAGAAGGGGAAATATTAAGAGAGTAAGGTCAAGAGAAAATATTATAAAACTTAAGAGGTCATATAATTTTCATATTATATATCATATAAACATTTAGAGAACAGGGAGCCGGGCCCAGCCTAACCCCCTCCGCCACTGTTTTCAAGTAATGTTGCTGACGTTCTTGGTCATTAGTGTGTTGAATCTGATTTTATCCGGTTTGCTTAGTTCTTGTAAGGTGGGTACAAATTTGGAAAATCTGTAGGCTTATAATAATGAGATTTATGCTAAGAGTAAGTTTCTTTCTTCAGACGGAGAATGTCTTTAATTCGACTTTCTTCAAAGCAGCAGGTTCTATTTTCATATACTGACGGAGTTCTAGAAACAATTAAATGCAAGCAAAAGCAATAAATAAATAGCAATAAAATAACTAAGGCGTAAATATGCAAGTATCAAAGGTAAACACATAAAAGTGCAAAAAATTTAACAATCCAAATGTAATTTGCACTACAATCTTTGTAGAGTCCCTTCAACAAAAGCAATGAATGGCGTGGTTGGAAACTGATTTCTCACTCACACTCAGACTAGTTGTTGGATTACAGGGGATTGTAGAAATGTAAATAAAACAGCAGTAGAGTGTTGCAATGGAATAGCTAATAGAGTGTTAGTGATTGGATGCAGAGTGTGTAATTGGTGCTTTTGTAGCAATTTTGGCAAGAAATAGATCTTATTCTCATTGAAATTGTCCTATTCATATTGAATGGGTAATGGAAATTATCTCATCAATGGTCGCCATTCAAGTGGCAGTGGATAGGGATTGTTGTTCATCCATATGGAAAGCAATTACCTTTCTTTATTCACATTCACATGTTACCTCATTGCAACTGCCTAATATGTAATGGGTGGCATTAAGGTTAATGGATTAGACCATATCCTTAGCCCATACTTCAAGTACACGTGTTCGATAGCTTTGTCTGGTGGCTCCTACCGAAGATAACTTCATTAGAACCTTGTAATTCAACTAGCTATTTGTGAAGATATAGGTCCTTTCAGCTTGAGGAAAAATCTTTGTTGAATCAACCGATCCTTACTTCTTTCCCATTGGTCAAAATTTTAAACAAAAGGCTAACAAGTATCATCTAATCTTCATGTGCTTTCTTGTTGAGTATCTTGCCCATATTATTTTATGTTTGGTATTTTGTAATAGAGGGGGGACTTCATTTGGTTCGTTGTTAGATATCTCCGAGTACATCTTGCATCAATTATAGGTCTTTTGATCTTCATGTGTTTTCCTATCGAGTATCCATTGGCCTTTTTTTTTTTTTTTAATGTCTAGTGTATTTTGACATAGGGGGGTTTCATTGGGTTTGATGTTAGATTACCTCTTACTACACCTTGCACCAATTACGGGACTTTTGGTCATAAACCAAATGCATAGTGAGTTGTTCAACTCTTGGTCACAAAATATTGGTAGATATTTCCTAAAGGTCTAACTTTCTTTTGTAATATTATCAAGTAAAACACTATTTTAATTACATGCATATGCAACTTGTTTTAATTTAGTACTTGACAAATTCAATTTGTTTAAATTAAGTTCTTTTTTCCATCTGCTTCATATTCTATTAAGTAAAGTGATAATTTAAAAGTCCAAAATTTGTCAGTGATATCATCGAATATTTATTTGACACTTAATATAAGTTGTAAATAATGATTAACTGTTTATGTGGATTACAACATATATTAAATGATAAAAAGAAGAAAATAAAGTGTTTATCTTATATCCTTACTTTCAAATTAAAGTTCTTCCATTGTTTAGAGTACATACAATTCTACGTAAGTATTGGAAGGCGCTTAGGGTTTTATATCATCAATTTTGATAGCAAAATTAGAGACAAGCATTATAATGATCGTATTTTAGGCTTCCACATATATATATATCAATCAATAATGGGACCCAATGATTATACTAAATCTTTTAAAGAGTAAATTGAAAATACAAATTAAATAAGGATAATATTAAAAAATTTACATTTGTGGAGAATTTTAGTCCTATCAACATCAAGTGACCAAGTTTGATATTTGCTTTCATTTTCATCTTGTTTCAAACCACCCAATATTGTATGCTAGAGATGTCTTATATATTTGGGGTTTATGCAAAAAGGTCAAATTGTGTCACCTAACATTTCAATTTATATAGTGGAAAGTAGGGTCAATTTGCTCTACTTGCAAATTTTACAAATAAAGTTGCAAGCTCTTATAAAAAATTATGAGTTTTACATTAATAGTTGCATGTAACTCTTTTTATATGATATAAGTTATATAAAGTAGTACTATTCACATAAAACTTATAATTTTTCCATAAGATCTGATAACTTTATTCATAAATTTCATCATTCAGGGTAGATTTACCTTAGCTTCCACTAGGGCAATGTAGTCTTGCCTATATTTTATATATGCCTATGACTTCCCTGAGGATCAAGAAAAACCCAATTAGTACATAGGGACTATTATATATGAGGAACCAAATGGAAATTAAAATTAAATTAAATAGAACTTTAGGCTTTTATTTTATTAAAGTTGAAATTTGGACTAAATGGATTTTATAGTTCAAACTAACTTATTTGAGCATAAACTTACTAGTTAATTAAACATTAGCCCATCAAATATTTTAAATGGACTTTAGGCTATCACACTTCCAAATTACCAAGCCCATTTTACTTTATAAAAATGTATCTTCCCATGTGACAAAATATTATGGAACTTCACTTTTTTTTCTATTTTAAAAATGCCAAATTTGCTTTCCAAGAAAAGATCTTATTGGCTACAATTTTAAATTATATATCTCAAAGATTACGTGATATAATCTAATGGTTAATATTCAAAAGTCATTTTGAGCCTTTAATCATCAAAGAGTAGGAAATTCAAAAGTGGAGGGAATTTCAAATTTAAACTAATGTTATTTGTGCTAAAATCAAAATAAATTAAAATATGAAGTTGTTGTACCATTTTATAGTTGTAAAACAATAGAATAAAGTACACATACAAAACTAGATAGTTGGACTTAAATTCAAGGCCAAACTCAACTTTTTATAAAATAGTAACCAAATTGCTATCACGAACGAAAGTCAGAGGTTAAGTAAAAATGGTTGGATCTTGTCTCTTATAGTACATACAAAATATTTTTAGCACATGGATCAAAAAGAGGAAACTTCTTGAGCAAGCCAAAATTTCAGCATGGAGCCAAAATTCAAGTTTTAGTTTTGGAGCTAAAAGTGACTTAGAGCCTAAATTTCAAATTCCCAACTTAAAGCCATTTTATGACTTAGAGCCAAAGAATACTTGAAACTAAAGTTGTCTTCATCAAAATTTCTCTATAAATAGACTACATTCCTTTGAAAAAAAAACACTTTAAAAATTGCATTACAACTTGCAAATTCTCTTTTGCTCTCATCTTGTAAAAATCGAAGCCTTCTCTCTTTCTCACTCTACTTCAAAGCTTGCAAACTAACTCTTAAAGTGTTATTAAGTAAAAAATTGTAAATTCTTTTAGTAAGATTGTAGGAAACATCATTCTTGATTCTCATGTGAAATCCTAGTATAGAATGGTGAGATCTTACAAAGTTAATTAGAGATTAAAACCCTAGTAGAAATTGGGAAGATCTTATAAAGTTGAGTGATATTTGAAATCCTAGTATAGATTGCTGAAATCTTGTAAATCTAGGTAGTGATTGAAATCTTAATGGAGATTCGAAAGATCTTATAAAACTTGGTACTGGTAGAATTCTTAGTGAAGATTAGGTGAATTTTGCAAAACTAGGTGTTGTAACTTAATGAAAAGTTAGTCAATGCCTCAAATGATATACCCAAAAGGCAATCCTTTTAGGATCATTGAACCTCTATAGAAATTCTTGGTGTAAATTCTTCTTTTTTACTCATTTATTGTTGTTTCACATACTTCACTTTTTCATATTTTCAAGAAAAGTACTTTTATGAATTTTATTTATATTTTCTTGAAGAATTTCCTTTTTCATTTAAAAGAAAATTCTTTAAAATCTTTTAAAAATACTTTATATTTTTAAAACAACATATTTATCAAAATTCCAAGAATTTCTCACTTGAACTTTGTAGTTTTACACCAAATCCTATTACAAATTTTAGTTGTTAATTTTTTATTAAAGTCAGATTCCCTCTTTCTAGGCCTATAAGTTTTATCAATTAGTATCCAAGCTTGATTTTGTATTTTTAAAGTCTAACAACTTTATAAGTAAATATCATAAACCAAATCAAATCATGACTTACATGGATCTAGACACCTAATTTCCCAAAGTCATAACATTATTCACTTGAATTTATTCTACAAAAATCTCTATGTTTCTAGGGGAACTCAAAATTCACTTTAAATTTTGCAAATAAAATGAATAGATTCCTCCTATTTTTAGATATTTTTTAAGGGCCACATGTCCTACAATACAAAATTTGTATTTATCATAAATACGACAACAATAAACATATACTATATAATTTCAAACTTATTGACAAATAAATAATTCAATGCATCTAATGCCAAATCAACAACATCTCTCTTAAATTTTGATCTTAATCCAACTATTAAAATCTTTTAACAAGGTGATCTTAATTCTCCATAAATGTAACAAAGCTTAAATATGAAACATTAAAAATAAAACAAAGTAAGCTACACGAACTTAGTGAATACATATCTACCTTTACAATCACAAGCTAATCTTGAATTAAATTAGAAAATAATAACAAACCCATTTTTGAGATTTTTGAATTATATGAATTCAAGCCTCGAATTGAGCGTGCACCTTGCCCACAGCTTAGATTCCATATCTCACATTACTAATCATAGTAAACTCAACTAATTATTGGTGCACAATATCCTTTTTATATCTCATGCCACCCATTTCAAGTAATCAACTACATTCGCTAAAGTTGATAAGGCTCAAACACAAACGAATCATCTCAATCATATCAATAGTAATATCCAATCACAAACAATGTTCCATTATCACATCATATCACATAACCATTTATAATAAACATAAATGCATTCACATTTTGATTTCTAAGTCAAACTATATTCTTCACAACTATTTGCTAGGAATTTCTTATCTAACTTCCTCATCATCACTCCTATCACATTTCATCACTCCTAAACAAAGTCAGCCTGTTCAGTGCAGACTTCATATTTCTGTCCACCACAGCTGCAAACTCAGAACCTAAAGACTAAAGTTCCACTGGAGAAGAAAGCACATCAGACAAATCTTTTCAGCAGTCTTATTGGCTTCCGTCGTTGACATACCGCAGTGTCTACTGTGGACAAAGAAAAAATAATGAGGCCGTCGGATGTTGAGGTATTTTCAACTCTTCTTCTACCCACACTCATTGCCTTGTTGGTGGCTTAATCTTCATCACAGAAGACCATAAACTTTCATTTTATGCAGCATTTACTGTCAAGGGTTACTCATGTGGAGACATTGATTAGAAGCTTGAAGGATGAGATCATGAAGATGTGTGACAAGGTTTGATAAACAGGCAAGCCACATGCAAGATTTCAAGCAAGAGGTGTTAATGACCCTTGAGAATTTGAAGCCTATACAGACTTCGAAGTCCCAGCCAAGCAAAGTGCAACCTTCTATGAGACCTGCCAAGCAGCCGATTGACCTCCTTCTAACTCCTAAAATGAGTAATGAATAACAACTTGCTAACAGATCCGTATAGGGAACAACAGTTTAATAGAACACCCCCGAACATTTATCTTATGAAAAAACAAGACAGGACACTCATATTTGAACAGCTGGCTTCCTCTAGGGTGCCATCGGACGGGAGGTCTGGAAAAACTCTAGACAAGGACTTTCTCACACAGAACACTAAAGTGGTATGACGTTTTTACTAAGAAGGATGAACCCATGTTATAGATGACAAGCATACCAGGTACTGCATATGTTTTTTGCAGGGCAGGGATGAGCACCGGTTGAGGAAAACAGTTGAGAGATGGAAGGCCGGGAGAAAGCTGTTTCAAAGTACCGTGAAGGTTAAAGATGAAACACACGGTAATGGCATAAGTGACAAACGTCGAAAACGAAATGTTGTCCCAAAGAAAACTATGCTGAACAACCTGGAGAGTACTTTAAATGCAGATGAAAGCCTTGTTGCTGAAGGTAAATATTTGCATGCAATGTATTCACTACAAGAATGTTTGTCGTTTGGGACGGCTTTTCCCGCGGGTTTTCATTTGTTGGCGGATTCCAAGTTTCCCGCGGTATTTGACGCGGCATACCAATCCGCGGGAATCAGAGGCGTAGGTAAATCCTTTCACACGGATTTCCTTCGGAATTTCCCACAGATTTTAGCCGCCTCAAAAAATTTAAAAATTAAAAAAAATTAATTTGCAAATTTCCTACAAATTCAGCTGCGTCAAAATTTTGGAAATAAAAAAAATTTCCAAATTCCCATTAAAAATGTCCTACCAACATTTTATACCAATTGTCCCTAAGCAAAATTATTTCCCCCATACAAAGTCCAAGAAGCATGACCTTTTTTCACTTTGGTATCTCTAATTTTATGCTGCCATTGCCCATGAGCTAATAAATCTCAAATTTTCAAAGCTGAAAACAAGCACAAAACAGAGGAATGAGTTGGTAACCAAAATGCAATGAAAGACTCAACAAGTCAATAATTAGAAAGGTTTTAACTTCACATGACCTAAACATTCCACAAGTGTTATTATACATCTCAAATAAATGAGGCATAAACTAGGATGAGACTACCAATGGAACTTGAAAAAATTTGAATTTGATCAAAAACATGTGGATATCAAGCAGAGGATGAAAAATCAAACTCACAATGAGGATTTTGAAGAAAACCATTGAGCAGATGGCAATAACTGAGACTGAGCATTTCCTGCATATTTTCAGCAAATTAATCTAATAAATTATCAACTAAACATTGTCATCAATAATGAATGGATCTTCTATCTTACCTTTTGACTTAGGTTGAGCATTTATAGTTATACTCTTTGTATTCTGGAAAAATAAAGATAAGGAAAAGATTCACAACAATAATATTAGTCCAGTTGATAAAGCACAAGGTTTTATCAAAACGTTGGGCTAGTTAATTATTGCCATTATTGTAACAATAATTTTGCAACACTAATCAGTTACTATTGCCATCACATAAAGGATGCTTAAGAAATTCACAATGCAAGTAGAATTCAAATTCTCAAGTCTAAATATTGTATATGTGCAACAAATATTTGACAGTAACAAGCTCAAAGCAGAACTAAGATGATTATACAACTAGAAAAGCATGGCCACAATACTCTAACAAGTCTTCTAAAATAAAACTAGAAATAGAATTCGCATATAAACTCATGTGAAGACATCTATACTACATGATAGTGTTAAAATAAAAGGAAACTTATATTTGCTTTCACTTAGCACAAAACAGAAGAACATTACCTTGGTATCTGCACAATTAGGCAATGGTGCTAAGCCGACACCACAACAGTTTCCAAAATCACTAGCTCCACTATCTCCATAGGCTAGACACCTAGCAGCACCAGCTCGAGCTTCCCATGCTACGCTGCCAAATTATTGAACAGGCAAGTCCTTCACTAAAATGATTTAGTCCATTGAAGGTTTGAATTGTACCTACAATTACGCAATAATATTGCATCTACTTCTAAAGCTAGCTAACAAATAAGTCAAGGCCTCACATGCAGAGCATAAGAAGTATTATAGTTAGAAAACATTATATATTATAATATTTTAAACTGAAGTGCAACAATTTTCCACTGTAGGATGAACACACATACAAAAAATATTGTATTTCATGACAAAAATCACAATCATCATGGACAGAATAAATCTCATAAAAGTAATTTGGTCTCAAACAAATAGATCAAGACAGAGTAGCAACATGCAACCACAAAGAGATAGGGAATGTGATAGGGGATGTTAGGGAAAGGTAAAGTAATAGAAAAAATTAAAGAGAAATAGACAATAGCAAAAAGAGTTCAAGCACGCAATTAACTTGAAAACCACATTTATATGTTGAAATTTCACATACCAAGCTCGGATTTATATAAGTCAGGAAAAAGACTCTTATAAGGTGAAAGGAAGGTTACTCGGAACCTTACTAAGTTCACATTTATAAATAACTACCTTTTATTAATAAAAATTGTACTTGTAGCTCTTACTTATTTTACATTAGCAAATACTACACTCATATGGCATCTAAACATATTCTAATGGTAATATTCTATAATAAATATAAGTAAATGCATACCTTAAGTACAAATTTTCAAATCCACAATAGATGGCAAGAGGAATCAGAAGCTGGGAAGGTCTTGGAACATATAACTAAAGAATCACAAATATTTATAAAATTATATTGCTAAAGAGTAATCCATTTTACATTAGCATCTTACTTATTTTACTTGTAGCTCTTACTTATTTTACATTAGCAAATACTACACTCATATGGCATCTAAACATATTCTAATGGTAATATTCTATAATAAATATAAGTAAATGCATACCTTAAGTACAAATTTTCAAATCCACAATAGATGGCAAGAGGAATCAGAAGCTGGGAAGGTCTTGGAACATATAACTAAAGAATCACAAATATTTATAAAATTATATTGCTAAAGAGTAATCCATTTTTCCTATGTCTGGAAAAAGGTTTATAATAAGGGGGGAAAGAGAGAGAGAGAATGGTTGGAAATCACAGTTTTTACTACTTTGATCACTGGATTTAGCCCTAAAAACAGAAGTAATGAAGCTAAAATCAAGAGAAATGAAAACAAAATAAAGCTAAAATTAAAAGAATTGAAAGTGAAAAATAAATGTCAGGAAGAAATTATCTAACTGTAGGAAGGGGGAAAAGGCCTCTGTTTTGGTGTCAAAATAGAGTTTACCTAAAATCACTTCCACCCCTTCCTCAAACCCTACCTAAAAGCACGCATAACGGAGTAACATCAAACGAACCATAACCAAACCATAGGTTCGCAAGGACGCATCGATGACTCGGTAGAAGGAGCCACTCGGCTCTGTAAGGTGAAACATCTAATGTTTCGGTGAGGAGCAGAGTCTTTGTCCCTGTTGGACTGATAATTTCCTTCCTCTCCCAATGCTTCCTTCCTTTTTATTAAGCCCTCCAAGTTCGTCGCTTTGCTCAGACTTCTATCTCCTTTTGTTTCTCTCTCCGTTTGGTTGATCGTTCTGGGGGTTTCATTATGGGTTTGCGTGAGTTGGAAAGACCAAGCAATGGGGAAACCTATGGCAATGCTATTAATCACCTTTGTTGTTGCTCTTTGTAGTGTGAATCATGTGAGATCCGATGCATCAGATCACCGGTACAAGGAAGGAGGTCTGGTTCCTCTTTATGCTAACAAAGTCGGGCCATTTCACAACCCCCGTGTAATTTATTTTGCTTGATCTGCGTGCTCTTTCTGATTATTTCAGATTTGGTTTCCGGAATTTAGAGAAATTGTTTGGTCGGTTCAGCAATTTATTGTTTTTAGCTGGATCTAAGTTGATTCTGAGTGATGACGTTTGAATCTGAAGTCGGTTGCTTAAATTTGTTTCAGTGCACTTTTGCAGTGTAAAGTATGAAACATACCCTAAACAAAAATGTGCTAAGATAAGGTGCTGATTCTTTAAAGAGGAAAAATTTAAGAAATTTGCTTAACAATTTCAAGAGAAAGAAAGGGAACCCTAGTTAGAAAATGAAGACAATTGACAAAATAGAAGAAGACAGAGGAAGAAGAAAAGTTTACCTAGTGGAGCAGAGGTTGACAGCATTGAAAATAGCAAGATTTATCATCGGCGGCGGCTTTTGATAAAGAGAGAATGAGGATAGACTGGGGGAGAAAGAAAGACAAATAGAGGGAAAGGGAGAAGATGAGGGTTGCAATGGTTGTGGGAAGCAAAAGGAAGCTTACCGGAGGAGTTGCTGGTCGGACAGCAGCGACAATAAGCTGTGAATAGCAGAGGTTTGTGACAGATGATGAAAATCAAAGAAAAACTAGAGGATGCCATATGAGAACAGTAGGCCTTTGGTGGGTTTTTTTCAAAAGGCAAGTTTTTTTAACCCCATTTTCATGTGGGTTTTTGGGCGGCATCAAAGTTGAAAATTTCAGCATTCCGCCTTCTTCACTTTAGGAAACGTGCGACAGCTAAAAAGGTTCTTTCCCACCGTGCGCATACGGTGTTCGCTCGGAGATTTTGGGCGGCAATATCCGCTGAAAATGCCGCGCCAAATGCAATGCATTCTTGTAGTGCATTGATGCCAAAGGATTTGCTGGTTAAGGTTATATCGTTTCTAATGGCACAAATAGACCATCAAGGTGACTTTGCAGCCAATGGGTTTAGAAATAATAGAGCTTGCTGCTGTGGCCTGTTACAGTTTCTCAGCAGATTTTCCATATGGGCGTGTCAATAAATTGGCGATGAATGAACCATCATACTAGTCTAAGGCCTGAACAATTGGTTTTTTTGTGTTACTCAGTGAATGGGATAGAACTCTTGCTCCTAAGCAATGGATCCACGGGGATATAAACTATTCTAAATTTGAATTTCTCATGTTAACAACTCTTACATTGTAGATAGAAGGTGAAACAATAGAGGGAAAAAGGATAATGTTTAATGACTCTTGCACACTAATAAGAATTCCTGAGCTTTAACTCCGTTCCAGCTCTAAAATTTAGATAAACGGGGAAATAGTAACGGGAAGAAGTATTTATTTAGTTCAACTCTTGAATTTTAAAATTTGGTCCAATAAAATATTACCTTACACTATTTCATGCAACTATTTCAATGATCAGAAGTATACATTTCAACTATGAACTTGAAAAAAATTTTATTGAGTTTAAATTTTCATGAACTAGTAATAATTTTATGGATTTATTTATTTTAACTTTTCAAGAAAATTTTTATGAACCACTAATACCTAATAAACAAGTTTTTTTGAACCACCAATGTCTAGTGTATTTATTTATTTTAACTCTTTTTGAGCAATATTATAAGAAACTTATAATATTTAACTCTTTATTTCAATAATAAAATTTTCACCCTTTATTTCAGCATATGAAATACATAGGTTAACAAGCTCCACTTTGGCTATCATTGACACGTAAGGTGTTGAAATTGGCTGCCAATAGACTGACTTTTGGAGAGAGAAGGCAAGAAAGTGTATATGCTTGTTATCTACCCCCGCACTTCTCGGTATGTCTTATTAACCCAGAGTCGTGCTTTCTTATTTGACACAAATCATAACTACGAATGACTGGAACAAATCGACAAGGACAAGATTCTTCGTAACACATTAAGCATTCAGCAGGCGTTGATAGGGTATAAGGAGTTGTTTATGGGTGACGGTTTAGTTGGCCGTATATATAAGTTCTACTAAGCTAAATTATAAGTCAGTAATACTGCAATTCATGCAACATGAAAATGTTGCGAGCTAATAATGTAGTCTCTTGCAGATTTATATCCCTTTATATCTAGCCATGACCACTGGTTCCTTATGGTTATATTAGTTGATAGGAAGATCCTTTATGTGGATTCACTACCCTGTCCAGGGGCGATCAATTACATCAGCAAGAATGCTGTCCATGTGGTGGTGGGTGTATATTAGCATATTCTTTGTATTGGCAGAAGATTTTTGGCTAACAATGCAATAGCACAGTTTTCAGGGACAACATATGGAGGAATTGCTTATTGATTTTGCCTTTTACGTTGACAAATCAAATAGGTCGAAACTTCCTAATGATTGAACCAACTGGATTGGGTGTGCAAGATAATTCGTAAAACCTTGTTGTCCAACTCTGCTGCTTACGTCATTATATAAGTATTTTATGAACATGCTAGTATAAGACATTGAACAAGTATGACTGTAGCATTTAGGTGATTGAATGGATGTCGTTATCTTCATTCTGGGGTTTTGATGACTTAGAGGTATAACTTGCCATATTCTACAATTTCACTTTATTTTCAATTTATTTAATTTCAGTTGTAAATTTGGACTTCATTTTTTTGTCTCCACAATGCTGTATTAATCAAATTATGCTTTGTAGTCAACGGTGTAGTATATTTACTTATAATAACAGTATTTGTGCAAATATTTTCATTTAATACCACGATTAATTGAAGAGTAAAAGCTAACTATTGAAACTAATTGATGACTTTCTTACAAATTATCACATTTATATTATGGTGTATGGTTCAATTATATTTAAATGAAAGTTACTAACATAATTCACTTTTATAATCTTGCGTGAGAATTGCTGAATTTTTTAATCGTGCACTTCTACTGTACTCTAGTGCTGCCATGTAAGTGTTTGTGAATTGCAGGTCAAAGGGAATTGTAAGTAGATGAGGCTAGCACTTGACTTGGTAATGAGTGACTAGAATACCTTAAAAGATGAAGTTATGTTAAGAGCCCAAAATTACTATCATTAACGTTATGTTGCAAATGGAAAGCTTAGTCACTTGTAGGACACCTCAGAAGATTACCATATGTAGTGTCACAATGGAGATATGGGGCCTTTTTGCTGGAAAATTGTTGGAAAAACCAAAAGAAACATGGGGAAAAACACAGCTAAAACGCAGAAACAGAGACACAAACAGCAGAAAAGTTCATAAACAAAAGCATCATAACATTGTATTTTTTACCAAGTGTTGCTGCACTTAGGGAGTTTTCTCTCTTCTTTGAGAGCTCCATTTACACAAGTTTGCAAGAATGTCTATTTATAGACAACCAATATTAACTATAAAATAAAATATTGTATTTCAATTCTACAAGTTAACCAAACCTAACACACTTTTTTTTCTTTTACAATACATTTTTATCAACTCTTTCATTTTACTTGACAAAATGTATATGACATATTTCTTAATGTTTTTTCTAGATTAGCATTTTCCAACAAAAATGCATGGAATGGAAAGATGAAAGGCCTTTTCGCTGCCTTAGAAAGTTTTTGAATTTTGTGAAAAAAATGCATTTATACTTTTTTTTGTTGATTTATGATCTGTTCAGTTGAATATAGTCTCTATTGTTTTCAATTTATGCAGATTGTTAGTGATTTAAGTGTTAAGTTATTAGTTTCTTATTTACTAAGTTATGTATGGATTGTAGGCCTATCTCTTGTAACCCTATATTTTATTATAAATAGACATGTCAGTCTCTTGTGAAAATATGGTTTCAAGAATTATTCTCTCTTACCACAAATTAAATCACAGAAGTTCTTAATTTAGTTTTATAGCTTTGTTCCAGAGTTTTCTTGTTCAAATGATTTTAGTTCACACCGTTATTGCCTTATTGCCCTTCTAATCAAGGCTTTAAATATCAAGAATTTTCACATGAAGAGATTTGGACAAAGAGGAGGGTTCTAGAACCTTTATTTATTCTCTAGGATTAAACCGGGAACAGGAGGTTCTTCTGCACAAATCTATTGGCCATTACTTGGAGGTAAGTGGATTCTAAAAGACCTTGAAAAAGTTTTATTCTGAGTCTCAAATTGAGGTGGGGTTACTCCCTTTGGTGATGCTGCATTCTTGTATATTAATTTTGGATTCTACATACAACAACTATTCTAATTCATGTATCTGCAACCAATAATATACGCACACTTCGAGAATTCATCAACCATGTCTTCGTGGATAAAAGATATGCCAGTGAGAGAAGTTTTGACCAACTTCCCAAGCTGAGATTGGTAATTTCTGGGTTATTTTTTCAACTAGCCTTTTGTACTATTTTCAAATTTTCATCCACTATTATTGATAAATCAATGACAGTATCAGGGTAAGAAAAGTTTCCTATGGTGTAATCAAACAAGGTAATGTAATGCTAAAATGGGGGTATTTTTAGGGCTGAGTTGTGAGTTGAAGATGTGGCATCCTGCATTGAGAAAATGATCAGAAAGCAGACTTGGATTGCTGTATATTTTCTAAAACTCTATTCCAGTATTATGTCTTGCCCAGTTGTTATATCTCAAAAAAAATAAAAATAAAAATAAAAATTTTCATGTACCTTATAATTACTGAGTTAATTATTTACCTGTGGATTTATGATTATATCATGTGAAACAGCAGAATGACACTCTTTGATGATGTAGGTTTCTTATGAACATATACTAGCAGAGAATGTCTTATCTGTTAGGATATATGCTCGCTAAATGGTGTATAACATTCTATGACTCAGATCATTATTGAAGATGTTGAATTGTCCTCTGGTGATACTTGGGAATAGATATGTTATCAATTTCTCCCTGTATAAAAGAGTTAGATTTGGTAAATCTAGGCCTGGTTTGACAACTCTCTCTTGCATAATTGCAATGTGTTTATACTGTGTTTTCGAAGCATCTCCCAAGCAAAAAGTATTTTTTATTACAGAGTCAGCTTGTTGTGTGGCTTTGATTAGTGTACTGCTGATGCCTTTTGGTCATGCTTGCAGTAAAAGAAATCAGAGTAAATTATAAAATTTTAACACAAGTCATTCAAACTGCTTATTCATACCCGTGGCTGACTACTGCTGTCATTCTACCTGTTGTGCTCCGCCTTTATGCCCCAGAAGTTGAAGTGTTGAAGGGTTTGAAGAATAAAAAAAGGAAGGGAGTATTAGAAAGGTATTATAGAAATTCAATAAAAAGGGGGGGGGGGGGGGGATATTTAGATCTAACTCCATCTGGTGATTAGATAATATACTGCACGTTTAAAGAGCTCTGCAGAATATCCTTCATGTTTGTTTCTCTTCTCTTTCATATTCCTCCTTACATTATTATTGTGTGCCACTTGTATTTAAATATGTGTCTTCTGCAGGAATTTTCACCAGAAAGTCATTTATAGTCTGTTCTGATCAAGATTTTAAAATTCATGTAAGCTAACATGTTGACCTGCCGAATAAGAATTATCTACTTTGGTCCACTATCTCTTCTATAACTATATATATGACAAGTGACTATTTTCCCCAATCATCCCTTAAGTGCAGCTCACGAAATGCAGAGTTTCTCTCTTCGTCATGCAGAGTGAGAAACACTTCCAGTACTTACATATTTTCTAAACTAATCGATGCTTGATAATGAGAAATAGCAACTTCCACGGCCACTGATACTAATTATGGCTTAAGTCTTCTTGATTATGATCTTAATAGTCTTGGATACTGATAAAAATATCCTCTATATGAATTAAAACTTCACATATTGTCATCAAACTTTAACCATTGATCTTGTCCCCTTACTTTGACTTAAGCCTCCCTCACTCTCCGTCCTTTCTTTGCCTTTCTTCACTATTTCTATGATAAAGCTAATGAATTCTTCCTCAAATAATGCAGTTGTCAACTATCTTTTATTCATATGTATCTATTTGTAGGTTTGTCTTCATTTATAATCAGGAATGTCCTCAAGGCTTAGATGTATCTTTGGTAGTGGTGACTCAACCGTGAGTAATCAAAACATCATTTTGGGATGCAGATTGCCTCATCTAGAACAAATAAATCCGAAATTTCTGGCTCTTTGAGAATTTTATCATTTGGTATATACAACAATCAGAGTAGATTGATAGGGACTGAATTCTGTTCACTATACTTGTTGATCACCTCATTAAAGTAAGCGAGACCAACACAGCCTGGTTTTCCTCCCAGTGGCGTCGGCTGTTATTCTCAGGAAAGAAAGAATACTGCTTATCTTGATGTGGTGCATATGATAGCTTAAACTGCTCGCTGTATTGCACAAGGAAAGGGTAGGCAATGGGTTTGACATCAGTTCAACTGTTTATGGCAGTCAACGCTATTTGTGGATTTCCCGAGAAGTGATTACTTCTACTTAGATCCTTCCCTCCCATTCTTCCTTTGTTCAGTGGTGTGTCTTTCTGTCTAATTTTTATTGATGGCTATTTGATTTGTTTACAATATTTCTTAGTTGACACAATTTTTTCACTTAAACTAAAAAAATCAAGAGAAAAGTATTTTGGATTGACTTTGTTATTGCTATGGAGCCATTTCAAGTAAAAATAAGACTGACATAATAAACTTAAATGGTTTTGGATCAACCAGCATCTTAGAATAAGGAATTCCGGGTTTCATTTTCTTTCAACAGTGTTAATTCTCTTTGGTTGACTTTAAGTTTGGTGTTTTACAGGTCATGCATTGAAAGGGAGATAATTGGTTTCCCTTGATTTGAAAGATCATAGTTTCTTCACTAGAAAAAATGATGTGGTTTAAACGCGGGTATATGGCGGCGCTTATGCCAACTGCCTCCAAAGTGTAATAAGAGTAGCGGCTTAGCTATGTGGCTCTTGGTTGGAAATTATGCTCTTGTATTGTACATTTTTTTTTTACAGGTGAATTATGATTCAAAAGCTTCTCATTTATTAGGAGTTCTCTCTTATATTTTAATTAAATTCATTCAACCAACATAAGTAAAATTTATTATTGTTCAATTTTGTTTACTGCCAGGGTGTTTCAAGAGCTTTAGTTGAGAATCCCAGAACCTTGAGATTGCCAACTCATTTGCACGGATTTGATCCAAAACGCCAAAGTTAGATTGGAAGTCAGAGGATTTACTCCTACTGTTGATGTAAGTCAACTAAATTTACAAAAGAAATTGATCTCATTGACGAGCAAATAACTCGAATTTTAAACATCACCTAACCGACCTGATCCATTCGCCATTTTGCGAAGGATTGTCAAACGCCTAAATATGTCTTAAAAGAAAGTCAAGAATGCTACTGAGTTTTTTTTTTTAAAAAAAAAAATTATTGAGAATCACGAGTTTGTTATATATGAAAGACCTCTATCCTTTTCTTCACTCTGTTTTTACAAATTGCAGGTCGTCAATGAAGGGAAGCATTTCCCTCTTTAAATGGCCTTCCCGGAGAAACCCATTATAGTGCAAGTGTTGTGTTGAAGTCTCTAGTTAAGTCCTTCTGATGAAGCTTCAGAATGTTCTCTCTTCTGTTGTCAATAATATCAACTCTATCATCATTTTTTCTTTCTTGTTCCTAGTATAAATGCAGATAATCGCCTTGAGAAAAATACCATGGAATGGAGTAGATGAGTGATCACTAAAGATATTTAGTATGATTTCTTCAACGAAACTTTGACATTTATTAGAAGGCATAGGCTTTTTAATTTTGACCAATCAAGATGTGTAATATAATGCAAAAGACTTGATGATACGAATGCATTTTTACATGGCACTTATCTGTAGCCCTGAAATGCTTACATGTTAAACCTGCAAGGGTGCAGGGTTAATGATATTTGATAACTACAAAAATCTCTATGATCTTAAAGTCTGTATCACATGAGGGTGATATGTAATCGCCCTGGAGTTAGTATAGATGTATCTGAGGATATAGTATGGAATAGAAATTGAACCAAGTTCCCCATTACCTCGTGCCAAAAAATAAAGAATGTCTTTTCAGTTATATCCAATTGTCTTCTACACTATTTGGATGTCAACTGAAGATATTCAATGCAAATGCACCAAAGCTAACCGATTCATCTATGATAGGTTCATTTTTAATAACTGTGTAACCAAGTGATTTTGAGAAAGAAAATAGTGGAGATTTAACTTCTTTAGATATGTTTCTATTGATATGAAATTCATGATGTGAAGATTCACAAGACTTGGAAATATTAAGAAGAGGAAGTGAATAAGCTCATTAACGCGAGCCTTGGTGAGAGAGAAAGAGAAACGGGTATAAATAATATAAGTGTCTCGGCATTATTAATTGGTACAATTCTCGCTAACAAATGAAGTAGAGAAACTTGACAAGAAATTCACATTGACTGAAGATCTTCTTAAATATTAGGTGGGCGAAACTAGTATCGATATTTCTTGGAACCATGTTTAACAGTGACAGACTCTAATGTGAATTTTGTAAATTTTGTCTGTATGTAGAACCTTGAAAACAAGAAATTGACAGATGAGAAAAAATTGCATTGGCTACACAATTATGAAGCAACTCTTAAAAGAGTATATGCAAATAAGAAAGATGATGATTCTTTTCCACTTGAGAGTATCATTGCTACTCTTGATGTGGAGATTAAGATGTATAAAAATGAGGTGCAAATTATGCAGTTTTCAGCATTGATGCTTTTGGAAAACACTAGTAGTGTAATAGTATCATAATATACGTATACTACACATGCTAATTAAGGATGTCCAAAATCACAAAGCCCGGCTCAACCCACCTAGACCGAACCGGTTGGACTAGTTCGGATTGGGCTAAAAAGGAAAATCTAGGAAAAAAAATCAGGTTGGTAAAGGTTGGCATAGGTTTCAAGTTTTGGACCCCTACCCACCCATTACCATTGGACCAATCTTCTTAAACTCTCTTGTTAAGTTAATGCAATATCATTTTAATGTAGCAATATAACATCATTTGAAGTACATTTCAATAATTCAATTTGAATCTGGGTTGTTGTTGTTGTTGTTATTATCTATGATTTCATCTGTATTTTTACATAAAAAACTATCCATTTGCTAAAATTCCTGAAAGCTAACTTTTAAAATCCTTAAACCTTCATTATTTTCATATACTAAATGATTTCACACATACACATATTCTTTGTCATGTTCTTATGTTTCAAGAATTTGGTGTTACTAACTTTCTAATTGATTGGCTGAGTTCTCGTTAAATTCATAGTTTGTTAGTTGGTGATATTGCATGTAAATTATTGCCTTTCTTAAGCATGTTAGTGTTGTTTGAATCTTGCAATCTATAAGGTGACTGATTTAAAACATGATTCAAAAAACTATCTTCAAGATAGAACAGGGTCCTATTTCATGTCATTGCATGTTTTCAGCTACTATAATGTTTTGTTTGGAATCAATATCTACTGCAAACTTGCAATTATAGTACAACATGAATTAGATTTTTTTTAACATACCACGTTGTCTTCTTCTCATTTATTTTAGTTCTTATTTTCTTTTTTCTTTTTCTGCCTCATGAGCTCATTGCCAATACATAAGCAATTAAGAAGTATAACCAGGTAAATCTATTTCCTTTGAGTTCTTTTTACTCAATTAATTTATTTTTTTTATCTTTGATTCTTGGTAACATATGAAACTATGTGATGCTTATATATTTAATGTGAATGTGAGCAACTAGTAATCTTTTGTAATGTTGCCTTGTAATCTGGTTTATTCCTTTCCTAATGTTGATTGAATAATAGTGTTTCATTTTATGGTTGTTGTTATGTAGTTTTCAACAATGGAGCCTCAAAAAGGTAAGGAGGATGCATCTCAATCCATCTAAGGAATGCCTCAACAACTTATAACAAAAGCTCAAGGTCTAATTGTAGTCACAAGATAACAGTCAACAAGCAATGGCTATTGGGTAGATTTATTTTCCTTTATATGTGTTCAACATTTAATAGTATTAGCTACAATTACTATCTATATTGAGCAAACTACCAATTAGATTAAAAATATGCTCAACTTCCTGTTGTCATGCTTCTATTTTTTTATTAAATCTAGATTTATAATAAATTTATTTTATAATATACTCAAATAAATATTGATCTAGTTAGTTTCTATTTGTTTATGTAGGTATTGAAGCTAGCACTGCAAATAAAATTAGGAAATAGTTATCTGTTAGTGTGTTGTGTTATGTTTTGATTTTTTAAGATGTAAGTAACTAAGTATTAGTTTTATTTTAAATTTATTTTAA
This sequence comes from Sindora glabra, assembly GCA_020226215.1. Classification (NCBI taxonomy): domain Eukaryota; kingdom Viridiplantae; phylum Streptophyta; class Magnoliopsida; order Fabales; family Fabaceae; genus Sindora; species Sindora glabra. The sequence goes on along the minus strand of CM035228.1, from coordinate 49,005,209 downwards.
GCTCTTCTTTCTTAATGGTATACTGATTAGGTTGTATTAAACTTGTTTATATAGGTATTAAAGCTGGTAGTTGCTACAAAATTTAGGAAATATGTGTAAGGAAGGGAAATGTTGCTATGCTATGTTGTTAATAACTATTTTTTGATTTTTTAGGATGTAAATATTGCTGAGATATGAAAAATATAGCCAGCAAAATGATATGCTAGTTTAGAAGTAGGTATGTACAAGGAAGGGAATCATGTTACTATGCTTGCTGTCACTAATAGTAACTATTTTTTTATTTTTTTAATGTAAATATTGGTGGGATGTGAAAAATATAGCCAACAAAATGGTACCTTGGTTTAGCAATAGGTGCCCTAATTCTTTTTTGGTAAGTAAAGTGCTTCTTTTTGTAAGTAAAGGAGCTTTCTTTTCTAAGTTGTAATTAAGAACATGCAAGATACAAAAATAGTGTGGCCTACTGGTTGTATGCTTACACATATGTGACCTCGAGTTAGTTAAAATGAAAGAATTTTTTTATAACAAGTTAAAACATTGTGTTCAATTTTATATATTTTTTCCTTAGAAATTAGGCTATCTAGTATGTATTTTATACTATTTCATTTAAAAAAATATTTTTAATTAAGGGCCAATGTTTGCCAATAATTAACAAAAAAAATCACAAAACTTGACCTAGCCTATTAGTACCTAATAGACCTACCATAGTCTAGTAATAAATGGGTTCAAGAATGATCTGAGAGGAAATGGGCCTAAAAATAGAGGCCCAGAAGTTACATGAGCAAGTAGCCTAACTACCTCAACTTAACCTAGCTCAACCCACAACACCCCTAATGCTAATTATGCTGCAAGTGAACTTTGGTCTTCTAAATTATAGCACCAAAAGAAGATGATAAACCTTTGGGATAACTCACAAAGTCAAAAAAGGTAGTGTTGCTTGAAGCAAAGATGATTTTGCTAAGTGTATTAGAAGGGATTTTAATGGTCAAAGAATCTTGAAAACCTTAACTTACAATAATAGATTGAGATTTACCAGGTATAATTTCCTTATATTCAATTCTATATTTTGTTCATAAAGTGAAGTACTTATTAAGTGGTTCAACAAATTCACAAACTACCATAAACAAGATAAGAATATGATGTTAGGGATAATCCACTACTAAAAGGTTTTGCAAGTGGAAAAATTTATCTTAACCATTCAAGAACTTAATAAAGTAATAATAGGTAGTAGAGCCACTACCAATGCCACTTGTAATTACTAGTGATAGTTTTTGAATTACCGATAAGGATGGCTTGTAACCACTAGCATTTTGAACATTTACTGATACATTGAGTTTTTTTCTTTTTTTTGTCCATGTTTTAACTAGGTTTGGCTTAAGGAGGAAAAGAAGACTTTGGAGAGAGAGTTAGTAATAGTAAAAGTGGTTTTAGCTATTAAAGTTGTAATTGTTGTAGCAACTGAGTGGAAGGATGAGATTGATAAAGTCATGCCTATCAAGAATGGCTAGAAAATAGAAGAATTATGTAGGCTTACTTTCCAGAAAACCTCTTTTAAAAATTAAAACCCATAATTTTTCTTTGTCATACCCTCATACACTATTTTTTCGATCACTTGAGGCTGATAGACTTAATTATCCTTATTGAAAAGATCTAAATTTATCCAATTGTCTATAATGATAAAATTGGTTATTTCTTTCAAGATAAACTGAAATTGAAACTGAAAAACACTAGAAGAAAGCTAAAAACGATTCTTAAGTCATTCCATTAATTGCAATGAACATTTTGGTTTGCTTTTCCTAGTTTTCTAATGGTTGAGAACTCCAATAATATCTTTGGCTCCCTAAAAACTACTAGTAAACTAAATGAAAAGATTATATATTATGAATAGTTTTCTCCCTTTTATTTGTCTTCATTACTCATGCTCTCCTCCTTTCAAATAAGGCTATAATGAATGTTATAAAAAATTTGACTCAATAATATAGTCATTATATGGTGTCACTAAATGATGTTATCTTTATCATAGTTAAACATTTGCTTTAACTTGAAGTATGATTTACTCCCTAGGTGGTGTTTTAACTTAAACTTTACTATAAGTGCTTGGCTCTTCTTGAAAAGTATCATGTTGCAATAAAAGCTTCAACATCTATAATTTTAACATTAATTGCAGATTTAATTTGCTAGATATATCACTACTATAAATTTTCCTTTTAATGTCACTCTATTTATGTTAGTTAAAATGAAAACCAATATATATATAATGACACAATGACATTTTCAAAAATAAATGTAACTTACTACAATAATTAAAATAATAAGTCAAGTGCTTGCTAAGGTACTCCTAGGAATTTGGTATCCGGGGTGGTGTGACAAAATATAGGTCATTAGATAAGATTATAAAAATCTTAGTAATGATTTAATAATCTCATCCATTGACCTGTATTTTGTCACACCACCTCAAGTACTAAACTTCTAAAGGTACCTTAGAATTCACTAATAAGTCAATATTATAAAACATTATATTCTAATGGGAGATGAAAGTTACGACATATGAAAACTTAATATGACGGTTGTATAATAAATCAACATTAATTATGAATACCACATCAATTTTTAATAAATTGTCATATAAATAAATACCATGTGGAATATTAAATGTCAAGAATACATCAAATCAATGTATAAAGGAATGCAAATGTATTTATGATGTTATTAGAAATTGTAAGGAATATTTGTGTTTTAAACATCAGTTTCATGTTAATGGTTATGAATTGACATTTAAAGGAATGTTAACAACCAATTAATGATTGTATTTATGATTTTATTAGAAATTATATAGAATATTAGTATTTTAGATGTTGATTAACATTTGTTGTACTTGAAAACTAACATCTAAATGTTATCTATAACTAATTAATACTTATATTATTGTGTTATTAGAAACTATAAAGACTATTTATATTTCAACAATTGGCTCATTTGAAGTGCACTGTGACATTTACAAGGTGAACACTTAAAACATTAGTTATATTTTAATAATCAATGTATAATGTCTTATATTGCCTATAAATTATGCTACTCTCAATTTGAGACATCTTTGCTATTCCTTAGCTTTTATTATCTAATGTTAAAGTTTAGTTCTGATTCTACGATAATCCCCCTTCCATCTTACAAGGCCTATTTGAAGGATACAACAAATTTTGTTAAAAAACTTATCTCACCTTTAATATCTTAGGTCTCATAATGTGTGTCCTTTATAAAGGAAAAATATGAGAAACTTAAGATACTAGAGGAGAGGCAAGACTTTTAATAAGATTTGCAATATTTTCAAATAGGCTTCTTAAGATAGAAGATGAGGCTATCCTTAAATTCATTTGAAACTCTAGCATCAGTAATGAAGGCAAATGTATTGCATAAACTAATAATTAATGGAACATGATGATTAATATTAGTGTGTTTGTTATTGTTAAGATGAGATTCTCCTTCAACGCCAATGTCTCCACAAAGATGAAGGAAAGCTCTCTTTTCAATGTTACTAAACTAAAAATAGGCATAATGATTCAAGTCCTCTCCAACTCAAAACCTTTAAACATTGAAAATTGATTTTTAATGTGTATTAGTATTTTTAGTGTATTTGTTGAACTATCAAGTTGTATATACAATGTATAATAAGCACGATGATTTAAGTCATCGAACCATCATGCCTATCATAAATTGTATATACAAAATTGATTATTTATTATATTAGTTGATAATGTAATGATATATATGTGATTAAAATTCATTTTTATTGTATTTTATTAATGTAATAATATAAAAAAAAAACTTATGGAAATTTAATAAAATTGTAATTTCATAGTTCTTTATTATCTTTTTTCTTATATATTTCTTTATTTATATTTGAAACTTGTTGTGTTTCAATAGCTTTTTATTTTTGATTGGATAATCATTTTAATGTATAATAAGTTAAAAATGTCACTTTTTTTCTTTTTAAAACATTTGAAAATAATTGTGTGATCAAAGAATTTTGTTAAGTGTGTTTGTTTTGTGTACAAATTTGTGAAGAATAGAACATTTTGTTAAGTACAAAGTATTTTCTTAAAAGTAAAATATTTTAATGATTTGTTAAAAAAAAGAGCATAAACCACATCAGATTCTTCATAAGAACTGATGTCTTTATATTATGGTGTTGGTATATTATAATGATCGATGTATTAAACTATATTTCTTGTGTTTAGGAACTTTTGAAACCAAATTGGTTATTTATATTAAATTGATGTGGAAAGTATTAAAGATGGCAATTCTTTGTTAACTAATATGTTATATTCAACCATTAAAATTTTTACATTAAACATTGATTTTAGTATATAAATAATATAGAATATCTAATAATATCAGTTTACTTTTCAAATAATTCAAGAAAATAAGGGTGGGAGTTAAAATAAGTGGCAATCTTTAACTCAATGCCAAAGAGTAGAGTGCGAAGTTTTTCAATCTTCTTCTTAAGATTCATTCTATCCTAAAGAGATATTGCCACTAAAGTTCAAAAAAACTCATATTCAACTTTTCGTTCTTCCCCAACTCACTAAAGTCTTCTTTACTACGAAAAAATGTGTTCGAAATGATCATTTTCTTTTAATCACAAAGAAGAATCATATAGTGTTATGACTACATAGTTTTTATATTGATTTAGACTTTATTTGTCTAATTTATTCTTCTAGGTTTTGTATGGACTAGGTGTTGATATATGTCTAGTAACTTTATTAAAACTTTTATTTTGTTCACATGTTAGTACATGTATTCTTTGATGTGTAGATTTCTTATGTATTTATTACATTTTAGCTTTAGATTGAATAATCATGGACTTTGGATGGATGTTTGCTAATCATTTGACCCCTGAATATGTCAAGAGGATTAACAAGTTTATTAGATTTGCTATAAGTAAAGAAAAATAGGAAAAAATTAATAATAAGCTCATATTTTGTCCTTGTGAATAACATGTTTGCATTAGGATACTCAATCCAAGGGAGATAAGAATGCATTTATTTTTCAATAGTATTGACCAAGGGCATAAGTAAAGTATATGTCATTGAGGAAGGTTTGACACTTAAAGTTCTTTTAAATAATTTCTATAAAATTCCTTTTTAAAGTTTAAAGTATTTAGAATTTATTTGTATAAAATTTATAAAATATGTTTTGTGAAAGATTTAGTGAAATATTTTATTTATAAATTTATAAAATTTGATAGACTTGTTTCATGTATTTTAAATTGTTAAATTATTTTAGTAATTTTTATGATAAATATATATAAATTAACTATTTATATTCAAATGATTTAAATAACCATTTATTTTAAATATTACATATTCATTTAGTTTTAATTGATCTTATAATAAAGTGTAAATATTAGGTTTAATCAAGTGGTATTATAATTTTGTTTATAGAAGGATGCATAGTCAAAGACTATAATGCTAAGGAGATAATCAAGTTCTATAGTGACTACCTACAAAATATGAATGCCATTAGGCTTCTAAAGTCTTGTCATAAGGGTAGAAATTATAAGTAAGGACACATTAAGTATTTAAGTGGTGAGCATAAGCTGTGAAATACATATAGAGACCTATAATTACATTTTAATGAAGTTTAGCATTATGTGATTGAGCATTTTACCCTTCTAAAGGGACAACATCACATAAACATGATTAATGGATCTAAGTTAAACACAGTTGATTATTCCTCAATTAATTCTAGAGCCAAGCTCATTATTGAATGATGTAAGGATCACCAGATTCTATTTCCAAGACCATCAAATGGCTAGTGCAAAGGCCATATATGGAGGTCATGTTTCATTATGAATATGACATCAATAGATATTCTTTTTATATAAAGAACTAGTATGATAAAAGTACTATGAAAAATAATAAGATTATTTCAGTAACTTAGGTTATGCATGTCAGTAGTTCTAAAAATAAAAACCTTAACTATGCCAATATGTCATATTACATGTTAGAGAGCTTATATTTCAATGTAAATTAGTTGATAATAATAATGGCATTCGAGTTGATGAGTTAGGATTCATGCTAATGGATCTTAATAAAAAATGTCATAAATGGTAATAATTCATAATAGCATCTCAAGAAAGATAAGTGTTTTATGTTATAGACCTATCCAATTATAAGTGGTATGTAGCTCTATAAAAGAAGAGATAAATTGTTAGAGATGGCGATGAAGAATACTTAGGGGATAATATTAAGAGGCTCCTCTTTTCTCTAAAATAATATCTCTATTAGATGACAAATGTAATATGGAGGAGTTCTACATACTGAAATGATCATGCTAAGAGGATCAAAGTTGAAGATCCTCCTAAATATGTTAGGAAAGATTGAAGGTAATTATGTTCATCACTTTTTATGCTTATATTGTATGTATAATAGGTAGTATTTTTGATTATTAAATAATTTATAATATATTATGTTTAACGAGCTTGTGTTTTCTTGTAAATAGGTTAAGAATAAGAATAATATCTAGGTCAATAATTTAGGATTCATGTTAGTAGATACTAATAAGGAAGGTCACAAAGGGAGTTTGGCATTTAAAGAAAAATAAATGTTCTATGTTATAAACTTATCTAATCATAAGTGGTGTGCAACTCTACTAAGAAAAGAAAAATTGTTAGAGATAGTGACAAAGAAAACTTAAGGGATAATATTGAAAGCTCCTCCTTTCTTCATATAGGTACCTTTAGTGGATGAAAAATGTGATATAAAAGAATTCTACATGTAAAATGATTATGTTAAGGACATAAAGGGTTGAAGTTCCTTTTAGACATGTCAGGAAAGATTAAATGTGATTGTATTCATCATTTCTCATGCCCATATTGCACATATAATAGGTGGCATTTCTAAATTATTAAATAATTTCTTATACATATTTATAATTAGGTAGCATTTTTGCAATAATATTGCTTGAACAATAATATGGTAACTGGATTCTATAATTATGCTTGGATACAACTCTAGGTGTAGTAGGGTATAGGTAAATACAGTTGGAAATAGAAAAAATACTAAATGACATCGATCATGAATAAGACTGTTGTCTTTGGTGACATAGTATGTTGTTTATTTATCAAAAATTGATATTATATGTGAAACTTTTATTATGGATGAACATCAATTTTCAACAATGGCTCCGAAAACAATGTCATAATCTATATTCCACATTGATTGATTATAATTTATTACATCAATTATATATTGATATCCAATATGAATGAATGGTTATTCAATATCCAAGAACTAAAGATATCAATTTTCATGCATAATAACTAGCATTGTTACCTATATTCCACTTTAGTTTCAAAATCGTCGTTGGATATGCCAAATTTTCAATGACACTCATAAACACATCGGGTAGCAATTGACATTAAATGTCAAATTTGTAGTAGTATATACTTTATGTCAGTTCATGAATAGTGATAGTTTGTGTTATATCACATATAGGTATTGAATAGAAATTAAATCCTAATTTTTCTATCATTTATCCTCTATATGGCTCCTATCATTAGATTTACATCAATTTTCATGATTTCTTATTTGCAGAAAAGCATCTTGCGACTGGTTTGAGAAAATGATTGACATGGCACAAGATTAATCGTAAGTGTTACAAGTATTTTGCTTGAAATTTTGTTCTCAAATAAGTAGTTAATTGATGCATCTCACATATATAGGATAGGTTTCATTTTGCATTCCTCACATTATTACTTTTTAGCTTTTAGTGTATCTACCTCTTTGCTATGTCATAGCTTGCCTCAGTTACTCTCTAACTAGTAGTTCTTGAGTAAAACTGAGATAGCAAATAATGTGGAATTATTTACAAAATAACATTGGCTAAGTTTTTGATAATAACTAATATACATGTTGATAATGACTCAATCCCTATTTGCAAATGTTGATATGAGCATCTATATAAATTCATGTGCTTTCAAAATTTGAGAGGTGGAGTTAGATATATAATAAATCATTTGGCTTAATTCTCCTACGTCAGCCTAGAAATTTCTAAGCTATATAATATCTTCTATCTTTACTTTGCCCGTTGTTGCTAGAATCTATTAAACTGGACCATGAATCATCATTCTTGTAAACCAAGCAAATACCTTCTCAAGATAACATAATAGGAAGTAATATTTGCACCATTAGATTTATTCATGTAGTAGATTACTATAATTGTATCAAGCTACATTGCAGTGTTTCTTATTAGGGAAAGTGATGAAATTTTCATTATTACATTGAAATTTTCTGTCCTTGAGCTGGAACCACCCTAAATGTCTTATTTTTTTAGTGCTTGAAATGGCCTAACTCCTATGCCTTTGATTGAAATCAAGCATAAAGGATGTGCTTTGAACCATAAAGCATGTTGTTAAAGAATTTAGCTTGTGTGATGTCGTCATAATAAATCCTCATGGCAGAGTCAAATCGCTAGCTTGGATGGGTGAAAAGGCTTTTCAGTTTTGAAAGAAAAGAAATGTGGTTCAAATTTATATAGTGTAATAATTTGAAAGTGATTGTGGTTACTATTTTGTTTAATGATAGAAGCCAAAGAGATAGGGTTTTAGTATCGGAAGGTTTAAGTTATAAGATTGCATCCTAAACTTATAGCATCAAACAACACAATAACTGAAGCAAGAGATAAGTAGAGAAAGCATAGGCTATTGCAATAATAGTCATTGCTAACCTTGCAATTTTGATACTCTATATTTGGTTGAGTTTTCTCATAAGTTGTTCCTAGTTCATTGAATGGTACTTGTAGATTAAATATTTTTTAACTAGATTTTATGCATATTGTGCTTTATACTATCTTCTATGGGAGAATGTTTGCTTGTAGATGTATAGGAGTGATGAGAGACAGATACTACATTTGTTATGTTAATTATTATAAATGTCCTAAAAATGTTGCCTGCTTATAATTATTTGCTTTCTAATCCCATTTCTTTAACATACAACTTAAGGTCAACTTTATGGATTTCATACTCAATTATATTTCATTTTCTTTTTATGTTTTACATGTATTAATGATTTCAAAGCAGATAAAAAAATGGGCTGGTAAATGCACAACAATTGAAATATATTATGTACTAACCCATTTTTTACCTACTTTGAAGTCATTAATATATGTAAAACATTAAAGGAAAACAAAATATAATTAAGTATGAAATCATTAATTGAATAGCTCTTAAATTTTGTTTGATGATAAATTAGGTTATAAGGACTAATGTTGTAAATAACCTCAATAAATTATTCAAATAGGATTCTTGTTTGGATTTGAACAAAAGGCAGATGGATTTCTATATAAATGGCCAAGATGATAGGATTACTATATATAATGGCATAAGTCAGGTAATAAAATTCTTTTCAACAAAAGCATACAATATTAACGTTACACCTATAACATTAATTTTGATATACTTGTACCCCTCTTTTAACACTATAAATTTCACAAGAATTTCTATTAATGGCCATGTTATGGAAAAATAATATAACATCTTTCTGTGCATTTAGAGGTATTATTTTTTATTTTTGCAATATTTACATATTATATATCTTTCACTATTTAGACCCAACTAAATACATGAAATGATTATCATTAAGTGTTTGTTGCATTTGGAATATTATTCTTAATCATAAAGACAATAAGATAAGACTTGAATGCTACTATCTATAATAATATTACTTATATAATGATATGATCATTGGATTCTATGATTAGATATAGATATTGTTTCGAGGGTGGTAGGGTTTAGGAGAATTATACATGATTAAAAAAATTCTAGCAAATTATATTGATTATTTTAGGAAATCTTCATCTTGTATTGAACATTACATGTCAATTATTTAATAAAAACCAACATACTATGTGAAATTTATTATATGAAAGAAAGTTAATTTTCAATGATAATTTATACACTAACATTAAACATAAATGATATGTGAAATATTTATATATTTAGTTTCTCTTATATGATGCACTTTTGGATGATGTCTAAGCTTAATTTAATAAATTAGTTACATTTTATGAATAGGGTCTTGAGTTTGAAATGAAATTAGATTTTTCGAATAATACTGCATTTTGAATCTATTTCAAGTTTTAAACCATATTTAAAGCTCTGGACATTGGATTAGGGTGTTCTTTACATGGATAAAAATCTAAGAGAAAGCCCTTCAACTTTTATGCTGAAAGCAAAGTCTAGTTCAGCCTCCAAAGAGTTCAAAATTTACTTAGAATCTAAAATGGTGGTTTTGTCTAAACCTAACCTTTGTTCACTAATTTCATCATAACTGGAGCTACAACTGTCAAAACTAGGATTTCTTCAATGCGTCTTAAAGCTAGCATTCAGCCCTACAACTCTCATGTTGATTAAAAAATGCGAATCTACCATTTTGATGGTCAAAAGTTATTAACAATCCAGAAGAATAGTTGCTGCAAGAACTAAGATTAGTAGCTAAAGACTAAGATTGGTAGCTAAAGACCAAGATTGATAACTAATGGTCAATATTTATAACTTGTAGCTAACCCATTCACTTATTAATAGCAAGAAGTAGAGATCATAGGGGAGCATTCATTTTAAAAAGTAGTTTAGTTCATGCATTTTTAGTTCTTTTTATATGCCTCTTATATGGAAGGCTAGGTTATCATCCTATATGGATGGTTTTACCTCCTAAATGGATAGATAGTATTTTTATTTTCATACATTTATAATTGTATCTTTATATTTGTATCATGAATCTGATGATGTTTTTATTTTATTTTCAATTTATTTTTAATTTCATCATGTTCTAAATCTTCATCTTCTTAAGGTGATAATGTAGCTGATAATAACGGATTGAATTCTAATCTATTAAAACTAATTTCAATTTTCTTCTCCTAAATTGAATTTTAATTATTATTCTTAATGATTTCAATTGATTAGCCATCTTTTGAATGAACTCAATATACATGTCAAGACCGGAAGGAGATATATGTATGTGGATCCTATAATTAAAACTATAAACTGCATATGAAATAGAAATATATTCATATAGTTTATGTAGTCTTAATGAGTTCTATAAATCTTAATGCATGATTAGTTGTTTTAATTTACATAAGAATATAGTGAATTAGCAATTAATAATAGAATTACTTAGCCTTGGAAGAGGCTAGTAATTAATTTAGGACAACTTGACTATCAATTAAAGGAGGTTAAAATTGAATTAGAGTAGAGAGATAATTCAATCTGCAATTGTTAAATGAAGTCTAATCCCTAGGGCTTTTATTTATATTTATTTTTACTCCAATTGCATTTTTCATAAATCTTTTTTTAGTTACTCCATTCTCAAGTAATCAATTTACCAAATAGTATTAAAATTACTTAATTTTGGTACTTAGTGAAACAATCCTTCATAGGAACGATACTTAACTTATCACTTTATTACTTGTTTATGATAGTATACCCTTGCACTAATTGACTAAATCATTTCACACGTAACAAGTTTTGGCATCATTGTTGGGTATTGTGAACATTAATATCAATAATAAGTAATCTTAATCCTAATTTAGTTTTTTATTTTATAATTTTTTTCATTATTTTTATTCTCTTTTAGGTTTGCCTTAGTGTATGACCAGATCAAGAGTTGCTGAGTTGTTACTTTTTTATTCTCAAATCAGGAAAGCTTGTCAAAGAAATTGAAAGATACAAAAACAGTCAATTGTAGATCAAAGTAAAGTAATGGTAGATTTGAAGAGAAGAAACAAACACCTAAAACATTCCGTGACTATGCCACACCACAGTTATGGACACCATTTCTAGGATCAGGAAACCGCCTATACCAACTAACAACTTTAAGATCAAACTAACCATCATTCAAATGATTCAAGCAAATCAATTTAGGTGATTCTCTAATTAGAAGATTCGAATACACATATAGTTAGCCTTTCTGGAAATTTGTGATACATTCAAGCACAATAAGCATTTCTGATGATGCCATAAGGTTACGACTCTTCCCTTTCTCATTTAAGGATAAGGCTAAAAGTTAGTTACACTTTCTACCAGTGGGAGAGCATCACTACTATGGAATGTGTTGGCATAAAAATTCTAGCAAAATTTCTTCCCTCTAAGCTAAAACTGCAAAAAATGAGAAATGATATTGCTTCATTCACCCAGCATGACATGAAAAGCTTCTATAAAGCTTGGGAAAGATACAAAGAAGCTGCTATGAAGATGTCCTCATCATAGGCTACCAGATTGGCTACAGTTATAGACTTTCTACAATGGATTGTCTAATGCTACTAGAACACTTATAGATGTTACAAGCTAGTGAATCATTAATAGGAAAAAGCATAGAAACTTCTATGAAGCTGTTAGAGAAGATGGCGGCAAATGCTTACCAGTGGCCTTCTAAACGCTACACTTCAAAGAAAACACTTGGGATTCATAGGCTAAACATCCTAACCACTTTGTCTTCTCAAGTTGCCTCTATACGCAAGCAAGTAAGTTCACTAACAGCTCAAGCATATGCAATCAGAACTCTTATAGATGCTTGTGATTTATATGGAGGTCCTCACATGAGCATACAATGCTAAGAAAGTAATCTATTCATGCCTTCTCAACCTGAGCAGCCAACTATGTGGAGAATCAAAATCGTCAAAACGATCCTTTCTCAAACATATACAATCCAGGATGGAGAAACCATCCTAATTTGGGGTGGAAGAATAACCAAAATATGTTCAAACCTCAAGGAAACTATTAACAACAAATTCAACAACCTACCACCATAAGTAAAGATAAACTTAGAAGATGCACTAGCTTAATTAACTGTGAACTACTTTCCTAATTTAATGGCCAAAACAGAGGCTACACTTAAGAGTTAGAAAGTAACCATACAAAGTCAAGCAGCTTCAATAAAAAATCTAGAGGTGAAAATAGGCTAAATTGCAAACATGTTGAATTTAAACAATCAAGCACTTTACCTAGTGAACATTAAAAAAATCCTAGAGAGCATGTAAAGGCTGTCTCATTAAGAAGTGGGAAGTAGTTAAATGAAGCCAGAACAAAGAAAGAAACATAAAGAAGCTCAAAAGAAGATGAGATGATTCCAGGCAGAATGACCTTTCCAAACAATCCTCAACCATATGTTTCCCTAATTCCATTTCCTTAAAGATTAGTGAAAGCTAAGTTGGACAAACAAGTTCAGCAAGTTTTTGGACGTGTTTAAGAAGTTGCATATCAACATCCCGTTTACTGAAGCTTTAGCCTAAATGCCTAGTTATGCAAAATTTATGAAAAGATCTTATTAAAGAAATGCAAACTAGAAGATTTTAAAACTATAGCTTTAACTGAAGAATGCACTGCAATTCTCCAAAAGAAATTATCGCCAAAGCTAAAAGATCTTAGGAGTTTCTACATACCCTATACCATTTGAGAGTGTGAATTTGAAAAGGCATTATATGACCTCGGTGTAAGTGTGAATTTGATGCCATTATCCATTTATAAGAAGTTGGGGTTACGAGAAGTTAAACAAAGTACAGTGTCATTGCAGCTAGTAGATCATTCAATAAAGCATTTGTTGGTGTGTGTTCTAAGAGTCAATCATAAAGATGATTATAATGCATAATGTATTATGTTTTATTTTAGGCAATGAAATTATTATATTTTATTTATATATATATTTATGCAATTTATAACTTATTATAATAATTATTCTTGGAATAGCTTTATTATTCCTAAAATACCCCTCGTCAAGTATTATTATGAAAGAGATAGTAATAATACATTGAGACTAGCATGTATAGTGACTGATGATTATGAATCATGGATATGTAATATTAAGTCAATACATGAGTAAATTGTTAGTGAATAGATGTACTAGATTAACCCGCAATGAGAAAACTATATGGATTTGTCATATGTCATTAATTATTCTTATGAGACCACAATGCGCGTAGTCCTTTGACCTGAAGTTGCTAGGGTTTCCTACATAAGGAGTCACACACTTTGATATCATCATATATCACCTTTAATTCGGGATGTGTTGTAGGACATTGATTAGGTGTGTCATGAATCATGCAGAGGGATGTAAGTGATGTAGATGAGAATTTTGTTCCTATTACATAATAGGAGTGATATCCATAGGCTCCTTGATTGAGCGAGATTAAGAAATAAATGGCCATACTCAAATAGATCCATATTCAGATATTGATCATTTGTTTAAATTAAATCTACTTCAGTATCAAGGAAACATAAATTGAATATCAATGAGAATGATGCATTCCATGCCTCTAGTTCGATTTGGATATCGTTACAAAAGGGACTATATTGTAAAGTGTTGTTCACTATTTATTATCCACAAATGGGTTATTATTAACATAGTAAGAACCTATAGAGTCACACAAAAGGAGTAGAAATGAGACAATAATTAATTAGGCTTTAATTAGACTAAAATCTAATTAATTAGGCTTATTTTCATGCATATAATTATTATTAAAATAATAATTTATTTTTACATAATATTTATAGTATATTATGTGATATTATTTGATGTTAAAATAATATAAGATAATTATATTATTGGATATTAGATAATTATATTATGAAATAATATTATTTTTTAATATTTGATAATTATATGCATTTTAATATTAGATATTTATATTATGAAATAATATTATTATCTAATATTAGATAATTAATGGATAAGTCCTATCTCTCTTCACTTTCTCTATGATAAGAATAAGGTGATAGTTGTTAAGTAATTTTAGAATTTTGGAAGTATTATCCTAGTAGGACTAGAAATGTTATATGCCTTAGTTCTATAAAAGGAACTTGAAAGTAGTACCTTAGATATACATTAATTGCCATTAAACCCTAAAATCACTCCAACACACACTAAACCTAATCCTAGTGAAGAAAAATGTATCCTAACAGATTCGTGGAGGGTGAGAAGTCATCGTTTACTTCGTATGTACTTCGTATGGATACCATAGAGATGTTGTACTATCTGGCCAGCATTTGATTTGTGATTTATCTCACTCTTTCTAGGTTCTATTTAGAAAGAATTTGAGCACACAAAAGGTAAAACTTTAACATTGATTTATGCCCTTTTGCATGGATATTAGGTAGAATTCGGATCAAAATTTTAATTTTTCGTTGCATATGATGATTTGAAACCTAATAGAATCCATGTGGAATCCTTGAAGATGTAGCTAGTAAAAGTTGAATAAATTCATCTTCCGTAACAGATTTCATAGTGCTTAACATAAAAGAAGATCAAGAAATTCCTATTATTCTTGGGAGACCATTTCTTGCAACTAAAAGAGCTTTAATTGATGTATAGAAAGGAAAGCTGACTTTACAGATTCAAGATGAGTAAGTATCTTTCAACATTTTTAAAGCCCTAACTTTTCCTGATGAGGTTGGGAGAAGTTAAACTAACTACAATGTCATTGTAGCTAGCAGAATCGTTCAATAAAGCATTCACGTGAAATCCTTGAAGATGTGCTAAGTAAAAGTTGAATAAATTCATCTTCCTAGTGGATTTCATAATGCTTAACATGGAAGAAGACCAAGAAATTCCTAATATTCTTGGGAGACCATTTTTTGCAACTGAACGAGCTTTAATTGATGTACAGAAGAGAAAACTAACTTTACAAATTCAAGATAAGCAAGTGTTTTTCAACATTTTTAAAGCCTTATCTTTTCCTGATGAGGGTGATACTTGTTTAAGGTTAATTCAATAAGCAACTGCACTAAAGAAGTGGTAGATGAAATTTACTCTAATTAACTTTTAGCAGTTAGCATGATGGACACATCTCATACTATTAATCCTAAAATTCTAAAACAAGTTAACTACTTAGAAGCTAGTTTGCCAATTTTCATAAAAAAAAAGCATTTGAAAATTTAGGAGAAAGACCACCAAAGCCAGTCCTTTCAATTGAAAAGCTATCAAAATTGGAGCTAAAAACACTACCCATTCATCTAAAGTATGCTTTCCTAGAAAAAGATTCAGCCTTACTAGTTATCATTTCATCTGACTTAACCTCTAAAGAAGAAGAAAAGCTACTGAGAATTTTAAGATAGTACAAGTCTGCACTGGGATGGTTAATTGCAGATATTAAAGGAATAAGCCTTTCAATTTGCATGCATAAAATAAGCCTTTCAATGATGGACACATCTCATACTATTAATCCTAAAATTCTAGAACAAGTTAGCTACTTAGAAGCTAGTTCACCAATTTTCATAAAAAAAACTATTTAAAAATTTAAGAGAAAAGACCATCAAAGCTAGTCCCTTCAATTGAAAAGCCATCAAAATTAGGAGCTAAAAATACTATCCCATTCATCTAAAGTATGCTTTCCTAGAAGAAGATTCAAGCCTTACTAGTTATCATTTCATCTGACTTAACCTTTGAAGAAGAAGAAAAGCTATTGAGAATTTTAAGATAGTACAAGTCTGCACTGGGATGGTTAATTATAGATATTAAAGGAATAAGTCGCTTCAATTTGCATGCATAAAATATTGCTAGAAGAATATGCCAAGCCATCCATAGAACACTAAAGAAGGCTCAATCCAAATATAAAAGATGTGGTTTGAAAAGAAGTAATAAAGTGGCTAGATGATAGGCATTATCTATCCAATTTCTGACAACCTCTGGGTGAGCCTTGTATAAGTCGTACCAAAAAAAGGAGGCATGATAGTGGTGCCAAATGAAAATAATGAGTTGATCCCGCAGAGAACAGTGACTAGATAAAGAGTTTGTATCGACTATCGGAAGCTCAACAAAGCTACTAGAAAATATCATTTTCCTCTGCCATTCCTAGATCAAATGCTAGATAAATTAGGTGGGGTAAGTTTATTAATGCTTCCTTGATGGATACACTAGCTATAACTAAATTTTAATTGCTCCTGAAGGTCAAGAAAAAATAACTTTTACTTGCCCTATATGGAACATTCACCTTCAGAAAAATGCCCTTTAGATTATGCAATACTCCTGTAACCTTCCAACGAACAATGATGGCAATCTTCTCAGATATGGTAGAGAAGTATATTGAAGTATTCATGGATGATTTTAGATGATTTGTCAGTGTTTAGGGAAATCTTTTGATCTTTGCCTAGCTAATTTGAGAAAAGTGCTACAATGCTGTGTGGAGACTAATCTTGTATTAAATTAGGAAAAATGCCACTTCATGGTGAAAGAAGGCATTATGCTGGGACATGAAGTTTCAATTCATAGGGATTAAAGTTGATCGAGCAAAAATTGAAACAATAGAAAAATTATATCCACCTGCAACAATCAAAGGCATAAGGAGTTTTTTAGGGTCATACTAGATTTTACATGCGATTCATCAAGGATTTTTCAAAGATCACAAAACTATTATGCAAGTTATTGGAAAAGGACATTCCATTTATGTTCGATGAGAATTGTATGTCAAAATTCTAAACCTTGAAGAAAGCCTTAATCTTGGCACTAATTATTGTCACTCCAGACTAGAATTTCCCATTCGAAATAATATGTGATTCGAGTGACTATGCAGTTAGAGCAGTCTTGGGCTAGAGAGAAAATAAGATTTTTCATACAATCTATTATGCCAGCCGAACACTTAATGAACCCTAAATAAATTATACAATAATTGAAAAAGAAGTCTTTGTTATTGTATTTACATTTAATAAATTTAGAGCCTACTTAATTAGGCTCAAAAGTCATAAGTTTGGATAGGACCATTCAGCAATAAAATACTTAATAAAGAAAAAGGATGCAAAGCCTAGACTAATCAGATAGGGTACTTTCTACTACAAGAATTTGATTCAGAGATCAGAGACTAAGAAAAGGATCGAGAACCTCATTGCAGATCACCTTTCTTAACTTGAACTTCCT
This sequence comes from Sindora glabra, assembly GCA_020226215.1. Classification (NCBI taxonomy): domain Eukaryota; kingdom Viridiplantae; phylum Streptophyta; class Magnoliopsida; order Fabales; family Fabaceae; genus Sindora; species Sindora glabra. Next base: position 48,987,315 of record CM035228.1, on the reverse strand, counting down.
AAGCTTGAACTAAAATTGCCAATCCAAAAGGCCTTTCTAGATGAGTAGCTATTTAATATAAAATCATTGTTAACTCCATGGTATGCTGACTTTGTGAATTATCTAGTAAAGTGGGATAATGTCGTATAACCTCTTTAGATAACAAAGGAAGAAATTCTTAACTAATGTGAAGTATTGCTTCTGGAAAGATCCATTCGTGTATAAACTATTGCCTAAATAGAATCATTATGAGATGTGTTCCTGAAGAAGAAATGACCAGTATCCTTTCTCCATTAGTCATTCATCCCCATATGGCGGTCATTTTGGAGCAATCGAACTACTACTAAGGTCCTTCAGTCTAGATTCTATTGGCCTACTCTATTCAAAGACTCTCAAGCCTATGTAATTGCATATGATAAATATCAGAGAACTAGAAACATCTTTCAAAGACATAGGAACCCTATTGACTAATATTCTGGAGGTAAAGTTAGTTTGATGTATAAGGTATTGACTTTATGGGCCCTTTCCATCTTCATTTGACAACCAATTCATTCTAGTGGCTATAGATTATGTATCCAAATGGGTAAAGGTAGCAACTTCTCCTACAAATGATTCTAGAGTGGCTGTGAAGTTCTTGAAGAAGAGTATATTCACAAGGTTTAGGAGTACCCAGAGCAATCATAAGTGATAGAGGTAATCCAAGACTTCTTTCTCTACTTATTCATTTTCTTCTGACTCACTTAAGCATACATTACATAGAAATTTCACTTATAATTTCAGCTTTCATCACTCTAATCATGGAGGAATCCCTTGCAAAGCTTAGAATCAGATTCCCTACTCTTCCTAAGGATGTGCTCAGGAAAATCTACAACTGTCGACTTGAAAGGATGAAGGCATTTAAGCATTTGGGTCTTCCTGAGGATATACGTTGGATTATTGAAGTTAAGGTACAGTTTAGCAAGTGAGTTCAATAAATCATTTGTTAAACATATGCTAGGAATAGGAAGAAGTTCTTACTCTAAAATGAGAAGAGTTAAAAGAATAGGAGTCTGTCATAAGTGTGCAAGGTGGAATTATAACAAGTACTAGTAGGAATAAAGAAATAATTTTAGTAAATTCGAGAAGATAAAATCTAATTCATAAAGGATGGACTGAGTAAAGAGTCATTAGATAATATCATTCAGGCTTCTTGAGACGCATCGTAGTGGAGATATTCATGTTATTCTTCTTAATTTAATGAAGTTATTCAGCATAAAAAAAGAATGCTACAATCTTGGAGATCTGACTATAAAAAATTCCTATTTGCCAATTTATAAGAAAGTTAGATGGGAAGCAAATCCTCAGCTCATAGAAGTCGTTTAAGCTATTATTAGACAAAAAATCAGAGGAAGATGTGAGCCACAATCATAACTACTATACATATTAATGCTTATCTGCTCTATATTCCCTTTTTTGTTATCTTTACGACTGCTTGTTGACTTTTTTTACATTTCTCTTCTTTTTATTTTACCTTTTCAGTTACCTTTTGACTTTCTTTACATTCTGCTTTGTTTATTTTCTTCATGCCATTATTGTACTTGACAGTCTTTCATAACATTTTTCAAACTTCTTCTAACATTGTCTAATTTGCGTGATCTCCTTGTTTTTGCTTTTGTTTTATAAAGATGCATTCCGGTAACCACATTGTGCAAAATGTTTGAGAGTGAGAGTAATGAAGAAAAAGAGGGGGAAAAGCCATCAAAATGTAAATTTAAATATATTTGTATTTTTAGTAAATCTTACGCTGGAAAGAATAGAAGAATTTTTTGTAGCAGCGAATGATCTTGGTCATGCATTAGTTGCTAGAAAGATTAGCTTTATGTATGGAGGATGACTTCATAGTTTGAAGGGAAGTGTAGAAATTTCCGCCAATATTAGAGGAAGTAAAATACTGAGTATCCTTGTAAATGGTTTGAATGATAAGAAATACACCATTGGTAAAATATTAAAGGTTTCAAGCTTGCTTGAATGTATGGGAATACATGCTTTATAGTGTTGAAGCCTTTAATACTTTACTTAGGTGATCTAGAAATATTGGATGAAATTTTCAGCATTGCATATTGGGTTAATTTGAACTTTCATCAAAAGCCAGTAAATTTATTAAATGTTAATAGTTTTTATGATAGTTTGTTATCTTTTTTAGATCATGTTGTGGAATAGGGATTCATACCCCAAGCAACTCGTTGTGCTATAATGTCTGCTTCAACTACTAATCAGTTGATTGACTAACTACAAGGCTATACACCTAAACTAGATCTAGTAGTGAAAAAGATAGATTAGCAATCTCCAAATAGTAGTACGAAGCATTAGCCAGACACCACTCTCCGATTGTAACTTTTTTTACTCTTGTAGTTTTACTCCCAAAATTTCTTTTATGTGTGAGTTGCCTATGCATTTCCTTTTTAATAAACACTTTTATTAATCTATTGAAAACATTGGGGATAATATCCGCATTAGGTTGGGAGGAGAAAAAAAATAAAAAAAAAACTTTTGTTAGGATATTTTGTTAGTAAAACCATAAGATTTATTATGTATGAAAAGGATGGCTGAGTAAAGAGTTATTTTTCGCTCTTAATACACATCCTTTAAAAAAATTATGTTTTGATCTATCTTTTTACAAAAAATAAATAAATAAAAATTTAGTTTTCCTACTTATTAGGTACTTTTCAAAGTTCATAACATGATTGAATAACTTTCTTGCTTCTTAGAATTGATGGGTTTGGCAATGGATTTTGAGTTGGATAGATTGAGTTGAAAATCCTTAACCGTGAGCTTTTAGGCCTACTTTTTTAATCAGTATTATATTTCTTATATGTAGTATTCACCAATTAAGTTGTCACTCTAGAACTTAAGTAAAATCCGGTTAAGATTACAATTTACATGCATACTCAAATATGATAAAAGTATTTTTTTTCTATGTTAGCTAAAATCAAATAGCTAACCTTGCAGTTTTACCACTGATAAGCCCCTTTGAGCCTGATTAACCATTTCTTTATTTTTAACTCATTAACATATCATTTAATGAATCTTCAAGTGTCTTTACTTAATCCTTAGGATTAGTAGAGCATTTGAATCTTTATAAAATAGGTTCTTGACAAAGTGTGGGAGTATATGTACTATTAATTTCAAAGTTGCAAGGGTTTTCTTTCAAAAAAAAGAAAGAAAAAAAATTCAAAAAAAATAAAAAAAGAAGAAGAAAAAAGAGAAATTAATGTGTACTTGAATTTAAATCTTGAGCTGTTGTACTGAGATAAAATTATTCAAAAATTACCCATATTTTAATTGCTCTATTAATTTCTTTTTTTTGCTTTAGCCTTTCATATCCCAATTTTATCTTTCTTTCACCTTGCCTTTATTACAACCCTTAATAAGACCTTTCGATTTGAAGTGTGCATGTGAATCAAGTAGTGGAGATTCAGAATTTATGCAAGTTTATGGTAGTGCAATCTTTGATAAGTTCAATTTGAGTGAAACACTTACCTGTAAACACTTGAAAGAGGATGAGCCACAGCAATTTTATCATCTTGGTTCATTCCTTCTCAAATGAAGTTGCAATTCCCTTTTTGGTTTTAGATGTCAAGATTTGTTGATTCATGAATGCTATGATATCTTTTAACTTTAACTGTTTTCTTATAGTTTTGCACTCTTGATCTCATGGAAAGATTAGTGTCAATATTAATATTCTTCTATTTTGTGTTTGTCGGAGGAAGTCTAAAAGCTAAGTGTGGAAAATTTTGATATGTAAAATATTTACATATTTAGTTTCCCTTATATGATGTACTTTTGAATGATATCTAAACTTAATTTAATAAATTTAGTTACATTTTATGAATGGGTCTTAAGTTTGAAATGAAATTAGATTTTTTGGATAATGCTACATTTTAACCCTTTTTCAGGTTTTAGGCCATATTTAGTGTTGGTGTGTGTCTTAGAACCAATCATATAAATGATTGAAGTTATACACAATGTATTATGTTTTATTTTAGGTAATTTAATTATTATATTTTATTTTTATCATTTTATTATTATTATGCGTAATTTATAACTTAATATAATAATTATCCTTAGAATAACTTCGCTATTTCTAAAATACCCATAGTCAAATATTATTACGAAAAGGATAGTAATAATATATTGAGACTAGCATGTATAGTGACTGATGATTACGAATCATAGATATGTGATATCAAGTCAATACATGAGTATATTGCTAGTGAACAATGTACTGGACTGACCCATTATGCGAATATTGCATAGATAGATGTGTCATAAGTTATTCCCATATGATCACAAATACATATAAACTTTTGACCTGAAGTCACTACGGTTCCCTACATGAGGAATTACTCACTTTAATATTGTCCTATGTCACCTTTAATCAGGATGACAAGTAGGGCATTGATTGGGTGTGTCATAAATCGTGCAGAGGGAAGTGAGTGATGTAGATAGAATTTTGTTACTCTTGTATAAAAGAGAAATATCCTTGGGCCCCTTGATTGAGTGAGACTTAGAAATGCATAACCATGCTCAATTGAATTAATATGTGATATTAATCATTTATTTTAAGTCTACTCAATATCAAGAAATATAAATTGAATATTGACGAGGATGACACATTCCATGCCTCTAGTTCAATTTGGATATTATTACAAAAGGGTTATGATGCAAAACGTTGATCATGTATTAGGTGGATGTCGAATCACAGACATTCTTACTACTTGAGTGGCAATGATATATTGTTAGATACCGCTTACTGTCTATGGCTCAATAAATGAGTCATTGTCAATGTAGTAATAACCTACAGAGTTACACAAAAAGAGTAGGAATAAGACAATAATTAATTGAACTTTAATTATATTAATATCCAATTAATTGGACTTATTTTCGTGCATATATATATTATTAAGAATAATAATTCACGTAATATATATATATATATATATATATATATATATATTATGTGATATTATTTGATATTAAAGAAATATTAAATAATTATCTTATCAGATATTAGATAAATATATTATGAGATAATATTATTTTGATATTTGATAACTATATGCAATTATCTAATATTAAGATATTTATATTATGAGATAATATTATTATCTAATATTAAATAATCAATAGATAAGTCCTATCTCTTCCCATTATCTCTAGGATAAGCATAAGATGAGTTGTTAAGTGTGATTAGGATTTTGGAAGCATTATCCTAGTAGGACTAGGATTATAGCTTGCTTAAGTTCTATAAAAAGGGACTTGAGGGCAGCACTTTAACAACACGTTCAAAGCTTCCATATAAACCCTAAATCACTCAGAAAACATTCAATCCTAATTCTTAGAGAGAAAAACGCATCCTAACAGATTCGTGGAGGGTGAGAGGTCGTTGTTCACTCCGTGTGGATACCATAGAGACACTGTACCTTCCGGCTGGCGTTTGATTCATCCGCTCTCAAGTTTTAATTAATAGAAACATAAGTGCCCAATAGGTAAAGCCCCAATCATTGACTTATGCTTTTTGCATGGATCCTAGGTAGAATTCGGATCAAAATTTTGAAATTCCGCTGCATGTAATAATCCGAATTCCCAACAGTGGTATCAGAGCTACTTGCAAAAATATAGTTTTGATTATGTGTTTTACCGTCTTTGATGAATATTTATATGATAAATGTCGTCAAATCTATTTTGGTTTAAATCAGAAGTTACACATTTTGATGAATGTTTATGTGATAAATTAATATCAAATTAGTTTCTATTTAAACTAGATATATATGAGATATATGCAAACTCGTGTATGGTTCTAATTTCGTAAATATATATATGATATATATGATCTGAATTTTGAATTTGATTATCAATTGATGAGATTAATTGTATGAATATGATCATGCATTTTTTTGCTTCATATTCAAATTTATTTTATACGTAATTATGAGTTTTTCAAATGATAAACCCATGAATCTGTTCTGAATATGTGATGTTCTCTGCATTTAATAGCATATAATCTAGTCAGCACAGAATTAATATGATTAATTCTAAATCTGTAAAGACTTGTTTAAATTCGTTAAATTGAATCTGGTCTATGAGGTATATGTATGCTTTAATTTAAACAGGTTGGATTTGTATTGATATGATTAAAATTATTCAAAGTGTTTGGACGTAAATCCTATTTTAAACTATGATTTGAATGTCAATCATGTAGTCGAATTGTTCGACTTGGGGTGTGTCAATTGTTAGCAAAATGAATTAAAATTTGAATGTCAGATAAATTCAATTTTTGGCCTGGGAGGCTCCGCCCCCCACACCCCCCAGCAAGGGGCGCTGCCCCTTTGACCCTCGCCTGCTAACTGGCTAGCGGGACTGCCGTGCTAACTTTGCGTAGCGTTCAAAAATTATTTTTGTTCTTAAGGCGCTGTTTTAGAACATGATTTTTTATGATGAATATGTTATGAAATATATATGTCAATCATCCTCCTTATCTTGGTTACATATATTTCTTAGCAATTATTATATATGATGCATGAATATGTTGCATAGTATGGCCCTTGGAATTTTTATGGATGGATTTTAAAATACAACTTGCATGTCGTGTCTTCCTGTATTTTTCTAATGTACATTCTCTTCTCATCTCAATTCCCCCCGAATGTAACTCGGGGTTTCTGTTGTAAATTTGTAATTGCAATGGAGTATTCTCTGCTTGGAACAAAGAGAAGCTAAGGAGCTATGGGACAAGAAGAAGCTAAGGAGTTAGTTAGGAATGTCATTAGAAAATAGAATTTTGGGCCATACTATGTGACATTTTGATTTCTTTATTATGTGATGATATTGATGAGCATGCATTTATTATGTGATAGAATGTGTTCCTATTATATGATAGTTTTATTCATTGCATGATATATGATATACGGTGTCTATTTTATTCATTTACTTTACATGATATATGAGATATGTTAGATATATTGCATGAATAAATAGGCTAGTTATGGTGAGATCTGATAATAGTTAAGTTAAAATCTCTCATCTAAAATATTAAGTCAATAATAATTAATGATGCCTTCCAATGTTTGGCACTCATCAAGGCCTCGATCGACATAAGGTAGGTTTGCTAAAGCAAGGTACCTCATTTATCTTGGTGAGATGTGACTGGATAATAGTGATATCCGAATGTCAAATATTGGGTCCGACTTAACTAGGATATCTTAATAGGATTGAGACCTAGAGGCATAGAGTTGGGCTTTAGTTCATAAGATGGACTAGAACAAGTGTTGTTCACCTAACTATCCAAGAGTTGTATATGATACAATTGTCAAGTGTTGCTTACTTAAATAACTAAGTTTTAAGTGATTAGCCAAAGCTAACTTAAGGCTTGGTGAAATATGGATCTTGGCACACTAGAAAGCTTAAACAATATAACTTTCTGAATTAATAGTGAGGGCTATTAATTTGAATGAAATAGTGGGAGGTACATTTAATAAAAGACCTTATTAAATGTTTTAAATGTAATACTTACTTTGCATATTTCTGTCGTAGATAACCAATGGCTAATACATCAAATAACTTATCACTGCGATCGGTCCTTGAGAAGGACAAACTGAATGGTACAAACTTCCTAGACTGGTACAGGAATTTGAGGATAGTCCTCAAACATGAGCGCAAAATGTATATCCTAGAGGAACCTATTCCTCAAGAACTTGAAGCTACTGCCCCTCGAGCTCAAAAGGATGCTTATAAGAAGCATCATGATGACGCATTAGATGTCGATTGTCTCATGTTGGCTACCATGGACTCTGAGCTTCAGAAGCAACATGAGAACATGGAAGCTTTTGACATGCTTGAGCATCTTAAGAAGCTTTATGAAGGCCAAGCTCGGCATGAGAGGTTTGAGGTAACAAAAGCCTTGTTTCAGTGCAAACTGGCAGAAGGAAACCCTATTGGGCCTCATGTACTCAAAATGATTGGGTATGTTGAGAACCTTGAGAGATTGGGTGCTCCACTAGGTCAAGAGTTAGCCACTGACTTAATTCTGCAATTGTTGCCACAGAGTTATGGTCAATTTATCATGAATTACAATATGAATGAAATTGACAAACCACTGCCAGAATTGTTAAGCATGTTAAGAACTGCCAAACAAAATTTGCAAAAGACTAAGCCTAATACCATAATGATGGTTCAAAAGGGCAAAGGCAAAGAAAAAGGCAAGGGCAAAAACAAGAAAGATTCCAAATCCAAAGGCAAGCCTAAGTCTAAATCCTCTGCACTGAAACCAAAAGGGGGTGTGGCTACGGAAGGGACATGCTTCCATTGCGGACAAACCGGACATTGGAAAAGAAACTGTAAGGTCTATCTGGAGGATTTGAAAAAGAAGAAGGGAAGTGAGACTTCTGCTTCAAGTGTATATGTTATAGAAATTAATGTTTCAACTTCTACATCTTGGGTATTAGATACCGGATGCGGTTTTCACATTTATACAAATGTGCAAGAACTACAAAGGAGTAGGACTCTAGCTAAAGGCGAAGTGGACCTACGAGTTGGCAATGGAACAAGAGTTGCTGCGCTAGCTGTAGGGACATATTATCTATCTTTACATTATGGTTTAGTAATAGAATTAGAGGATTGTTATTTTGTGCCTGCTATCAGCAGGAATATTATTTCTGTTTCTTGTTTGGACAAGAATGGTTTTTCATTTATAATAAAGGACAAAAGTTGTTTAGTTTATTTAAATGAAATGTTTTATTGCAGTGCCTAAATGTTCAATGGGCTCTATATTCTTGATCTTGAAATGCCTATCTATAACATAAACACTAAGCGATTTAAATTAAATGATTTAAATCCAACCTATCTCTGGCATTGTCGTTTAGGCCATACAAATGAGAAGCGCATATCCAAGCTTTATAAGGATGGATTCTTGGATTCATTTGATTTTGAATTATATGAAATATGTGAATCTTGTTTGCTAGGAAAAATGACTAAAACACCATTCACTGGACATAGTGAAAGGGCTAATGATCTATTAAGTCTCATACATACTGATATATGTGGGCCTATTAGTTCACCTGCTAGAGGAGGTTTCCAGTACTTCATTACATTTACTGATGATTTCAGTAGATATGGATATGTGTATCTTATGAAACACAAATCAAAATCCTTTGAAAAGTTCAAGGAATTCAAGAATGAAGTGCAAAACCAACTTGGTAAAAGTATTAAAACACTTCGATCAGATCGAGGTGGAGAATACTTAAGCCAAGAATTTGATGACTATCTAAAGGAGTGTGGTATAGTATCACAACTCACTCCACCTGGAATGCCACAATGGAATGGTGTTTCAGAAAGGAGGAATCGTACCTTGTTAGACATGGTACGATCTATGATGAGTCATACAGGTCTTCCAATTTCCTTTTGGGGGCATTCTCTAGAGACAGCTGCTTTTACGCTCAACCGTGTTCCCTCTAAAACGATTCAAAAGACTCCATATGAGATATGGACTGGGAAACATCCCAGCCTATCTTTTATGAAGATTTGGGGTTGCGAGGCCTATGGAAAACATCAAGTTTTTTATAAGCTTGGACCCAAATCAGATAAGTGCTACTTTGTAGGGTATCCTAAGGAAACTAAGGGATACTATTTCTATAATCCTAGTGAAGGCAAAGTGTTTGTCGCACAAATTGGTATTTTTCTAGAAAGAGAATTTATCTCTAAGAAAAACTGTGGGAGAAAAGTAGAAATCGAAGAATTGCGAGACTCACAAAGTAACACTGAACCTATAATAGAGCCTGAAAAAAGACCACAAGATGTTGTGGGTCGGGAACTAGCTCAAGTAACACAAGGCCCACGTAAGTCTGGTAGGATATGCCATGAGCCCGAGAGATATGGATTTCTTGTAACTCAAAATAGCGATGTTTTGCTCATGAATCAAGATAAGCCTACAACTTACCAAGAAGCTATAAAAGGGCTAGACTCTGAGAAGTGGCTTGAGGCCATGAAATCTGAGATGGATTCCATGTATACTAACTAAGTATGGACTTTGGTTGATCCACCTGAAGGGGTAAAACCCATTGGGTGCAAATGAGTTTTTAAGAAGAAAATTGACATGGATGGTAATGTGCAAACCTTTAAGGGATGATTAGTCGCAAAAAGTTATAGGCAAGTTCATGGTATAGACTATGATGAGACCTATTTCCCAGTTGCTATGCTTAAATCTATCCGGATTTTGCTTGCTATTGTAGCTTTTTATGATTACGAAATCTGGCAAATGGATGTCAAAACTGCTTTTCTTAATGGAAAGCTCTTCGAGGATGTATACATGACACAGCTCGAGGGTTTTGTTATTCCTGAAAATGTTGGAAAGGTATGTAAGTTACAACGATCCATTTATGGATTAAACAAGCTTCATGGAGTTGGAATCTTTGTTTTGATGAGGCAATAAAAGAATTTAGTTTCATAAAAAATGAAGATGAATCTTGTGTTTATAAAAGGGTTAGTGGGAGCACAATTATTTTTCTTGTATTGTATGTGGATGACATACTACTCATCGGAAATGATATCCCTACACTGCAAACAGTAATGACTTGGTTAGGGAATTGTTTCTCAATGAAAGACTTAGGTGAAGCTGCCTATATACTAGGTATTAAGATCTATAGAGATAGATCAAGAAAATTGCTTGGCCTAAGTCAGAGTACATACATAAATAAAGTGTTAAAACGGTTTAACATGCAAGAATCTAAAAGAGGATTTTTACCTATGTCGCATGACATAAATTTGTCCAAAGCTCAGTGTCCTTCGACACAAGATGAGAAGGACCGTATGAATAAGATACCATATGCATCAACAATTGGATCTATCATGTATGCCATGATATGTACTCGTCCTGATGTCTCGTATGCTTTAAGCATGACGAGCAGGTACCAGTCAAATCCAGGTGAACCTCACTGAACTGCCGTTAAGAATATCCTTAAGTACTTAAGAAGGACTAAGGATTCATTCTTAATATATGGAGGAGAGGAAAAACTTGTTGTAAAAGGTTACACTGATGCTAGTTTCCAATCCGACAAGGATGACTTTAGATCGCAGTTAGGTTATGTATTTAGCCTAAATGGTGGTGTTGTGTGCTGGAAGAGTTCAAAGTAGGAAACAGTTGCTGACTCTACTACAGAGGCTGAGTATATTGCTACATCTGATGTGTCAAAAGAGGCTGTTTGGATTAAAAAGTTCATTACTGAACTTGACGTTGTTCCTAGCATTGCAAACCCAGTGGATCTCTATTGTGACAACAATGGAGCCATTGCACAAGCCAAGGAACCCAGATCTCACCAACGATCTAAACATATACTTAGGTGCTTCCATCTCATTCGAGAAATCATCGATAGAGGAGATGTGAAGATTTGCAAAGTACTAACTAATGATAATATCGCCGACCCACTGACAAAACTTTTAGTACAAAAAAAGCATGATGGTCATACTATATCACTTGGTATTAGATATATGAGTAATTGGCTCTAGTCCAAGTGGGAGATTGTTGGTGTGTGTCCTAGAACCAATCATATAGATGATTGAAGTTATACACAATGTATTATGTTTTATTTTAGGTAATTTAATTATTATATTTTATTTTTATAATTTTATTATTATTATGCGTAATTTATAACTTAATATAATAATTATCCTTGGAATAGCTTCGCTATTCCTAAAATGCCCCTAATCAAGTATTATTACGAAAAGGATAGTAATAATACATTGAGACTAGCATGTATAGTAACTAATGATTACGAATCATGGATATGTGATATCAAGTCAATACATGAGTATATTGCTAGTGAACAATGTACTGGACTGACCCACTATGAGAATATTGCATGGATAAATGTGTCATAAGTTATTCTCATATGATCACAAATACATATAAACCTTTGACCTGAAGTCACTACGGTTCCCTACATGAGGAATTACTCACTTTAATATTGTCCTATGTCACCTTTAATCAGGATGATAAGTAGGGCATTGATTGGGTGTGTCATAAATCGTGCAGAGGGAAGTGAGTGATGTAGATAGAATTTTGTTACTCTTGTATAAAAGAGAAATATCCTTGGGCCCCTTGATTGAGTGAGACTTAGAAATGCATAACCATGCTCAATTGAATTAATATGTGATATTAATCATTTATTTTAAGTCTACTCAGTATCAAGATATATAAATTGAACATTGACGAGGATGACACATTCCATGCCTCTAGTTCAATTTGGATATTATTACAAAAGGGTTATGATACAAAACATTGATTATGTATTAGGTGGATGTCGAATCACAGACATTCTTACTACTTGAGTGGCAGTGATGTATTGCTAGATACCGCTTACTGTCTATGGCTCAATAAATGAGTCATTGTCAACGTAGTAAGAACCTACAGGGTCACACAAAAGGAGTAAGAATAAGATAATAATTAATTAAACTTTAATTATATTAACATCCAATTAATTGGACTTATTTTCGTGCATATATATATTATTAAGAATAATAATTCACGTAATATATATATATATATATATATATATTATGTGATATTATTTGATATTAAAGAAATATCAAATAATTATCTTATCAGATATTAGAATAATATATTATGAGATAATATTATTCTGATATTTGATAACTATATGCAATTATCTAATATTAAGATATTTATACTATGAAATAATATTATTATCTAATATTAGATAATTAATAGATAAGTCCTATCTCTTCCCATTATCTCTAGGATAAGGATAAGATGAGTTGTTAAGTGTGATTAGGATTTTAGAAGCATTATCCTAGTAGGACTAGGATTATAGCTTGCTTCAGTTCTATAAAAAGGGACTTAAGGGCAGCACTTTAACAACACGTTTAAAGCTTTCATATAAACCCTAAATCACTTAGAAAACATCCAATCCTAATTCTTAGAGAGAAAAAAGCATCCTAACAAATTCGTGGAGGGTGAGAGGTTGTTGTTCACTCCGTGTGGATACCGTAGAGACGCTGTACCTTTCGGCTGGCGTTTGATTCATCCGCTCTCAAGTTTTGATCAGTTGAAACATGAGTGCCCAATTGGTAAAGCCCTAATCATTGAAATTCCGCTGTATGTAATAATCCAAATTCCCAATATTTAGAGCTCTAGACATTGGATTAGGGTATTCTTTACATGGATAAAAATCTAAGAGAAAGCCCTTTAACTTTCATGTTGAAAGTAAAGTCCAGTTCAGCCTCTAAAGAATTCAAATTTTACTTAGAATTTGAAATAGTGGTTCTGTCCAAACCTAACCTTTGTTCACTAATTTGATCATAACTGGAGCTAGAATATCAAAACTAGGCGTTTTAAAGCTAACATTCAGCCCTATAACTCTCATGTTGACTGGAAAATGTGAATCTACCATTTTGATGGTCAAAAGTTACTAACAATCCAAAAGAATGGTTGTGGCGAGAACCAAGATTGGTAGCTAATGGTCAAGATTTATAACTTACAGTTGACCCATTCACTTATAAACAGCAAGAAGTAGAGATCATGAGGAGCATTCATCTTAGAAAATAGTTTAGTTCATATATTTTTAGTTCTTCTTGTATGTCTCCTACATGGAAGGTTAGGTTGTCATCCTATATGGATGGTTTTACCTCTAATATGGATGGATAGTATTTTTATTTTCATGCATTTATAATTGTATCTTTATATTTGTATCATGAATGTGATGATGTTTTTATTTTATTTTGAGTTTGTTTTTAATTTCATTATGTTCTAAATCTTCATCTTCCTAGGGTGATGACGTAGCTGATAATAATGGACTGAATTCTAATTTATTGAAACTAATTTCAATTTTCTTCCCCTAAATTGAGTTTTAATTATTATTCTTAATACTTTCAATTGATTGGCCACCTTTTGAATGAACTTAATATACATGTTGAGATCAAAAGGGGATACATGTGTGTGGATCCTATAATTAAAATCATAAACTGCATATGAAATAGGAATATATTCATATGATTTGTGTAGTCTTAATGAGTTCTATAAATCTTAATGCATGATTAGTTGTTTTAATTCACATAGGAATATAATGAATTAGCAATTAATGATAGAATTACTTGACCTTGGAAGAGGCTAATAATTAATTTAGGAGAACTTGACTATCAATTAAAAGGGTTAAAATTAGGTTAGAGTAGATAAATGATTCAATTTGAAATTATTAAGTGAATTGACTATCAATTAAGAAGGTTAAAATTAGATTAGAGTAGATAGATAATTCAATATAAAATTCTTAAGTAAAGTCTGATCCCTAAGGCTTTTATTCATATTTGTTTTTACTCTAATTGCATTCATATTTATTTTAAATATTTTTTGCATAAATATTTATTTAATTACTCCATTTCCAAGTAATCGATTTGCCAAATAGTGTTAAGGTTATTAATTTTAGTACCTAGTAAAACAATCCCTGTGAGAACGATACTTAACTTATTACTTTATTACTTATTTACGACAGTGTACACTTATGTTAATTGACAAACCATTTCACGTGTAAGAATAAATAATCATGTTGATTATTAAACCAAAAAATCAATGTCTTGTTTCAATGATTGAATAATATCCGGGGACTAAACACATCTATTTTCATGCAAAAAAAAAAAATTCTTTACCTATATTCAATGTTGGTTTAAGAATCGATGATAAATATACCAGACAAACAATAATGCCTATATATACATTAGTAAATAATGAGTGTAGAATAGGTTAAATAACCAACATTATATGGCAATTCTATAATAATCAATTTTTAAAATATGAATCATAATTTTATTATATTTTGTCTTATCATGTTATATGTTTTTCACACATAATTTCCAAATCATTTTCATGTTTTTAAACAAAAATCTATATAAAAATTTTAATTTCTATTACTTATATAAGGTAAAAAAAATTATGTGAAAGAATGTCATAATATATATAAAAAATAAAATAATAATGTGATTCAATTTCTTAAAAATTAAAGAAAAATTCTTAAACTTTGATAAAATGACTAATTAAGTAAATGATGATATTAATTGCAAAGTTTTGTATAATTTAAGGAATATGAATGCTTGTTTTCAAAGTTTAACAGCTTAAAATTGAAGTTTTTTTTTCTTTTTGCAATTTTCATTTAAAATATGGATAGACGAGCATAGATTTACATTTATATCATTATTTTAAAAGATTTTTACTCAATTCATTTATTTAAAAATATAAAATTTATATTTTAACTAAGTCTTTGTTTACTTTAGTTATTCATCCACATATATAAAGTTCTCAAAATATTTTTCATGCAAATACGTAATGAATTTTTATTTCACAAATAAATTACTTTAATACAATAATCTTGTGAAAAACTACAAAATAGCTATATATAAGGCATGACTAGCACCAAATAGGTATTACTATTAGTAAAAATTTAGGGCAAAACTTTTTGGCTTTCAAAGTATAAATAGATAACGCATATATATATATATATATATATATATATATATATATATATATATATATATATATATATATATATATATATATATACTCATTTGGGAAAATTCAAACCAATTCATTTTTTTACCTAGTTTGTAAGACCTTTTATACTCTCTGTAACCTTTTCATTAAAATTCAGAAATTTTATTCATAAATCAGAAAATTTTTAAACGATTTGTTCACACAACTTTTAATGCTATAGTTGCAAATTTAGTGTACTTGTAGCAAGCAAAATTCATACAAACCTACAACTTTCTGTAAAAGTTACAACAATCTATCCAAAAAAGTTGTAGCTTTTATACTTTTTGTATTAAACTCTCGTGAACGTAGACAAATTTGAAACATACAAAAATATTTAATATTAAACACAAATTCAATAAAATTGCTCATTTTTTACTTTATTTTCATTTATTGAAACACTAGATAATCAATATATTCATATAGGTGCTTCTAAATAGCAATTCAGATATCAATCATCATCCAAAAACACATTTGGTTTTACTTTTTCTATGGAAGACAATGGCCTATAACAGAAGAAGCTGGCGAAAGTTGGAAAGGGGAATTCCATACATAGTAGAAAGCATCGATATCTAAACCATCTAAAGGCTTGCCATCGAAGAGGAGACACTTATCACCCTTACGCTTGGCCAAAATGCAAGGGCTAATGCTATTTGTTGACTGAAAACCTTTGCAATTTAAAGTTACTTGACTCTGCGCACACTTGCAATTATTGGTCACTGTCACATACCACTCTGGCTTCCGTCCTACCATTCTCCCACTGCGCACCGTTTTTATCTTTAGATCATTTGCGGAACACATGCATGAACCTGAAAAGAAAATTGTTTGATAACCTCTATATGGTGAAAATACAAACTCCTCTTTCAAAAAAAAAAAAAAAAGCCAATATGAAGTTAATTTATACACAATCAACAATTTCATCCTTGAAATTTTAAAACATTGATAATGTTGCTCTTTAATTTTTTAAAATTATAATTGCATTCTTAAATAATAATCTATACAAATAATATTATTCCTGAATTGTACTATTTAGAAACAAAATTAATTGTTTATACAAAGAGATAAAATTATATATATGAATTGCTATTTAGGATTTACATAATTCAGTGGTAATTTTATCAACACATTATAATTTTAAGGATGAAGTTGTTAATTTTATTTTAATTAATAAGTTAAAATGTACTTTTTAATCTAGTAACTTCCACTCAAGTATCAGTTTAACCCTATAAATAATCATAAATAGGTTAACATATTTTCTAATCGGGCTTGCAACAAGTTGTTGGTTGAATTAAAATTGGCCCTTTTAAATTGTCTTACCTTAAAACATAGATTTTAACCTTATCTTCATCCACATCCTAAAGTGTCTGAGATTTGTGATTATTTCAATACATCTCTCACCATAGAAACAATACCTAACTAGTTTGCTAAGGTTGTAATTAAGTCTAAGAGTTTTTAGTAAATGTGGAAAGAAAGTTTGTGCCCTTAATATGATAAAGATTGTAAATTTGAAGCTTGTTTATTTATTTATTAATTTGAGTAATTGACTTAAGAAATTAAAATTCCAATTTAATCGATAATTTTTAATAATTCAATTGGCAAGTAACCTATGGATCCATGTAGGGCTTTTCCTTTCTTAAAATATAGTCTCATTCACCAATTGTCTTAATTTTGAAAATTAGAAGATAAAATTGATTCAAATAAAATTTAAAGAATTAAATTGAAATATGAGCGAAATTGAAAGGTTAAACATTACACTTAAACATAGTTTGTATATGAAAGCATTCATGATTGCAATTTTAAATAAAGTATTTTGTATATAAAAGCATTCATGAATGCAATTTTGAATAAATTAAATTTCTAATTTTTATGATCCAGAAGCAACCAAAAAAAAAAAAAAAGAGGAAAAAAGTGGAATAAAGAGATAATTGTGCACCTTTGGTGATGAGACTGAAGAAAAATGTCACAATTATAAGAAACTTCATGGTGATGAAACCTTTAAATGTTATTTGGTAAATCTCTTTGCACCTTATTTCTCTATTTAAATAAATACAAGAAGAAATATACGTTATTGACAGAATAAACTTTTGAATCCTCCCAGAATAACGCGTGTATTTACTTTCATTTAATAAATGAAGATAAATTGACAACTTGACTATATGTTTGTTTTGTATGATCGTTACACATTAAAAATATTTTTTTTTAATTTTTCAAGATGTTAAAAATACAAAACTTGGCA
The DNA here is from genome assembly GCA_020226215.1 of Sindora glabra. Taxonomy (NCBI): domain Eukaryota; kingdom Viridiplantae; phylum Streptophyta; class Magnoliopsida; order Fabales; family Fabaceae; genus Sindora; species Sindora glabra. The sequence goes on along the minus strand of CM035228.1, from coordinate 48,969,538 downwards.
ATTAAACTTCATATATTGGATAAAGAAAGTGAGAACACTTATATAAACTACTATAGAATTGCAATATAATATTGCCACATTAATATCAATTAAAGCAAAAATCAAAATATATAATGGTACGATGATATTTCTGTAAATTCAAATAATTTCTCATGTCAACTCTAATTAAAAATTGACATGAGAAATTGGCATGGTGCCTTTTTTAAAAATATAAATAACCACTTCAATTAATATAAAATACTAATATTGAAAGTCAAACATCCAAAAGTTAGAACATCAATTTTCTATGTTATTATCTAAAAGAAATTTGAATCATCTCACTAAGCGTTATGAAATATTTGCATGTCAATTTTGATTTAATAATCAATATTTATAATTTTCTATAATTTTCTCTTTCACTCTATCTTTTATTTAAGTGGCATAAGAGGATAACATATATTTCCATTATTACATATTTAGAAATGCTTTAAATCTTATAATTATGAGCATCTTATCAAATCATAGTTATCTTCTATTGAGATGGGATGCTCATAATCATAAGATATCCATGATTTGATAGGAAATTTGTGATCATAAAATTCAAACCATTTTTAACCTTATAACATCAATAGTGTATGTTATCCTTACCATCTGGTACTATAAAGAATAGGATAGTTAATATCCACAGAATTTGGTGGAGTACCTGAATAGAAGAAAAATAGATTAGATCTATTTACCAAATGAGTATTTGCAATAAGGTGTGATAAAGTGTAATTTTTATGTAAACCATTGTATCATGGAAAACATATAAGTTATAATGATTTATAAATTTAATAAAATAATTAATTGCAATATTATTATACAATATTTATTAGTTAATATTAATAGCATTGTTAGAAAAATAATTTATAAATAATATCAATTGTTAGAAAAATATATCATGATATAGAAAGTTAATAATATTATTTGAGAAAATGGTATTTGTTATTAGAAAAATATCAAGATGTAGAAATTATTTAAAAAAAAAGTAAACCATGTTGGTTATTTATTAAAAAACCAACATGTTTAGAAAAATTGGGAGAGAAAGATAAAGAGTTGAATAAAAAAATTAGGATGTAGTTACAATGTTATATTTTTTGCCTAACCAATGTCTAAAGATATAGAACCAGCCATCTAATGTGAAATAAATGATAAACATTTGCCAAGAATGGCATTTACAAGGTATCAAGAAATTACCAATATTTACAAGTTTTAAAAGTAAAATAGTATGCATTTATCAAGGATGATAATAAGCATTTACCAAGAATGACATTTATAAGATATCAAGAAACCACCAAAACTTAGAGCTTCTAAAGACATATTAACAATCAACTTATGAAATAAAGCATATGTAAGACATCCATTTTGACTAAAGATTGATGTTTAATGTTTTGCTGGTATATTAATAGTTCAATAATTGTGAGGTATCAAGAAACTATCAAGCTTCTAACTAAAGGAATATCAATAGTCAACCTATGAAATGAAGCATATATGGGACGCCAGTTTTGATTAACAACCAATGTCCAGTCTTTTAAATGTTGCTTATAAATTCACTCTCGCTCTCTATTTGAAGCATCTAGGTGATGCCTTAGCATGCATTATCAAGAGAAATCATCTTCCATAAAAAAGAGCACTTCTAAGTTCAAGGTGTAGGTCATCATTTTTAGCATTACCAAGGTTATTAAAAAGTTATGCAACTTATTAAAGTTCCTTCTAAGGTCTTGTACCCATATTTCAACCATAAATACAAGAATCCTATATAGTATTTGGAAGGACTTTAGACAAGAATCCTTCCAAATGCTTTGTAGAATGTTTATGTTCATTATTAAAGAGAGGGTACAAGTTTCTAGAAGGAACTTTGACAAATTCTAGCACCTTCTCAATAACCTTGGTAATACTAAATAATATGATTTACATCTTCATCTCAGAAGCCTTCTTTATTGATAAATTCCAAAAGTCATCAATGTATTTCCTCTATCTTAATCTCAAGAGACATCTCTATTGGATTTGATATGAAGATCAGACATATTCCATATCAAAAAGCATAATTAGAGATATTGAAAAAATAGATAGGTCGTGAAATTGAGATAATAAATTTAGTGAGAAAAAATAACATGTTTATTATTGCATTAATAGTTTTGGAATATATGAATGGTGAAATTGTTTCTTCTCATGATAATTTATCTTCCATTTGTTACCATCTACACCACCTAACTTAGAATCCTTCAAGTAATATAAAAGAATTATGAGAAAATAATACTCATTTTTTCTTCATTTAAAGTTTGTTATACATAATTTTTTATTGTATATATTAATGTACTAATATAGGAATAAATAAAATACTAGAACATCATTTTTGTAATAGATTTTCAAGCTCTCATTTTATATTAAATTTGTTACTATTTGTATATGTTTAATTGTAAAAGAAAAATATCGTTATGAGAAAAAGAATTGTAATGCTATTAATTTCAATAAAATTTATTAATTCATAAAATGATATCAATTTTTTTTACAGGATTTGTGCTAAAATTATAAAATTATTACTTCAAATATTTGGAAAAGGTGGGCCAAAAAAAAGGTTTTGTTTTCATTAATGATAGTAAAGTTTTATGGCATTGGTTCTTATTTAATAACTATTTTCATTTTATTATAGACATCGAATATTCTATAGTAACTAATATGGAAACTCACAAGAGTATTAAAAGCCAGGTATGAGTTGAAAATAAAGGGAGTAAAGTCATAACACTATTTATAAAATTTATCCTAAAATTCTTCCAACTCTAAAATAATTCTCTCTCTCTCTACTAGGAGGCGCACATCTTCCAACTTTAAGACAACTCCCTTAACTTTAAGATAATTCCCTTAAATTTTGTATTTTTAGAGACTTTGAATGTTCTGATCTTTATTGGCAAAGCTTGGGTAGAGGTTCAAAGCTTCACATGTTTCCTTCTAACTATTTATTATAAATGACACAAACAAGCTCTCTATTCTGATAGAATTGCTAAGGAATGTTTATTTCTTATTTTTTAAAAAAAAATTATCACCTTTTAATTTATTAAAAAATAATTATTTTAAAATTATCTAGTTGGATGATACATTATGATATATGGTAAATTTATATTTATCAAATAACATCATAAATACATAGGTTTAATTTGAATATTATAAAGCATGCATAGCACAATTTTATTTGTTATAAAAGGTATTTTTTGGATCTACTTATTTTTTATGTGAAATTTCAAAATGTAATAAATAAATCTTTGTTAATTCAGCAATAATTTATGTGAGTGAAAATGAAAGAGATTAATTTTAATTGTCCATGATGAGAAGCCTTTCGACGATGGTTCCCAATGCCATTCGTGTGCCCAGAGTTAAGGCTTGTCAAGTTGGCAGAAAAGAAAGCAGGAGAATTATTTTATCTAGCAAAAGAAAGAGTAAGATTTAGTTGTCGATGAAACCTAAACCTTCACCCATAAAATGGCTTACATTTAGATTTGAACGCCAAGAAAAATTAAGTTCTATGCGTTGGAAAACATTTCAAAATCTCACTTCCGTTTTGTTGTTAAAGATAGTTTCAGTTTCATAACTTCAATTTCCATTTTCGTTTAAGGCTAATAATGGTCAATAAAAATCATGCATTTAGCTAGAACTAGCTTTTAGATTTTTTTTCCTAATATAAGAACTGTTAAATATATAATTAAAAATTATAAAAATATTACAATCTAATTTATAATATTTTTTTATAATTACATATTTATATTTAAAATATAAAATTTTTAAAATGTGATATAAAAATTAAAATATATGACATATAGTAAAATAATTTAATTAAATTAGATCTTTTAACTTATTAAAAAAACTTTTAGTAAAAGATTTTATGTTATATTAATATTATTTAATGACATGTTAGTTTATATTGATATTATTATATATAAACTTAAAAAAGAAGAAGAAGAAGAAATACACGTAACGAAATAGATAAAAAAAAAAAGGGACAATTCTAACATACCTAAATTAAATGTCTGGGTATTAATACCTAAGACATTTGTTTTTATATTTGTTATCAAATTAAAATGTCATTTAAATCTATGGTCAAGAAAGATAAGTGGGAAAAGGAGTTAACTTGTAAAAAATAATAACAGCATTTTTTCTATTCTACCCATATATTTTAACTTATTTATATATCTAGTAATAATTTAAAATGGACTTTTATAATGGGTTGTCAATATTAAACTAATATTATTGAATTGATAGTAATTTATATAATAATTTATTGAGTCATAAAATACATTCAATAATCAATATGATCTGTATATAAATTATTTATATTAGGCCAAAATGATAAATCACATAAAATTAAAATTATAAAAAAAATATTCTGTTTAGTTAATGTCTCATTAAATTCTTTACATTAAAAAAATTATCCATTACTTCACAGTAGAAGAGTTTTATTTTTTTTTAACTAACATGTATGATATCATTATTTTGTTTCGTTAGACATATAAATTTAATGAAAAAAATTTTATGACATGATAATCTTTTTTTCATATAAAAACTAAGAAGAAGTTTTTCCTCAACTTTATAACCTCGATGAACTGTAATATTAAAATCTTACAAGAAAATTTTGTTAAGGTCTCGTAGTTCCAAGAGTTTTAATTAGAGGTTACCATAAAACAAATTGAATGAAGGAAATGAGGTAACTATTTTATTTCTTATTTACAGAAAATGTACAAAGATGATGGAGAATGTTAGATAATTTCAATTTACAAAAAAAAAAGAAGAGAGAGTAGCATTTTATTAGTTTATTATTTATCAAAATTTATTCTATGTATAAAGTAATTGAGTATTTATTAAAAATAATAGAACTAAAATTAAAAAATGATTATGTAAAAATATATATAAAAAAGAACAAAGGCGGTTACTCTCACAGCGTAGAAGTGAAATGCATGTATATATCACCACTATGGCTCTGACGATTTATCCATTTTTAAAATTTTATTCTTAAGAAAAAAAACTAAAATCATAATCTTGCACGCTATCCTTAAAATCTAACATATAAAATTAGATTATATATATAAAAACACTAATTTCCAAAACATTGTTTCAAAAATTATATTTGATATATATATATATATATATATATATATATATATATATATATATATATATATATATATATATACACACACACACACACACACAAATATTAACTCTCAATAAATAATCCTTAAATTTAAATTGAAATACTCTAAATATTTTTAAATTTGAGATTTAGATACAAAATATTTAGAAGTTGATCAAGTCCACATTTTATTAAAAGAAATAAATAATAAATTTAAAAGAAAGCTTAAGTCATGTATTTCCCCTTACTCTTTTTATTGTTAATGAGACTAAATCATTAATGTATATAAAGAACTAATCAAATATAGTATTGCATTTATGCATATATTTGAAAATTTAAAGGTGATAATTCAAATATACAGAAGTTTAGAGTTTTATGGAAGTTATTCTTCATTGAAGTAATTTTGAGATTACAATGAAATTTTTCAATTTTCATTTTCTTTTTTAAATTTATTTTGAAATTTTAATTTTTATCTTGAAAGTTTTCATATATATGTAAAATAAAATTTGGCCTAAATTTTTAAATCTATATATAAAAAAATATTTTATTTTTATAAACCCATAAGTTTATAAAAAAATTTGGGACAAAAGTAAAATTCAAATAAATTTAAATCTTAAATTATAAGATTTATAAATAAATGAATTACCTGAAAATCTCTTTTATATATAAATAAGTGTCATGTATTTATTGGCTTGTCAATAAAGGCATTGATACCCAAACTTTTAGTTTTGGTATGGAATAACTATCCTAAAAAAAATGATACATCTAAGTTATAAAAGAACAAAATCTCAATTAATGCATATTTGTTGCAACGGTTCCTATATATCAATAATATTAACAATCAAAATATAGTTGAATGAAAAAAATTTCTATTTCATATATGTATGAATTGCATTTAATCCAGAAATGATATATTAGAAAATTCTTTTAAATATTCTAATATTAGTATACTAATTACATTGCTCGTGCATCTTCTAAAAGGGAAAATGATCCCTGCATTTTCTTTCCTAAATTTGAAGATTTGAAATACAGTAGTTTAAAATTAATATAAAGAATACACTAAAAAATTAATTTATAAATGTAAATTTAATTTTTAAATATTTTTATTAAAAATTAGAATATATAATTATACACTTTGATTGTTAGTATCTTAATTAAATTTTAATTTTTTAAAAACATTTTTATAATAAAATTAATTATATACTATGATATATATAATAGTGATATTATCATTTAATTGTAAACAATTATAATGGATATGCAAAATTTAAAAAAGAAAAAAGAAAAGTATGCAGTGAGATAAATAGGGAGAAGAGAAGCAATGGATAGGCAGTAAATTAACATAAGAGTTAAAAATAGAATATATAATTAAGTAATTCAATTAAATTATATTCTCAACTTATTTAAAATAAAAATAAAAAAAATTAAGTATATCATATTATGTATACATTTTTTAGTGATGCTAGTATCTCAATTATGAACAATAATAATGGTCATGACTAAAGAAAAATATGTAATAAAGTAAATTAAACAAAAAGAAATGATGGATGAGTTATAAAGTAATATAATATAAAAATTAAAAAAGGGAATATTTAATTAAAAATTTTAATTAGATTAGACTTTTAGCTTTTTAAAAATATTTTAATAATAATAAAATATATTATAATATGCTATCTATATCTTTGATATTTGCATCTAAACTTTAAATAATAGAAGTAAATATGTAAAAACAAGTTTAATAAAATAAATAAAAAAGTAAAATAGTACACAATTTGTAAAGGATTGGCAGATTTTTTTATTAATATCTATTTAATTTAGAAAATATTTTTTTGAAAAATGAAAAAATTGTTAAACCATTCGATAGACACAGAAAATAGTAATCAAAAAATGATATCAAGACCCATTGAAAATAATTTAAATAAAAATGTTTGATTTTAATTTTTAAATATTTTTATTAGATAATAGAATATGTAATTAATTATTTCAATTAATACTGTGTACATTCATTTTGTTAAATATTTAAATTTGATTTTAATTTTTGAATAATTTTAAATAATAAGAGTGAGTGTAAAAATATATGCAATGAAGTAAATAAAAAATTTGCTTGACTAGAAACGTATTAGAGCAAATAAACAGAAGAGAAAGTGTGAAAGATCTTGAAAAAAGAATATATAATTAAAAAATAAAATTATATTATATTTGAGTGTATTTAAAATATTTTTAGATTAAAAAACATTACATTGTATCTATACAATGTAATGATATTAGTATATTATATCTATACAACTTTATGATGTTGCTGATGAACTATAAATAGCAAGAGTGATATAAAAAAATACAATAAAATAAATAAGAAGAAGTGAAACATTGCATGAGTTATAAAGTATTGATAAAGTTTAAATTCATATATGTATATATATTTAATTTGAAATATATATAATATTTAAAAATTGATATCAAGATAATATAGATAAACTTTAAAAATAAAAAATTTTCCTTTTAATTTTTTGCATATTTTAACTAAAAAAATATAATATGCAATCAATTATTTCAATTAATACCTTTTATACTAAAATTTTAACTTATTTAAAATTAAAAATATATGATATATTTATACTATTTTATAATATTAGCATCCAACTCATAAATAACAGTGGATATGAAAAGAGAGAAAAAAACATATAACAGAACATATAAAAACAAAAGAAACAATGAATATATTTTAAGGTAATATAAAATTAAAAAATATAATATGTAGTTAAATAATTCAATTCAATTCAATTTATTTTAAATATTATTATAAAAAATAAAATATTTATTTCTTAATGATATTAGTGTTTAAATCGTAAACAATAGTTTTAAACATAAGAAAAAATAAAAAAGGAGAAAGATATGCAATGAAATAAATAAAAAAAGAGAGAAGTAGTAAATGAGTTGCAAAATAATATAAAAAAATTAAATATGTAGTTAATTAATTCAATTAAATTTTAATTAAAATAAAACATTTTTTTGATAAAAATAAAATATATCATATTATATTTATACCATTTAATGATATTAGCATTAGATTAATAAATAAAAAATATAATATTTAAAAATTGATGTCAAGATAATATCAAGAAAATTTAAAAAAATAAATTAGATTTTATTTTTTAGATGTTTTGATAGAAAAATATAACATAAAATTAATTACTTCCATTATCACTTTTTATATAAAATTTTTAACTTATTTAAAATACATTTATAAAAAAATTAAAATATCATGATATATTTATACTATTCTATAACTTTAGTGTCAAACTCATAATTAATAGTAGAAATGAAAGGAGAGGAAAAGAAAAATATATAGTAGAACAAATAAAAATAAAAAAATAACGAGTAAATTATAAAGTAAAATCAGAATAAAAGATATAATACATAGTTAAGTAATTTAATTCAATTAAATATAATAATTTTATTTTTAATATTTTTATCAAAAATAAAATACATATTTATTAGTGATAATATTACTATTTGGGGTGTAAAGATTAGTTTAAGAGAGAAAAAATATGAAATGAATTAAATTTAAAAAAAAGAGAAATAATAGAGAAGTTGTAAAATAATATAGAAGATGAAAAAAATGTGTAGCTATATAATTTAAATAAAATAAAATTTTAAATTAAATAAAATATTTTCATAACATAACTGAAATATATCGTATTCTATAATGATATAATATTTAAAAAATAAATTTAATTTTAATTTTTATATATTTTAATTAAAAATATAATATAAAATTAATTATTGCAATTAATACTTCTCATTATAACAAAATAAAAAATATCATGACATATTTATATTATTTTGTAACATTAGTGTTAAACTAGCAAATAATTGTAGATATGAAAAATGGGAAAAAGAAAAAATATCGTAAAGCAAATAAAAAAATAATGAGTAAGTTGTAAAGTTAATATAAAATTTAAAAAATTATAATATAAAATTAAGTAATTCAATTCAATTCAATTTTTCAATTTGTTTTAAATATTTTTATAACAAAAATAAAATAAATATTTCATTGGGATATTAATATTTTAATTGTAAATAATAAATTTAAATATAAACATATAATGAAATAAATAAAAATATAAATTGTAAATAAATTATAAATTTAAATTAAATTAAATTAAATTAAAATATATAATTAAGTAACCAAATTAAATAAATAAATGAAAAATAAAAGAATAAATAAATATAAAAAGAAAAGTCCAATTCCTTCATTCCATTTAAATATGTAAAATAGGTCTTGTAACTGCAAGCAGCTCACAATCATAGGATAATATGGATAATTTAATATAAAGCCTACATAAACACAACAGTCTATGTGATCACAGACTTAGCTATAGGCTAAAAATAAATTATTTTAATTATTTTTTCTTTTCACACTTAGGCCCAATCCATTAAAAAAATATTTAATCAAATTACTTTCTAACAAACCCAATCAAATTTATATATTGCAATCCAAATTTTCTTGTCCAAATAATTTGATAAAAATTAAAATATTAAAATATAAATTATAAATTATAAAATAAAATAATTAATAAAAATATAAAAAAAATGTGAGCTATCTATGGACATACTCACACCAAATGCAAGGCGATGCAAATAATTTTTTTAATAATCATTTTTGTATGTGGACTTATATGGTTAAGCCCACATGTGTTAGGCCCACATAAGCTTGCGCCCTCCTATTTTATATATTTAGTTCCATTGCTGCAACATTAAAGCCCAATAAATATTTTAGTGAAGCACTTAGCTGATAAAAATATTAATGAAATTGGGAATAGAGAATTAATAGGAAACAAAATTTGCCATTAGCTAGACATGTTAACATAGTTTTAAAAACTATACTGGACTAACCAGTCGAATCAATGAATCACCCAAGGAATCAAATCAATTAAGGGTATTGGATTGGAAATGCATGCAAATCAGTATGAGCTGACTAGAATTGGTGAACTGGACCAATGAATCAATTTTTTTATTTTTTGTAAAAATTATTAATTTTACAATAATTAAGGTGTAATTCTTTCACAATTTTAGATCAATTAAAATTATATTATTTCTTTTAATATTTATAGTATAAATTATTAATATATCACTTGTATTTTATTAATTATTTGCTTATATTATTAACTTATATTGTATTATTTTTTAAGTGTTATCATGTACCCCGGGGGGTTTCAAACCCGGGGTGACATGGTGCATTATGGATCATTGGATGAGATTACCAAAATTCTTAATAATCTCATCCAATGACTTGCACTGTGCCACGTCACCCCGGGTTTGAAACCCCCCAGGGTACCGTAGCAAGCACCAAATATATAGGCCATACTAATGTTTTTATATATAAATATATATATGTGTGTGTATTTAATACTTTTAATATATATAATATATATAAATATATTTAATTTATATTTTTAATTTAAAATTAGTTTAACCAATGAATCAGTGAACCAGTGAACTAATAACTTGTCCGATCTAATAATCAATTCAATTTTAAAAATTATGCATGTCAATAAAAAGAAATAATAGAATAAGGAAAACCTTAACATTATTTTATCTGTACGTAAAAGTGGATAAAGTGGATGTTATCAATGCTGCAACTATATCATTTTTTCATTTCTATTTTTTTTCTTATTAAACAATTTTTAAAAACTTTTATTTTTTGTTTTTCATAATAAAAAGAAATCAAAACTCGTTTAATTATGCTCTTTCTAAAGTCATAAAAGGCATACATATAGGCTTATACACATGCTCTCTATTAGCCATACTAATATCATTGAGGTGTGTTACAAGAGTGCCGAAGAGGACCTAATGAAAATGTTAGAATAGATATAAAGTGCGGGATTGATCTATTATATTAGTCAAGGCTCTCCTTTCCTTCTACTTTTATTTATATAACAATTTATGAAAGCCACGTAAAACCGCCTTAACTATCTTACTAAAAAAGGACACATGATGTACATGTATCCCCCAAAGCCAATGCATTAAATTCTAATAATCACTTTAAATAACCATTTAATAATTATTTTATCTATTAACCGCGTATTCTATCATTTAAAATAATCACGTAATAATAATTTTTTCTTGCAATTGCCAATTTCAACAACCTTCTTGACTTGCCCATATTCCAATTTGATTGAGTGTCAGCGTAATCAGCTTTAGTCAAATTTATTTGCCATTAATTTTGACTTGCATTCTAAGATTAATCTTGAAGTCTTCATTTTCATCATAGCCATTTGATAAAAAATCCACAAAATAATTGTAATAATTATCTATAAAATATTAAATTACTATTATTTGATAATGTCGTGACATTTTTTATAAAAAAATTTACATAAAATATTTTGCTCTGACAAATGAATTAAGTATAGATAGGCTACATCATCATTAAATATGACGGTGCCACATCATTAAAATCAATAATTAAGAAATAATAATTTTTTCTAATAGATAAAAAATTTTAACAATTGTTTAATCACGTAAAATCACATAAATAAATTATAATAATGTAAAATTCAATCTTATAATTAATATTTTATTTTTATTTTATTATTGAAAAATTCAGGCACGTACATTTAGTGTGTTGGGTCCCTCCTAACAAGTTCCTCCGGATGAAGAAAGTACTGTAAAGGTATAAGGAGGTTCCCACCAATTATAAAAGAAAGTGACAACTACATGAGGATCCAGCCGACCGCCATCGATGAGCAAGCAGACATCATTACCGTCGATGGGCCTGAGAAGGTACGAAGGAACGGGAGTCACTGTCGCCCAATCTTTGCAATTCAACTTTATTGAGCTTTGCGGGCAATCGCAATCGTTCGTCACCGTCACTTTCCATCGGGGCTTCAAATCCACAGGCGGAAAATCTTTCTCCGTCGCAATTTTAATGTCCTTCGCCGAGCATTGCTTTTGAGCACAAGAACCTGATGAAGTGAGGCAAAACATAATTCATGTAGCAATTCTAGTAGCCACCATATATGTTGTTGAAGAGAGACCAAACAATACACAAAACTACAGATAAATACAGAAAACACAGTTATTGCTAAAAAAAAAAAATTGGAAAAAATTATAGTTGTGATTAGTACGGTAATTATACCATAATTCAAAATTATAACTGAGATTTGTTTTAAAAAATTTTTAAATATTTTATTTATTTAATATTAAATATAAATAATTTGAGAATAATAACTCTCTTTATTTTATAAAAAAATTTTCTTTCTTTTATTATTATATTTGTAAATGTCAAATTTTTTTAATATAAAGTTATACAAATTGCATGTAACTCCTGCATTTTAGAAAAACTATTTTTTACCTTTGATGTTGGTTTAATTTTCAAGTACCAATATTGAGGATTACTCAATAAAGAGAGAAAAAATTGAGAGGCATTATATGATAAGGGCCTGATGAAAGGGAAAATATAATTCAACAAGCAATTCATGAACCACCATATATTGCAGAAAAAAGAGTAAAATACTATCACAGTTACATATCTATACCCTATTACGAAAACAACTGTTTTTTGGGCAGATTAAGGGCTTTTTTTTTTTTTTTCTTTGGCCACGCGTTGGTTTATTTCGCAGTTTTTTTCCCGCCAAATCTTAGTCCCAATTTAGTCAGCTGTTTTACAAAATTGATAGCATCAAGTGATTGTTCATTTATGGCTTAATATTAAATATTAAATATTAATTGTGAGCTCAAAAGTTTGCAGGAATAGCAGTGGCAGTTGCACTTTGCACCGACCCACTTACAGAAATTTTTTTGATTTTTTATTTTTTCAATTCTTCTATTATTTTATAATAACAACTCATTCATTATTTTTTTTTTCATTTACTTTATTACATTTCCTTATACTACTTTTATTATTTATAATTCAAACAATTATTAAATAATATTAATATGATACAATAAAGTTATTTTATTATAAAAACGTTTTAAATAAGTTAACATTTACCTAAATTAATTACTTTACACTTCAAATATGGTTCTCTCTCTCTCTTATTTGATCCGCGACATATTTTTTTCTCATGTTCATATAAATTGTCCATAACTAAAATACTAATAGATATTTTTTCCTTTTTTTAATATGCACTACCTTTATTTATAATTTAAATACTAATATTATTAAGAAATATACATATAATATGACATGTTTTATTTTTATTATAAATATATTTTAAAAATCTTAGACATTTAATTTACTTAAATTAATTATCTGTATTTTCTGTTTTTAACTCTTACATTATTTTACATCTCTCGTCCATCATTTTTTTTTATTTGCTCACTTGTATTTTTTTTTTTCATTTTTTATGGCCATTACTATTTTTCGTTTCTTTTTTCTTTTTTTTTTGCTAAACTTCACTATTGTTTGCTACTAAATTGCTAATATCATGAAATAGTGTGCGTATAATATAATGTTTAATTTAAAAATTAAATTTTTTAAAAATTTTAATATATAAAATATTGACTAAAAAATTAATTATATATTTCATTATTTAGTAAAAATATTTAAAAGTTAAAATTAACTTTTTATTTAAATTCTATTAATATTTTCTTCATGTTAAGTGTAATATTTCAAGTCTGTGATCTACAATAATAATCTATTATGAATTGAAGGTTTTTTGGGGCAGTTTTTTTTTCTTTTAAATTGTACACGTGTTGGCTTATTGGGAAAAATTTCCCCGGCCAACACTTTTTTTTTTAACTAATACTACAACACTGTTTTTTTTTTTTTTCAATTCACTTATATTACAACACTTTGTTTTCTTTTTCTTTACTTATGCTACTTACAACTCAAATACTATTTATATTATTGTGTATTGTAAATTTAATATAGTATAGTTTTTTAATAAAAATATTTTAAATAATTTATTTAATTAAATTAACTTATTTTACTATATATTTTATGTTCAGCTATTATTACTTTAAAGTTTAGGCTTTATTTCTTTTCTTTTTATTTGTTTTGTTTCATATTTTTCTACTTTTTTGTGTTCACTTCTATTAGTTATAATTCTTTTTCATTATACTATTTAATATTTACAATTCTAACACTATTGAGTATTTTCATTTATCTAGTATTTTTTAATATTAATTTTTAAATATTATATATCAAATTAAATATATATCAATTGAGATTTTATCCAAGTTTTATATCTCATGTACTATTCATATTTTTTTATTCTCTTATATTATTTACAATTCAAATACTATTGATAAAATGTTTTTAAAAAATTAGAATTCATTAACAGCATGAAAAATATTTTAAATAATTAAAATTTTTACTTAATTAAATTAATTAATTTTATAATATATTTTATTTTTAACTCTTAATATTTTATAATTGATATATTATGTCCTTTTTTATTTGCTTTATTTCATTTTTTTATTTTTTATGTTCAGTTCTATTGCTTATAATTTGTTCATTAATATCATAAATAATATAGATAATAAATCATATATTTTATTTTTAAAATTTAAAAATATTTTAAATAAATGAATATTTTACTATAAATATTATTAATTGAATCGAATTAGTTATATATTATATTTTTTAATATCAATATTTGAAAATTAAGATCAAATTTATTTATTTAAATTTTATTAATATCTTCCTTCATATTAATTTTAAGTACTATGTGTCAAATTAAATACATATCAATTTTATCACGGCTTTAAACCTCATATATTATTTTTCATGCTCTTTGATTTTTTTTCCTCTTTCTCTTTTATTATTTATAACTAAAACACCTATAGAAACTAATATAATTTTAATAAAGCACGATTTAATTTTATGATTAAAATTTTAAATAAGTTAAAATTTATTTAATTTATTTCACTATATATTTTATTTTCAACTATTATTATTTAATAGCTTATGCAATATTTCTCTTCTTTTTATTTACTCCATTTTATATTTTTTTATTGTCCATGCCTACTTATACTCCTTATAATAAAACATTATTATTATTATTAAACAATATAAATATAATGTTATATATTTAATTTTTAAATCATATATATTTTTAAATAAATTAAAATTTTGGTATAGATATTATTAATTGAATCAATTAATTTTATGTAATATTTTTAACAACAATATTTTCATATTAAAATTAAATTTATTTATTTATTTCTTATGAATATTTTTAATAGCAGATTTTGAAATACTATATGTTAAAATAATGTTTAAAAATTAAATTAAATTAAATTTTTTAATATTTATTAATTTTTTCTTAATAATAATTTTAAATATCATATTCTAAAATGAAAAAAACAAATCAATACAGATTTTTTAGGTTATAAGGTTTATAACCCATATACTATTTTTCCTTATTTCAATTACTCTTTTATATATTTTTATTTAAGTAATGTTGAGGTTAAAAATAAAATATGCAGTAAGACATATTAATAAGTTCAATTTTATTTTTATATTTTTATTCTTTTTTATATATTTTTCTATGTTAAATTTTTTATATATTTCTTATTTTTTATTTGCTCTTATGATTTAAAGTTTAGACATAATATGTTGAATAATACAGATGTAACATAATTCATTTTATTTTGTTACAAAATTATTTTTAATACATCAAATATTTTATTAAATAAATTATTTTATAATATATTTCATTATAAGTCTTACTACTTTACCATCTACTGCAATATTTTTCTTCTTTTAATTTGTTTTCTTACATATTTTCCTTTTTAATATTCACCCATACTATTCACAGTTTGGATATAAAGATTACTAAATGGCATAAATATAATACAGTATGTTTTATTTTTATTATAAAGTATTTCAAATAAGTTAAGGTTATAGAAGATATTAATTTAAATAATTATTTACATATCCTATTTTTAATAATGATATTTAAAAAATAAAATTAATTTCATTCATTTAAAATTTATTAATATTTATCTAATATCAAATTTTAAGTATTATAATTCAAATTAAATATGCAAAAATAAAAATTTTCTATACTTTATAATTTACATACTATTTCTCTTTTTTTTATCTATTAATTGTATAACAAATTCAATTTAAAGTGATTTATGAAGAATATTTTAAATAATAGGATGATATTGCAAAGTTATTTATTAAAATATATAATGTAAATATTAGTAAGTATAATTGAAAAAATTATTAGTTAGTTATTTAGACTGTAATTCATATTTGCCCCTTTAGACATGTACTACTCTTTACATTATTAATGAATAAATTATTTATGTTTCTTAGGCAAAGTCTTTTTAAATTAAATACATCTTTAAATATAATTTGCAAATATTTCTATTATAAGTATTTCTATTATAAAAATATATGAAATAAGTTAAAATTTTAATATAAAATATATAAATTGAACGAGTCAATTAAATTTTCTACTTTTAATAAATTGATTTATTAGAATTTTTTAATATTTTCTTGATATTATATGTCGTCCTTTCTACATTTGTTGAAAAAGTTTTCTTCAAATCAAATTCTTTTTCAAACATCATTTGCATGTATTTTTATTATTAGTATATTTTAAATAATATAAAATTCTTTTATTTTTATCAAGAAGATAGATGAATTCATCAATGCAAAAGTAGTAAAAAATTATAAAATAAACTAATTAAAATTATTTATTACAATGTTCCATATAATTTGATATTTTTTATTCATTTTTTATTTATATATAAAATTTAAAAATACATATTAAAATATAATGATATAAAAACACCTGAAAAATAATATTACTTTAACTAATCAAATGATATCATGTATATCTAAATTAATTTAATTTACTGTAAATTGAAAATTATTCATATTATTAGTGAGTATGAAAATTATATATTATCTAAAAATAAATGTAACTAAAAGTTTTGACAAAAAATAAAAAGAAATTAGAATTTTCTTACAATGATATGAGTAATTCAATTAATAGAATCTATTTGTATATTTATGTAGCTCACTTAATTTTATAACTTAAAAAATGCTATAAATATAGGTAATAAATTTTTGAATATATACAATAAACTAATAATTATGATATGTTTTTAACAATAATCATGAATTGCACAATGCATAGTTAAAAAAAAGTGCATAAAATATTTTTTTAGGAAAGATAAAAAAAGCAAATATTACTTAGGTTTAATTATATGGATTTTATTCATTGACATAAAAATAAAGTAATATTAACAATTCATTGTTTATATCGCCATAAGAAATATTAGAATTGCATCCAAAGAATTTAGCTATTATTGACTTAAAACATAAGTGGTGTTATTTATTAACTACTAAAAATATATTTTAAATAAAAATTATATTTTTATTAAAATATTATTTTTATTAAATATATATTCTCTGTTTTATAGCTACATTACTTTAATATATCAAACATAATTATGAAAAAAAATTCTATTTTATTGTCAGCCTTTTTCTCATTTCATTGTACCAATTATAATATAAATATTATTTTCTTTTATCATTATTTGTTACTATCATAAATTATATAAATTACGTATTACAAAATTTAAAATAATAAAAAACATAATTTACATTTTTAATTTTATTTTATGCAAATTAAATAATATATTTTAATATTTAAATAAATTATTACAACCTTTAAAAATTATTATTATTTTATTAAATGCTAGACCGTGGCTTCATTCACTAGTAAATAGTGAAATAATCAAAACATTGGTAAGCAAACTCGAAAAAATTGTAGTTGCACTCAGTATTGTAACTATAGTATCGTGAATAAAATAGGACATTATTATGATCTGTAATTCAAAAGGTATGATTTGACGCTTGCGTAATATTCGAGTACCAAGTCTGAGGATTACTCAAGAAAGAAAGAAATAATTGAGAGGCATAATAAGATCCAATGAAATGAGGCAAAACATAATGAGAAGAATTTCAAGAACAACCATAAATTGTTAAAGGAAGGAGTAAAATATTAGCAATATTATAGAAAAATACGAGTAATACTAGTTTTTGCTATGGAAACTCCAAAAAATTGTAGTTGCGAGAGGTATTATAATTGTAATCACAATATTGTGAAGACAGTAGTATCTATAATTTAAAATTATGAAGTTGATATTTGCTTATCTTTAAGTATCAATTTGGAGGATTTCTAAAGAAAGAAAGAAAAAAATTGAGAAGCATGATACCTTTGATGATGATTAGGGTTAAGAATAGGACTGCAACAAGAGTCTTCATGATAGGGATATCCATTGACTCCGGCTATCAAGGACAAGTCTGTCTGTTGTACTGTGTCCGTGTATATGTAGCACGAGATGGAAATTTTAACAATTAACTATTAACTATTAATATTAACTATGAACTATTAATAATGAATTTATGTTTTATAGGTGTTGCAGATATTAGCAATTGATTTAGTAATAATTAATAATCCATTTATGTTATGATTTGTTTTCTTAGCATTTACAATAATTAAATTTTGAGTATATAAATGATAATATCTTTGTTTTGACCAATTTATTTTAGATCATCATCATTATATCAATTATTTCACACTGTCAAAATGACTAAGAATTCTACCGTTTGATAGTAAGTAATTAAAATATTGATTTTGAAAGAGTATATTGAGTAAGAACACTGATTTTAGAAAAAATTTCTAGTCCTATGTACTATTAAAAATTTGGTGCTATTTTTTATTATTTTTTGAAAAATTAATAATTTTAATATCATAATTAAGTAGTTTTAATTTTTTTAATTTGTCAAACAATAATATGTAGTACTAATCATTTGTAGGATTAAAATTTTTTCCAACTTTTATAGGAAAGTAATAGGGGTAAACATTACAATGACGTGGCTAACATTAAAATATAATTGAATGTGGCATAATCTCTTGAAAAGCACTACTAGAATATCAGCGGCTTCTCACCCAAAAAAGGAAAGAAAAAAGAAAAGGGGGAACTTATTAACCCTTTGCTCGGATTAACTTTTTGCTTGGATGAGGGAAAAATGAGAAAAACGAAAGGAAAAGAAAACGATTCTTCTTTATATATTTTAATTTAAAAAATAGAAGAAATTTTAAATTAAATTAAATAATAATTATACCTTTAAATTAAATTCTAAACTAGAATCAATATTAAAATTGTAACAAATTGATTTTTCATTCATTCTCCTCATATGTACCCAAAAAAAATGTTGATGGATCGTACTCTTTGTTTTATTTTTCCCCTACTTTTCTTTTCTTTTATCGTTTTTCTACATTGCATCCATGTAAAGGAAAATCTTGTTTTATACTCATTTCTTTCCTCTAATTTTTTTTCTTCCATTAATTTTTTATGAAAAAAGAAGAAGGTAAATTAACATGGAAAATAGTTTCCAATGATTTTTCTACGAATTTTGAACTGTGAGAAAAATACGTGTAAAGAAATTTTTTCACATCAATTTTATGTCTCTTTTTTTGTTTTTCTTTTTTTTTAAGGTTTCCCACCGCTTAAAGACTAATAGGAAATAATTTTTTATTCAAAAATATTTTCGATCTCTATAAATCATTGAAAATAACTTTTTATCTTAAAAGGTCTCATAATTTAAGTCATGAGAAATATACAATAACAAAATATACAATGAATATAAAAAAATATAGCATATAATTTCAAAGAATTAAAATGTTCCTGCCTCAATTATTCCCACTCAAATCAATTCTTAAATTAAATCGATTAATAAATCATAAAAGAATATTCCTAAATCAAACTTATTCTTAAATTAGAAAAGAATCAAACCAATTATTCATAAATCAAATTAACTTAGAAAATAATCAAATAAATTATTCCTAAATCTAAATCTTTGTTTCGGACGACTAATAAAAAATAAATTTCATTTCATTTTTAAATAAACTTCGATTTTAAAAAGTTTTTGTTTTTAACTAAAAAAATATTTCATTTCATTTTATTTATAATTCATACTTTAATTATATTTATATTATTATAAATTTCATTTAATTTATTAAATATTTCATAAGAATTCATTTTATTTAGCCTAAAATACAAGTTAAAACAAAAGTTTTACCCCCATCCTAAGATTATATCTATTATTATACCATCAAATTTTATTTTTTAATTGAATTGCATGCATTTTTCAATATGTTTCAAAAAATTTATAAATTAATTAAAATCATTTCCATTAAAATAAAATAAAATCAACTCTAAAAAAATTATATTCCAAACAAATCTTAAATGATTCCTAAATTAGAAAATAAACAAGGCAATTATTATTCTTAACTCATATAAATCCCTAAACTAGAAAATGATTATATTAATTAGTCTTGAATCAAATTAATTCCTAAATTCTAAAATAATAAAATCAACTATTCTAAAATCAAACCAATTTATAAATTAAAAAATAAAATCAATTATTCCTTAGTCAATCCAATTCCTAAATTAGAAAATAATTAAATCAATTATCCTAAATCAATCAAATTAATGAATTGGGAAATAATCAAATCAATTATTTCTAAACCAATCCAATTCTTATTTTTCTTCTCACACCTATATTACTTTAATTTTCTACTCCTATATAATCCAACCCAATATATATATATATATGAGATCTGTTCACACTAGTGCATGTCAAAATAACTTACATCAAATCTTCACCATTAATCCTATTAAAATTTAAAGGATGAGATCATTTTACTTTAAATTAACTTTTACACTACATATAATCTATTCTTTGTCTCTCACATATACACATACAACCAATATATTAAATAAAAATTCGTAAATCATAAATATATTGTAAGTCTATTTCAATTAAAAAGGTAGCAAAAAATTTACGTCTCCCTTCTATAAATATATTTTAGTAAACAGAATATGAAATCAAAAGGTGAAGCAAATTGTATTAATTACATGCAGGTGGTATTGATTTCTTACCATTAATGTATTAAATAAGTGTTTTTCTTATCCTTAAAATATTAAATTAAATCAAAAGATTTCTTTTATACCTAGTGGAACTATTTTGATTTAAATTTAATTTTTTAAGAATTTTTTATTTTAATTTAATATTTTCTTTAAAAAATATATTGAAAAATACATAAGAAGATGTATACAAACTTAAAAAGAAATCCTTACCTTTTTTGCAATAATTCATAATTAATAATATACATTAATGGTAAAATTTAGGAAGGAAAAAAGTTCTTATTTAATACATTAATGGTAAGAACTAAAAAAGAGTCAAATGTAATTAATAAAATTTATTTCACCTTTTAATTTATTTTTTGTTTACTAAAATATATTTATAGGAGGGAGCAGAAAGTAGCCTATTACATTTTTCTAGTTAAAACAGACTTGCAATATCTTTGAGATATGAAAATTTTCACTTAATGCATTAATTATTTAAAAGAAAGTAAATTAAATACAATGTAAAGTTAATTTAATTAAGTGAATTGATCTCATTCTTTAAAATTTGATGAATCTAAATTTAGTATAAGTCATTTCGATTTATATTGGTGTTAATGAATTTACACCGATGTCAATGAATCACTCTTTATATATATATATATGTATATATATAATTTAATGAAAGACCCCAAAACAAAACACAGAAAAATAGAAGATGAGGACCTCTTCTTCTCATATTTCCCCTCTGACAATTTTTCATAAGCTGACAATATATAAGTAATTTACTTCCACCCACTAAACTTTTATCTACCATTGTAGTAGAAATCTAAGAAAATTCTCTTAGCAAGTATACTAAACAGGAATCAAGATGCAAAGAAAGCAAAAATTATTTTTGGAGAATATAAATGCTAACCCAGAAGACGAAGGATCAGCTCGCAAATAAACCATGACCACAAGTTTTCCCAATTGAGGATCACTTCGTAAAAGAGAGAAAAATATAAATGCTTTAGATTAGCCCTTAAAAAATTCTTGTAAGAATAAATAATTAGGTGCTATCTTCACATCTTTAATTATTTAAAGCTTAAGTTTAAGGTGTTAAATTTTTCTTTATTAAATGTTGCATCTTTTTCATATTTGTATAATTAATTGTAATTAAGAAATTTACAATTGAGGTATACCAATATCTGTTAGTCCAAATGATTGAAACTTCATGTCCCCTAAATAAAGGTTTAAATTTGAGCCTTATAAATAAAAAAAATAGGCATTAGGAGAGTTTCCTCCTATATTGGGGTCTAATTTGGCTCAACTCAAAATTAATTAGGACCTAATGTGTTTACTAGATATTATGGGTCCTACACACAAAAAAAAATTATAACTTAGCCCTAAACCAAAAGAAGTTTTTTATTTAACAATGTTTAGCTGATTTTTATAAACACTACTATAAAATAGTTAATAGACATCAAGTATTTAGAAAATTACACATCAAAAAATGATCGATGTTTTATTGATCATCATAACATATGTGGTTTCAATGTTAGTTTCTAAACTATCATAAAATATAACAACAACATTGATTTTTATTTTGTGAAAATTTATGTCTTTTATGTTTCTAAAATCTTGGAAAAAAAGTTAAATATCATTTACCTTCTAACAACCAATGTCTAGTATACATAATAACATGTTGATTAATTTAAATAATTAATATTGTATGTCCACCCACTCCATCCACCCAAACCTCGACTCCCAATCCCTCACTCCCTCATCATAAATCCTAATCCTATTTCTATGTCTTGGACACCAATTCCTCACTCCCTCATCTCAAATACTAATTCCATCCTTATGTTCCTTACACTCTCATCCTTTCTCTTTCTCATGTATTTCTAACTATATAGAAAGCAAAAATCTATTACTTTAAATAATTCTAATTTAAAAATTTTTAAAGAATAAATTAAATAACAAAAGATTAAAAATGATAAGAGTTTGTGTACAATATTATAATAAAAATGGATAATTTGCTAAATTTGTCTTAATATTATTACTTAATATGCGAGATTTGCACTACTTAGAAAAGCCTTTCAAATACAATATCTACAAATAAAATAAGCATTCATAAAATTTTGGTGTATTAATATTTACATATAAATAAATAGCAAATATTACAAAAGAATATTAAAAAAATGAATGAAATCAAATTTCTTATCTATGCAAACCTATAAAAGCCACATCAACATTATAAGCAACAAAATAAGATCAAATAAAAAAATAGAAACTAAATTATAAGAATAAATACAAAGCAAAAAAATATATATATTCACATTTAGGTCTTGCACTAACTAGATAACCATCAAAATTAGTTTTAATCTTAGGAGAGTGGAGTAAACCTAAAGAGATGATTATTTCTTTGGATAATCGAACCATGATAGCGCTAGTAATATCTTCTTTCTCCTTTCCTCTTTTATTATTTACACTTTATTGCATATCTTTATCTATTGTTTACTTGAACTTTTATATTTACTTTCTAATTGCTCTTTAAGGGTTACAAAAAAAGCAAAATTAAAAAAGTAAGTATTTTTAAAGTTTTAATGGTTTAAATTCTTAAACACTAATTCACCTCTTCTTAATGCATTTTTATCTTGTCACATTTGTGTAAATAAACTTCTAAATTGATTAATGGACCAATCTCTATATATTTTTCAATTGGTTAGATCAAACTTGAATTTTAATTTTATATAAATTAATAAATCAGACTCATGCTAATGTTTTATAAAATAAGTTTGACCTATTTAAAATAAGACCTAATATAAACTTTTTTTTAACCTTGTTGGGTCACCATCAAATTTTCCTTTTTTTTTCCCCTAAAACAAAAAAAGAAAAAAAAAGAGACTCCCATAGATGTACGCTATGCTCTCTTTGATAATTTTGTTAGCTAGGGATACCCGTCTCATACACGAGGACCTAGTCATTGACAACTTAAATTTAGATGAGGAAGTATTTGAGGCTACTTTTCTTGTTGATGGAAAACGGGATTGAATATTTTTTTTTTTATGAATCATAGTTATAAAATGATTGAAAAAAGAAAAATTATTTTATTTATTTAATATTAAATATCAATAATTAGAAGAAAGAAATATTTTTATTTTAAGAATAAATTTACTTTATTTCAATTTTTTTAATCATATATATAAATGATATTTTACTTCTTTATAAATATACATACAAATAAAATAGATTTCCCACTGAACAAACCAACGTGAGTTTTAGCGAATTTTGATGAGAATAGGCATATATTAAGCTTCGGAATTCAATTTCATAGTGTTGAAAATTTCAAAGCAATTTCATTGGACGAGATCTAAACTTTCTTTATTTTCTTTTATTAATTATGAAGAGATTAAAATATAATTTTTATTCTAGAATCTATTATCTTTTTAACTGAGACCCAACCCATAATTTTTTAAAAAAATTGTGTTTATTCCTCTTCAAAAATTTATCCGAATGCACCAAATCCAAATTGTATTGGGCCTTTGTTGTCCAATGAAAAGAAGTATCACTTTAATTCCATGTATTTTAAGAAAAGACGTATTTTGCTGTGGCTTAACCATTAAGGCAAATTTCTTGTTAATGTGATGAGACTTTGTAATATAGGTTAAATATCATTGTATCTATCAAGAGACACAATAAATGTGAAGTTATCAACAAAGAGTTTCTTTTTGTTATGTACATACAATGAAACTTCATTATTTTTTTTAATATGTAAAGGTGATTAAATTTTACCTCTTTCAATTTTAAAAATTAAAAAAAAATAAAATTATATAAAATTTAAAATTAGCACTTAGTATTTAATTCATTATTTTATTAAATTATATAATTTTTATGATCTTTTTAAATAAAAATCATAATATTATAATATATGTTACTTTGTCTTATTATTTTTTACAAATAATTTCTATGTTACACAATTTATAGAAATTAAAATAGATATATAAAATTTTAATTAAATAATAAAAATAACTTGAAAAATTATATTTGAAAAAATAATGAAATAAATTAATATATTATGACATTATGATTCTTGTTTGAAAATTTTACTAAAAATAATATAATTTGATATAATGATTAATTAAGTTAATAAATGTGTTAACATTAAATTTTGTGGAATTTTTAAAAAATAATTTTTAAGTTTCTAATATAAAAAGGACAAAATTTATCTATTTTAAAATTGAAAAAATATTTTATATTGTATGTTTTTTAAGTTAGCTTCACTTTTTTTTCTTTTATTATACATTGGTGAAAAAGAGATTCGAATTTATAATCTTCTGCATACTTCTGAAGTTGTACAGCTTTACATTTTCCGTTTTGGGTGAAAAATGAAACCATTATTTGCTGCCACCCGTTTAAATATTCTTATAGGTTAAAAAAAATTAAAGGGTATTAGTAATATGTAGCATGTATGATGTGGATTATGGTGTATGATATTTGATTTTGATTAGTGGGCATGCTGTCATGCACTTCTACATACAGTTTAAGTAATTTCAAAATTTTCAATTATCAAAATTTTTAAAATCGATAAATAAGTTCAACAATCGCTTAATATAAGCTCAATTTATTCCAATAGAAATTTTTTTTAGAAAATATTAGAATAAAAATATTTTATTTGTTGAATGTAAAGTATGAAAAATTAGAAAAAAAATCAACTTTCTCTATTTACACTACAAAAATTTGGTTATAATTGCAATGGTTTTAGAATGAATTTTACGACGGTTTTAACCCCTACAAAGTGATTAACGGCAATTTTTTTTATCATCATAGAAGTGACAACTGCATTACACTTTTGCAACGATTTTTTCAACTATTAGCATAACCATCACAAAATTAATTTTTACTTTTGACTTAGCAGGGGTTAAAACCATTACTAAATGAACCAAAAAAAATTTACTTAATTCAATTTAGTAAAGGTTGTAACAGTCACTAATTAATTGCTAAAATTTCGACCTTCAATTTAGTAGGGGTTAAAACCACCACTAATTGATTCTTAAAATTTTAACCTATAATTTAGCAAGATACAAAAGCTTAACTTTTACTTTAGTAGGGGTTAAAATCGTCACTAACTACTTATAAATTTTGTTAATTTTAATTTAATAGAGATTATAACCATCACAATTATAGTAAAATTTCTAATTTTTAATTTATTAAGGATTTTAACTATCACTAATATTTTAATTATTAAGCTCCCTTTTAAAATTAATCAAATAAAAACATCTTGTTAAAAATATATCAAAACTAACAAATTGCAAAATGCACTTCATTAACATAATTTCATAATTATTTTATATTAGGTTTTGTTAAATACAAAATAGAATAAGAAGTGCCATATATTGTTTAAATTAGCATCTTCAATAAACTCCCCATGCCAAATCCAAATATATGCAGAAGAAGGCAATCAATGAGAAAAATAACATTCTTTTTCATAACACTGACCGGGGCATTTATTATAAGTAGAATGAATATCACACTTTCATACATACATATATACATACATATATACATACATATATACATATTGCAAAGTCCACGAGTTTGATTTATAAAGTGACTAATGTCATACACTACAATTTTACCTGCTTGAGCACAATATTTTGAAATTTCGACCTTCAATTTAGTAGGGGTTAAAATCACCACTAATTGATTCTTAAAATTTTAACCTATAATTTAGCAAGATACAAAAGCTTAACTTTTACTTTATTAGGGGTTAAAATCGTCACTAACTACTTATAAATTTTGTTAATTTTAATTTAATAGAGATTATAACCATCACAATTATAGTAAAATTTCTAATTTTTAATTTATTAAGGATTTTAACTATCACTAATATTTTAACTATTAAGCTCCCTTTTTAAATAAATCAAATAAAAACATCTTGTTAAAAATATATCAAAACTAACAAATTGAAAAATGCACTTCATTAACATAATTTCATAAT
The DNA here is from genome assembly GCA_020226215.1 of Sindora glabra. NCBI lineage: Eukaryota > Viridiplantae > Streptophyta > Magnoliopsida > Fabales > Fabaceae > Sindora > Sindora glabra. The sequence continues at coordinate 48,942,536 of CM035228.1, read as the reverse complement.
CATTTTATATTAGGTTTTGTTAAATACAAAATAGAATAAGAAGTGCCATATATTGTTTAAATTAGCATCTTTAATAAACTCCCCATGCCAAATCCAAATATATGCAGAAGAAGGCAATCAATGAGAAAAATAACATTCTTTTTCATAACACTGACTGGGGCATTTATTATAAGTAGAATGAATATCACACTTTCATACATACATATATACATATATACATATACATATACATATATATATATATATATATATATATATATATATATATATATATATATATATATATATATTGCAAAGTCCACGAGTTTGATTTTATAAAGTGACTAATGTCATACACTACAGTTTTACCTGCTTGAGCACAATACTTTGAAATTTGGTCTGTTTCTGCATATTGAACACTGACATATCATCGTCAAGTAAGAAAAAGGAAACACGGTAACTAAGAAGAGTTAATGGCCTCTTCCTATACATATTGCATATGGTGTCAAAATTATATAGGAAGCTTCTAATGCATGAGAGCGACACCATGGAAATTTTATCAGTTTTTGCATGACTTAACGGACTTCAATATTTCCTTGAACGATGGAGACACCTTAGCATCCATAAACAGAAAGAGTATCTAGGCCTCTTTCATCCTTTAGAGTTTCTGCAAAACCAAACAATGTTGTTTAGCACTTATTTCTTGGACAAGAACAAGATGAAGTTGTTGCTGCTATTGTATTTGCTGGTTTTGGCTCAAATCCTCAGATGCAAAAGCTACTTCACGGAGGAGAAGAAAGCACTGCTTAATATCAAGGAATTTTTTTAATAAATACTACTACAATGAGGTTACTCCGGGCTATCCATGGGAAAAATAACATTCTTTTTCACAAGTGATGCACACAGCCAACCTCACAATCAATGGCATTAGAAAATATGCAGAAAAAGGCAAGTATAAAATGAAGTAATGACAAGAAACATAATTCTATATCCTATATGAAGTATGAACCACTCTCTATAATGAAGGACACATGTTTGTGTTTATCCACGGACATAATGCACAATTGAACAAAAATAACAAGCAAAAAAGCTAGCTAAATTACCTTCCTAAGCATTATTAAACTCAGAGGCAGGAGTGCTATACTTCACAGAACATTCTCTATCTTCTCCATCTATATCACTTGTGAAACTTATTGAATCTTCTGGATCAAAGAATTTGTCACTCTTGCCATTTCTTTCTGCATCCATGGTAACTGCCTTGGTATGGGAGCAGGGGATATTTTGAGCATAATTTTTCTTGGCAATCATCCTACCATTAGTTTCCAAAGTCTATAACAATCCATTCAAAAATAAAAATTCAACACACTTGAATCCAAATGGTAATACAACTTTAGCTAATCAAAATCAAAGCAGATTAGAAGAAAAGAAGACCTGACATAGTCCATAAAATATGACATTATGAACGCAAATTCAACAAAATATGAATTGCAATAATGAAGTTGATAATCTACACATGGTTAGGAAAGATTATGGTCCATAATCACAAATAATAATTAGTAGAATCTTCAAATATTTAAACCAGCAAATTAACACAGCATACTTCATTGAAGCAAATTGTCGAACAGATGGAATCACAATCAGCCAAACATAAAATTTAAAAGAAATAGAGAACAGAGGAGAGAATCGAGGAAATGGTAATATCACCGGTTGCAGGATTTGAAATCGAGAGGGAATGAAGAGATGAAAATAAAAAACAATGAAGGTAAGATGATAAATTCAAACCTTAACTTTCACAGAGATGAAAGCTAATTGAAGATGCCAAGAAGCCTACTTGGATCAGTGATGGAATAGTGTGAGAAGTGTACTTGTCCAATACACAAGCTGTTAAGGGAGGAAGCATAGTACTCGCCACAGTTCTGTGAGTTGATAGACATTAACACTAGACAAGCAAAATTCAATTGGTGGATAAAAGTCATGGAACTTTTTGTTTCAAAGTGATGATACTATTCCAAGTTCTAAGCTGGCAGCTAGAGTTTTGGCTTTATAATTGCCTCTTTTAAGTTTTGATATAGCATCCTACATGTCTGCACACGAATTGTTTTTAATGTTTAGTTGCGGTCAGTATTATAGCGTCGCAAATAAAAATTTTATTCCTATGAATTGTTGCGGTCAATGAACTGTCACTATAATATTCAAATAGGGCCGATCAATTGCAACCGTCGCAAAAAAATCGCTGCAAAATAAATAATTTTTTGTAGTGTTAAAAAGTTTACTTTCCTCTATTACTATAATTTAAATATTATTTATAATTATAAATTATACAATAATATATCACTTTTTTACTAATATATTTATAAATCAGACTTTCTTGTAAAAATAATGCTTTTAGATTGCATATTTCCTAAAGAAACATGATCACCAAGGAATAGCCAATTTAGGAGGCTAACTAATTGAAGTTTATGGATCAAGTTCTTGTGGTACGAAAAAGTTACAGTAATTTGAATAAATACAATCTAATTTTGACAAGAAAAATAATTGTGCAAAGATTAAATATTTTAATGAATTTTAAATTTATTTTTTCAATAATTTATTTTCATGCTTTTACTAAGTAATTATTTATATTTTATAATTTAATTATAACTTGTTAATGAAAATATTTTTGAATTATAGTAAATTTTTAAGCAAATTACTAGACCAACCTCTTTAGTACAGGGACAATCTAAATATAGTCTGATTATTACGTTTTAAATGGGGCCGATTCGTTCATAATCTGAATATGCATAACCTCAACTCATTTGTGTAAAGTGTGTTCATGTCAAGGAGAATTACTTATACACCTTAATTATAGTATGTATTTTTATCCTTGTACTTTAAATATAATGTATATTTTTATTTTTACTCTCAAATAAGGTTGACAAATACAGCTTGACTTCATTTTGATCCAGACTCACCCTTTAATAAATAAAGATTGGGTAAAAAAACTTAGATTTAAGGATTGACTTTGAATAAAACTTTAAACACTATTTTATAAATAAATCGAACACAAATTTGTACATTTAAAATTGAGTTGATCAGATTCCAATCCCATTTTATATTTATATAGTAAATAATTTATTATATATATTATATGATATAAGTTTTAATAATAAAAATTAATATATATGATAATTTTTTAATATCATTTTATATATATTAAATATAATATATATTTTATATATTAATATATTTTATTCATACTATATATATTAAAATTTTAAAATCAAGTGGATATTCCTATTTAAAAAAGGATCAAATTTAAACATAAACAATATCACAAAAATTTGGGTCGAGCTGGATTTAAACTAAATTCTTAAAATTTAAAATTTATGACATAAATAATAAATGTATAATAAATAATTAAAAAATTCCCAAAAAATTTTTGCTTATCCCTGCTCCCAAGGGACAAAGCTACCTTGTTCTTCTTGGTAGAATATAAAAAATTTGCTTACGTTCCACTTAGAACTCCAAGAATTAACAAATTTTTATATAAGTGATAAATTATATTTTATTCTCCCAATGGCTTTATCTTGGCATCTATTTCATTCGATGAAAAATATTTTTTATAAAATATAATAATAAAATATTCAAATAAGAAAGTATTTTAAAGTTATTTGATTTACATAAGAAATAACTTCACGCACAAAATTAAATCTTTTATAAAATAACTTTTTAGATATATTCAAAATTATTTGGTTGATATTTAAAAAGTGATGCTTTTTAAGAAGTAACTTCTTATATTTTATTTGACTTAACTTTGAATATCTTAGGAAATATTAATAAAATAATTATTATATTTTAAATTATTATAATATAAATTAATAAATTTTTATTATTATTAATTAAATTCAATAATAAAAATTTTACAATTATATTTATAAATAATATAAGAAGTAGAACTTACATAAAAAAATGTGGGTAAATAACTTCTCATATTCTATGATAAGTAAAACTTTCTAAAAACTTTTATTTTTCCTAATTTATTAGATAATAACCAATGAAATAATTTTTTTATTTTTTGAAAAATAAAACTTTTCATAGTAAGGTAAATTATACAATCTTTTTATTTATTTAATGTTAAATATGAAATTTTGAAAAAAAATAATTTTCTTTATTTTAAAAAAAATTACTTCCTTTCGCTTCAATACTTTTGAATATTTTTTTAAATCATTAATACAAATAATATATTATTTTTTATTAATATATATACAATTTCTTATGAAAATTTCTTTCCTTAACAAAACCTTAATTTCCTCAGCTTATTTCATATGAAGAGGCATTCCCAATTCTGAATGTATTGGAAATTGAAAAATATACTGAACCAGATAATTTTGAAAGTACTTATGAAAAATTTGTGAGAAAATCTCATTCCTTTAAAGGCCAAAAATTTGATCAGGCTGGATTTACACTAAGTGAAAAAACACTTGGAATTTATGGAGGCCCGCCTGACCCAGACTTTGCTCATCCGGACTTCCAGGGACGAAGCTACCTTGTTGTTGAAAAATAATATATATATATATATATATATATATATATATATATACACACACATATAAATTTAAAAAAAAAAATCTCTTACGTTATACTTGACGTTCAAGAATTAACAATTAATAATTAACAAATTTTTATATAAGTTATGACAAATTCTATTTTATTATCCCAACAGTTTTCAATTTTAAATGTCTTGAAAATAAAAAATATAAATTTTAATGAATATAAAGCTTATAAAAATAATATAACAATAACAAAATTAACAGTTAGTTTTCTCTTTTTATATGAGGATCTTGTGTCATCTCAAAAATTACCATTACCACCTGTTACTAAGATAGGTTACTAACCCAAAATTTTTTGTTATCTTAAAAATTAAAAATTAAAAATAAAATTTATGTAAATTTCATATAAGTAATGAATAATAAAATTAATATTTATTTTTAATTATTGGATAAGATTAAATCAATGCATTAACTAGAACATTTAAAAAATTTTCATAAAAGATAAAATAAATATAGGACTAGCAGACACTGGACCGTTGGTGATGCAGTTGATAAAAAGTCACGTGAGAAATACAGTAGCGGCTGAATATTAATATATTATTTCGTTGACTATAAATTAGGAAAATTGAGAAATTATGAATTTTTAGAAAAGTTTACTTCTCAACACAGAACAGGGGAAATTTCTCATCTACTTGTTCTTTCCTTTAAATAAGAACTAAATATAAAGTTTTTTAACTCTTGCTCTCAACCGGATAATTTTGGAAGTACCTTTAAAAAATTTGTGAGAAAATTTCATCCCTTTAAAGTCCAACTTTCATGGCCAAAAAAAAAAAAAAGTCCAACTTTGACTCTAACTGAACCAATCCGACCGACCCCGGTTGTAGCTCAATTTGATCGTAAACAACTTGCGATTAGTTTATCAATAATTGTCATCCTTTGTGTACTCAGCCAAACACGGCCGCCATTAAAATTTTCTCCTCTCAGTTATACGGGGTTTAACTAATCAGTAATCATCCTTGACCGGATTTCAACCTTGGAATTTGTCTCCATGGCGTGTCTGTGTGAAATCTCCATCTCTCTTGTTCTCTTTCTTCTTATCTAGTGTGGGGACAACGGCTTCTAGCCGCCACCAACCACTTGGGACTGGGTCTTCACCTTCTGAGTCCCACATTTACCACTTCGCGCCGCATTTTATCGACCTTGAACTCTTCAAATTGCTGGATTATCTGGTCTTCCATGAATTCCCCATAGTCTTCCATTTTCAAAATTGCATTTTTCTTCAGCAAATCCTCTCCTACAAAACTATTTAATTTTTCTTCATAATCATCATCTTCATAATAAATTCAGCTTCTTACTCGGTACTTTGTTCGGAAGTTCCTTTTGGATAGGAACCATTTAACTATTGCGACATCGTTTTCATCTTCATCAATTCAGCTTCTAACGTCGCAATTTGCCATGATAGAAACGAGCTTGAAGAGGCTAAAGATCTCTTCCTGTAGCTTATGGAACTTTCTATGGCTAGCCATTGTGGTTTTGAGCTCGTTGAGATTAGCAGAGTCTCAAGATTTGAGTGAGTTGAACCCAACCAACAATTCTATTCTTCCTTTAATCACAGAGCTTGTGTATAAGCGGCTCTCTAATCTTACTGGCGATATCAGCAACGAAATCAGAAGCCAGTCCAGCTTCTGCGTCACGGATCAGTGAGTGATGTAAATTGTTTTAGTTGCTTTATATGGAAATTAATGGACTTTGACCTTTTTTAGTTTGTTCAGCTATGGTAAGTGAACATGAGTTGGATATGTAGTTTAATGAGTTGGGGTTTTAAGGGAAGGTTTAAGCCTTCGAGGTAAGAAATTGGACATTATTTGAATTTTGCTGTATTATGGGGCAGGGTGGACTATATAAGTAAATCAAAAAACAACGGACTTTATTAAAAGATGTGGCATTTAAAATCTAAGGTTTTTGTATGGTTGAAGTTAAATTTAATAACTGTGCTCAAAATTTTGCTGTATATACACATCAGATTCTTATTCGAATCTAAAAACAGAACTAGAAGAGTAATTCTTGAGCTCATAAGTAAACTCGTACCAGTTTATAAGTTTCTTGTCCTTGCCGAGTAAAATTGGCTATACAAACTCAGCTCTACTAAACTTGTGGTTGAAACAGTCAATCTTGTGTAAACTCAGGCAAGCCTAAACATTAGATATTTTTTGGTAAACTCAATAACCTTATAAACATCAACAGGTTCACTGTTGGTTGTCATGACAAATTGAGTAGTATGCATCTTTTGACTTCAAGATGCCATAGACCCTAAGAATCATGTAATGAATACATTTCACTAACTCTTTACAATATAAAGGAAGAGAGTTAAAAATATGTAGTTTAAATGCATTTTGTCTAAACATGAAATCACTTTTCTTGGGCATTTGCATTTTGTAATAATCATATAAATATGAATTGAAATCTGACTTTTACTTCTGTTATTTTAGGGATGCTGAGTGGAGCCAAGCATTTAACTATTCATCTGATTTGAGTTTCTTGTCTTCTTGCATTCAAAAGACAGATGGTATGAGTCATTATACTTGAGAACAAAGTGAAATTTCTGGTTTGTGTTGGTTTCCAAAGAGTAAAATGACAAAATAGAGCATTTTATTTTGGCTTTTTAGCTTCTTTCACTCTTTTAAACAAAGTTTTATACCATCTGGTTAACAGTAAGCATTTTTGTATGCTTGATGGTGAAAAGGGGACCTACTCATAGAGTTATTACTGAAAATCCAAACTTTGTCAATGGGAACAGAAAATTAAGGTTTAATAATCTTCTTATCTGGTTGACGAACATTGCATACTTGTTTGTTATGTTGATTCTGTAAACGTCTTTTTTAACACTTCACAGTGTAAAGATTTTAGGTTAATGTTAATGCTTCCACAATAGTGCATGCTGGCAAGCTTTATGCATGATTATAGATATATCAGGATTATTTCTGTAACTTTCATTTCCTCTGCAAAACTTAATTGAGGTTGAAGGATTCTTCTTTGGTTTTCATCTAAATCTTGAGGGGCAAATAAATCAGTGATATAAATTTCTCATTGATAATTAGGAGTATATTTCACTTCTAATTTCTTTCTTTTATGTTCTGGTGACTGATAATTTAACAGGAGATATTACACAACGTATATGTACAGCAGCAGAAGTTAAATTCTACTTTAAGAGTATCTCTGAAAATTCTGGAAGTACCAATTATTTGAAGCCTAATAGGAACTGCAACCTGACCTCATGGGTTTCTGGTTGTGAACCTGGGTGGGCTTGTAGTGCTCCCTTAGATGAGCCAGTAGATCTTAAAAATTCAGAGGAGATCCCTGCAAGAACAACCAGGTGTCAGGCATGTTGTGAGGGATTCTTTTGTCCTCATGGTCTTACCTGCATGATACGTAAGTGCCTGAGAATCTTTACATCACTGTCTTATTGTGGAGCTACCTTTTGCAAGATAATTCTTTAGTTCTTGGATCATCTTTAGCTTTCTCCTTGTTGTATTTTTTTTTTTATGACTATTAAGTTCCTAATTAGAGAATAGTTGTGGATATATTCTGTAGGAATAAAAAACATGCCGTTTTTTATTATCATTTCTTGTGGCTTTTTTCCATGCAAAATTTTGACTGCTAAGTAATAGTAAAACCATTCTCAGGCATTCTCTTGAATTCCTGTAAGCTTAAGATTTTTAGAACAACTAACTGTTGACATTGTATCAAAGTCTCTTTCGACCAAATGATTAAGGGTTCAAATCCTTATCACCCCTTTTGAAAAATATTCTATTTAGAATGATAACTTTCTGTCTTTATTATACCCATCCATAAGCCCAAAAAGCTATTGTCTGAGAAGTTATGTTAGGTAATAAAACTTTTCTTGGGCATTCTCCTAATAATAGCTTAGGCTTTTGGGACTCATTGGCACTTGACATTGATCAATTGCTATTCCTTGCTTTGAAGTGTCAGTAAAAAGTTTGAAGCCTAGTGACATTGTCACAAGAGCTAATGATTGTGCCTTCCCATATTTCTGTAAAAACAACAACAACAACAACAAAGCCTTATCCCATATATCTATAAAAATGAGACAAAAGAATTGTCCTTGTGCAAAATTTGTCTCTAATGCTTGTACTTTTCTGTGACATCTCAAATAATGTCCTGGCAGCTTGCCCATTGGGATCCTACTGCCCTCTTGCAACGCTCAATGAAACAACTGGTTTATGTGAACCGTGAGTTGTGTTTCTCCTCTACATTTTTTTTTATTCTACAATTATCAATTATCTACTCAAAATAGAAATTAACTTATGATAAACTGACACAGATATCTTTACCAACTGCCACCTAATCAACCTAATCATACTTGTGGAGGAGCAAATATCTGGGCTGATGTTAGCCAGAGTGAAGAAATGTTTTGTCCAGCAGGATCATACTGTCCAACAACCACCAAAAAAATCCCTTGCAGTAGTGGGTATGACCTTTCTCTAAACTCCTGGTTACTGCTTATTACTGGAGCCAATTGATATTTGCAGATGTCTCATATTGTACATTTTAGGAGATGTTTTTTGAGGGGGAAAGAAAAAGGGAACACACACACACACACACTGGATTTGTTCTGGTCCTGCAAAAATAGTGTTAAGAAATGGTTTCTTGGTTGGTAAGTGCTTATTTTAGGTTCAGACTTGCATGCTTTGATGGTTGCTAAATTGTATTTTTTTTTCCTGCCTTCACCTTCAAAAAACTATGACATATTTTGAATTTTCCTGTGGAATTGCAGACATTATTGCAGGATGGGTTCTACATCTGAGAAACGTAAGTTTTGATATAAGATACAAGTTAGTTGATTCTATGGCTTGTCTGTGAATAATTGCATAACTTTGGATCTCAGAGAATAAATGTTCAATTTTCCAAGCCTATAGTTATATATGCAGAATAAATTTGACGGTTTTTATAATATCTTGCAGCCTGCTTCAAGTTGGCATCTTGTAAAGCAAATGCTTCACACCAGAACCTTCATATACATGGAATCTTGTTCATAGTAAGTGTTCATTTGTGAACCAGAACTACAATAATGGAAACTTCATTCTCTTCATTTATTTTGTTACAAATTTATTCCTGAAAGAACAGTAATACAATCAGGCTTGTTTGTTTTTGGCATGTTGCTTTATTGTCCTTAATTGAGAAAGTACCTCTAGCTTGTGATATATTCCCAGAAAGGGTTTTCTCTTGAGCTGCTATCTTTTGTTCTGGTTACAGATCATCAAATACCTATCACTCACTCACTTGCACACAGATGCGCACACATGCACACACTCAAAATGAGAGAGACCGTCAATTCAAGTTGACACTCTTCAATACTTATGCAGGTTGCTTTATTTGCTATACTACTCACAATTTACAACTGCTCTGATCAAGTTCTTACAATCAGAGAGAGAAGACAAGCCAAATCAAGAGATGCAGCTGCTCATAGCGCTAAGAGGAAAGCAAAAGCACGCCAAAGATGGAAAGAGGCAAAAGATGCAGCTATGAAGCATGCTAGTGGGCTGCAATCTCATTTATCTTTCACATTTTCTCGCAAAAAGAACGTAACTGACCCAGAAGAACTTCAAATTTTAAATCATGTCTTACCTGAGACAGATTATGGTTTGTTATCACCTTCACATTCTAGCACTTCAGGAGCAACTGTCCCCCGCTCTTCGATGTCAAAGAACAAGGGAAATGAACTCAGTGACAGTAATGGAAACAGAGCATGAAATTGAAGATGATACTGTTATTCATGGTGGGCTCGATGTTGAAATTGGGGATAAAATATCTAGGAATAAGTCCAAAAGCAGAAAGCTACATAGCTCGTAGCAAAATTTTTAGGTATGCATATTCTAAAATTGAAAAGGAGAAGATTCAGCAACAAGAATACAACAACCTTACCTTCTCAGGAGTAATTCATATGGCTGCCCACAGTGAACAAAGGCAAAGGCCACTTATTGAGATTTCTTTCAAAGATCTGAGTCTTACTTTAAAATCAGAAAGCAAGTATTTATTGAGAAGTGTAACTGGGACAATCAGGCCTGGCCGCATTACTGCTGTCATGGGTCCAGTCAGGGGCTGGTAAAACAACATTCCTTTCAGCTATAGCTGGAAAAACTATTGGATGCAGAATGGATGGTTCAATTCTTATAAATGGAAAGAAAGAATCAATCCACTCTTACAGGAAAACTAATTGGTTTTGTCCCTCAAGATGATATTGTTCATGGAAACTTGACGGTGGAAGAGAATCTCTGGTTCAGTGCAAAATGCCGGTAAGTGATCATGGTTCTGCAGTTTAGCTTTAGCATTATATATATTTTTAGATTCATCTATTTTTCTTTTCCTTGATTTGGAAATTTGAAGTTATACTTTTTTTGTCTCCTACAATGGAATTGTAGTACTGTTAAGGGGGTGATGAGTCTGATGACTTGTGATACATTTATGGTTAATTTGTGATTTTTACTGCTGCTCGGTATATGTGGGATTTCCAGTAATGATGTTTAGGATTTGACTAGTTCTGAATGATGGATGTATTTAAGAAATTTATATAAATTTTCAAGGTCTCAATTATAAGAATATCGTGGCAAAATGTAGGACAAGTACTGAGATTTGATGATTCATCAATTATGTAATTGCATTTTTAGATCATCACCATGACCATCCCATCCCATTTTTAGTCCTTCCATCGTCTCATCTTTGTCTCTCTCCTGCATACAGTTACATAAACATAAAATTTTGGCCCTTTTAACTTTCCAAATTTTAGTATGCCTAGTTTTTCCCTGTCCTGAAGTCATGAAAAGAGGCTTAACAAAAGAACAATTATGTTTGCCTTTGAACAGGTTGGTATAATGACGTTTTGAAATGGATAACTGTTAAAACATAAAGTAGCTATTTGTGATAATTAATGATTTTCTTTCTATTACTTTAATAATTGAAGATAAAAGATGAACAGTTGGGTTCAGGTTTCAAATTATCAAGGACGCATATATTATGCATTAAGAATCTACTAGATTTGGATCTCTGGGCCTCTGAATTGTGGAATTCTGTGGGAGAGGAGTCATGATAACTCCTTCTATCATATGTGTAAGTGTGAGTATTAAAGGACAAAGTGCATAAGAGGAGGATTTTTCTGGTTGCCAGCCTTTTTCTTAAAAAATAAAAAATAAAAACTGGTGGTCTTCATCATACATGGTTCCATTTCTATATATATTATATTTTATGAAATATTTAGTCATTTAAATTGTTTGGAAGTCACGAAAGTGAAAAGGAAGGAATGGAGATAAAGGGATAACCTCCTATTTATATTAATATTTTAGGAAATTATCCTTTAAATTCCCTCCTTTCCCCCTTTATTTCTTTTGCTCCATAGCAAAGCCAGAAGTAGCCTTGAGCTTTGTCCCTGTATCATACCCCTGGATGACCAGGAAAGGAACTAAAAATTGTATTATATGTGCGCCAAACATAGGTAGCGGTTTAACTGCAACTGCTTTCTTATATATTTTTTTAGATGTTCGGGAATGCAGAGCAGGTTAGGTTTTTTACTTAAATGTCTTTGATTGTCTTGCTCTTTGCTTTTTGTTTTCTTTGCTTTCATTAATGATACGCTGATCTTTAAGGATTGTTTCCTGACATGTTGAACATTGAATTAATAATTCAAAATTTTTTCCCCTAATTCTGAGGGGGTGGAGGCATTTGGGTTTGTGCTTAAATGTATGTCATTTTGCTGCTAAATGAATCCATGTTCCTTCTTCTTATTATCTCAATAATCAATTTCTTGTTGAAGATTATCAACCAATATGTCAAAACGGGACAAAGTGGTGGTTGTTGAAAGAGTTATTGAATTTTTGGGACTTCAGTCTGTGCGGAATTCCCTGGTTGGAACTGTAGAAAAGCGTGGGATCTCTGGAGGTCAAAGGAAGCGGGTGAATGTTGGATTAGAAATGGTGATGGAACCTTCTCTACTGATATTGGATGAACCCACATCTGGTTTGGATAGTGCATCATCTCAGTTACTTCTCAGATCACTTAGACGTGAAGCTCTTGAGGGGGTGAATATCTGCATGGTAGTCCACCAACCCAGGTAACTTCTATGGTTTCAACTTTCAAGTCAGCTTAATCTGAAAATTTGCCTTCTCTCTCATCATACCACAATATTAATGACAGTGAGGCAACTTATCAGCTGAGAGAAATACTTTCCATATACTAATAATAATAATAACAACAACTACAAAAAAGTCTTATCTTATTAAGTGAGGTCAGCTACATAGATCGTATAATACCATTAGATTATGTCCAAAACCAAACTTTTAAGAATGTTATTCACCAAGCGATCTCTTTTTATAATTATCTTCAATGTCTTTTTTAGCGTTCTTCTACACCTTTTCACAAGGTTAAAGACCATATGATCAATTTTTCTCACTGGTGACTCTAGTGGCCTTCTTTGCATATGTTTAAACCATTTTAACCGATTTTCTATTATCTTCTCCTCAATAGTTGTCATGTCAATATTCCCTTGTATACATTCATTCCATATCTTATCCTTTCTTGTTTGACCACACATTCATCTTAACATTCTTAATTTTGTAATTCCTTTCTTTTGCTCTTGTTATCTCTTTAAAACTATTGAGGAGATACGAAATGAATGTATATGAGGGTATTTTGGCGTGACACCTATTGAGGAGAAGATGATAGAAAATCGGTTAAGGTGGTTTGGTTATATACAAATAAGGCCATTAGAGACATCAATGAAAAAAGTTGATCACATAATCTTTAACCTTATTAAAAAGTATAGAGGGAGGGCAATAAGGACATTGGAGAAAGTTATAAAAAGAGATTTCTTAATAAATAATATCATTGAAAATTTGGTTTTTAATAGAGTTCACTGGCATCGTGCGATCCATGTAACTGACCTCACTTAATGGGATAAGACTTTATTTTTGTTGTTGTCGTTATCTCTTTAAAACTTAACATTCATTACCATAAAGTACAGCTAATTGTATAGCGACTCAATAAAATTTCTATTTAAGCTTGATAGGTACTTTGCGGTCATAAATAATTTCTAATGTCTTTCTCCATTTTAACCATTCAGCTTGTATCCTGTGTGTAATATATCCATTAATTTCGCCATCACTTTGTAATATTGATCTTAAGTACTTAAATTTAAAGACTTGTAGTATGACATATTCCCTAATTCTTACCTCCAAATCATTTCTCTTTTACTTCTTGTTAAATTTGCAATGCATGTATTTTGTCTTAATTCTACTCAAGCAAAAATCCTTTAATTCTAATACTTGTCTTTAAATTTCAAGTTTATAGTTAATCTCTTCCTTTGATTCCTCAATCAAAACTATATCATCTATAAATAGTATACATTTAGGAATAGTTTCTTGTATATCCCTGATAAAAATATCTAAGACTAGATTAAACAAAGACTCAAGGCTGAGTCCTGATGTAGATCTCTCCTTATAGAAAAGTCTTTTATCTTACTTTCAGAAATTCTTACATTTGTAATTACCTCATCATACATGTTTTGTATAGTTTGGATATACTTTCCATATACTATTCAGATTTTTTTTTTGGGGGGGGGGGGGGAGTCATGCTTATTTCTTAGACGGCTTAAATCCCAATAGTTGCTCTGGCTGATTTTAAATTTAAATTGAGGACCTTTCTATGTGTTATATATATTGAGGGCGGCTGTGAGAGCTTATGTGGTCCTTTGGGATACTTTCATAATACAAATTCAGTGGTAAAAACGCAGATATTATTGTTTCATTTATTAACAAGTGAACTTTTTTTCAGCCATGCTTTGTTCAAGATGTTTGATGATTTGATACTCCTGGCAAAAGGTGGCCTCACTGTCTATCATGGACCTGTAAACCAAGTTGAAGAATACTTTGCTGGCCTTGGAATCAATATTCCAGACCGTATCAATCCTCCAGATTACTTCATTGACATATTGGAGGGTATAATAATACCTAGTAGAAGCTCAGTAGAGAGTTATACAGAGCTCCCGGTTAGATGGATGCTTTACAATGGGTACACAGTACCTCCTGATATGCAACAGAATGGTGCAACAACTGTCATATTCTCCAGGAGTGAGAATGCAGTTAGTGAAACAAATGATAATGATGCTGCTAATGCAGAACAATCTTTCACTGGAGAGTTATGGGAAGATGTGAAGGGCAATATAGTGATGCACCATGAGAAAATAAGGCTAAATTTTTTGAAGTCTAATGATTTATCAAAGCGGAGAACTCCTAATGTGTTCCGACAATACAGATACTTCCTTGCAAGGTAGAATCATTACTTGTCTTCTTTCAGGAAGCTTAACTTTCTTTCTCTCTCTGTTTTTTTTTTTTTTGGGGGGGGGGGAGGTGGATGGGATTCTTTTCTGCATTTTTCTACAGTTTTTCATCATTCCTTGAACATTACAACTGTCTTGTCAAAATGTGCATTTTCCTTATATTTTTTATAATGATTCTTTTGATTATGGAAATCTAAATCTTGAGATGTTCACCTGGCAAAATAGGCTAGGGAACATCTTCAAAAATTGGTTACACTTGATCGTCCCTCACCATCTATCATTGCTCAATTTAGTTTATGTACATTTATTGACTTGTGCTTTCTGAAAATTTGCTGTCTTAGGCCTTATTTGACAATTAATTGATAACTGTAACGGTTAGCTAATTCAATTAGCTGATAGGTAATTGTATTAGCTAATTTGACTAGCATTGCATTAACTGTTTAAATAAGTATGTTTGGTAAAATTAATTATTTATGATTAACTGTTTGGATATAAAATGACATATAAGAATATGAATATATTTTATGAATTATTTGAATATTCTTTTATTTTAATATTTTAAATTTTATATATTAGTTAGTATATTAAATTTTCTTATAAATAATATATTATTATAATTTATTATATATTAGATTTTTTTACAATTAAATTAATATAATATTTATAGCTATTAAATTAATATAATTTTTCTTTTAACAAATCAATAATTATGATTATTTAATTTTTTATAAATTGATAGTTGGAGAAATGAAAAGATTGATTAATAATTTTTTTAAAAGGATAAAATAAAAAATAAAAAAAATTAAATTTTTATCTAAAAATAAATATTATAATTTTTATTTAAAAATAAATATTAATTTTCATATAAAAATAAATATTATATATTAATAGATTTTTTTTGAAAGGATAAAATGGAAAATATAGAAATTGCTCAAGGGTAATTTTGTCCTTTCTCAAATTAGTCAAATCAAAAAATTACTTCCCTTAACATTTTAAAAATGGCATTTTAGAAGGAAATCAGTTAATCAGCTAGTTGTCAAATATCAAAATCAACTGATTTAGTAAGTTAATCAGTTGATTTTGCTCAAATTAGCTAAAAGTCACCCAATCAGCTACCATCCAAACATCTCCTTAATCATTGATGGACTGTTTTGCTCTTGATATTTCAGAGTCTCTAAGCAGCGACTACGGGAAGCCCAAGCCCAAGCCATAGACTATCTGATTTTATTACTTGCTGGAGCATGCCTAGGATCACTGATCAAAGTAAGTGATGAAACACTAGGTGCAGCGGGATACACTTACACCATCATTGCCGTCTGTAAGTATTTAACTGAAGTACTAAGCTCTTTGTTTATGATATTTTCATACATAGGTTGCCCTAAATGTGTCGAATTTAGTTCCTAGAATTTTGTAGTCATGATATGATCAAGGGTTTTTAAAATCCTAGAGTCGGTGAGGAGGTTCGAATTTGTAACCCCTAGACTGAGCCTCTTGGAGGCTTCCCTAAGATCAGCCACAATTGTGCTAGGTTTATGTATCAAGAAAGCAAAAAAGAGGGAAGGAAAAACGAAAAAAAAAGAAGAAAAAGAACAAAGGATGAATAGCATTAGGCTAAAGTTGGGATGTGATCACTGATAATTTTAGTGTTATTGGGTTTCAGTTTAAATTTAATCTACTTAGCACATATTTTCTGCTCCAATTTTAACCAAACAGCGGGGATCATTGGGTTGACAACTTCAATGTAGCTCATTTAAGTTTTCATTATGCAAATCTATTCACCCTGTTTAATCCCTCTTCAAGCGATCACACTGCAGATTTTGCTTTGAAAATGGAAAGAATGTTTAACTCCACCTTGCATAACTCAGATTTTGCTTTGAAAATGGAAAGAATGTTTAACTCCACCTTACATAACTCCCAAAGAGATTTCATCTTTCAAATACAACCTGCACAAAATGGATCCCATGATCAACAATCCCCGATGCTAATACATAAAAACTGTCTAAGCAATCATCATTTTGGAATTGTGAGTAGACTTGTATGCAGTTCCTTGTTAAAGATTTACCTGACTAAGCTTGATCGAATAGGCAAGGGTCTAATAATGGGATAAGACTTTGTTTACTGATGGCCAACCTCATCTAATGGGATCAAACTTTGTTATTGTTGAATTATTTGCTGGAGCAGCAAGTATCAAACTTTACATAATTTCTGGACCTTGCTCCAATGGAACCACCTAAAAGCTAAACTTCAAAAATATTATCTAAGGACAACTTTTATTTGTTCAAACGTATGTTCCTCACAGTATTATAATTGTTAATTTCAGCTCTTCTATGCAAAATAGCGGCTTTGAGATCATTCTCCCTGGATAAATTACAATACTGGAGGGAGAGTGCTTCTGGCATGAGCAGCTTGGCTTATTTTCTTTCCAGGGACACAATTGACCATTTTAATACAGTGATCAAACCAGCCGTGTACTTGTCTATGTTCTATTTCTTCACCAACCCAAGATCCACTTTCGTGAATAATTACATTGTGTTGCTCTGCCTCGTGTATTGTGTGACTGGCATAGCCTACGCATTGGCTATCATCTTTGCACCTGGAGCTGCTCAACTGGTGAGTGCTGGGAAGAGAAAATAAAAAAAATTAATATCAGTCTTCCTTGTAATTCAATACATATTTTCTTCCCCTTGCATTCCCTTTTCTAATGCCTTGTAACAACTAACTTTTTTTTTCTTTTTTTTTTTTTCTATGCAGTGGTCAGTACTGCTTCCAGTTGTTTTGACTCTTGTTGCGACACAACCCAAAGATAGCGCGTTTATGACGCATTTCTCTCAATTGTGCTATCCTAACTGGGCTTTGGAAGCATTCATAATTGCAAATGCTGAAAGGTATGCATGATTAGCCTTGCACTAAAGTACAAGCTGCACTTTGGTATTGCAAGATACAGCACCAACTCAAAACCATAAATTAGAACCTATGACTCTGCCACATAGTGTAACTTAGTGGGAATATATATATATATATTAAAAACTGGACTATACTAAATAGGTCAGCTGTTAACCATTGTATTAACCACTTCAAGTTGACCAGCCTGAAAAATCATTTTAGCGGTCAAATGGTCTGAAGCAGGAAAACCAAGAATTTGTCCGGTATTCCAAAAGCAGCCAATCATTTTTTTTCTTTTTCGTATGTGCGTGCGTGCGTGCATGTTTTGGCTTCTAGGCCTAGTTTTTTTTTCTTTTTTTTTTTATAGATTGGTCCAATAAGCATATATGTAATAGAAAACTAAAAAAAGAAGAAACTTAACACCAATTAAGTGAACAATCACTTGTTTGCTTCATTTCTTTTAGTCGTTTATTTTGCTTTATAAATTATAAACTCATATTTACTGGATAGATTAGCTATTATTAAACTTTTTTAATGAATTTAATTTTTATTTATGATATCTTTTGGTTCGACTCTTGGTTTAATCAATTCAACTAATCAAACCATAATCCAAGGAAAGTGTCTAGTTCATTGTCGGTCTGATTTTTGAAAACATTGACATTAGGATGTTAAAAACAGAGAAATCCAGATATTTAATTGGCATAGGCCAAATGTTTAGGACAACCTCAGCTGATTTTATGCAAGTAGAATGGATTATTGCAGAAAAATGGATCAATGGATCTGATTAATAGCTTGTAAACTGATCTTGATTATTGCGAATGGTGATGATTATTCTTGATCTTTAGGTATAATGGAGTGTGGCTCATAACTCGCTGCGGTGTACTTTTGAAAAACAAGTACAATCTCAGTGACTGGAGTTTGTGCCTATCCATCCTGATGCTCTATGGTCTGGTCAGCCGCGTAATAGCGTTTGTCTTTATGGTAGCTTTCAGAAGAAAGTAAGTAGATGCTGAAGATATCATTCAGTTGTTTTTTGTTTTTAGGTATAAATGGTTCAATTATATTTACTTTTTCATACGTGTTAGTGAAGATAATATAGAAGAAAATGTTCAATATACCAATCTTAGTTTTAATTCCATTGTAAAGCTGTGTAATTAAACTGTGTATAATCATTTTTGTAGTAAGCAGTTAATTCCTCACGCTGTAGTAGAATCCGTCTTTGCATTCCCTTTTTTGTTGCTGACTTGTAGACTGAACTTTTACAAGAAACAAGAAAAAGGAGTAGAATCATGTCCACACACAAAAAAGGGCGGGAAAAATAAAAAAGAGTGGGGCGTAGAACATATCTTGGGTATTGCAACTACAGATACTTTTCGCATGACGCTGGAAGATAAGGGTATGATTGCATATTATTTTTTTTAAACAGTTTCTTTTTTTTATATTTTAAAAATAAAAATTCTTATTTGATAATTGTTTTCATAATTTATTTAAAATTATAATTTTAAATGTATAATTTAAAAATTAAAAATAAAATTTTTTTTAAATATTTTCTTTTTTTATTTTTTAAATCAATTTTATAATTGAATAAAATATGTATTGGGAAAAATGAAATTAGAGTAATACATAACAAAAATTAAATAAATCACTTAGATCAATTTTTCTATACATGCAATTAAATAAATGACCAAAAATTAGTATGAAAAAAGATAAATCAAGAAATTAATAATTTTCTATGTGAAAAATTTCTCAATATGAGAGTAAAAATCACATGATTTAATTTAGTATAAAACTATAAAATAATGGATACAATATTTTTTAAAAAAATTTGGAAATAATTAGTGTAAGCTCTTCATCAAAATAAATAAAATTCTAAAAAAAAATTAATACAATAATTAACATCAACTATTATGTAAAATCAGCTATGAGAGAAGCAAAAATTTAACAGAAAAATATGTACTATACTTAACAAGGATAATATACTCAAATTTAACGTGAATGTAATGATATCTTCACAATTTCAACAAAACTCCGTGGAACCTTCTTTTCTCATCTGCACGCCGTCACTGCGCAGCAGCACCAGAAGCAATTCGCAAGCTTCTGTTTTCCAATTCACACACGGCACACCACAGCTTAAGGCCTTTCAATTTATGAACTTTTCAGCTTTAATCAGATGTACAAAACAAGCCAATTGGCTTTCCATTCACGCCTTAGTAATGGGCTTATTTCAAATCTGCCCATACTTTTGGGCTTGGTGTCAATGTCAAATAAATTGTGGGGCAATAAGATTATATATATATATATATCTGTGTGTGTGTGTCTCTCTAATTTTCCTTTCTATGTGGAGCAATTGCCCCCACCACTTACTTGATGATAAAATTATAACGAAGCAGATCTCTAAGTGTAGATCGAGGCCTTTTTATACTGTTTATGTTCACCTCCAAGTATGAGCATTTTGGTTATTTATAGCTTTGAGTAAGGTGATGGAAAATATGAGTGGGTTTTGCAGAAAATATTTTAGATTGATATATACATATTTTAATTTTTATTTTAATAAATGAAGGTACGATGTATACTCAATTACAAAAGGTGTAATTGATCCATGCTAAATAATATTAGTTTCTGTTATATTAGAGAATCTCTATTATGCTTCAGGAGTAAGGCAACAGTGCCTTACTCTGGAGAGAGAAGCAATGGGGGTGGAGCCCATGTGTGGAGCCCACCTCACTGTATTTGTCTTGCATTCTCTCTCTAGAGTAAGGCACTACTGCTTTACTCCTGAAGTATAATAGAATTTCTCATTATATTAGGGTGTCTGCATAATCATTAAGTTAATTGAACATTCTAAATATTATTTTAGTAATGTTTACATGACTAATAGGTTGATCAAATATTTTAATAACTATTGTGATGACGTGTATACGATTGAAAAGTCAATTAGACATATAAGGTGAGTTTGCTCTAACTATTGCCTCAACGAGGATATGGTGAAGAGTATTGTTGATGTTTATATCAAATCAAATATGTTAAGTTTGATTGGAATAACATTATCACTTAATAAATTTATTATTAAATTTATTGGTAAAAATAATTATAAGTTATTTGATCGACAAAAATAATATTAAAAGTGTAATTTCTCAAAAAATAGAAAGTGTTTGAATTATTTGATTGATTATTAATTGTCAAAATAAAGAACATAAAATTTTTTAAAAAATTATACTTCTCATAAATCATGAAAAGTTATTTACATATACCCACTTGATAAGAAGAACTTCTTATATTATTTATAAGTAGAAATACAAAATTACATTGTTTGATTTAATTAATGACTATTTTAACCTTTTATTCTGATTATGAATTTGAAAATGATAATAAATGTAATACAATTTATTAGTTATAAATTTATTATAATTATTTTATTAATTTTATAATAAATAGATTAACGATAATAGAAAATTATATAAAATACATATTATATATTAAATCATAAATATAAACAGTAATATACTGATAAATTCAATTGTAATGGAAACTTTATTCTAAATAGAATTATATTTATTATATATATATATATATATATATATATATATATATATATATATATATATATTATCTAATTTTATATTTTATATTATTTGATTTTATATTTTATTATTTATTATTTTAATATGAAATTGTAAAAATAATTTTTTATTTCTTTTTTATTTTATATAAATTTAATTGATTTAGTTATTTAACTAATGCTTATTTAAATTATGTACTATTTTAATTATATTGAAATAATTTAATATATATATATATATAAAGGCATCTTAGTTTTTTTTATACCTGTGTTTTTTACTTTTTTATAGTAAATGTAAGAAATTATAAATTTAAGAAAATTATTATTGAAAGAGAATGAAAATATAATTTTAAAATAAAGATAATTAGATACAATTAAAATTTATTGATATTTCTTATTTTTATATTACAATTTAGAAAATTTTATTAATTATTTTGATAATACATTTTTTTTAAAATTTAAAATTAAATTAAATAAAACACACAAAATAATTTTTTAAAAAACATTAATTTCTTAACTAAATAATTTCAAGACTAAAACATTGTTTTCATCCCTTACGCAACGACTTTTTATCAGTTTCATCCTTATGTAGTTTGCTTTTTTAACTTCATCCTCCACAATTTCAGTTTCAATTTCAATTTCAATTGATCTGTCCCTCCGTTCAATAAATTAACGGAATGACTAATATGTTTCCATTAACTAGTGAGGTTAAATGTTCTAAATGCCCACATGAAATCATCACTTGTTCTAACTAATACGTTAGATAGATATTATTTTAGATATTTAAATTGGGTAAATATAATATTTAGTTCTTTATTAATAAAAATGATAATTATAATATTTATTAAATTTTATAATTAATATTATTAACCTCTTATTTTTTAATTTTATTATAATTATTTATTCATTTCTTCACTTGTATTATTAAAATAAATGACAAAAATACAATAAAAAAAGTATATATTTAACATTATTAATGTAAGATTTAACAAATTACTTCAATATTTTTTATTTATTTTAATATAATAAGTGAATACATAAATAAATAATTATAATACAAGTAAAAATAAAAGATTAATAATATTTATTATAAAATTTAAGAGACATAAATCATCACTTTGAGATTAATTATCGTACTTACTCTATTTAAAATTGAATTTAACGACACTGTTCTAGTGTTTTAGCTAGAAAGAAACTTTGCAACCCTAACACAAGAATGCAATCTCACTCAAAGTTGCTCAAGTGCTAGCAAAAGACGACACAAGATTAAGGCGGTGAAGGGATGAGCTATTATAATGAAAGGAATAACTTATGCAGTGCATTTTCTTTATCTTGATTTTTCTCTTCATCAAGAGATGTGTTTATGGGTTAAGGACAGTGATGTAGAAGTTAAGTCTCTTAGATGTCCAAAGAATAGAAACAGAGGAAACTGATGTGATTGTTTTGAATAGATGGACTGTGAAAATTGCTAAAATTCAAAATTTTGGTTGAGATTTTTGGGGTTATTTTGTTGTTGATACAGGTTGCTTTAGATATTGTTGTTATGTTATTGGGGATTTAGCTGTATGATGGGTGTTAAGGATTTGGAGTAACAGAGATTGTTTATTTCAACTTATTAGTCTAATGAAAGCTCCATTTGGCAAGTTCTCTCTGAATTTCTCAATATAAGTATTATGACTTCCCAACTTATACTAGAAAACAACATAGGATTATCTGGTTGAGAATGCTCTCACTGCACCTCTATTAACACAAGCTCCATTCTAAAGAAACACATTATTAAATATTAATACTAAAAAAATATAAATTTAATGACAAAAGAAAGAAATTCGTAAATTTTGGCTAATGTCCAATTCTTCTGCATAAAAGAGCACAAAAATTCTAAGTTTGATGCTTTGTCTTTGGCCAGAATGGAAGATGTGTTCAAGAAACACAAGGTTGAGCACAGTAGTCCCAGATTTACATTAGGGACTTGTGCAGTAACAGGGCTCTGTTTTGGTACTAGAAGAGGAAAGCTTTAGTTTTTTAATTTAAATTCACTTCTTAATATCTATAATATATTTTCCACCTCCCAAAATTTATCAAATTAATTGATCAAGAGCAATAGAAATTCCATCTCATCAATTAACATTACATATCACCTATTATGTTAGTTCACTGAATAGAAGGACCATGTTAATTAAAATTGATATTGTGAGGGATGAAATTGAAAAATTAAATTACATGAGGATGGAATTGATAAAATGTCAATACGTGAGGGACCAAAATGATGTTTTGCTCTAATTTCAAACACTTCCTTAGAAATTCACGCTCACAATATTATTTCTTATAACGATCAGCTTTGACTTCCTTACCCTTTTTCCATTCTCTCTATCAGAATTTTCACTAAACATTGTCCTTTTGGTGTCTAGATAAGATCTGACGGTTTCCTGCTGAGTTCCGTACTTCCGGCTGATTCGGCAGTGATGTGGTGGCCGACATGGTAAGTCTTAAAATGCCATGTGAGATTGAAACTGGACAAATTAGCCGCATTCATCTTCAGGGGGCAGCACATTGATAAAAGAATCAAAATTAATTCAATTTTAAAAAATTAGGATGGTAAAAATCAAGTGTTCAAAACATGGGACTAGAAAGTGGATCAATTTCAAAACCAGGGAACCAAACTTGTAATACCATTTTGGCTTCAGCACTTTTGTCATTCATAGGTCAAGGAGCAATTTAGAGTGGAATCGTGGTCCAATTTAACTTCCAACCACGCTGTCTAGCATATCAGGAGCAAAAAATAGGGTTAGGCAGCCTGAGTGATAGTGGTCATTGAGATTTTATAGGAATAGTTGTAGCCATAGATTTTAGATGGTAGAGGTAAATTTTAAATGAGGATATTAAACAATGACAATCACAGTTTTGACCCCAAAAATGCCAACTTCCGTCTGGTGTATTATGTAAGCCTTTGAACCATAATAACTTAAACGCATACCCTTTTTCCTTTTCTCGCATAATTTATATTTAGGTTTGGTACCTCTTTCAGTAACGAGTAGTAGAAATTCTAGGCAACAAGTGATTTTGGGGCATCTGTTGTCTATCTCATGGGCGTCTATGCTGCGACAACCTAATTTTGTAGAATCCTGCCATGCGAGACGTTAAGGTACTTCCAACACCTCATCTCAAATCCTTCGAATCTGCACATCTCAGGCATGGATTCAGTGTTGATCCCAAAATCGGACACTAAAAGGTTGTCAGAATTCTAAGCCCAAGTTGGCCAAATGAATCATCTTCAAATGTTGAGGTATATAATCTTAGCACTGATTGTATTAGAGACCACAGAAGCATTTTGCATGAGACTTAGGAAATTAATTATCTGAAGTAGTTAAAGTCTATTCAGATTGCAGATTAAACAACAGTAAATTCATTACTTGATCAATGACCTTTATTGCATTATATGAAGTTTATAGTATATGATGGTGGGTCATATAATACATGTATGGAACAATTTAATCAACTATTCTTAGGGACAAATCCTCTTACCCAAATTACAACTTTTATAGAGTTGATCCTGTCCAACGTAAATCTCTCCTTTCCGGACTCGACTCAACAATCCATCAAACACCAGGGGTCGATCCACCTTCTTGGATGAGGAGAAGGTGAAACTCTCTTTTTACAAGGACTCTGAAGGAGTTGTCTCCATCCAAATATTTTAAGAGGTAGGAGTAGGCACCTTAAAGGAAGTCAGTTCATACAAGGAATTATTTGGCTATGCTGTTCAAGCAGGAATAGGCTCCTTAAAGGGAGCCATATTATACAAGAACTACGACCTGCTCATGGATAAATGTAGCCCCATCACCTGGGTGCAATGTGTGCAGTGCAAGAAACAGCCTTCAAATCAATACCACCATTGCTTCCCTACAAAAGCAGAACCGCTTCCCTCAATCATATCCACAACCTACAAATCTCTCCTCTACAAAAATATGTTGATCCTAAGCAGATTTGACTTGCCAATGAGAATGGGTTCGAATAGAAAGAAAGGAGAAATTCATTAATGGCATGAGACTTAAAGTTTAGAAGAGTGTAAAATTATATTAACTGATTTAAATCAATTGAACCATTTTAATTTTTATCAATTTAAGTTGGTTTAAAAATACAAATGGGTTCAAATAGAAAGAGAGAAGAAATGCATTAATGTTGTAAGACTTAAAGTTTAAAAGTGTGCAAAATTGTATTAATTGATTTAAACCAATTGAACCATCTTAATTTTGATCAATTTAAGTTAATTTAAAAATACAAATGGGTTAGTTCGAAACTCTTTTTAATGATTTCAATTGATGTTAATCAATTACAACTTTATACTTTCAACTTATATTAAATCAAAACCAATCGAAATATATTATATACACATTATATCAAGTGTTATGCATTCTCTTATATCCAAATGTACACAACTATATTTAACTGCTATAATTAATGTCATTTTGATCTCTAATGCAAAAGGAAAAATTATTTAAAAATTAAAATTTACATACAACAACAACAATAACAAAGTCTTATCCCACTAAGTGAGGTCGGTTACATGGATTGTACGACACCATTGGATTCTATCAAAAGTCAAGTCTTCGGTAATATTATTCACCAAGAGATCCTTTTTTATACCTTCCTTTAATGTCCTCTTTGACCTCCCTCTGCACTTTTTTACAAGGCTAAAGACTATGTGATCAACTCTTCTCACTGGTGCCTCCAATGGCTTTCTTTGCACATGATCAAACCACTTTAATCGATTTTCTGTCATCTTTACCTCAATAGGTGTCATGCCAATATGCCCTCGTATACAATTGTTTCTTATCTTGTTCTTTCTTGTATGACCATACATCCATCTCAACATTCTCATTTCTGCTACCCCTATTTTTTGCTCTTGTTATCCCTTTAGAGGCCAACATTCACTACCATAGAGCATAATTAATCGTATAGCAGTCCGATAAAACTTTCCTTTGAGCTTAGTAGGTACTTTATGGTCATAAATCACTCCAAATGCCTTTCTCCATTTTAACCATCCAGCTTGTATCATGCGTGTGACATCTCCGTCAATTTCCCCATCACTTTGTAAAAAAGATCCCAAGTACTTAAATTTAGATATTTACGGTATGATGTGATCTCCAAATCATTTCTATCTTTCTTCTTGTTAAACTTGCAATGTATATACTTCGCCTTACTCCTACTCAAGCGAAAACATTTTGATTCTAACGCCTGTCTCTAAAGCTCCAATTTATAATTAACCTCTTCTCGCAATTCCTCAATCAAGATTATATCATCCACAAATAGCATACATTTAGGGATATTCTCCTATATGTCCCTAGTAGGAACATCTAAGACTATATTAAACAAGTAAAGACTCAAAGTTGAACCCTGATGTAGACCTATCCTTATAGTGAAGTCCTTTGTCTCTCCTTTAGGAGTTCTTACACTTATAGTTACTCCATCGTGCATATCCTGTATAGCATGAATATATGCGACATAAACTCCTTTCTTCTCCAGAGCCTTTCATAACGCTTCTCTTAGTACCCGATCATAAGCTTTTTCTAGGTCAATGAAAACTATATGTAAGTTTTTTTCTTTACTTCGATACCTTTCCATCAACCCTCGTAAAAGATAAATAGCTTCTATTATAGACCTTTTTGACATAAATCCAAATTGGTTCTCTGCAATCTTAGTCTCGTCTCTTAATCTATGCTCAATCACTTTTTCCCATAACTTCATAGTATGGCTCATAAGTTTTATCCATCGATAGTTTGCACAGTTCTGGATATCTCCTTTGTTCTTGTATATAGGCATCAAAATACTATTCCTCCACTTATTTGACATTTTCTTAAACCTCAAAATCTCATCAAATAACTTGGTGAGCTAAAAAATACCTTACTCTCCTATACATTTTTAAACTTCAATAGGAATACCATCCGGACCAACGGCTTTATCATTATCCATCCTCTTAATAGCTTCTTTTACCTCCCTAACTCGAATCCTGCGATAATAAGGTAAATTTTGTTCGTCGTCTTGGGTTTCTAATCCTCTCATATCCCTAATCACTCCTTGCTTATCATTGAAAAGTTTATAAAAGTACTTTTCCCATCTTTCTTTGATATCTTCATCTGTGAGTAGAACTTGTCCTTCTTCATCTTTAATACACCTTACTTGATCCGAGTCTCTTGATTTTCTTTCCCTATTTTTGGCAAGCTTATAAATCTTTTATTCTCCATTCTTTGTCCCTAAATCTTGGTAGAACTCCTCAAAAACTTTAAATTGTGCCTCGCTCACTGCCTTTTTGGTCTTCTTCCTAGCCATTCGATACCTTTTCCAATTCTTAGCATTGTCACACACATGCAAAGCTTTAAAACATTTTCTTTTGGTTTTGACATTTTCCTGCACACTTTCATTCCACCACCAAGATTTTTTATCTCTCAATCCAAAATCTTTTGATTCACTCAAAACTGTCTTAACAACCATCCTAACCCTCCTAGCCATCGTATCCCAAATATGGTTGGCACTTCCTTATACTTCTCAATTACCTTCCTTCAATAATATTATCTTAAAAGTCCTCTGTTTCTCATCCTTGAGCTACCACCACTTAATCCTTGGATTTATAACTTGTTATCTCTTCTTGTTACGGATTTTAAAAAGAACATCGAGGACCAAGATCCTATGCTATGTAGTAAGGCTCTCACCCAGAATCACTTTAATCCTTATAGATTCTTCTATTTGAGCTCTTTACCAAAAAGAAATCAATTTGTAATCTTGAAGTTCCACTCTTGTACGTGATTAAATACTCCTCTCATTTCTTAAAACAAGTGTTCGCAATCTTAAAATCATACGCCATCGAAAAATCAAGAATGGATTGCCCCTCCTCATTTAGTTCTCTATAACCAAAACCTCTATATGCTCTCGAAAAATGCCTTGCCTCAATACCAACATGTCCATTTAAATCTCTTTTGATGAAAATCTTTTCTTCTTGTGGAAATTCTTGAACTAATCCTTCTAGGTCTTCCCAAAACTTCTCCTTCAAATGTGTCTCCGATCCTATTTGTGGTGCATAGGCACTAATAATATTGATAGTCCTCCATACAACTATTAATCTTAAAGATAAGATCCTATCCCCCGTCCTTTTTACATCCACCACATTCTTCTTCCAATTCTTATCTACAATAATATCAACTCCATTCTTTCCTTTAAATTTCTCTGTGTACCATAGTATAAAACCTATAATGTCTAGCTCCTTAGCTTTTTCTCCAATCTATTTAGTTTCTTGAATATACATAATGTTAATCCTTCTCCGAATCATAATGTCCACAACCTCCAAGGATTTACCTGTTAGTGTGCCGATATTCCATGTACCAAACCTAATTATGTTCTCATGGACTAACTTCTTTACCCACATCTGTCCATAAAAAAGTGAGGACCTTTGCTCATTTAACATTATACCCGGGCACCGATGCAGCGGCTCTAGCTCATTTAGCTCATTTGATACTGCACTCGAGCCATATAGTGTATTACTTCTGGGTAACGACCTAGCATTAGCACCAATAAATTGTCATGTGTAATCCATATATGAGATTTTGATAAAGTTTTTACGTTGATTGTCAAAGGTCTAATACAACCCCTTGGGAGAGAAATGCCCCTACTTGGGTTACAAGCTAGCATTACCCAACTCAGTCAATATATATATATATATATATATATAACCAAAAAAAAAGAAGAAGAAGGAGGAGTCGGGGGACAAAAGAAAGAAAGAAAAAAGAAAAGAAAAAAGATATCTAATCTATCATACTTCTCTCTTGGACATAATTTTCCTTTGACAGTAAAGGATCTTTGTACATTCATAAATAGCCATCTAGGGGATTCAGGCAGGCAGAGCATGAAAAAAAACTGAACAACTACTAGAACACCGAAAGCTCCTAGCATCCACCGCCATGTCCTTGGGACTTGTGTATTTAATATTATGTGACTTAAATAAGTGGTAATAATGGTAATTTTATAAATGTAATTGAATTGAATGTCAAAGGAAATGAAAATACATGGCACATATTGTGTATAGACAAAAAAATGAAATTGAAAAAAGTAATATTCTAATTGAAATAAACCATTGTAAACTATTTCAAACTAAATAATTTGATTTAATATGATCATATAATATAAAACAGTTGGTTGTGGATTTCTTCAGTTGTAATTTGATTCATAATAGATAGCAAAAATTTAAATCGAATTCAACTAAACTGAACTATTACACACTCTTAGAAGTAATTGCCCCACTTGACCCCCATTTTAATCACAAAAAAATAAAAATAAAAAATAACAACAGACTACTAGAGCCTCTCGTCTGTACTAGTAACTGTTATGAGAATCACCGCTCCTACCTTCTAAAATATTTGGATGGAATAGACTCCCTCGAAGTCCTTGCAAAAGAGAGTTTCACCTTTTCCTTATCCAAGAAGATGGATCAGCCCCTAGTGTTTGGTTCTGGTTACAGCAACCACACCGAATTAGTTGAGAAAAACCAATGACTGCCAAAGGGTTATTTGCTTTAGGACCTAGCAAACTGTCTTTCATTTCATAGATGAAAGATACAACAAACAGGCGGGGTTTTCCTGCTGTTTTCATGTCGGTCCAATCCACAACACATCTGAGGTTCAGTGTAGAAATAATTCCACCCAAGCAACAGCAAACGGTGAATTTCATTGACTTTGAACAAGAGCATAGGTGCGTCCTTCCTTTGGAAGATGAGGGCTTGGATGGACCCTGAATTAGTGTAAGCAGCAGCATCGATGCTATCAGAGACCTTAACAAGGTTCACATAGACTCCAGTTCTACCAACATTATACTTCTACCAAAATATATATCTTAAAATGAAGAAAGCTTTGACTGCGCACTTCTCACAAAAGTGCTCTGACCTCCGTATTTATGAAGTCAAAAATGGAAATTCAATTGAGTTCTGTCGAAACAGTAACGGAGGCTGTACTTTTGGTATACTCGGTGTGAATTTCTTCTTTCAAGGAGAGACTCAGTTGGTTATAAGGCATGAACAAGCCTTTCTGAGGAGTGTCTAGTCCAGGAATGAGAGATTTAGGCTGGACATGATCGCATTCAATGATTACAAAATTAACATAATGGGATCAGTAAAAAGAGTACAGGCTTATCTATAATATCAGTTCCAAAAAATTGCAATTTGGACCAACGAATTGCTCTGATAATAGCTGATCAAATCGATTGATACATGTATTTGATGACCCTTCCTCGTATGACATAAATTTCATTTAATACAATAAAGACCATTATCGTGTAATGAAGTCGGTGCTATTTAATTTGCAGTCTGGATTGACTTTAACTACTTTAGACAATTAATTTTTTAATTTCTCATTCCAAATGTTTCTGTTATCTCTGATATAATTTTTCCTAACTAAGGTTCATAAGAATTCATTCTGATAAATATATTTCTTCTCTCGATCAGCAAAATTGATGCAGTGTTGCTCGAACAAAAAGGATGATGGTAATTACCCAGATTATTTTGAAGAGTGATTAATTAGTAACTTTTTCTTACAGGTTCCCCCCTCCCCAAAATGGAAAGTATGTATATCCTTCAAGTTTAACTTCAGGGCCAGCCTGCCATAAGAACGCAATTCGAAGTTTTTATGCTTCTTGTGTGTCAATGTTAAGTGCATTATTCAGAATTTGTTCACTGGCTTCGTGTACCTTAGCGTAGTGGTCACTTTTTTTCTCTCTTGAATTATGGTGCTTGGTTTTATTAAAACAGTTCTAATAGTTACCCTGCTCAAGTAGGTAAAATCTTCAGATAGAAATTCTGACAGAAAATAACAGCTCCCTATATGACATCAATTTTAGCAAGATATTGTATATTTTGAAACATTCTATTTTTGTTTGTGCTTCGTAATTGCATCTGTTCAACAAATTAAAATCCTTTGGATACTCACATACTCTACTGCAGTTTATGCTCCGTGATTCATATTTTAAAAATTTTCTGATTGGTACTTTGTTAAATTGCTTTCCTGCTCCTGCCTTCATATTGTTTAAACAGTGGTTGAGTAATGGGTCAGAAGAAGCGGTTGGGCACTCACAGCTGGTTGAAGTTACTTGGCCATGGGCATGTGCAGCCTTGTGTTTCTCCTGCGGCAAAGGGACATACTTCATTGCCACTAGTACAATGGCTGGATCATCCTTGTGCATCACCTCGTGCTCCTCATTTGCCTCACCGTCGCTTTGTATCCAAATGTTGCTATCATCTATCTAATTCACACTCTAAAAAATGTGTTTTAAAAATAACCTGACTTTAGATTTAAAATGTTAAAAAGAAAACGCATAATACTCTTTAATTTTGGGTTAGTTAAATTTTATCTCTCACTAATTTTAAAAGTTTGGAAATCGAAATCTTAAATTATGTAAAATCTTGAAACTAATATCTTACCTTTATTTAATTAATTGTTTTATTAAATTATAAAATTTTTGTAAACCCTTCAACGTAGAATCACAATACTATTCTACATTGTTTTTCACTTAAAATTTTGCAACAAATTTTCAAATATTTAGCTATTAGTTTATATGTCTAATTTAATTTCTATCAATTATATAACAAAGAAATTATGTGTAAAAAATGACCTAATAAATCAAAATACAATAAGATTGTGATTATTATTTAAAAAATTATAAAAAAATATATAATTTAATAAAATATAACCAAGCAGATAATAAATGTTGAAATGTTAATTTCAAATTTTATGTATCAAATATTTTGATTTTCAAATTTCCAAACTTAAAAGGAAGCAAAATGCAATCTAGATACAGTAGTTGCAGATCGAATCTATTCGCTTCCTTTAACAGGTGGTGGGAGTTTTCCACTCCAGAAATTCATAAAATACTCACTACAATATTTATTTTTGATTTCACCTAATCAATAAAAAATAATTGTTATTATTACTGTTTATATATCAATTTTATAAAAGACACGAACATTAAAATTTAATTTATTATTTTTTAAATACTAAAAATTATTAAAATTACAATTACCTTTTATTCATTCAATAAAGCTGAATATATATATTTAATTAGAACGCATAAGAGTTATTCTCCTTGCCCACTCACAAGCACAGGCATGGCCGTAACCAACAATGCATTGGGGTGGGGCGGGGGGGGGGGGGGGGGGGGAGGGGAAGACTTGTATCCGGGGGTAATAAACCTTAAGTAAGTGGCCCTTTGAAGACCACAAATGTATGGGTGAAAAAAGGGAAAATGACAAATAAGGTAAATGATATTTTGGTTACTGACCACCTAATACAACTACTAGCTGCATCAGTTTGCAAATTGAAGTTTTGAAAAACAATAAGGTAACCCCATCTTGTGGATGGACTGTGACCAGCCCAAAAATAAATAATTTTTTTTAAAAAAAAGAATGATTAATCAGCAGCGTAATGGTGGGAAGAAACATAATTTTATTTATTATTGAAAGAATATAATTTAAAAAATCTTAAAATTCTTGTTATTTTCAATTATTATTTATTTATTTATATAGCCATAGATATGTCCATCCATCAATAACTTTTAGAGTAAATGATTACTCTTTTATTTATAAAGCCAATAATAATTATATCTTTTAAATTTTATAAGTACAATTATTAGTCATATATCTTTATTTTTATTATAATTATTCACCTTTTTATTCATTTATAGTATTCAATCAGATAAAAAATATTGAAATAGATTATTAGATCTCACCATATTAATGGTAAATATAGGTTTTCTTTTTAATTATTTTTTACCTGCTTATTTTATTATAATTAGTGATGAAAAGGATGAAGAATTATAATAAAAATTAAAATAAGAAATGAATTGTACCAATTATAAATTTTAATAAATATAATAGTCATCACCTTTATACTTAAAAAAATAAAAGTAATATTTACTCATAAATTTTAATACATCACAAAATTATTTTAATTGTCCTTTACATTTTAAATATTTAAGGATTTGAATATAATTTACTTTATGTAAATTAGTTATGCACTATAACTCACTCATATGTTATTATGTGAATAAATAATTATTAAATTTTTTATTATAATTAAAAAAAATTAATTGCTGGAACTTTTTAGTAATTCATTTTTTTACTGATTGATAATAAATTAAATTTAA
The DNA here is from genome assembly GCA_020226215.1 of Sindora glabra. NCBI lineage: Eukaryota > Viridiplantae > Streptophyta > Magnoliopsida > Fabales > Fabaceae > Sindora > Sindora glabra. Next base: position 48,909,067 of record CM035228.1, on the reverse strand, counting down.
ATATTTGAAAATTTTCATTTTAACCGAATGATACTATAAATTTGTAAAAAAATATATGTTAAAAGGGTGTAGGGCCAACATTTTGAGGCAAATGATGCATTCTTTTGAAATTATTAATTAAAATGTCTATGGAGTGAATTTTTTTTGGTGTACCAAAGTCTTAACTAAATTTAAAATGTCTTTAAAAACTTTTTGGTGCATCCAAGCGCTAACTAAATCTAAAATGTATATATCGTGAAAAATTTTTTGATGTGCCAAAATCTTACCTAAATTGACAGTTAAATGTAAGTGTATATTATTTAGACTATAAAAATATGACAAGAATTAACACATTGTGACTTAATTATAGTAATTTTTAAAAATTTTAAATAATATGCTATACAAATATTTACTTAATACTTTATTTTTAATTGTATTTGGTAAATTAACTAAGTAATAGTCTTGTTTAATAACTATATATATCATAAATTTTTTGATATATCTCGAAAGTGAGTTAATTTTATATTTAATTGTCTAAATTTATATAATTATATATTGTAATACTTATAATTATTTTTATTATGTGAACATTATTTATAATACTATAAAGGATTTAAATTTGATCCAATAAATTAACTTTACACTATTATCCATTTATGTATTGTAATATTAATTAAAAAAACTATTAAAACTCATGTACTAAAGTTAAAAATTCTCAATTATTATATTTTTAATGATTTATCTTTTTTTTATTCATGAATAATGTAAAATAATTTACACTGAATCAAATTTAAATCCTATTTAGATTAATCACTTCTACTATTATAAAAAAATTGCAATTTATTAATTAAAAACTTGTTAATAATGTCTAATTTAAATTTTGATAATTGTTTAGACCATGAACAATTTTTTGTTAATGTAAGAGAAATTTTTTTATTATAATTATTATAATTATTATTATTATTATTATTATTATTATTATTATTATTATTATTATTATTATTATTATTATTATTATTATTATTATTATTATTATTATTATTATTGCAAAGTAATGGCAGAGCCAATAATTCATAGTCAATGGGTTTAAATCTATGTATTTATTTTTTAAATTTAGAATTATACCTTGGTATATGGCCCAAAAAGTTTATACTAATAATATTTTTATAAGTTTTGTAAATTTTTTATTTTTCACTTTTCATTAAAAGTGTTAGTTTTTATATTAAAAAATATTTTGAAATTTTTTTATAATGTTTTTTATTGATGTAATGGGAACTTTTGCAAATTTATCAATAAAAGGCTAAAAGAACAAAAAAAAGATATTTAAAAATAAACATTTATAGAAAGTAAAAACAATAGAGAAAAATCATTGTCGGTAGATAATGAATTCTTTATAATATAAATAAAATTGAATAATATTGAATACAAAATTGCAACTCTTATAACTAACTTACAATTAAAAATGAGAGGTGTAATTCATATTTCAATCTTATCATAATTTAGTAAGTTGAAATTTTAAAACTCATTAGAATCATATATAATACTTTCATATATTTTATTAAAAATGTGAAGATTTAATGGTTTCATTCGTGTGCACTTAATTATAGGTGAGTCTACCATTGTTGCAAAGTAATTTTTATTGTAATTTTTTTCTTAATATTATTATTACTATTATTTAGACATATTATCTAACTTTTAAATACTTAATCCAATTATGCCTGATTTATATAAAAATTTTGTGAACATATAAAATTATGAATAAATTCAAAGATTATAATGTAAAATGTAAGTAATTTTTTTAGAAATGTGTAAAAATATTATAATATTTAATATGAATAAATTTAAGTGTCCTAAAAATGGAAATTTTATCATATTTATTAAAATGAAATTTAGTCTAGTTACTTAAATTAAATCGAAAAAAAATTTTGTGAAGTTAAAATGTAAAATCCCATTGTTGTAATATAAGCAGAGGAGCTAAAAAAATGTAACATAATAAAACATAGATAAATGTTTTAGGATGCCATATGTAAAATAATGTGGAATATTTTCTTTGAACCAGTTGCAAAAAATTATTCTTGAAGGAGTAAGTTGCAATTAAACAAAAGATTGTGGTTGTTAAAGAAATTCAACTAATGCAACTTGCAGGTAAAAGTAATAGTCAACTTTGTTAATTGGGTTAATAAACCCCAAAAACTAAATCGGCTATGGAAGTCCCGCTCTTAATGCATAATCTACTATCGCAAGGGGCCTTGCATTGCTTTTTACTAATTCCCATATCCACCTTGTACAATGTGTGCAAATGTCGTGAACGTAGAAGTATCCGTTCGTCAGGAGAATGACAATAACATAAGAGTAGAATTAGAGGGGTAAATAGGTTAGGCTTACCTGAATTTTATCTTAAATAGATTAGACTTACTTTTTAAATTATTGATCTAAAGTTGGCTAATTAGCTTGTATAAAATTAAAATTTAAATTCGACCTGACTTATTAAAGAAGTCTGATTTAATCTATTAGCCTATTTAAAAGTCTCTTTATATAAATAAACTTTCAAATTTATCAATAAATTAAAGTTTTCTTGAGGCCTTAAATTGTTCATTGACCTAATTAGGTTTATATAAATATTTATATTATTTATATTTATAATATATATTATATTATATTATTTATATTTATAATATATATTATATTATATTATTTATAAATAATTTATAATTAAATACAATTATAGATCGAGTTTAAAGGAAAAAATATAGTTTATTTATCTAAATAGGTCAACTTATTGTCCTAAATCTGATTTATTTAAATAAATAGATCAAGTTATAGTACGCCTTAAGTAGGTTGGGATATAAATCCTTGATAGACCACTTGATTTATTTGCACTCCTAAGCAAAACTAAAGCCAATAGTGTTGGATAAAAATGGGGGACAAATGTAATTTTCCAAAAACCACAGACAACATCTCGTCCCACTTCCACGTTCCCACCTTCGCGTCTTCGAAGTTGGAACCCCTGTTTTTTGAACAATTCCAGCTATAAATTCTGATAATTTTTTTAAAATTAAATAATAATTTCATAATAATAATTTCAATTTTTTTTAGTTTTAATTAGAAAAATTATTATATGAATTTATAAAAACTATTATCTAAATTTAATGAAATTACCACTGAATGTGTATAACTCCATTCCACGTTTTTCACCTTTTTTTCATTTTTAAAAGACACAGTAGTCTACCCCAAACAATGTATGCAAAGTTAATATATATATATATATATAATACAATGATAAGTAATTTTTTTTCTCCAGTTTGGAGGCCAGAACAAGAGGAAACCTTTCAAAATTTGATAAATTATGCTCATTTTTCTTAAAATTTAATTTAATTATATTCATATTTTTTATTTTTAGAAACATACTCTCAAATTTTTTTATTTTTCAAGAATAAGGAAGATAAAAATATATTTAAAATTAAGGGAAAAGAAGGGAATATAAGTATTTATGAAAATGGGATGTGAAAAAAATAGAATAAATGAGTACAATTACATTAAATCTTCGGGAGGTGCTTGTAATTTATACTTAAAAATGTGTTGAAAATACAACCAATGGGGAGGTAGCCAAATACATGCTAACACATTAAGACGAAAGCTTTACTAATTAGTTATCATCGGCTCTGTTGGTGTTTCTGGCTTGAGGATTAAATGGCTTGAGGATCATGTGAAACCCCAAATGATAATTTTTTTATTGAAAAAAATTATTAGAAGGAGAGAAATACAAAATAGAGAAGAAAAGAAGTCTTAAATAAAAGGACAAAAAGTCCTCAACCCCAACTGGCGATTGAGATTATTAATAGCAGAAATTTCATGGTGCTCCATTCTTGAAATTAAATGAGGTTATGCAGGAAGGTGACTGTTTAAAATGGTAATGAGTTAAATAATTTAAATGGACAAAAATTGCTCACAAATTATAACATCATATTTTGGCTGTGTGACACCTATACAGTGTAAACTTAAAAGTGAAGACACAAACTCCTCCAAACACCATAGATGGAAGGAAAGAATGAGATGGAGAAAAGAGGATAATTGAGTTAATAGCAAGGCTTTACTACCCATTCCTTGTGAAGGAAACCAGAAAATTGTACTAGTTTCTCCAGAAGGTTGCCGACACCAGCGACTATTTTGGACTGCCAGCAAAACTCGGCCATAGTTTCACATGGTGCCTGCTGATCTTTGTTGTCTCAAGTTAAAAGTACAAAGTTGACGAGTTTGTCAAACGAAAAACAGCACCGGCGGTCCAATATAGTTAACCCATCGAAATGGTATTCTCGAGTATGAAGCATAATTTGGGAGTAAAAGGATAATCAAATGACATAAGTAGCAATATAATAAGCTCAAAAGATAATTGATAATTAGAATAATTGTTTCATAGAGCTTATTAGAGTAATTGATCATAATAATTGATTTTAGAGTAATTAATTATACATAATTTATTCTATGTTCAATAACATGAGTTAATAACTAATTATGCATAATCAATTCTTGTTTAAATGATATACAAGTGATCTTTTGTTAGTGTTAAATCACTAAGAAGGACAATAACGTACACATAGTTATATCAAAATCAGTACTTTTTAAAATCTTTTTTATATCGTTTGTAAACAAAAATACATATTATTATTTAATATATATATATATATATATATATATATATTCTCATTTATTTGAATTATTTTTCATAAATAAGAAAATACATTTTTTTACAATTAAAATACAATTTATATTTATTTTGATATTTACTTATATAAAAAATATCAGATTATTAAATTATAAAATCTCTAAATTCATTCATAAATTTAAAACAAAAAAAAATGAACTCAATAGGGATATAAAATTTAAAATTCATATTATTAGAAAAAGAACGGTGAAGATAAATAATTAAAAAAATGAGGTTAATATGGCAATAAAATTTAAAATTTCTTCTTTTATAATCATGATTAATAAAAAAATATATATATTCTAAATAGCTTATTTTCTAATCAAGATTATTTGCTATAATTAATCATTAGAAAATTTCAAAAGTACAAACAAACATCTCTAAAAAAGACAATAATCAATTATTTGACTTATAGTCACTAATCAGGATTTCTAATTGCTTTACCAAACATGCTCATAATTACTACAATGTGCTTCAAAGAATAAATTATCCTAATTATTACTTGTATAGGTGTACAATATTCATTTCCATATAATGTCCCCAAGAAATCTAAGAGCAGGAGCACCTCTTATCTCCATATCCACTAACGGTGCCTGAATCATAACCAAGCTAGAGAGCTCTGGATCATTCTGTATCATATCAAGTGCGCGCATCTGATCCTGAAAGGTTGGAGAAGAACAATTTTTCACAATTAAACAAGAAGGCAAAACACAATTTGCGTCATTTTTGTGATTAAACAACATCCTAATTAATGGAAATTGCTGAATATGCTCAGTTACTAGTTGCCTTGCTTTCATAAACATTCTTACTGATGAATCACAAATCCAGGGTTCGGACTAAACCTATGTAAAGAAAACAAAATAGCAGACATTTAAGTACCTTCCGTTTCATGGCACAAAATTTGCAATCAGATGTAGATGGTGGTAGGATTTGATTGACAACAAGTCTTTTCACAGGAACATTTTCCTTCTTCAAGGAGGCACTCAGCCGAGATGACTCAGAAACTGCCATCACCTTAGGGAGAAGAAAGAAGAAAAATTTAAGTGATTATGTAGAAGTGATGAATACGAATCCTATTACATTCCCCCTTTCCCACACAGTTAGATCAATGAACTATACAAGAATTATGTTGCCCAATAGTTATTGGGTAAACTAAGGTGAAAAATTGATTTGATAGGGCTCTATTGTTAAAGGAAGATCTTGAGAGTGAAATTGTTTCAATTTATAATAGGAAAGTACTGCCCTGACAAAGCCATATATATCTTTTGCCCAGTTACTTTTTTCCTTTATTTTTCCCACTCTTCCCTTAAATTCTGTTTTCTCATAAACTCCATTTTGAAGATTCTTAAAATCCCATCAGCATTTCAATTAAGACCATCAATTTCAACCAACTGACTCAGTACTGCAGAACTGAGATTTCCAAAAATTATTATCAAAAGTTTCCAATACTGAAAAGTGATCATTCACTGATATATAACTCATTTAGTCCAGAAATAGTCAGTTATGAAAGAAATTTCGTTGTCCATACCGTGGGGATTGTTACAATGATGAACTCTGTCGAATCTGTGTCACGAAAGAGTTCACGCACTTTTACCATCCTCTCCCTAAGTTTCTCCAATTTGTCAGCCTGCACCAACAAGGCGCAACAAATGGTAAGTGCAATAAAATGAAACAAATGGCATCAGCAGTCCCTGCAAATAGGCTTACAGCTTCTTGTCGTGTTTCTTCTTGTCCGAACACAGATTTGATTGCTGAGGTGGCAGAAGCTATCTTTTGCCTAAGCTACAAAAGAAAAGATTAAATGGTGTCAATGACAATAAGCAGAGAATATAATGTACTCTGTTGTTTTTCTAAATCTTAAATGGTGTCGAAGACTGTAAGCAGAGAGAGAGAATACAGATGCTATCTTATGTTTTGCCAGAAAGTTAAATAAAAGGATGAAAGTGGTTCCAGATAAAAATTCAAATCTTAGTCTTCCACCACAAGAATCAACTTTGCACACGATAAGTGCAATAAAAGATAGAGAAAAAAGAGAAAGAACAATCAATAAACAAGTTTTGGAAAAGTAATCTTTCTGCCTTTTGATAGTTGTCATTTTTAAGTACAAAGACATGAGGTATAATGTTCAGATTAAACGAAATATACAGACATTTGCATTTACACTATGGAATACATAGACAAAAGAGATGCAACCAAAAACTAGATGCAAAATACCTAAGGATTTAAAATAATGTTGCAATTTACTAACATAATGTGCTAAAGGCATCTTCACAGGTAGACTAACAATGTAAAATTGGCTGAGAAATTTGAGTACAGTATTTACTGCTTCTATGAACATAATTATTTCATTTTTAACTCAACTATCACATAGAGCACAAAGTTGAGTGGTTTACAAATTGCCTTCTACTTGAAGAGAATTTATTGAATTTCAGGTTAGCAATACGTCTGGAATGTCTCCAATTTTACAGTTAGGAGCCACACCTTCAAGATCTTCCCTATAGATGCATCCAAGAAATCAGGCAATGACAGTAGCCGCAATGTATGACCCTGTTGAGGAAACTGCATAAGTTCTATTTGATAATCTACCCAGAAAGCAAAAAGGACAATTATATGAAGTGCAGCCTTTTCTTACTGTAGGTGCAGTGTCAAACACGATTCGAGTAAACATACTATATTCCTGTGCTTCAAGAAATTGCATCACCTGGCAAAATGACCTTTGTTGTTAGCAGCTTGCACCAAAAATGACATATTACTTTAATTACCATAAAGAAAATGATCAAAGCACGTAAAATTCACAAGCCTTGGAAATCGCAATTGCTTCATCAAGTCCAGGGGGTGGCGTATCCAGTAGCTCTCCCAATTTTAGCTCTCCCAACTTTTGCAATCAAGACACAATGATCAGTCTTAGGGAAGCAGCTTCACAAAGTGGAAAAAACCAATCATATTCACTTATTCTAAGATATGTAAATTTAAGAAAATAAAAGTGGAATTAGAATTCAAGATACTTCTCTGCAAATTCTGTGGCCTTAAATCTGTCTAAACTTGAATTAATAAAACAAATGGAATTTACCAAAGCATTGAAAACAATGGGTGTGGGCGTGTGTGTGTGCGCACGCATATATATATATATATATATATGGTATGGCTGTGTGTACATAATGCAATATGGTTGCATTGTCCATATGCCTCGAACTAAGGAAGCATTGTGAAAGCAATGAAACAATTTTCAACTTCTTCAATATGAATTCAACTCTAATTAACAACACGGTTAGTGAATTCAGGATTAGGGTTATTAATTTCTTGTTTACTAAGATATATGGGCTTTGAGCCTATTTCTTATAACTCTATATTTTTTTATTATAAATAGATATGCCAGCTTTTTATAGGAGTATAGCTTCAAGAATTATTCTCTCTTAACATGATATCTAGAACCTCTCTTAAATATCTTTCTTACACTCAACTAAAAAAAAAAAAAGGCGCCAAAGAATCCTACTTTTTTCTTCCCCTCTTTTTCTTCAATTTTTTATGCGTGACTAAATCCTAAGTCACGGAGGATCTAACAACAAAAAACCCAGATCTGGCTGCAAAGTGCACAGTGTTGCAAAACAGCAGAGCTGCTGTCTAGAGTGGTTGACAGAGATTTGGTGAGTTTTTTTGGAGATCTGGGTTGATGGCGGGGCAAATCGGTGATAGGCGACCTCAACCGATCAGCACATGCATCATATGCACGGCTTTTTGGGAAGTGCATAAGCAACACGTGCAGAAGCTTTTTCAAGCACGTGCAAGCGCGTGAGATGCTGTCCAACAGCAGGATTGTGATCAGTGACACCTTGGCTCGCTCTGCATTCATCTGTGTGGTTCTTCAAGCAATCTAGCAACTCTAGTGTGATTTTTCTAATTTTTGGCTATTTTTTGGATATTTTTGTTGATTCTTTCTGCAAGTTTATTCTAATGACAGGTGAAATTTCTGATTTTGATACATGCAGCACATTTAAAAATAATAATGGTGAGTGAAAAATAAAGCTAAAGTCCAATTTTTCTGATTTGCTTCCAATTGGTGGCTGAATAACTAAATGAAAATTAGATTTAGAAGGTTGACAATATGTAGGATGGAAGAAGGTTATTCAGTGTTATCTTGATGAGGTTCATATAACTGATCACCTCACCAAAGATCCACCCACAAATGATACAAAGGAAAAGTGAATTGTGAAAGATCGACGATTGCTTCGATTACTATGTAATACTTTAACTTCTGAGATTAATGATAATATTGTGCACTATGAAACAATCAAAGAATTATGGGACACTCTTGGATCACTTTATTCTACAAAGGACAGTATGCATCAAATTTATGATCTGACTTGATCATTGATTAATCCTGATGTAACTAGCAACACCTTATCTCAAATCTATACTAATCTTTACCAAACCTTTCAATAATCGTATTCTCTTTTACCTATTGCTACTAATATTGATGCAATGCATTCTCAACAAGAACAATTTAGAGTTATGTATTTTCTTATGGCACTGCCTTCAAAACTTAGTACTGCCTATCAACAAATTTTGTTCAATTTTGATTCTCTCATTATGAAGTCTGTTTTTTATCATATTCAATGAGCATATAGTGACTCATCTTCTTCTTCTACACATATAAATGAATCATCTACCTTAATTGGTTTTGGTAGTCATGGTGGTACTCGAGATGGCAGAGGAAGAGAAGGTAGAGGACAAGGTGATTATGGTGGGCATGGTGATTTTAGTGGAGATGCTATTATTTCTTGTTATTACTACAAAGAGCTTGAACATATCAAAAAAGTTTGCCCTAAGTTACTTGAAAAAAATACACCATCTTGGTTTGCGCATGTTACCACAAATAATCAAGCACAATATATTAATAATAATGGTGTTATAAGTTTGTCAAAAAGTGAGTATACTGAATATTTATAATTTCAAGTATCTCGACAGCAACCACCCACTTAGTCCGCTGCTACATTAGCATAGGCACATAATCACACTACATGCCTTTCTCATACTAATTTTAGATGAATCATTGATTCCGGTACTACTGATCATATAACGAGTCAAATAAGTATTATACCTTCTTTTCAACCCTCTTCTTCTTACGTTACTTTAGCTAAAAGGTCCAAAGCATCTATTATTAGTTGTAGTGTGATAGATGTTATCCTTTGATATATCCTTGTCTGATGTATTGTGTCTTTCAAACTTTTCATTTAATCTACTTTCAGTTAATCAAATTACACGTACTTATAATTGTAGTGTATTCTTTTTCCCTAACTATTGTATTTTTCAGGATCTTATAATGAAAAAGATTTTTGATAAGAGGTACAAATCTGGTGGCTTGTACATTCTTGAAAAGAGAGTTCCTCGGCCTACTGTTACTGCTATCACTCCACACTAACTTCATTGTTACTCGGGCTATCTATCCTTATCAACTTTATAAAAATTATTTCCTAATTTTAATTCTTTGTCTAGTTTGGATTATGAATCATGTTAGTTTGTTAAACAGCATCGTTGATCTTATCTTTCTCGAGTCAATAAGTGGGTTGCATCTACATTTGAGTTAGTACATTTAGATGTTTGGGATCCTTGCCAATAGTCTCTAAGTCTGGTTTCCGATATTTTATTATTTTTGTGGATGACTATTCAAGAATTACTTAACTTTATTTAATGAAAAATCGATCAAAGTTATTTGAGATTCTTAGTACTTTCCATGTTAAAATTTTGAATCAATTTAATACATTTATTTGTCATTTTCGTAATGATAATGCTGAGGAATATTTTTCTACTCCATTTGCATCTTAATTGTCTTAGTATAGAATAATTCATCAATCTTCTTAGTGCAGTAACTCTAGCAAAATGAGGTAGTTAAACGAAAAAATCGTCACTTAATGGAAGTCTCACATGCTTTATTATTTCAAATAAAAGTACCTAAGATTTTTTTGGACAAATGCAATTTCCACAACTTGTTTCTTAATTAATCAAATGTTTTCTTCAATTCTTGATAGTCAGGTACCTTACTCCATTTTATTTTCTTCCCAATCTTTGTTTCCTCTATCTTCATGAATTTTTTAGTGTACTTATTTTGTTCAAGATCATCATCCTCAAGTATCTAAACTCGATCCATAGTTTTTGAAATGTGTTTTTCTTGATTATTCTCGTACACAAAAAGAGTATCAATGCTACTCTCCTGATCTGCATCGTTATATTGTCTCGTCTGATGTTATATTTTTTGAGTCTATTCCCTTTTTTAGCTCCCCTGACTCTTTATCCTTCATAATTGAGACTAATTCTCTTGATGAACAGTTCCTTGTGTATTTTGCTCCTAAGAAATCTCCAATCCTTCCAGACAATAATTAAGTTCATCCTCCTATTAAAAATGTTTACTCTCACAAGAAAGAGGTACCAATAGCAGCATCTCCCCCACTTGACAATGCCAACAAAACTGACACTACACCAATTATTGATAACTCACTAGCTTCATCCCCTTTACCTACTTCTTCCTCATCAGATCCTCCTCCATTGCCACCTAATCTTAACATCCCCATTGCCTATCGAAAAAGTACACATACTTGCACTCAATGAGATAATACTAATCACCTTTACTCTATTTCTACCTATGTATCTTACACTTCCCTACCTTTGTCCTCTCAATCATTTATTGCCTCCCTTGATTCAATTACTGTTCCAAAGTCTGATATGAAAGCATTATCTGACTTTGGATGACATGCTGCTATGAAGGAAGAAATGCAGGCTCTTGCTGCAAATCAAACATGGGATATTGTCTCCTTACTAGAAAGCAAACAATCCATTCAGTGTAAGTGGGTGTATACTGTAAAAGTTAATCCTAATGGTACTGTTACTCGATTAAAAGCCTGTCTGGTAGCTAAAGGGTATGCACAAACTTATGGTGTTAATTATTCAGAAACTTTCTCTCATGTTGTCAAAATTACCTCTGTTCGATTGATTATCTCTCTTGTTGCCTCCCATAGTTGGCCTCTCTATCAGCTTGATGTTAAAATATCTTTTTGCATGGTAATTTATCTAAAAAGGTGTATATGGAGCAACACTTGAGTTTGCTCAGGGGAGTATGACAAGATTTGTTAACTAAAAATATCTTTATATGGCATGAAACAATCTCCTAGAACTTGGTTTGAGAAATTTAGTAATGTGGTGACAGAGTTTAGAATTAAAAAAATGACTATGATCATTCAATTTTTTATAAACAATCAAATTCTAATTATGTTCTTCTCACTGTTTATATGGATAACATTGTGATCATTGGTAGTGATAGATTGGGTATTTCAAAATTAAAAATTTTTCTTCAAATCAAGTTTCAAATTAAAAACTTGGGAGCACTTCGGTATTTTTTAGAAATTGAAATTGCTGAAGGAAGAAAAAGAATCTTCTTATCTTAGAGGAAATATGTTCTTGATCTTTTGAAAGAAGCAAGGATACTTGGCTCTAAACCCTATAATACTCCTATGATTCCAAATGTTAAACTTAACTTGGAAGATAAGGAGTTGTTAGAAGATCCAGAACAGTATAGACAACTAGTGGGTAAATTAAACTACCTTACTATAACTAAATCTAATATTGCCTTTTCGGTAAGTGTAATAAGTCAATTTATAAACTTTCCAAGAACTTCTCATTAGGATGCAATCATGCACATTTTGAAATATCTCAAGAAGGCACCTAATCGTGAAATTTTGTATAAAAATCACAGTCATTGCAAAATAGAAGGTTTCTTTGATGTAAATTGCATTGGATGACCTATAGATAAAAGGTCCGTCTCTGGATATTGTGTTTGTTAATGGGAATCTTATGTCATAGAAAAATAAAAAATAAACAGTGATATCACGTTCAAGTGCAGAGTTTTACTATCAAGCTATAGCCCATGCCACATTAGAGCTTGTATGGATTTCCTACCCTCTTTATCAACTTGGAATTGAACCTTATGAAATTATGCAGTTATGGTATGATAATCGAACAGCTACACATATTGTTACAAATCCAATTTTTCATGAACGTACAAAACATATAGAGATTGATTATCATTTTGATTAGAAAGAAACTTCAGGAAGGAATTATTGATCCAAAACACATTAGAATTGAAGATCAATTAGTTGACTTATTTACTAAATCCCTTCTAGAAAAATGGATTAATGATATTTGTAACAAGTTAGGCATGTTCAATATTTATATTCCAACTTAAGGGGCAGTGTTAGTAAATTAAGGATTAGGTATATTAGTTTCTTGTTTACTAAGATATATAGGCCATGGGCCTATTTTTTGTAACCTTATATTTTTTATTATAAATAGATATATCAGCCTCTTATAGAAGTATGGCTCTAAGAATTATTCTCTCTTAACAAACACAAATAATAAGTAACAGAGATTTAATCACTTGTACACAGATTTCAAAAATCAAAATCGTACTCATGTGTTTCTGCAAATTTCTATATGCCAGGTTGAACTAGCTACCTAGGGCTTTTCTGAAATAGACCTTTGAGCTAAAATAGGGCTAAAAAACTTTTCTCATTTTCATTAATTGAAGGGGGGGTACATTTTCAACGCATACCTTTTCTTCATTAGATCTTCAAAGTAAACCAGTCCAATTAAAAAAAAAAAATTTGGCCAAATTTAAAGAGTTTTATATATGAACACTATCAAACCACTGGCAATGTGAGGGGTATGGTCATGTTTGTATCATGGCAGTATGGTGGCAAGTCCAGTCAAATATGAGCAATCTCAAGAACCAGTAAGATTCTACAGAATAAACCATGCCCTTTAAACGATACAGTACAACCAGCAATACTGATACTGTTATATTAAGCCTTACCTGTTCTACAAGATATCCAAGGCCCATACCATCCATGAAGTCTTTGACACCACTTCCACCATTTGTCTTAGTTGCATTTCGGAATTCTTCTCTAGCCTTCTCTGGATTTATCTGTTATGAAACTACAAAACTAAGTAAGCACAAAAAGGGGACGAAGTCCATCATTCTGATGAAAACACTTGTCACCATGTAAATAAGACAATGATGCTGTCAGCTTACTTCAAGAGCAAACAGAGGAGAATCAGGTCCTTCAACTGGCACCAGCGTCCCCCCTGTCAAATCCTAGAAGAATAATATGAAAAGCATACTTGTTATATGGAGAAACACATCAATGAAAATTATTTTAACCTGAAGATTAGGAAACCAGAAGTAAAAAAAAAAAAAAGATGTATATTATTAACCTGGGCAAAAGAATCACTCAGGGAATGTGCTGGATCAGTGGAAACCACAAGAGTGTGATGACCATTATTGGCAAACTTAACAGCAAGTGAAGCAGCACAACTAGTCTTGCCAACCCCTCCTTTCCCACCTAGCATATAGTATTTCCTTTGAGTCCCAGAAACCATGTCATCAAATTCAGATACGGCATCAGCCGGAGCAGCCACTGATCTCACTGAATCGAGGGGCAAATAAAAAAAAAAAGGTTCAATGACTTCCAATTTGTCTCCTGGTAAAACGATCAATTGCATCTAACACAGATTGACTCAGAACAGCAGACATTTTAGTAACTTCTGAGTTCTGAACCTCATATCTCAAATCAAGCATGTCGCATCATCACACTCTAATATTCATTCACAGCAGTTCAGATGGAAACTAAAATATGATAAGAAAAACAACTAACATCTCTTACTCTCCCACTTCCTCACATTATTTACTTTCTATACTGTTTCTTTCCTCATCACTATTAAGTTTTCACTTCTTTTTCAAACACCCAGTATGATAATATCTTTAGCTAGATGCATCAAAGAGAAAAATCCAATAATATTGGGGAAAAATAGAAGAAAACAAATTTGATACAAAATTGGGTTCATTTAATCGAATAAACCATACTCAAGGTGATGGTTTACACTAACTATTAGTAAAAATTCATATCTTCAAAATGAAGTTCACCAACCTTGGAATGATTTTCTAAGGGATTTTCGAGAGGCAGAAAATGATCCACAGCTGAAGCCCTTGGTGGGACGGAAACTGTGTGAAATCAAGGCTCTGGGTGCAAAGAAGAAAACACCCTTTACCGCCATAGGAATTCGTGTGAAGAGAAGATGAAAAGTTGGAGAGAACAGAGTGAGCAGCCATGGCTTTTGTGCTGATAGCCAGAATTGCGTTGACGCTAGCAATTACTAGTAGTAACAACGTCGGAGCAACAACTTGCAGTTAGCACTTGGCAGCCTAGGAGAGCTAGAAATGACGCACTTCAGAGACCGGCTGAAATTGCAACTAGTTAGCTACTGTGTTTTGTTTCTATCTCATGCCGTGCCGGGCTGTTCTCCCTCTTTCTCAAAACAGAGAAGGGTGCGATTGCTGTTTAATTTCTATAATGGTTTCCTCGGTTGAGAGGAAAATAAGGAGGAAGGAAAATTAAGAAAGAAGTCGTGTATCTTTTATTAAAAAAAAGAGGAAAATATGTGATTATATATATATATATATATATATATATATATATATATATATAGTATATATTCCAAGAAAATGAATAGAAGATAACCCATGATAATTTCACCTCCATCAAAAGTAATATTAGTAGTTTTATTAAGGATATATTTGTTATTCTATATTTAAATAAGAAAGTTTATTTAAATTTTTTTAATTTTCAACTTCAAAAACAAAGTAAATTATTCTTTTAAGAGTAAATGATAAATTTGTCCCTAAAAAATTAGATTTATATTAAATTAATATTAAATTTATTATGATATCAATTGAATATAATTCTATTAAATTTGACATTAAATTAGTTTTACTATTAAACTAATGTCAAATTAATCTTGAAAGATTATATTAAAATTATATTAGTTCTAATTTTTATTTTGACATCAATTAGTCTTGTCATTAGTACTTCCATTAGTAAATTTGAAGTTATAATTAAATCTTTCCTCATTATAATTATGGATAAATAAAAATAATAAAATATTGAGTTGAGTTAAAAAAATTAATTCTTAAGAAAGTATTATGTTTTACTCTCAAAAAAATCAAACCTTAAACATTTAATAGTAATCAATGCTAAAAAAATTAACCAATGAATCAAATAATGAACAAATTCATTAGAGGACAAAACAAATACTTGATTAAAGTTAGATTTTAAATCCTTATAATATAATAACCTAAGTCAAAAAAATTAAGGATTCTAAGAAAGATACTTTAAATTCTAGTAGTAATAGTAAATAACATCAATCCAAAAAATAATAAGCATCAAATGTCAAAATGAATTGCAATCCAAACAACCAAATCAAGGTTCAAACAAAATATTACCAACTAAATAACAAAAATGTTAAAAGTGAATTATTTTCTCATTAAAAAAGTGGGTATTAAGCTCATACCCAAAAAAAATATAGAAAAAATAGTAACAAAAAGAATAAGAAACATAAAAAAGAGTTATAATAAGCTAAAAAAAATCCAAATTGTATCTATTACTCTTAACAATGCAGTTATAAGGTATGAAGCACTATTTTATTTCAAAAATTCTTATTTTTTTATATTTCTTATTTATAAATGATGAATAATTTGAAACTTTTTATTATTTAGTTGATAATTTTAGTCTAGACCTTAATTTACTTGTTTGAATTGCAATCCATTTTAATATTTGGTATTGTTAATTTTTAGCACTGATACTATTTGTAGTTATTACTAGGGTTTAAGGTATTTTACTTAGAATTCTAATTTTTCTAAGTTAGTTTATATTATAAGAATTTAAAAACTAACACATTTTGATTTAATACTTATTTTTTTATGAATTTGTTCATTGGTTGATTTTTTAAGCAAGTATCACTATTAGACATTCAAAGCTTTTTTTTTCTTTGAAGGCAAAATATAATTTTTTCTCTTAAAAATTAATTTTTTAACTTAACTCAGTATTTTATATTTTTAATTAGTTTATAATTAGATAAAGAAAAATTTAACTATAGCTTGAATTTTCTAACGAAAATACTAACGATAGGACTAATTTGATATCAAAACAAAAATTAGGACTAATATAATATTAATATTAATATTTTTAAAACTAATCTTATATCAATCTAATAGAACTGAAATTGATGTCATAATAAAATTTTGTACTAATTTGATGTCAATCTAATCTATGAAGGAGGAATTTGCTCATTTACTCTTCTTTCAAAAAAACCTTATCATTTTTCAATGATCAATATGCTAATTAAAAATGGAAGATTACATTTATGAAAGGAATGTAGAACTGAGCCCAACTATGCTTCAACTACGAAAGGACTAACTTATATTTAAAAAAAAAATTTGGTCTAATCAAACCTATAAACTTGTAGTATGCTTAAAATTTGATTTGTCTAATTCATACATAAATTTTTTAAGACTTGACCTAGCCTAATATTCCTCCAAAATACCATTAAGAATAAAAATTAAATTTCCTAAGTTAAGTTTTAATATTGTCAAGCTATAACCCAATTAATATAAAAAGTAATCTAACTTGAACTAATTATAATATTTTAATTTGAACTTATTTTGACCAAAAATTGTAAAGTTCGAAGTTTGGCTCATATTAACTTGACAAAAATTATTTACAAGTTCAAAACACAATTTGAATTTGATTTAATCCTTAAAATAAATATAAATATTACAATAATAATTATAAATTAATCATTTAAATATTTATAATATAATATTAGAATATAAACTGATTTTAAGATAGTGAAGATGTGTTAGAATATCTCATGTACTTTTTAAATTATTTCTTTTGAAAATTATTTAATTTATATGTTGTATGATTTGATATATATATGTAGAAAAAAAAATAGAGTGACCTATGTAGGCTAATAGATTAGATTTTAAATAAAATGGCCTAACTTATTTTGAATAATAAGCTAAAAGTTTAACCCAAGCCAGTTAGCCTTTAAAATGAATCATTCAATGCTAAAGAATTACAAGTTGTGTTTAAGATAAATTTAAATAAGGCCCTTTGATCATATGGATTTTTCAACTAGATTTTTTTCAAATATTTTAGGATATTGTTGGTGAACAAATGATAAGTATGATGATGTCCATTTTAGGTAGAAATTATCCATTAAAGTCTTTAAACCAAACTAACTTATGTTTAATGTCTACAAGGATTATACATGAGACTTTGCCTAACTTCAAGTTAATTAGTCTTTGTAATGGTGTCTATAAGTTTATATTTAAAATGCTTGTTAACATATTACAATGAAGACTAAAAGCTCATTTTGATCCTATCTAAGATTAAATTTTTCTCAATTTCGATTTTAACTAAAAATTTACATCAATTTAGTCCTTATAAAATTAAAATTCATTAAATTTTAATCCTTCTGTACAAAATTTTAGTCAAGGAAAAACTTGTATAAAGAGATTAAAATTTGATCATTTTTAATCTTACAAGAACTAACTTAATAGAAATTTTTTAGTCATGATAAAATTGATAAAAATTCAATTTTACAAGGACTAAAATAGGTTTTTAGTCTACAATGAATTATGGATGAAATTATTCTTCTTTACCCTTATTTTCATTACCCAAATATTTTCACCAAAGAAAGATTAATTTTTGATAATATTGCACTAGCAAATGAGTTAATCTATATTGTGAGAGTTAGCAATTGTAAAAACTATCATTGGTAAACTTTAAAGATTGACTTCTATAAAGCTTACTGATAGTATCCATTGGGATTTTGTTAATAAAGTATTGGAATTCATACACTTTCCTAAAAAATGGATCAAGTTAATGATGGATTGTGTTACCACTATAACATACTAGGTGTTAGTAAACGGGGACAAAATTTACCAATCCAATTTTTCCTTGCCTATTTATTTTATGTTGAAATGTTTTGTCAACAATGATTTGTAAAGCTGGGAAGGAGAATGTCATACAAGGTGTGTAGGCAAGTAGAAAGGTTCCTAGAATTAGCCTTCTATTTTATAAAAATGACTTAGTTATATTTTTTGGATAAATTCCCTTACCATGTTAAAACATTAATGAGATTTTAAATAGATTTGGTGGATGGTTAAGTGATGTGAAATTGAAAGCTTTGATACTAAATGATATGAATTTGGAAACACTAACACCAAATGATAAGAATTTATGTTGGATCATTCTAAAATTCAATAGATCCAAAAACAAAAATAGAAAGATATCAACACCATACTCCAAAAGAGAAAGAATCAAGAGTAATAAGTGATGATGAACACACTACAAAAGATGTAAATCTTTTAACAAGTAAACAAAAAAAATATACCACAAGGATGAATCCTTAATTAATGAAGATCAATACCACAAAAGGTGAATCCTTTTAAAAAGTTATAAGTTCATTCAAGAACTTAAGAGAGAATATATTCTCACAAAAAGACACTTTATTAATTCAAAGTCAAAATCTCAAATCTTAAATCTCGAATCTAATTTGGCATAAGGAACAAGCCCTATTACATGACTCTCTAAGACATTTATTGAAAATGGGCTCAAATGATGCCCAAAACCAATTTACTAACTTAAATCTAATAAAAAGGCCTCTAAATGACTTTAAGTAATATAGTAAATTACTTATAATAACATAGTAAATATTTTGAAGTGAAATGAACCTAATATATTCATCCTAAATTAAAATCCAAAATACCCGTAAAATAACCTAACAAAAAATAAACACAAATTAAAGGCCCATATGCTAAATTATAGTCTAAAACTATCAAATAATGGTAAAATGGGCTAAAGTAGTGCCTAATTAAGATTATGGCTGATGTAGTACTAATGTAGCGTTATTTCCTTCATGATATGGCGATGATATAGATTATACCTAATATAATAATAATATGATGCTAACTTAGTAATAATGTGGCATGATTCTTATACACTTAATCAAGTTCTTCTCCTAACTCACTTCCTTATGATTAACCCTCTTTAGAATCACATTATTCTCCCTTTCTTCAAAAAAAAAAATTTCCTTAAATCTTTGAAATCTACATCAAAAGGAGGAAAATTAGAAACACTAAAAGAATCACTCATATTAAGCTTACTATAAGAAATTAAATTGGAAATATAGTCATTATCTCTTAAGAACTTAGAATGAACTTTTTCCACTTGGTTGGCAACTTAGTTTCCTTTGATTTATGAATTTTCTTTTCCATTCACACTAATAACAAATAACTATTAGAATTAAATACAAAATTTATGAAATTAGGAAAAGCAATTATAAGCAATGGTATGACTAAAGTACAAGTGTCCCTCATAAATTTACTACAAAAGCTAGCTAAACTTAGAAAAGCTCCTAATCCCACTTAAAGATTTAAATGGAGGTCATTCTTTAATTGCTTTAACTTTTACTTCATCCACATTTATTTCTATGTCACTCAAAACATGATTCAAGAATGCAATTCTTTACATGTTTTAAAATCATCACTTAACTTTTCAACTTCAAGAGCTTGCAAAAAATATTTTAAAGAATTAACATGTTCTTCTATGCTTCTACTATATAAAAAAATATCATCAAGATATGGCAATTTTTTTTCAACTCTTTAAATTTTCTAATAGCAATAATGAAACCCTTCCTTTAGGCTTATAAGAATAAGAAAAGCAAACAATAAGAAGTTTATTCTTGAAAGCATGCAAAACATGATTCATTAAGCTCATAAAAATCCTTGATGCATTAGACAAACTAAGTATAAAAAATAACTAATCATATAAATCATGCTTTACTTTGAAAATATTTGTCGATTCCACATCTAATCTCAAGAATATTAAGTGGATAAACACTTTTTTATCCAAAGTTAAAAATTATACAAAGGTTAAGCAACTTATCTAACATACCCTTAACTAAAGTAAGATTACCAACATTATGGGCTTTTCTATTAAGCAAATCTCTTAGAAAATTTTTAACACCAAAATATTTCATTAAATCATATCTATAGTGTTGATCTTTTTTAGCAAATAACTTATTTAGAGAATTTTTAGGCATAAACAATTCATTCTTTTGACATAAAAATGTATTATGCCTAAATATGTCTCTAAAGACCATTTTCTCATGAGCATCAACATGTGAAAGGCAATCAAGATATAGAGGATTAGCAAGTTCATGTGAAGGGATAGCCAAATCATAGTCTTTTACATACAAATTCTCAATATTCACACAACTTAACAATGTTGTATGCAAAGTATCATTATTATAATTAAAATTCAACAATTTATTATGCAAGATAGAGATAAGCTATGTAAACATCATCCACCATATTATTTTTACCTTATTTACATTGGATGACACACAAATGAGTTTCAAGGAATTCCACGAACTTAGAATACTTCTTATTCTACTTTCCTTAATTCCTCATTTACTTTAAAGATTCAAGAGTATTTAGCAAAAAAATTTAAAATTGTTAGTATTTTCATAGGCTTTTTTATTCAAGATAATTAGCCTAAAAATATAGAAAACACTCTTTATCCCATTTATTTTCTTAATTACTCTCAAATTTTTTTTTCTTTTTCTACAGCAATTACTCTTTTTTTTCTCTTAACTTAAATTTTCTCTCATTCTCTTTATAATTATTTATTTTCTTTTCATAGCACTCACTCTTTTCTACTCTTTTTTTCCTGTTTATTCTTTTTTTCTTTTTTCTTATTTTCTTCTCTCTCTTTTTCATTTTTTCTTCTTTTTTCTCATGTTCTTCTCTCTTTTCTTTTCTTCTTCTTCTTCTCCTCCTCCTCCTCTTTTCTTTTGCATTTTTAATTAATCCCCATATATTTGTTTTATTATTAAAGGATTAAGCTTTATTTTTCTCTCATTCATTTCAAAATCATATTTGTTAAGGACACCACTATGAGTTACTTTTCTATCAAATTATTATGATCTCCCAAGCAATAAATGGAAAGTATTCATAGGATCGACATCATATAGCACCTCATCATTGTATTTATTAAGGATAAAAGAAATCAAAACTTATTTTGTTGCCTTTATTCTATCTCTATCATTCAAGCATTACAATTTGCATGGAATAGGATGTGGTAAAGCAGGCAAATTCAACTTCTCTACCATATAAGTATTAGTAATATTAGCACAATTTCTACTATCAATGATCACATTGCACATCTTACATTTGATGTTGAATCCAGTGTGAAAGATATTCTCTTTTTGCTTTTCACTTTCTTTCTTTACTTGTTCTCCCAAAATTTTTTGAATCTTCAATATTCTCCTAAGTGGACAATCAATGACATTATAACCATGCTCCTAACATTTAAAGCACTTGTCTTTAGAATTTTTTTTATACTTTTCAACTTTATCTTTACCCTTAAACACTTTACTTTTAAGCTTTGATGGAGATTTTCTTTTATGCTTGATAATGCCTTTGGAATCTTCTCTCTTAAATTTGGATGAGAAATTAGTCTTTTGCTTCTTATAATCCTTGTCGTCTTTCATTTTAAACTTCTTTTCTTATTAACATGAAGGATTCTTCTTCCTAATGTTATTAAGATTACAATCATCTTTATTTCTTTGTTGTCTATCATCTTTTCTTCTCTTACTTTTCCTTTCACTTTTTCTGTCATGTTTTCTTTTATCTCTTTTTATATCATATCTTATTTTCATCTTTTTTTTATTCTTTTTAAACTCATTATGACACATTTTTTCTTTTTTACCCCTTTCATTTTTATTTTCAACTCTTTTTTCTTCAACAAATCTCTTATTTTATATTATATTCATTTTTCTTTTCCATCTCTTTCATCATGTTATCTCTTTTGAGATTATTTACTTTCAAGCCTTCTAATCATTTCATTAATTTTTTTATAGCTTGTGGCAAATCCTCTTATATGCATTTACCATTATTTTTCTCACTATCTCCTAACATTATTAAATGATAAATTTACAAGAAAGGTTAGATTAAAGAAAGGACCTTATAAGAGCACATAACTAACTTATTTCATAGACTCACACTTATATTTGCACTCTAAGTAGGTTTTTACCCATAGCACTCTTGTTTTTTTTCCATTCTTTCACTCTTTCCTTCTTGCAGTTCTTTAAGAACTAGGAAACATAACTAAATAATATTTAACAAATGGGACAATCAATATCATCAATCAAGGTTCACACAATTTGAAAAATCAAACAAGATAATTAGGAAAACAAGAAAATGAAAATAAATGAATAAAAATTAACTAGGACTCAAAGTTTAGAATTAAATAATTAAAAAAAGAGATAAACAAGACTTAATAATAAAAATTTCAAAGAAAAGGAATGAATTAGAATTCAAAATAATGGAAAGAAATAATACAAGGTAACAAGAGATATAGATTTAAGAACTCAAGTAATTAAAAGAAATAATGAACAATTAATGTCAAAAAGAGACATTCAAAGGTGATTAGAACATATTAAGAACTACTAATAATTAAAAGTAAATAACTTCTTTTCTTTCAATTTTCTTTCTTATTCAACGTATCTATTCCTTTTGACTTTTGGGTTTTCTTTTCTTCTTCCTTGCTTTTAATATTTTTTTCACTTTTGCTTGTTTTCAACTATACTTTATTTTTCTAGTCCCTTCTTTGTAAATTGCCTTTTGATTCGCTTACTTAGCTTTTCTCTTTTATTTCTTATTATTTTCTTCTTTTTTACTTTATTCTTTATTTTTACATAACAATTCAACCTTTACTTTAAATTAAATTCTAACAATAGTTCAACAGTCATTGTGCTTCTTGCAAATAATTCAAATGTGGTGCTTTTTACTTTGCTTTAATCAATTATAATATTCAATTATTGTATTTTGATGTTATGCTATTAAAATATGACAAATTAATTATTGCAAATTAAACTTCTTCACTTTGAACTTTTAATAAACATAGTCAATGTATCTTTCATTCACTAGACTAGCATTGATATTTGAACCAAATTTTGAGTTAAAAAACATGAAACAACATAAAACAAAGAAGTTAACAAGTATTATAACAAATTTAGACATATAATTGACATGAAAAATTTATCAAACACATAGAGTAGAAATGAAGAACAAATTAGATTTGATAAAAAGCTAAATCAAAACACATTAATTTAACAAAAATCACATCAAAAATAAAATAGATACAAAAATAAAATCAAAATAAGGTAGAAATGAAGAAATATGATCTAAATTAGTAAATAATAGCTTGAATAGTATGATGAATAGTAGCATAAATAGTAACCAAAAAATTAAAGAGAAACTTAACTAGAATTCAGGAATTGTGCTCTAAATACCAAATAAAGTAAATTTAAAAGCTTTGATATCAAATGATGTGGAATTAGAAGCTCTAATACTAAATGATTTGAATTGCAAGCACTAATACCAAGTAATAAGAATTTATATTAGATCATTCCCTAAATTTAGCAAATCCAAAAATAAAAATAAAAAGATATTCATGCTACACTGCAAAAGAGAAAGAATAAGAGCAGTAAGTGATGATGAACATGTCAGAATAGATGTAAATCTTTCAATAAGTAAAGAAAAAACACACCATAAGAATGAATTTTTTATTAGTGAAAATCAACGCCATAAAGGGTAAATTCCTTTAATAAGTTATAAGTTCATTCTAGAACTTAAGAGAGAATATACCATTATAAAAATAGAACTTAGCCAATTCAAAATCAAAATCTCAAATGTTTAATCTAATTTGGTATAAGGATTAAGCCTCCTTATATAACTCTCTAAAAATTTAATTGAAAATAAGCTCAATTGACACCAAATAGGCTTAAAACTAATTTATTTAACCTAAAACCAATAAAGGGCTTCTAAATGACTTTAGGTAATATAGCAAATTACTTATAGTAACATAGTAAATATTTTAAAGAAAAATAGGATGAACATATTCATCCTAAACCAAAGCCTAAAATGACCTAATATACAATAAACACAAATTAAAGGTTTAAATGCTAAATTAAAGTCTAAAACATTAAATAATGGTAAACTAGGCTAAGTATCACCAATTAGTATTATGGTTGACATGACATCCATCTCTTTGATGATGTAATAGTGATGTAGATTATGGACTAATATAGGTGTTGATATAGTGCTACCTTCTTGATGATGTGATGATGATGAAATGGTGTTAACTTGGTAATGAAGTGACATAATTTTAATGTACTTGATGAAACTCTCCTCTTAACCCACTTCCTTGTGATTAACCCTCTTTAGAATCACATTATCAAGTTTGGATATGAATAAAAGTGAATTTGAAATATAATTTAATCCTAACCCTCAACATTAATTCAAAAAAGAGATCATTAATCATCCAAATGTTAATATGGTTCCTAATATTAGAAAATATCTAGGGACATTTATAGATGATAGCAGACATAAGTTAGCTATAGATAAAAGTGTTATGAGAAAATATAAAAAAATGCATTACAAGAAAGCTAGGGTCTTATTGTAAGCAAGAAGGCATGTATTGTGTAAGGCAATTTTGCAAAGCATTCCAACCTATCACATCCCTGCTATGAAATTAAGAAAGCTAGATATTAATAACATAGAGGTTAACATACTAATGGTTTTAGTGGAGTGATACAAAAAAAACTCGAAAAAATACATACTTTAGGCTTAAGATAAGTTGAAACATCCAAATAGTAAATAAAGAATTAGCTTTACTGATGTTAATTATTTTAACAAAACTTTGTTAGCAAAATAGATTTAGGAAAGTGGCCTTTATAAGTTAACTAATAAAATAAAAATATAGTTAAAAATAAAAAGTCAATTGAAGGATATTAATGTCATTAATCCTTTGGGATCTTAAAAGTGGAAAATCATTCAAAAAGTTAGGAAAATGGTGACATGTAGAATATTCTAGAAGGTGGGATTTATGGAATATATTCAATTAGGAAACAAGTTTTAATGGCCAATTATTAGTCTTATACCACAAGATTGAAGTGTGTTAGAAATTTAAAATTACAGGACCATTTACCTTTATAAGTTAACTAATGGTGCAAAGATATGGTAAGACTTAAGTGAAAGATATTAATGTTGTTAGGCCTTTTTACTCTTAGAGGTGGAAAGTTATTGAGAAAGTAAGAAAAGTGGTGACAGGTAGATAATTTTAAAAGGTGGGCTATGGGGAATTAATTCAATTGGGCAATGAGTTCTTTTAGTTAATTGAGGTACTTATACAACTAGAAGTTAATGTGTGTATGATATTTAAAATTGTAAACACTATAGATATAGGAATATGATAAAATAAAGGCTTGCATTTAATAAATCAAAACAAAAGGCAATTATAAAAACACCACTACCTATTCGAGAAAAGTCGTTCAGCTTGGAATGTAATAAACAAAGGGATTTACTTAATAGAAAAAGGTTATTAGATTTTATATGAATAGAATTAAGTACAACTGCAAAAGATCCTTTTCCCTAGAATGTATTATAGAAGTTACCATTATTTAATAGAGTTATAATGTTTTTATGGAAGATATGCTTGAGAACATTGCTGAATAAAAATATATTATCTTAAAGGAATATGTAACGAAAGGTAACATGTGCTTTCATTCATCATGCAAATGAATCTAATAAGCTTTTGTTCTTGAAATGCTAATTTGCTAAGGAAATCTAAGTTAAATCTAATTTAAAAATTAGAATGGAAGTGTATTTACCTTGACAATCTAAAGGGATAGTTGTAATTGTTATAGTTTTAATTGTGATTTCAAGTGAATGAAAAACTTTTTCAATTCAATCTAGAGTTAATTTGCCTAATTGCTACAAAGTTGAATATAATTTGGTTTACTAGAAATAAAATAGTTTTCAAGCAAAGAGAACTTAATTATGAAAGAGGTTTTTCTTTAATAAGACAATGAATACAAACCTAAAATACATGATAAATAAGCTTAATTATAGAATAAGAGATAAATAATCTAAAAAAAGTGTTGAAAGAAGGGGAATTTAAACATGCTTCAAGAATATTTCTACAAATATTCAAAGCAAAAGTTAAAGGAAGAAGAAAGGTGTTATGTCAGAGGTTTATTAGTCATAAATGATCATCAATAGTTTGCAAGGATGCTTTACTTAAGTGAATTGATAGGAAAAAGATAATGCACATTAGTAACAATGAGGGTTATTAATGCTTTTTTATCTTTCTAGGGATAAAAAGTTAGAAATATTTATAAAATGATAAGACTTTGCAATAGGTAATAGTGAAGTTGTAATTTAGAACACAAATGGAATTAGATGACATTGGAGTTGATGTGTTAGTGTTGGCTAAGTCCTATAGCAGAGTACAAGTACAACATATAAATGAGCAAATACTGCTAATTAATGAAAATGTTTTTAATATTATTATTAGGGGTAGTTTGTTTTTAAATTGTGATGGATAGGTTTTAATGCCTTTATGAATTATTGTCATAAATTTTTTACTATTTATGGTGGGAAAAAATGAGATTATTGGAAGATACTTTGTAATAAAACAAGTAAAGCTTAATTTTTGAATAAAATTTTTACTTCAATTAAAGTGAGATAAAATTGACAATATATAGTTTACCTTTTATTAAAACACAAAAAGAAAAGAGTAGAATGAAAACAAGTAACAAGAAAATAGATTGAAAAGTTTTTTTTCTTTTACTTCTTGTCTAGATAAGTAAAAAAAAAATGTAAAAAGAAATAGATAGAATTCTACATTGTAAATTCTAGTATTCTTTTCACCTTGCTTTCACTACTTGTTTACATGATAGTGGACTAAATTGTTAGTTTGGAAGAAAAGTGAGAGAAAAAAATACTATATTGTCAAAAATGAAAAAATAATATATAAACTAACCTAAATAATTAAAATGATTAAACATGAAATTAGTTTAAATTAATTTTATTTTGTTAAATATTTTTAACATGATTTGTTTATGATTTTTAAATTTAAATTTATATTTCAAATGTTAAGTTTCTTTTTCATTTTCAACTAATCAACTTTATTTATTAGCTTAGTCAATATACTTTTCAATACAATAAAATTTGATTTTCATAATGATTGTAATATATACTTAATAACTACTATTAATATTTGATCCTTGATGTTTTATGACATTAGGAATTTTCAAATTTATCAATATCTTAGTTGATAAATTTACCTTATTTTTGAGATTTTTGGTGGGTTTTCAAAACTTAGTAGAGTGTTAGGTATCAAATTGCTTCTACTAAATTAAGACTTCATTTCACAAATTGTCGGGATAAAAGTCATTTTGTTTTGCCTAAGCTAGGTTGATCAAATTAGTCAATTGATTCCTTTTACTATTTGATTGATTGATCTACCATCAGGACATAACTACTTTATGAACAATTTAACCTACTAATCTATTTTTAAGTCTAATCGAGTTAGCCTCATTACAAGTTTTCACATTGGTCACAAATACTAGAAATCAAGCTAAGATAATCATGCTTTAAAGCAAAGTCTTTTACCAGATCAAGAAAGACTTTAAAGCTAGTACTTTAACATTTCCATATCCAAAAACTCATAGGATATAAAATAAGAGATGAAAACCTTACATGCAAAAAAAAAAACTCATAAGACATGAAAAACCATAATTTCATTTCATAAATTTTTAGATGAAAATGGTTTTGTCTTGCCAAAGCTAGGTTAATTAACTAACTAAATTGATTCATCAATTCCCTTTTGTAGGTTTATTAATTCACCCATATTGAGTATGACTACTTCATAAACAATCCAATCCATTAAATTTATTTTTAATTCTAATCAAGTTAACCCTACAAAAGGTGTTAAAACTTTCCATTCTAGTCACAAACACTAGTAGTCATGACAATCATGTTTCAAAGTCAAGCTTTTTATTAAATTAGTTAAGAATATCTCAATATTTCCATATTAAAATACTTATAGGACATAAAAAGGAAGCGAAACCCTTACATGTTATGCACAATAACCATATTATGGTTAACTACATCAAATTCTCTAGTATATGCTTCATTAGCTTGACTAGCTTGAAATATGCACATGCTGCCAAGATTCAGAGGTTTGTCATTTAAAGTTCCCTTTTCCATCTAAGAGTTTTCATAAACTAATGAGGAAAAGTTTTATAATGGACTCTTTTTAATCAATATATGTTTTTATGAGATTTTTTGGAATATTTGTTCTCACTATAAAGGTAACCATTG
Organism: Sindora glabra; assembly: GCA_020226215.1. Taxonomy (NCBI): domain Eukaryota; kingdom Viridiplantae; phylum Streptophyta; class Magnoliopsida; order Fabales; family Fabaceae; genus Sindora; species Sindora glabra. The sequence goes on along the minus strand of CM035228.1, from coordinate 48,880,262 downwards.
GTTAAAAGTTCCTGTTGGACTTATTCAACATAATTATTAGGATTAGTATCATGCCAACCTAAGTCTTAGTCACTAAAGTTTCACCTTTAAAATTTTTATGTTGTATTTAGTATGATGGAATAAAAATTAGAATAGAAATGAGAATAAAATAAATATTTTATAATTATATTTTGTATGTTTAAAAATGTTATAGGTATTTCCATTTCATTCCATTATTTGATCAAATGACCATTCATTAGGAAATGGACATTCTCATTCTATACTTACTATCAAACATACTTTTCAACACTTTTCATTTTCATTTCTAACCTATCTTATTTCATCTTACCATACTAAACATATCATTAGAATTAAGCTTTCTTATACGATTGTTTGGAATCACTTTCACAATCTATATTGTCACGTTTTCTTAACTAGTTATGCTAGTAAATTGTTTGGAGATTTTTTTTTGGTTTAAAATTCTCACTATAGGGATATTTAAATAAGATTCATCACATAGCTTGATTCATTATTTATTCATTTTATCCTTTATAGTTGCCTTAGTTCCTTCTAAAGAGTGAAGGATCTTAAGTTTTTTAAGTATTTCTTACCCTTTTTAATATTTTTTGATTATATAAAAAGTTATTAAAATATAATCTAATTTTTGTATGTTAGCAAATTTATTTTTTATATAAATTATATTAGCTTTTTTTTCCTCATTTGATTGTAAAAATTTTTTTCTAGTAATTTAGTAGAAAAAATTTTTACCACTCAAACAAAAGTAGAATCTTTATAGTTAATTCTTAAATAATATTTTATAATACCAAACATTTTGCCATTCTCTTCTTCCATCTAAAGGCAACCACCTACCAAGCATTTCGCCTAGCTTTACAAGTAGGTGGTCATGAGCATCTCACTTGCACAAGTGCTGACCTATCGCTTGCCTTGAACTTTTATCTAAGGCTTTTGCTTGCATTCACACTTACTTTGTACAATCAACTTCTAACTCCAATACAATATCAGTAACCACTTACCATCCAACACTGTCAAAAGTTAACATAGTTGCCTAACCATGTAGTTTTATCTCTCACTATATATAATCTTATCACTAGTTATATGCTTAAATAAACTATAAATACCCTATGTGTGAATGTTGAACATTTTATTTATACCATTTAACTTATACATTCTCCTTTTATTAACTTAATATAAGAGCCTTACCCTAGTAAATCAACTTCCATTGTCATTAATGTGTGCTTAAAATATAAGTTTGCCTGAACCACCTCTATAGATAAAGAGTTTTACAGTGTTAATAAACATAAAATAATTTCATGTAAAATCAATTGTTTTGAAATGAACTATCCATGGTCTATTATTTCATTACTATAAGAAAAATTATAAGTTTGAGTTGTGGAGATTCAAAGTAGGATCCATTAGTAGGCACTTTTAATTACATAAGCACTTGCTGTTGTTTTGGATCCTTTTTCCTCTCTATGCTCTGAATTCTAGTACTTAGCATGTTTGTTAAGTAATTTACCGCCTTTGCTCTTAAAAAAAAGTGTTAGTACTTAGTAATTTGCATGTATGTTGAAGTGATTTACTATCATTAGCCTTTTATAGTTGTGACTAGCATAGAACCATTAAACATAATTCCTTTAGCCATTCTTTAGATTAGCACCAATATGTATGACAAACAAGAAGTTAAACAATTTGAATACTATCTTTAATTAAGGATCGAAAAGTAGATTTGTATTTAATCCTTATTAGATATGAAAATTTTCTAAAATACATATAGGCTACTTTAAAAAAAATTTGGACAAATTTATAAACTTAATGCTACACAAAGAAATAAGTTGGCCTAATTAAAACCCATCATCAAGCATTTTATTTAAAGGTCTATGCTAATATAAATCTATGTCCTATTAAACTATGACCATGGCCCTTTCTTGGAAAGTTTATAAAATATCCATAACCATAAAATAAATATAGTTTCATTGTCACTTGGCTCTCAAGGTTGGAGGAATTCTTGAGAAGGTGATCTTGCTTATTATGGTAAAGGCATTAGATGAGGTATTTCAATCTAAGTATTTGAAAATTAAACTATGAAAAGAGTAAATTCATGGACTTAGTGAGAAAACATTCTACTTAAACAATTAAATTCATAAAACTATATTTTAACATGCACTTATTAATTTAACTATTAGATAAGCAAGCTTTTACATGGACTTACTTAAGGATAATTAAACAATATTACCCATAAAGAGAGGTATGATTCCACTTACTAGTTATAGTATTAAAACTTGCCTAAGAAATGTCAGCATAAAGTTTCCTATAAGAATTTTGTTCAACAAAGCAATTAAATCTTTTTATGACTTTCATTTATCACTATCCCTTCATAAACTTAGTATCCTTTTGGGGTTAACCTTGTCTCTTTAGAAACTAGCACATGGATTAAGTATATAAGTTACAACAATGTATATCAACTTCCCTAATTTTGTTATTTTTCATATCATTCACTAGTTGATCATGTAACATAAGGTTTTTCAATCCTAACTAATCATACATTAAGTAATAAGCTCATTTATCATTTTAGTTCTTATACTAGGGTTACTTACCTTTTATGAAAAGCATATAAAAGTAGAACATCTTAATTAAAGGTCTTTGAAACTCTAAAAATTTAGTTGGAAACTAGATGAATTAATTTTGTTTAAGAAAAAAGTTTTTTATCCTTGTTAAATCGATTTGTGAATTGATTCCTTCAACTTTCTATATAAAAGTGAATTGATTTAAGCTAGATAAAGAGCAACTTAGCCTTACTAAATTGATTTATAACTCAATTCTGTTGATTATTTCTTTAATGTGAATTAATTCAAGCTATATAAAAACATCTCCAAGCCCGATAGATCGATTCATGAATCAATCCCTTTTTGAAATTTTGTAGGTCTTTTATGAAATGTATTGTTCATGTAATTACCCAAAATAGGAGAAGAAAATTTACATAGAAGTTTTCTTTAAAAAAATAACCTAATTAAAGTAAAATTTTCAAATAGAAATTTTATTAGAGGGCATCAGAATTAGAAAACCTAATAAGGAACTCATGTTAAATTAAAAAAAAATATAAACGTAATTTGGATATAAGCCTAATAAGAATTTTTATAAAAATTTTATTAGGTAAGAAAATAGATCAAAATTTAATTAAAAATTTAATAATAAATTTAGGAAAATTCGCATATGAATTTATTAAAATTCCAAAACCCAAGTATGTTGAAAAGTAAGAAATTAGGCAAAAAATTTAATAGAGAAATTTAAAGACTTTTAGGTTGACTTAAATTAAGTTTCCTAAACCCTAAAACCTAAACTGTAGACTGAAAATGCATTTGAAAGTTCAAAAATGAAAGCTTAAAATAAGGCCAAAAAATGTTTAAAAAGCTAAGGGACAAAAATGCAATAAGTGAAAAATTGAGGCTAATTTGCAATAAATCTTTTTTACTTTTCAAAGTAACGTATTTTTATTAGTCTTAGGGTAATAAGTTTTTGAACATACAGGGCCATTTGGACACCCCTAATGGTCAGCCACATGCTTAATATTTTTCAATATAATAATAAAAAATTGAATTTTTTAATTAAAGTTTAAGGTTAAGGTTATATGTGTGTGTGTGTGTGTGTGTGTGATTAGGCCATTTTAAAATAAAAATTTACTTCCTTTAGCAAGATGAAAACTATAAGCAGGAGAAAGGAATTAAGTAAAAATTCAACTTTTCATCATTTATCAAAAGGTGAGTGGCAACTCTTCTTTTTTTTTTCTAGGGTTATTTCACAAAAGATGATAATATTGTTTAAATGAAAATAAATCTTCCAAGTGAACTTGGATATAGGTTTCAATCATTCAATATATTTAAGTGTTAATAATTTTTAAAATTTCAATACTTATTATTTTAAGGTTATAATTAGTGTTAGGATAATTGTAAAAGAAATTGAAAATTTTTATATATATGAAAAACTAAGTATTTGGTAAAATACCTAAAACTACTAATTTTAGAACCTTGTTTTGATAGGTCATGTGTTTTGAATATTTTTGAATCATCGAATGATTAAGAAAAATTATGAAACTTTTCATATATGATATTTAGGATGTTAGTAAGCTTGTAACAAAATTTGGTGGTAAATGGAGTTAATTTGATTAGGTCAAATGATGGTTTTGTTTTTACAGCTTTAGTGCTACTTAAATTTAGTAGCTCTAGGTTTATGCCTTTAGTGCATTGGAAAAACTATGAATTTTTTATACAGTACTTAAGATTTTTTATTCAACATGTTAAAAATATTATGGCAAAGTTTGGAAGCAATTAGTTTCTATTTGATGATGAAAATTAGATTGAATTATAAGTGTTCATATGCTATCCTATTTTGGAGACCTTGTTTTATAATTGTGTAAACAACAACCTAAGGCTATAAAACTTGTAAAATGAATAATGTCTCATACTTAGTAATGTATTAGGAATATGAGATAAAATTTTGGTAAATTATAAAACTATTTTAAAGCTTCTAGGACTCCAAACAATAATATGAATTCTTATTTTCCAATAAGTAGAATATTAGTAAAACTTGTAGGAAATATTGTAAATAATGATAAAAACTTAAGAAGCCATTCACATAGCTAAGAAATGTCATCATTGATGGGATGATAAGAACTAATCTCAATAATAATGATTTAAAAGATGAAAATGAGTATAAGAGAATGATAAATTACATAAAGCATTTATGACATGGTTGATATTTGGTCATACCCATTAGAAAAAATTAAATAGTTATGTTTTAATATTCCATTACTATTTATTCTGAATTATAAGGGGGAGATATAACATCCATAGAAAAGGAAAGGTGTGAATAGTAGTAAAGGAAAAAAGTTGATAGCTTTATGCTTAGGGTGGTAGGACATAAGGTTAGACCAAAGATATAAGGTAAAACTTGCATATTTATGATTGACATTTTCTATACTAGTACATACTAATGATATATGTAAGAAAATTCCCTTATAAGACATTAAATAATAATTACATATGAATAAAAGCTAAATTTTTGTGATAAAAACCCTTCTAAATAAGGTGATGAGTAGCTATTTGCTAGGTATATTTTATACTCACTCTTTTGTTAATTTAAATTATAGGTACTGATCATAAAACTAGTAGAGCAAATTAAACTTATGTAAAGGCCTTCCAGTCTCTCCATGGCACCTATGATATACTTTTTTTATATAAAGTATAGTATACACTTATAAATGTAAGAGTAGATTATAAAGTAGTATAATTCTATTATAATATATCATTTTTATTGAGTCTATTATACTATATTATTTTTATTGAATACCCCTACCTGAATGCTCCACCAATAATGATGCCATTTCTTCCTCCATAGAGATAGAGATAGATCTAGAGGAATGGAACTTTAATGCATCTAACTAAGAGTTTGCATCATCTAATATATTATGTAAATTCTATTTCTGTATAAAAAAATTTAAAGTGTGTATATATATTAAACTTCAGAACTTTTAATGTATATAGTTTTATATTCTAACTCTAGATATTTGCATTTTCTAATAATATTAATTTAATAAAGATATCAAAATATTATAAAAAATTATGAAGATATCTATTTGGTATATTAGTACTAATTAAGTATCTTTATACTAGTCAAAATAATGGTAAAATGAGTCATGATAGAGTTGATATTAGAGCATGATCTTGGATACCAATAATCTTTTATAATAGAGTGTCAGTGGGGGCTAGTTAGATCGTGGAGATTCTAGAAAGGTCTATGAAAGAGCAAGTATCAATCATTGTGGATCCATAGATATTATAGGTATTTCTTTATTTTTTTCCTTTAGAATTAGTATTTATTAATTAAAGTTGTTATAGAAAATTATGGCTAGAAAAAGGCAAAGTTAGCCTAGAATGCTTCAATGACTAATTAGAGCAAATCTAGAAATATCAGAGAATGAAGCATCCATAAATGCACCCCTAAAAAACCCTTCAAAGGTAGGATAAATACAACCTAAAGCTTTGACATGGGCTATAATGTTGCAGTAAAACTTAAAAGATTTTTAAGCCAAAATTAGAATCCTTCCTATTCCACCATTAATGCCATTACCACCTAGATAGCAAATTTCCCCTTTGCCTCTAAAAGAAATAAGACAAATGATACAAGAATTTTAGAAATGTAATCCTCTAAAATATAATAGTTTATCAATTCATAGACTAAACAGAAAGAGCCTACAGACTGAATAAGATATAATGAGAATATGATGGTGGAATAAATGGGCTACTAACTAGAAGATGTTGCTTATTTTTGGTATATCCACAATATCGAACTTATAATTATTGCTCAGTAAACCTATTACTTGGTGGTAATTTCAAATAGAGTTTATGGATAGATTTTTACCCCCAAGTATTCATGAAGTCAAGGCTCATGAATTTGAAAAATTAATTTAGGGATCCATAACAGTGGCACAATATGATGCCTAATTCACTTGATTATCTTAATACACAATACATTTAATGCCTACTAAGAAAATGAGGATAAGTTGATTTATGCACATCTTCAAGACTATTTCTACAATTAAGTAGACATTATTGAAAATACAATATATAAGCAAGCCCTAAATCAAGTGATCAAGGAAGAGCTACATGTTAAAGACAAGTAATATTGGAAAGTGAGTTCGAAAGGAAAAAAGTTAAAATTTCAAGAAAGAAGCACTAAAGACATTGGGAAAAAGGTAATTATTTAAAATGTGTTAAATGGTAGTGAGTAAGCTGGCAAGAGTAAAGCTAATCAAAAAATACTTTCAAGGAATGTTTCTGAAAATAGGTATATAAGTGACTTTAACATTTTGAATCGAGCTTAGTCCATTTCTCCTACCACTTAATTAACCCTTCGGCGCCAATGGTGCAACTTTTTTTATTTTAGATAGTATAGATCTTGCTTTAAATGTAGACAGGTGGGACATCAAGCATTTGAATGCCAATTGCTTAACAAAGAAGCAATATCATAACCCCTAGCACATGACCCACTTAGAATACAATCCTACCGAAACCATTAATAACATTAGGAAAGGAAAATAGGGGAAAGGAATTAGCTGGAACACTAAGCTCAAGTATATGCCATGACACTTTAGGAAGCCTAAGCTTTTAATGCAGTGGTGACAAGTGCAATATTAGTCAAAACCTTTCTTGGAAAAGCATTATTTAATCTAAGCGCTACATATTCATTCATATCTAAAAAATTAATGGCAACACTTTTGAAACTATTATATGAGTTGGATGAACCCTTAATGGTAAATAGACCAATAGGTGAAATAATGCCAACAATCCATAATGTTAATAATTATGTAATCTGAATAGATAATCATCCAACTTTGATCAATTTGATTGTGTCAAAAATAATGGATTGTGATATAATTTTAGGGATGGATTGGTCATTAAAATACCATGCTTATATGGATTGTTATTATAAAATAGTCAAGTATCAACCATAAGAGGGCAAAGTCCAAATCTATCAAGTGAAAAAAAGGCTGAAATGTTTACTTTCATATCATGTACAAAAGTTAGGAAGTTGGTGAACAAAGGATATGTCCCATGAATAGTTTTAATAAAAAAAGGTAAAAAATAAAAAGTAATAATGGATCAAGTACTTCTAATGAAAGAATTTCTTGATATTTTTCTAAATGATTTACTTGGAATTACCACCAGATAGGAGATTAAATTTATAACTTGAAATCATCCCTAAAATAGATTTGATATCTATTATTTCTTATACAACGGTGCTAATGGAATTTAAAGAATTAAAAAAGTAATTACAAGATTTGTTAGATAAGGGTTTTATACAACCTAGTATGTCATCATGGGAAGCGTCAGTTTTGTTTATGAAAAAGAAGGACAAATAATTATGATTGTATATTGATTATCAATAGCTAAATGAACTATTAGGAATAAATATCTTTTATTAAGGATAAATGAGTTATTTGATCAATTACAAGGTTCTCACTATTTCTTAAAGATTAGCTTGCAAATCAGCTATCATCAACTAAAGATCTGGAAAGAAGATATTCCAAAAATAATATTTTGAACTTATTATGGTCATTATGAGTTTTTGGTTATATCATTTGGATTAAGTAATGCTTCTATAACATTTATGGATCTGATGAATCACATTTTTAAACTTTTTTTGGATGAATTCATTATTGTGTTTATTGATAATATTTTAGTATATTCCAAAAGTGAGGAAAAACATGGCTGGCATTTCAAAGTCACATTACAAATGGTACAAGAGCATAAACTTTATGCTAAATTCTCAAAATGTGAAGTTGAGATGAGGAAGGTGCATTTCTTGGGCCATGTAGTTTCATAGGAAGGAATACAAGTAAATCCTCAAAAGATTTGGGCTATGCTCAAATGGTTGCAACCTTCCTCAATGATAGAAATACACAACTTTCTTGGAATTGCTATATGCTACAGAAGGTTTGTAGAGGATTTTTTTAAGATAGTCATACCTTTGATCAGATTAACTCGTAAAAAAGTTAAATTTGTATGGAATGATAATTGTGAAAGAAGTTTCTAAAGATTAAAGGAATGTCTTACTTCTACTCCAATGTTGGCACTCCTCGACAGTGTAAAAGGATGTATAGTGTATTGCGATGCATCTAGAATAAGATTGGGATGATATTAATGCAGTAAGGAAAGGTAATAACCTACACATCTCATTAATTAAAGAAACATGAGATAAATCATCGCATTCACAATTCGAAAATGGCAGTTGTGATATTAACCTTAAAGATATGAAGACATTATTTGTATGAGGCTATTTATGAAATTTTTACAAATTATAAGAGCCTTAAATATATTTTTGAATAGAATGAGCTAAATATGAGATAAAAGAGGTGGATGGAGTTTATAAAAAAATTATAATTACTCCTTTCACTATCATCCAAGAAAAGTTAATGTATTTGCTAATGCCTTAGGCTAAAAAGCTTTTAAAAATAAAAGGAAGTTAGAAAGAGATAAAAGTATGGATCTAGCTTGTATAACAGTACATTCTACTAGTGTAGATTAAATTAAAGCAGTCCAAAAAGAAGATTTGCAAAATAAGCAACTGAAGAACAAAGCTATAATTGAGGTAGCAACTGATTTGACAATAAATGAAGAAAGAGTAATAAGGAACAGAAACTAATTATAGGTGCCCATGGCCCTAAGACTAGTGCAACAAAAATGTATTAGAATTTGAAGAATTTATAGTGGTAGGATGGAATGAAGAAATATAAATGAGATTACATAATTATATGTTTGACCTATTAACAAATGAAAGCAAAGCATCAACATTCGACAGAACTTTATCAAAGTATTTATATTTTCTAATGGAAAGAGGAAAGTATCATAATGGATTTTATAATTAGATTAAGGCAAACTAGCAAGGGATATGATTCAATTTGGGTGATCGTGGACCATTTGACAAAACCCGTAAAATTCATACTGAGAAAGATAATGTACACTATATCACAATATACTCAGCTTTACATAGATATGATTATTCCAAGGCATAGCATGTCACTTACAATTATTTTGGATTGAGGATTATAATTCATATCTGAATTTTGGTAGTCATTCCAAGAAATGTTAAAAACTTAATTGCGATTTAGTATGAGATTTCATCCTCAAATTAAGCGGCAATAAAAAAGAATGATTTAGACACTAGAAAACATGCTTAAAGCTTGTGTAATTAAATTTGAAGGAAATTGGGATAAATATTTGCCATTAATAGAATTCGCTTATAATAACAACTACTATACTAATATACAGATGGTTCCATTTGAAGTATTGTATGGTAGGTGGTGTAGATTGCCCATTAGGAGGTTTGAACCAAGAGAAGCGAAAATAATTGGTCTTCATCTTGTTAAATATTGTATTAATAAGGTTCAAATAGTCAAAGAAAGATTACAGGTAATTCAAAATTAACATAAATCTTATGCAAATAATAAATATAGAAAATTAAAATTTCAAGAAGGTGATCAAATATTTTTAAAAGTTACTTATATGAAAGGAGTGATAAGAGTTAGCAAAAAGGAAAAATTGGCACCCAGATGTGTAGGTTCCTATAGAATTGATAAATGAATAAAAAATGTTACTTATCAACTAGAAATACCGGAAGATATGAAAATAATACATCTAATTTTCCATGTATCTATGTTAAAGAAATATATTTCAGATGAATCTCATGTGTTGAAAGAAATATCATTTGAATTAGATTGAAGACAAGTGTATGAAAAATAACCTGTATGAATCATTCATCAACAAATAAGGAAATTATGATTTAAAGAAATTACCATGGTAAAAATAATATGGGAGAAATATGGACCTCAAAAGATGGCATAGGAATCAGAAAAGGACTTGAAATAAAAGTATCCAAACTTATTTAGTAAGTTTTCTATTTAAAACTATCACATAGTCTGTTAACGATTTTTTGCATTATTTTTGCATTTTCTTGAAAATTCAAGGATGGATTTTCTTAAAGGAGGAGAAATTGATATATTCCAAAATAGAATAAGAAAATTTACATAGGAGCTTTCTTTAGAAATTCCCTAAGTGAAGTAGAAATTTCAAATAGGAATTTTATTGGAAAGCATATAAATTACAAAACTCGATAGTGAACTCAAGTGAAATACAAGAAAAACATAAAGGTAATTTCGACATAAGTCTAACTAGAATTTTTATAAAAATTTGATTAGGTATCAAAATAGATCAAAATCTAATTAAAAACCTAATCTTAAGTTTAGAAAAATTCATGTGGAAATTTATTAGAATTTTAAAACTAAAGTATGTGGAAAAGTGAAAAATTGAGTCAAGAATTTAATAGAGTAATTTAAAAAATTTTAGGCTAACTTAAATTAAAATTTCCTAGGCCCAAAATGCTTATGAGATTTCAAAAATGAAACTCTAAAACAAGGCCTAAAAATGTTAAAAAAGCCTAGGAATAAAAAAGTAAGAAATGAAAATTTAGGGCTAATTTATAATAAATACTTCTTACCCTTCAAAGCGGCTTATTTTTATTAGTTTTAAGATAACAATTTTCTAAACATATAGGGCCATTTGGGCACCCTAGATGGTCAGCTACATATCCAAGATTTTTCAATATAACAAATAGAAAATTGAAGACATTTTTTGTAATTATAGTTTAGGGTTATATGTGTGTGAGAGAGATTAAGCCATTTTGAAGCAAAAATTTGCTTCCTTTATTTAGCTAGAAACCATGAAAAGGAGAAGGGAATTAAGTAGGAATTCAATTTTTCATCATTTACCAAGAGATAAGTGGCAAATCTTTCTTATTTTTTTAGGGTTACTTCATAAAGGACAATGATATTGCTAAAATGCAAACAAATCTCCTAAGTGTACCTACATAAGGGTTTTGGTCATTCAATATATTCAAATGTTAAAAATTTTTAAAATTTCAATCCTTAGATTTTTAAGATCATATCTAATGTTAGGACAATTATAAAAGAAATTTAAATTTTTTGAAAATCTTTAGATATATGAAAAACTATGTCATAAGTGAAAAATTCAAAACTACTAATTTTAAAATCTTATTCTAATAGGTCATGGGTTTTGAATTTTTTTGAAGCATTAAATGATTGAGAAAAATTATAAAACTTTGTAGATATGATATCTTGGATGTTAATAAGCTTATGTCAAAATTTGGTGGGAAATAGAGTTAATGTGGTTGCCCAAATGATAGTTTTATTTTTACAACTCTAGTACCTTCCGAATTTGGTAGTTCTAGGTTTATGCCTTTAGTGCATTAACAAAACCATAAAATTTATTGTATAACAATTAAGTTGTCCTTTATTCAATATGTTTAGATTGTCATGGCATAATTTGGAAGTAATTGGTTTCCATTTAATTGATTAAAAGTGACTTGAATTAAGAGTGTTCATATGTTGTCCAATTTTGAAGGCTTTGTTTTATTACTATGTGAACAGTAACCCATGGCTATAAAACTTGTAAAAAAGAATAACCCCTCATACTTACTAATGTATAAGGAATATGAGATAAAACTTTGATAAATTATGGAATTGTTTTAGAGCTTTTAGGACTATAATTAATAATATGAATTCCTATTTTCCAACAAGTAGAATGTTTATAAAACTTGTAAGGAATATTGTAAACAATGATAAAAACTTAAAAAGCCATTCACATGGCAAAGAAATGACATCATTGATAGGATGTAAAAATGAATCTCGATAATAATGATTTAAAAGATGAGGATAAGTACAAGAAAATGGTAAATTACATAAAACATTTATGACAAGGTTGGTAGTTAGTCATACCCACTGGAATAAATTAAATAGTTGATATTTTAACATTCCATTACTATGCATTCGGAATTGTAAGGGGAAGATATAACATCTTTAACAGAGAAAGAGAGGTATGGTTAGTAGTACAGGAAAAAGGTTAGTGGCTTTATGCCTAAGGAGATAAGGGATAAAGTTAAACCGAAGATATAAAATAAAACTTGTATACTTATCATTGTCATTTTTTATAGTAATATATACTAATGATATATATAAGAAAATTTCTTTATAAGACACTAAATAATAATTACATATGAATAAGAGGCTAAATTTTTATGATAAAAATCCTTCCAAATAATGTAATAAGTAGCATTCACTAAGTATATGTTATACTCATTCTTGTTAACTTAAATTATAGGTATTGATCATAGAATTGATGGAGCAAATTGATACTTATCTAAAGACCTTCCAGTCTCCCTATGACACCCCCGATATACTTTTCTAATATAAAGTATAGTCTATACTTATAAATATAAGAGTAGATTATGAAGTGGTATAATCCTATTATAATACATCTTTTTTATTGAGTACTCCCACCTGAAAGCTCCACCAGTACTAATGTCATTTCCTCTTCCATAGAGATAGATCCAAAAGAATGGAACCTTGATGGATCTAACTAAAAGTCTGCATCATCTAATATATTATGTAAGTTATATTTCTATACAAAAAATTTTAAGGTATGTATATATATATTAAACTTTAGAACTTTTATAGTTTTATATTCTAAGTTTAGATATTTGAATCTTCTAATAATATTAATTTAATAAAGATATCAGAATACTATAGAGGCTTATAAAAATATCTCTTTGGTATACTAGTACTAATTAAGTATTTTTACGCTAATCACGATAATGGTAAGATGAGTTGTGATAATTCATTTGATATATTTGGCTGCCAATCTCATTAATAACCTTAAATTTCTCAACCAAATTACCACAATTTATAAATAACTTGTAATAATAAAATTCATCATAAAAATCTATTTTACTCTTTTTAGAATTTTGGAATTATAGAAATTTTATTATATGGAAAATAAACTTAAAATAATCTTTATGACAATAATTTAAATGGATAAATATAGGAGATAAATAAGTTATAATGAGGAAATATAAATGAAATATTAGTTAAAAAAATTTAATTATTTAATGAGTTTTGGGATGAAAATTTTGTGAGAAATAGATGAAGAAAAGTTAATGGAATAAAAAAATTACTAGAAGCAAGTATATAAATATAGAGAAAAATTTTAGCACATTTTCAAAAATGCACTTGCACTATTCCTTTTTTTTTTCTCCTAGAATTAGTTAACTTTTTTTCTTACCAACCATAATAACATTTTCACTCGCTTAACTCTCTCTCCATCTCACCAAATCTCTTATTGTCATCTTCAAATCAAAGCAAGGAAGGCATCGATCTTCATCAATTTCTTCCTACTATTAGGGTAAGATCTTCCTTCTTAATGGATTTCCTTTCATTTTTCCTTAAGATTTAGAAGAAATTTATGTATTTTAGTTCAAATGGAAAAATTGAATTATAACTCAAGAAATTCTTAATCTTTGTGTGATTAGGATAAAAAAATATTGAATATACTCTTTAACAATCTCCTTTATACTAAGTGAGTAAATATTCTAACTCAATCTTAAATATTTAAAGGATCTAAAGTAGGATGAACTCAAGTTTTAGGTTTCTTATTGGTTATTTGCAAATTATATGAATTTATGATGATTTGACAATGGTTAATTTGATTTAATGATGAAATCGAGGTAATAATGTGATATAAATGTATATTTATGCTAAAGTAGAGTTTAGTAGTGGATTGATTACATTTAATAGATATTTATGGTATGATGAACAGTAAATTATGTTGGGAATTTTGTAGAATCCCAAGCTAAAGATTGACTTGTTAGTCTAGAATTTTAGATATGCTAAATCAATAGCTAATAATTGATCATTAGACCTTTAATAGTTGACTATTAACCCTACTAGATGGGTTTCTTATTGAAGGATAACAATTAACCACTGGGCCCTTAACAATTAATTATTGTACCTTTATTTCAAACCCTTAATTCCATGATATTAATGTGATTTAACTAGTATTAAATGGGGCTAAATAACATTATTATATAGTTAATGAGATGAATTGAGCTATGTGGCCATATATAGAAGCATGCATGATGTTGCATTATGAAATGTGATACATAAATGAGATCGATGGTATTAAAACCATGTAATGTGATAAGGGTGATATGACTAGATTTGGTAACAATTAGTGAAAGGTATAAAGTTGACCTTAGAAGGATAAGATTAAATTTGTGAAGGGTATAATCTTAATTGAGAGTCATAAAGAGGTTTATATTTCTTTCTTTGTTTTATTATTTATGCATCAAGTTATAAAGTAACAATATGAATATACTTGTACATTGGATGTTCATATAGATAAGCTTGTTTAATCATTTATGAATGTGATGGTACTAATTAGAAATAAGTTTATGAGATGTGTGAGTTTAGTGTTTAGTATAGGAAGGTAAACTCGATTGATAAGTTTGTAATTATTGCTTATATTCTATTATTCTAGAATATTTATTCACTAAGTCTTGGACTTATCATTCTATATTTTATTTTACAGATTCTAAAGTGGACTTACCTTTACCATCACCATTTTAGAGTTAAGATTTTAAAAGATTCTCTAGCATGGTTAAGCAATACTAGATATTTTAACTTAGATAGCCTTTTGAAGGCTTACTTTTGTATGGATCAAGGGTAGAGGATTAAAAACACATTTTTTTAGGTTTGTTAATTTAGCTTTTTCTGTATAAGAGATGAGCTATAACTAAGCCTAATTCCTTTCATGATTGAATCTTTCATTATAGATTATATATCAATATTTATTCACTTTGTATATTCCTTTCTCTTAAATAACTGAGATTACTTTAATAAGAAAGATAGGTTAGGCTAGTGGAAACTGGGTATTAGGTTCCATATTGATCATAATAACGATTAAGTCATGATAAAATCATAAATTTTGAGCTAAAAATGCAAAATCATTCTAAATTCCTCTAAAATCTTATATTAACTAAAATGTAAAGAATTAAATAAAATCAAGCAGATGCTTAAGTAGAATGCTACTCACTAGTTAAAGGAACAAGGGTTGTTATAGATTTTGTGATGGATTGATTTGCTACACATTAAGAAGAAGAATTCCTCAAGTTAAGGCACAAACTTTTTTAAGTCTAATTTTTATCATCTTTGAACTAAATCTATAGCAATTTTTTTAAGAAATCAAAGAAGATTCAAATATGGAACTTTTTGAAATGGTGAGGATTAAGAAATTCTTACCTTGATGGATTAATGATGAAGAGAAAAGTGGATTGAAGAATATGAGTGGAAAGGAGTTTTAGAGAATGAGTGGAAATTTAGATGAGAAAAATGAAGAAAAGGCATAGAGGTTGTGTTATAAGCGATGATAATAGGGGTAAAATAGGAAACAAATTAAAAGGACTCTTTTAAACCTTCTTAGTTAACTTATTTTATGATATAGAATTATACATAGATTTAATAAACTATTATCACACATTCTTTATATTACTAACTTTGAGCCAGTGTGGTGCATGAGTTTGTAAGAATATCCAATAACATTATTAAATATACATATCCTAACTTAAAAAAAAAACTAATCAAGCTAATTAACTATTATGGAGTATAATTACAAAATTCAATTGGTTGCAAACATTTGCTATTTTCATGTAGAAAATTAGTGTTAAAATATTTTACATTAATTATTTCTCAACAAAATCAATCATTATTACAACAATTTTCAATAGAAAAACTAATATTTTATCTCATAAGATAAAATACTTAAATCCTAAATTAGCTTTGCTAGGGTTTTTGCATGGAAGAGCCTTCAAATCCTAAGCCTAAAAAAATCGACTAAGAAGAATGATCTTTTCAAAAGAAATGCTGACGAAATCAAACAAAATGATGCTTCTTTTTCTAGATCCGGAAGAAGGAACATGGTATATGATGATGTTGTGCTACAAGAAGAGGTTGGAGAGAAAGCTACGACTTCTAAGTCCTACAAGGACTCTTTGATCAAAAAGCAGGATTTAGGGAAGGGAAGGGAAGAAAAGATAGTAGATGTGTTAAGTGACTTGGAGGAAAAAGAGGAGGATTTTAATGGTTTCTAAATTGTGAAGGTATGAATGAGAAGCACCTTCATCCTATTATTGTCATCTTTAAATAGGAGGAAGAAAGATTGAGTAGCCCTTAGAAGTAGACCCTGATTATCAAACTTTTAGGGAGAAAAATTAACTTTTAGATTTTGGTGAAAAAACTTCAGCAGTAAATGGAAAGAGATAGCCTTTTAAAGATTATAGGCCTATTTGATGATTATTATCTAGTCTAATTTAATGCTTTTATGAATTATAAATTTGTACTAACAAAAAGATCTTGGCTAATTTATGATCATTACTTAGTTGTGTGAATATTAAACCCTTCATTTAATCTGATAAAAGATAAAATTGATAAAGTTACAATATGGATCCGTATACCAAATTTACCTACGCATCGCTTTGATAAGAAGTTCCTTATGGTGTTGGGGAATACGGTTAGATGAATAACAAAAATGGATATTACAACAAAGGGATCAGGAAAAAGGCTAAATATGCATATATATATGTCAAAGCAAACCTCTAGAAGGAGTTACTCTTTGAATTTATAATCCAAAATAAGAGGTATTGCTTCAGTATGAAAGTTTGCATATGATCTATTTCACTTATGGTAAATATGGTCACCTTTTTTACCATTGCCTAAAAAAACATTATGGAAGAGGCTAGAAGGGTAAAGGAGTAGAACCCTAACTAGACTCAAAGGAGAGGACAACTTTCAGAAAAAAGTGGATTGACGGTTGTTGAAGTCAATCAAAATTAAAAATTACTAGTTTAATGAAAACTTGTTATATAAAGCAACAAATCAGGTTGAATCCCTAATGATCCATTAAGTACATCCTTTCACATTGATTCAAGGAAATTGAAAACTTTTTAGTAGATTAATCATAAATCATAATATGTTTGACAATTGCAATTGATTTCTTATACTATAATCATTCGGAATCCCTATAATGATTCATAAATTCTATGTTAAGTTGCCATCTAAGATTTGATCCATTCATATTAATAGAATTAAGTAAATGCTATAATTTATAAAGTCAGATCTAAATCAATTTGAATATAGAATTCAACTGAATTAAAGGATTAACCTAGAAACATCAAATTTAATCATTCAATCCTCTCCTTTCACATAAAAAATGATAGTGAACTAGTCAAAATTTAACATAAAACCAAATAGAAATCATAGATCACATAGATAAACATAAATTATACCATATTTGGATCCAATCCATGAAAATTCAAAAAATTAGTGAACAGAATTAGAGAAAAAAGAAAATTAATTAATAATAATTAACTTTGCAAATCAATATCTCATAATCCAAACTAGATTGAGCCTTAAAATCCTTAAATTAATTTGATATTTAGCTTTTTCTAGGATGAAAAAGAAGAAACTTGAAGAAAAGAAAGTTGTCTAGAATGTGTGTTCTTTGCTTTCATGGCACTAAACCCTCAAGTCTAATTTTCTATTCTACAAAACCTAATGGGTTAAGTTAATATATCTCTTAGGGTTATAAAAAATAGAGTCTTACTAATTTCAAAAGCCTAAAACCAAATTAACAAAATAATACATGATAAGATATAATAAAATCTCGTAAGTCTAATTTCTAATCATTGTAAGATTCCAAAACTACATAGTTTCACTAAAGTGAGTTTTGAATCATGTTGGACTAGGTCTTAAGCAATTTTAGCATTGGTTTGAGACAATTTAGACCTCTAGAGGCCCATTTAAAGCCCAAAAACTGTGGATAGGTTAGGTTGTATAGCATCATTATTTCATATTTATGATTAAATTTGATCCCCTAAATGACCAAATTAGGTTCTAACCAAAACATAAAAGTTTTAAAGATTTATCTTAGTATTCTAACGATATAATAATCATGTAGTTTTAAAATTTAAAACTCAAGTTATGGCAAAAAATATGAAATAGTGTAAAAAAATTCAATATTAATCTAAATAATTTAAAAACATCATAAAATCAACACTCAATAACAACGCCATATCCATATAATTAAGCATATGCAACACACTAAGAGACATGAAATGAGAGAAAATAATATAAACAAAATTTTGCACATCATAAACTGGTTAAAATATGATGATTAGATGATTGTGTAAAAGAGTAAAAAAAGAAGCTAAAAGATCGATCTTAGATGTGGAAGTGTAGAATTATTGAAAAATAAGGAAGGAGGCATGGGGTCTCCTTATACTATATTGAATAATGATCTAATTAAGGTAAAAAAAATAGTGATATAAATGAGGGAGAAGATGAGAAACTAGCTATAATTGCTAACTTAATAAGTAGCTAATATTTAGGGAAAGAAAGGAGCAAGCAATGATGCTAATTGCTTATGGAAAAAGACAAAAGCACTAATGCTTTAAGGAAACTATTGGTAGATATTTCTAACTGACAAAGTAGTCCCCCTCAAATGCAAAAAATTTTTATATAGCATAATGGTAATTAACGGGTAATTAGTTAGCTTAAGCTAAAATATGATATTAAAAGCAAGGATCCACCAAGTATTGATTTTCAAATTACCTATATTCCAAAAACCTAGTCTATGTAAAACATATATGTGAGCTTTATGGAAGTCGTGATTAAGACTTATTACAACCTAAAAATTATGAGAAACTTTAAAGTGCACATAAAGGAGGCCACCAGATTAAGATGTATCCTTATCTTGGGACATGGAAATGGAAACTATTTTAAAGAATATGACAAATGCAAATAAAATGCATTTAGATCAAAATGTAATAGAAATTTCCTAAGGTATGTTCTGATGTGCCATTATCAACTATTTCATTATTGTTTTTTAATAATTAAAAAATTTTTGGTGTGGAATTGTTATAGAGCTAAAAAAAAGAGCTTGGTAATTGTTTTAACACCTCTTAGATTTTATTATTCTGAAGGTGATTATTCTTATGAAAACAAGAATTTGGAATCATTAGGTTGAAAAATATATTTTAGATGGTTAGCTTTAATAGTTGGATTATTGTAAAGAAGGATGATTTTTCAAGTAGAATTTTCATGGCTTAGTTTAAAGATAAGGTGTAACTAGAACTGATAAATTATTAGGGATCCTAATAATAGGAAGGGTGCTCTTTTTAATTAACATAGAGTGAATATCTTTTGTGAAAAAATTAATACATGTAATTTGTTAGATGTGGAGATGCTAAGGAGTAGATTCACATGGCAAGGCCCAAAATTGCCAAATTATCCTCAATTTCTTGAGAATTTTGATTGGGCTTTATTTAATATAAATTGGAGACTTAAATTTAAGGTTGCTTTTATTAAAACATTACCTCTAATTCATTTTTATCATCATTTGATCATGGTTAATCTCTATAGCCAAGGAGATAGGGATCAATGACCTTTCCATTTTAAAGCAGCATGGCTTATGCATGAGAATCTAACCATTTTTATCATCTTAATGATAGAGAAATTATAATTTGGTTAAAGATCTTAAAGCTTTAATTTTAGCCTCATAAGAGTGGAATAAAAATGTTTTTGATTATATCCTGAGGAAAAAAAAGAAAGGTATCCTTGCACAGTTAGCAAATGTTCAAAAAGCTATTGAACGGAATGTTAATCCTTACTTAAAGACATTAGAAAATCAATTACAAGAGGAACTTGATCAAATATTATGTCAATTGTGGTATCAAAGGTCTAAATCCACTTAGATTATAAAAAGGGATAGAAATACTAAGTATTACTACTCAAAAACCACAGTGCAGTGGAATAAGAACATAATTAACATTTTTTTAAGATCATAATAGCATTTGGGTGGAGGATAAATAGTCCCTGGAAAGCCTTACTATATCTTATTACAAAAACTTATTTACTGAAGACTCAAGGGAGAAAGCTCTTATTGTTACTACTACCTCTTTTTTGCCTCTCTCTAATAATCAAAATTTAGCCTTGGGTAGAAAGGTGAGTAGAGAGGAAGTTAAGAAGGCTATTTTTGGTACTAACAGTCTGAAGGCCCTTGGAGGGGATGGGTTTCTAGTTCTATTTTATCAAAAAAATTGGCATATTGTAAGTAACCAAGTGATGGACTTTGTGAAGAATATTTTTCAAGAGGGAGACCTTATTGAAGTTAATAGGACACTAATTTGTCTTATACCTACAATGGAGAAATTGGAATTTATCAATCAATTTTGTCTAATTTCCTTATGCAATGTGTTATATAAGTGTATTAAATGTTATTTGCCTCACCTTATCTCTCCTTTCCAGGACTAGTCTTTATGCCTAGAAAATGTATTCAAGATCACATGATAATTATGCAGGAAATGTTTTATTCATGAGAAAAATGAAGGGTAAAATTGGTTTTTTTGCCATCAATGTTAATTTGGAGAAAACATATGATCGTTTGAATTAGGAATTAATCAATGAGGTTTTTTATTATATTAATTTGGATCTTAGCACTGATAATCTCATTATGAGATGCTTTTCAAATCATCTCTCAATGTTCTTTGGAATGACTACAAAATGATGAATTTCTTTCCTTCTAAAGGCATTCATCAAGGTAATCCTTTATCCCACCTACTTGCTTGTTCTTTGTATGGATAAATTGTCACATATTATATATGAGGCAATGAATAATAAAAGATGGAAATCCTTTAAATCTAGTAAAGGTAGAGTAAGTATTTCTCATTTGATATTTACTGATAATTTACTTCTTTTTCAAAAGGCTTCTATTCAATAAATTGATAAAGTTATGGAATGCTTAAATTATTTTTCTAGCATGCTAAGTCAGTAGGTGAATCATTTGAATAGTAGTATTTTTTTTAGAAATGTTAAGTAGGAAATAGGGGAGGTGATTTAGGGTAGATGCAAAATCTACCCTCTAATGATATTGGTAATTATCTGTGCATTCCTCTTATTTATAGGAGGGTAAGTAGACATACTTTTGTTTAGTACAAAGAGGATTCAAGATAAACTTCTCAGATTAATAGAGGACTTAGTCTTTCAATAGCTGGAAGAACTATTTTGGCTCCTAAGTTCCATTCTTATTTATTTTATGCAATTAATAATTATTTCTTCAACTAATATTGATTAAATTAAAAGAACTTCATAGAAGCTTTATATAGGGAAATGATGTTGACAACAAAAGATTACACAGCTATCTCTTGGGAGGTGCTTTATTCAACTAAAAAAGTTTAGTAGGTTTGGTCTTTAGGAATCTAAGGTCTATGATGTTTATCTGCCTCATGAATCTAATTTGGAAGCTTGCCTCTAATGAGAAGGGTCTTTAGGTTATGATGAAGGGGAAATATCAAATGAAGTATGATCAAAGTCATATGGTTGGAATGAAATAAAGTGATTTGGTGTTATGAAAGAACCTTTGTAAGTTACAACTAAACTTTATTTAAAGCACATCTTAGCAAATCTATAATGGATAATAAGTTTCATTTTAGGAAAATAAATGGGTTAGTAAGGACTGCTTGATGAAAATTATTAAAGTTACATTTTTTTTTATTCCAAATAGAAATGTTAATGTTACAGACATGGTTGTGAAAAATGGTTGTTAGGATGTTGAAAGATTGAACCATTTATTACCGATGGGGATTAAGTTATAAATTAAAAGAGTTTTAACTTTGAGAGCTAGGGTAAGGCAAGATGTCTTACTTTGGTAGAATACTAGTGATGGAGTTTTCATAGTAAACTCTATTTATAAAATGATTAGTGGATGTTTAGAAAGGGATGTAGATAGGCTTTGGAAAACTTTATAGAGAATTAATGTTTTAGAAAAGTGCAAATTCTTTCTTTAGCTTTATTGCCATGATGGCATTTTAACAAATGAATAGTGTGCTAGACATGGATTAGGTGTTATAATATATGCTATTTATACTAAAGCTATAGAAGACACCTTGCATGTGATCTACGATTGTAATAGAATGAAAACCATATGGTTATTACTAGTGAAGGTCAACAAAAAAGTTTTATTTATTTATTTATTTATTTATTTTGCTCTTATGGTCAAGACTAGTTCCATATGAATATATCTTAAGATATGGGATGAGATTTTGATATAAAATGGATAATAGTTTGGTGTATTACTATTTAATTAGCATAATGGTAGAGGAATGTAGATATTTTTAAAGGAGATTTTCGATTTGCAAACAATGCCATAGAAGTTATTTTTTAGTTGTCCGAGAAGGTTGTAATTGACTTTCCTCACTAAAGTGTAACTTGAGATTCAATAGATAAATCCTCTAAGAGAATAAGTCAAGTTAAATTTTGATGAGGCGCTTAAAAATAATCTAGGCAATATAGGATGTAATAGTTTAATTCGTGATCATAATGGTAAAAGGATCATAGATTTTATGAGAAATTTAGGAATTTGCTTCTCTTTTGCAATAGAATTATAGGGCTAATCATGGTTTATCTCTTACTTGGAACCTGGTTTCAAGAATCTAATTCTTAAAATAGATCTAAAATTGTTAATGGATTCCTTTTCTAAAGAGTCTTTGGGTGCTTAAAAAAATACGGCTCTTTTATTCCAATATCGATTATTGCTTTATCAAGATTGCCAAGTTATTATTCAACATGCATCTCAAAAAGGTAGCAAATGCATAAACTGGTTAGCCTCCTTTAATTTGGATCAAGAGTTAAGTTTATAATTTTTAGATTTAACTTCAATTGGGATTAGTAATGTCTTGTTTGGTGATATTTTGGGGGTCTTTACCCCTAGGGTAGTTAATATGTAATTTTCTTTTTCTTTTCTTTAGGCCTTGACACCTTTAATTTTAACAAAAAAAATAATCATTATTACAATTTAAACTAAATATGAAATCTATTCATGTATTTCAATCAAGCAATGACCTAATTAATTGCTTTAGTCAAAACATAAGTGAGAGATCGTCATCAATACTATCTTAAATCTACATTTTCGTGTTAACAATAAAGTAACTGATTTATTTACATAATTTTTATAGAGATTATTTACATTAAAATTTTCTCCCAAAATATAGGTTAGAGTCTTTAACATTATACAATATAAAACTAAAAGTTAAGATTGAAAGCTAGCTTTTTATAGCTTGTTATGTCCTATTTTTCTTATTTTTATACCAAAATAATGTTTTCCACTAAATTACTATATGATCAACATATTCATAATAAAATAATATTTTATATTGTATTTGAAATTAGATTTGAATTTGATGTATTGTCAATATAAATCAATTTTACATTATTATCAATATAAATTAATTTTACATTAAGACTTTCTAGGATTGTCCATATTACATCAAAATAGGACTATGCAATTAGGAGCAACCTTTTGATATAATTATCTCGCTAATAAGGAATTGGTATAAGCTCTAATGTATATGGACAAAAATGTGTTATGTTTTTAGTAAAACTTATGGAAAGCTTTTAACAATCTAACTAATTTTCTATTTATGCATAAACTAGGAATACATGAAGCTTGTGCAAGATAAGAATTGTGTTAGTCATTTGAAGGGTGAATATGATGTGCAGTCATCTTAAGAATTTTATCTTCCATTTTCTAAATTCATCATCCTCTAGCTAAGATATGTAGGGAAAACTTATGATATTAGTAACTTTTCATAGACATGGTTGAATAGGGCATTAATGTTTCAAACACATGGTTGAAGCTCATTATTAATTGTTATTCTCTATATAGTAATTTAAATCTCCATCTTGTGAATATAGATAGCATTGGTAATCATTTTGTATTATACTACTATTTATTTTATCAATATAGTGTTTAATTTTAAATTGTTGCAGTAAAATTTTTGAAAGTCTTTATCAATGTGAAAATTAAAGGATGACTACTAAGCATATAGTGTATTTGCCCATTTTTATATGTGATTTTTCTTTTTAATTTGCATATATGCTCAAGAAAAGTTTGCAAATTCTCATTGATGTTGAAATGTAATGATACAATTTTGGCTAGAAATTTATATTAAGTATTCCTAAAAAAAAGTGCAAAGAATAATGTAATACATTATGTTTATGTCACTATAATTTCATTTAATGATTATGTGTAATATTTTCATTAGTCTAGTTTCCTATATGCTTGTACTCATAAAGAAAAAATATAGAAACATATATCATTATTATATATAAAGATGATAAATTCTAAAATTAGAGAATTAGATTCATGAAATTTATCTCTATCCACCCATACCTTTTTCTCTTTGCAAATTACCTGCATTATTATATATAGTAATACCTTTTATCATATCCATGTTCATTACACTTTTTACCTTCTTTCTTTCTTTCTTTCCATTTCTTTTAGATTTAATTTCTTATTATAAAGTTATACTATTTTTCATAGGGACATATATGAAATACAATAATCTTACATTAAGGAATTGTACGTTCTCTCATCATTGAATAGTTTACATTTGAAGCTAAGATGCTTTTTTCTTGTAATGTAATCATCTCAATTATTTTTTATGGTATGAGAACAAACATTCATAATAGTTTAAGATCAAAGATAATAAAGGAAAAGAGGTGAATATGTAGCAAATTAAGTCATAATTACTAATATTAAAGTTAAACATATAATTAACCTTCTAGTTGAGTCTAAGAATTTGAAAGGATTAACTATGCATTGGACAAAAATAGGATGATATAGTTATTTAGATTTATTAAAGGATCACAAGTGTGGAATAGGTATAACTAAATTATATCTTAACATTTAAAGCTAACATTAACATTCTTAATATTTTAACATGATAAGCAAAATAAACATCCATTATCAAGATAAGGCTTTCTATTTCTAATTTAAAAGTATATCTTGAAGAAAGTAATGAAATTTCTCCACTAGTTCAAATCTATAAGAAAAACTTATAAGTTGTGATTGTGAAAAGAATCCTACAAGCTTATAAATATGATTTGTTGATATTGTAACAATCTACATTTCAGGGAATTGAATTTACAACATCCTTGCACCTTACTAGTCAATGCTAATAGAATTATAAAACCATTCCATTTTTACTTTTTATTTTTAATATATGGCATTCCTAGGATCTTATCCACTATGTTCAAATTGGCTCAAAAATGCAGTTCACATATAAGATTGCTAATTTATAATCAAATTGCATACACATTGTAGAGGGTAAATTAAACCTAAATTCCTGTTATTTTTTCAATTAGCAATTGTTGGCTTAGTCCTCTTAACAGGTATATGAAATTGATTCCACATCAAAAAAATTTTCAATTTTTAACATAAAGCCCACTCAATAGATGAAATTAGATTCAATCTTTAGATTATATATATACAATTTATTGATTATATGTAGAATGACCCACTAAAAGGCACTAATTTTGACATTATTTTTCCTTTCAACCATCAATAATTCAATCTTTAAATTAAATATCAAAGCCTAAGAAAGGATAAACATATAGCCAACCTTAGAGAATACTTGGAATGCTATCAAACCTTGCAAGTCAAGCTTGAGCTGCATAAATAATGACATAATATTGCAATATAATCTAAAAGACACAACTACCCGATAATTAGTTCAAGGGATAACAATTTTAGTCTTGAGACTTAATAGAGGAATTTGCACCTATATTATAAACTTTATAGTTTAAATATAAGAATGCTAATACATGATAAAGGAAGTATCTATAGTAAATATTTGTTATCATGCATTGGTAGATATGTGCCTACGTAGAATGCAACAAAAAAAATTTTAACTTTTATTTTTTTAATTTTGGTTTTTTGAATAAAGTTAAACTTCTAAATGAATCGCTACTTATGTTTTATTATGAATGAAATAAGGGAAGCTATAATAGAATAAGACTGATTACGACTAATATATATAATAAAAATAGTGAAACAAAGTGAATTCAACTTTTCCAAAAGTAATGGCCAATGATAATGAAAAGATAAAAGATGAAAATTTGAAAAGAAAAGATATTTTATGCTTGGTATAGTTTCTTGTTTAATTGGTAGTTAAATGGCAAAGCCTAAGAAGCTTTTCTAATTATAGCAAGCATTAAATATTGGAAGAAAAAATTAAATGCATTGAAGATAGGATTTGAAAATTTTCTATATATTCATGCAAAATTAGGGATACCCTTTCATTAATGTAGTGATCATTTTTAACATGGGAATTATACTAAGAGATGAGGAAAAAAAGTTAATAATATACATGTAATCTGAGGTGGGTAATTGATTTAGTGGAAATCAACTTTGTTGATGTATTTGATGGGAAGTTACATTTCAATTTAAAAGAATATGTGCTTTAATATTGGTGTGAAATTAATCCAAAGGTTGTGGTAGCAAGAAATGAAAAATGGATGATAATTCTATGTAGAATGAAAAATAAAAGGAAAAGGATCTATATGTAGAATCTGAGTTTTAAACTAAAACTTGTTTAAGCTAGCCTTTTCTTTCCTTAATATATTACATTCATATAAATTTGCAATTTTTACTATGTTTAGACTTGAAAATTGGAGGACATTTTAAACATATGTCATTTCTAGAATTTTCCACTATGATGTTAATCTTAACACTATTAAGAATGATAGTGGTTAGAAGTTAATTCATCTATCAAGAAATGGTACTTGTTTACCTAATGTTTATTTTCTAACAATAAATGTTTTTAACTTATTGAACATCAATGTATTAATAAAATTCCCTATAAATAGAATCTTAATGTCTTATACCTAAATAACATTTTTGAATATCAAAATTATATGAATGTTCCTGATTTATTTTTTAAATTTGTTTTCATATAAAATAAAAAATAACCATTTATGGATTACATTATGTGTTACATTGCTTTAAGAACTTTTAAAGCATCTTTACATGCAACTCTAACAAAGAACTAACTTAAATATTCAAGTAATTCACTCTTTGCGTTCTCTTTTATCTATATAGTTTTGAATGTTATGTTAACAAAGTTGAAAGATAGTTCAACTTAGCCATGAGGAAAATATAGAGAGTTTGGTTATAGAAGTCCCAGTGAAGGGGGAAAGCTTCAATTTAGAACCATTATGGTAATGCCATTGTTTATTGCAATAGTTTATGAAAAAAAGAAGGAGATGATGCTTATTATAACACCTAATAATTTCAGTCTTATTACAGAAAGCTAACTAAACATTCTACAATCTAAGGATGCAACAAAGCTAAGCAAGAATGTTGCTTTATTAACAAATAATGATACTAATGCCATTTGAAGCCTTTTCAAATGGAAGAAGGGCTACAACTATCCTAGAAGAGCTTAAAACACTTTGTCCAAATAAAAGCACATAAACCCTCATTTCACATGAATCCCAGATAACCTATCCATAAAGTAGAATTGACATTAAAATTCCTACAAAGTAAATCATCAAAATACAAAATGAATTAACAAATCAAAAGCTATAGATAGGAAATCCTAAAAAAAATCATCATAACCACATAAAGCATTTAGATTAACGCTCCACAGTAATTTTAATATCAAAAGATAGCTACAAAAGTAGAAAAGAAATTAAAAAACTTAACTTGAAAAGAAAACAAACTTTAAAATTAGTAACACAATAACCCATAGCCAAGCTTGGTTTTATAAACCATAGAAGGCATTAGAAGAACTTAAATAAAAAATCAACAAGAATAAAGCAAAAACAAAACTTTATACAAAATTAGAAGGCCTATTATCTTAAAATTAAAATGTTCTTTTAAAGGAATATATATGCCTCCAATTTTAGCAGTAACAAAGTAGGGAGAGCTAAACTTTAGAGGATGTATATCATTACTTGTATGGGTTTTGCCTTTTGACTTCAGAAGCAAAAGTTCATTAATTAGCTATCAAATTAATTTGTACTTTGCTAGGAAAATTGAGCCTTTCATCACTTTCACACATAAATAATATTCATAAACCTCTCTCATTGTGTTTAAAAGTAAAACAAAAACATATAGCTTCCTATAATAAACAAATAAAATAAAATTAACTTTTTTGTCAACAAATAAGAGTAGACTCTCATAATAATTAGTAAGCAAAATTATGCTTTCTCCTATACTTTAGCCAACTAAATCCACAAAAGGTTAAATTAAAAATAGGAAATCAATTTTAATTAAAATCACTATGATAAAAAATTTTAACCACTCACAAATGATAATAATTATAGAATTTTGCAATAACACTATAAATTTTAAACAAAAAATAAAACCAAATAAAAAGATTAACAATAAGAAACAACAAACATATTAAGTTAAAAATTTGAAATTTCTTAATTTTTTCCAAAAGTGCAAATCAATTGATCAAAGCCTAAGTTCCTAAAGGAACTAAATTCAACAAAAAAAATATGAATGATTGTACTACAATCTTCTCTGTATTCTATAGTTTAAATTGAAACATAAAAGTTAAGATTGGATGAAGAATGGAGGAATTGAAACATATAAGTAGAGGTCAAAGTCAAAATAAAGAACACACCAAGGGTGGAAATAGGTTAAGTTGAGCTTGTTTCTAACTTAAATAGGTCAGGGTTGCTTTAAAGATTATTGGCCTAAGTCTAACTTGTTAGCTTTTAAAAGGCTAAGCTTAACCTATTTAAAAAGTCTCTATTAACTTATTTAAAAGTCTAATTATATAAATAAATTTTTAAATAAGTGAATAAACAAAGACCATTATAGCAAAAAAGTAAATTAATAATTAAACTAGGTTTATATTTATAATTATATGTATTAAAATTATATTAATATTATATGTATGTATATTTATAAATGAATATATTATATATAATATTATATTATATATAAATATATTAATTATTAAATAGGCTAGTCTCATAGGCTTACTAGGCTTACTAGCTAAGTCTATGAAAAATAGGTTTGCATTATTTATTTAAATAGGTTTATTTACCAATCTTAACTTAATTTGTTCAGATGAAAAAAAACTAGTTTAAGTTAGGTTATAAGTCCTAATAGATGGCATAACCTATTTTCACCTTTAGAACATACTTATAAAATTTGGCAAAGCCATAAACACAAATTAAAAAAATAATGCAATTGTAGTAAAATGAACAAAGTAAACCTCTGTCTAAAGCACCACCATAAGAAGAATAAGCCAATCTTAAAGTAAGTAACCCCAAACCCTAATGTATGTAGCAAGAACAAAATTCCTTCCACTTTTCAGCCTAAATGTATTTGTTGAAGCATGAATAGATGAAACATAAATCTAATTTACAAAAATTTGAAGAAAACACAGCAAAGCAAGCTCGAAAGCCAAGAACATTTGCCATTCTTCAATTGCAAAACTTAATGGCAATAAATAAATTCCTTGAGATAAATTCAATAATTAAGAAAGTTAAAACATATTAATGGCTTCAAAAATTAAGAAGGATGAAGCTACTATCTTCATCAATGGCAGAAGAGAAAAATCTTAATAAACTTGAAAAAAACAAAGCCTACATGTAATATTAGATTGAACAAAGGAGTGTCTAAAATTAGGAAAAAAATCAGGCTACTACTATTTATTGCAATAAATTATAGCAAGAGACCCCAAGCCCACTTTTTTTATTTAAGTCTACCTATAAATAATAATTTACCACAAAGCCTAGAAGATCAAATGATGCACTTACAGTGCATTTTAGAAATAACAAAAGCATCGAAATAGAAACTATTGAATCCTATTTCATCATCATGTAATCCTTGTGAAATAACTCAATAAATCGAATGAAACCACTATAGAAATCATCAAAAAATTGCAACAAATAAACTTAGCTGAAACTACACCATAAAAAAATCCATTTTGTTAGCCTTCAACAATTTCTAACCAATTTTAAACAATAACTTCACCCCGAATCGACAATGTTAAAATGGATCATCAATAGGTAAACCTTACATTCTCTTAAATAGTTTGTGCATATGGATTATCTTAGCCTTAACTTCATAAAAAATATTATCGTTTGCATATATATAGTATGTTTGTTGAAATGAAACCTTAAAAGTTAGAATAATGAACATGCATGTCACTATTTTATTATATGTTACTATCATTAATCTTACATAATAACTATTTGCACACTTAATCGACACTTTACTATTGAAAATCTTCATGTTATTGTTTATATGACAAAAAAAAACATGGAAGTACACATGTTATTTTGTTTTTGGCATCTTATTCACATGGAAGTAAATAGAAACATGTTACTCTTTCTATAACAGATAAAAACATGCAATCTAACATCTTATTTATGAATTATTTCTTATAACAAACTTCAATTTTAACTTCATCACTCCATTTTCAATCTAAACATCATAATGAAAATGATAATAATATATTATTTTAGACATATTACTATTTGTATAACAAAGAAAAATATGGAAGCACACATGCTGAAAATATGCATGTTTTGTACTTTTTAGCATCATGTTACTATTGCATACCAACAATAACATGTTATCCCTCATGTTATCTTTACATTAATCTCATAAGAAACTTTAGTTTTAACTCGATCAATTCATTTTCTAGTATAAACATCATTATGATAGTACCTATCTTACTTTAGCACAATTAAATCTTGCTCTTTCCACTAATGTTATTGTCTAGTGCAATAGAGTTACCTAAACAGTAACATCTTTCTTAGGTTATCATAATGCACTTATTTACATTAGGCATATTTTGTGCTCTTTGGCATGATGTTACTATTTAGATTTTAAACAGTAACATCCAATCCCATATGTTATGCTTTAATTTTTTCTCATAAAAAACTTTAATTTTTACTTGATCAATCCATCTTGAGTCCAAACATTAACATGACAATCTGTATATTATTTTTTCACACTTTAATTTAGCTCTTCCAATGATGTTATTATCTGACACCAGATAGTAACTAACCAGTAACATGTAAACAATTATGCAATTTTGGAGTTACATTAACTGATATGTTTTTTTATTGATGTTTCTATTTGGTTTGAAAATAATAATTATTTTCTAGCAATTTTATTATTAATTATACTTTATTTATCTATTTATCTTGTTTTCTAATTGATGTTATTATTTCTAGATTAAACAATAACATGTCAGACTAAAAAGATAACATATTATTGTTTGGTATACAAATAATAATATATTGTTTTATGACTATCTTATTATTTATCATCCTTGATTTGTTTATTTGTTTTATTTTTTTTGGTTATGTTACAATTCCCAGATCAAACAATAACATGTCAGAATAAGAAAATAATATGTTACTATTTATTTTGAAAATGGTAATATGTTATTTTTTTTTATCAATTTTGTCATTAATAATACTTTATTTGTCAATTTATTTTCAATTTTTGTTTAATATTACTATTTTTAGATCAAACAATAATAAGCTTTTCAAGCTTATTTCATCATAATAATGAAAGACAGTAGCATATCATGTTATGCTTCAAACCTTTACATGTAACTATTGCATATAAAATAGTGACATAAACAATGATTGTTTTTATCATCTTATTTCAATGTATATGTAATAGTTGATGTCATTTTTCTACTTGGACCTATACTCTCAATAATAATTAAGAAGTACTCTTAAACTATCGGAGCGTTTTGTGTTTTTGGCATGATATTACTATTCATATTGTAAACAATAACATCATTTTTTCACTAATGTTATTATCTTGCATGAAGTAGTAATGTGACATTATCCAATTCTTAGCCTAATTTATGATGAATTTGATCAATAAATTTTTCTTTATCCTTAAAAAAAAGGTAGCAAATTAACTAAACAAAAAGAAACAATTAAAAAAGTGGCTGGAAGATTCCAACAATATAGATCGAATTTGCTATATGTGTAAAGCAAATTGATGATTTTTGCTTCAACGAGAGCCATATAAGAGTGCTACAATAAAATCCTTTCCAGTTGCTTCTCAACACTATAATCATGAAAAACTTTGATTGCAGTATTTGCTAAAAACGTAATCAAGAAATATAGGCAATAATTGTCACCTTTTCCTTAAAGTATAATAAATTCATAATTAGAGGTAAATATCTTAGCATTACACCTACATTAGTGAAGCTTATTTTTAGAATAAGAGATAGAAGTTGCCATATTAACATGACACCAGGCAAAAGGCCATACTCAAATTTTGATAGCATATGATTTTGTAACCAAGGACATTTCACAAAACTAACCATATTTGAAGCACTCTAATGGTCAATGGGAGGAACATAAAAAATGGATGTTCAAGACGTTTCATGACTTGTCACACTGATGCTGCTGGTAACTCTATTTATACCAAACAGGGCTCAAATATTAGCCTAGTCCTATCTCAAATACATTGAGAGCATACATGACATGATAGAATATTAGTGGTCTATACACACACACCAACAACTAATGAATTCAATTACAAATGATAGGCCACCAAATATCACAAGCTGTGTCATGCTATTATTAGTAAGTTACCATTATCTAACTTGCATTGCTTCATGTTATTTTCTTCAACATTATCTTCATTTATTTTTATTTATTTAATTGCATGTTCTTTAGTAGTTTTATTCTTAATGAGAATTTATTTGTTTAATTATCTTGGATTTTTAGTTCATGTTATTATTTAGAGACTAAATAGTAATATGTTACTGTTTGGTCTACAAATAGTAACATATTATTCTTTGTTAGTTTGGTTATTAGTGTAAGTTAATTTATCCATTTATTTTGAATTTTTAGTTTATGTTACTGTTTAGTCTATAAATAGTAATATTTTGTTCTTTGACAATTTTATTATTAATGAGAATATATTTATCTTATTATTTTAGGTTTTTGTTTGTTAATAAGACTTGATTTATCTATTTATTTTAAACTTTTAGTTAATGTTATTATTTGAATGTCAAACTGCAACATATTACTATTTGATCTATAAATAATAACGTATTGTTCTTTAGCAGTTTTGTTGTTAATAACACTTGATTTATGTATTTATTTTGAATTTTTGTTGAAATCACTATCTAAAAACTAAACAGTAACATGTTACTATTTGGTTTGTAAATAGTAATATATTACTATTTAACAATAGTTTTCTTATTAATGACATGCAATGACCCTTTCTTTTTTACTCTATCTTTAAATACAACTTTCATTGAAAATGAATTTGACAATATGTGTATCATGCTGTCAACAGTATTGGCTATGTAAGGCAACAAACGTACTGAAAAGGCATCAAAATAAAAAAAATACCAAGATGCCTTGATTGAGAACTAAGGCTCCTCACACATTAACTAAAGAAGAAACTTGCCAACCAGCTTTAGGTAACCTTTGAACAATATTGTTTCCTTAACCCATGTTATTGTTGTGCTACCAATTAATCTTTCCCTTCATATTACTATTTCTCATAAAAATAGAAACATGTCAACTAATAATACTAATGACCAATGACTTTTACATTTTAGGTGGCTAACAAGGAGTTGGCAACAATAAATGAAGAAATAAACTTCCTTTACCACCTTCACACATAAACAACACATGAATAACAACACCTTGAATCCCAAAAACAAGCAAAACACAGATCACACCCTCCCAATTGAGTAAACCCTAAACTAATAATGACATAACAATTGCACAATACACAATGAAACCATGAATAACAACACTAGAGTAATTTATAGAAATTGCACTATCCTAAAAAGGTTAGTATGAACAAGAAAACAATGACATACAATAGTTGAGGGATCGTCTTCTTAGTGCAAATAATAGGATAAACCAATTCATTGATAAATAGAAGTTTCTGATAGAGAAACTTCAAAGGTCAGAAGAATAACTACAACAAAACAAACAAACAATTATAAATCTCTCAAAAGAAAATACACAGATTTAAATGCAACTTTTTGACATAACAACACAAATAAACAAACTCAACATGATCATTAACACCTTGCAAAAGGAAATTGTTAATCTTAAGAACCAAAAACAACTAACTGACAACACAACTCATAAAAATGACTATGCAACTAGTTGCACAAGAAAAAATAGACACCGTACAAGAAAATTAATAACTTTAGATTGAGTATATATAAAGGTCGATAATTAGAAATATTAAAGTGAAAACAAGAAAAATAAAATGAGACACAGAATATACTTACTCAGAACCACACAAAAAGTACAAAAAATAATAACACATATAATAACCCAAAACAACTACTGAGGAGAAAACTGACAAGGGCAAGAGTCTCCTATAATCATCTTAGAGGAAATAGCTATGAAATTGGCTAAAAAGAAATAGATCAAAAGGCTAACAATAAGTTCAAAATAGTTAGCCGCAAAATATCTCTACCAAGATGCTAAATCCAAGTATAAAAAATAAGAGAAATATAGTAAGTCATGTGCTATTTTGTTGTCAATTGCTTTGATTAACTTAATATTATTATCTTGTACCTTAACTAATTTTTACACTATATCATCATTTGTAGGTCTCTTATTTGAACATTTCTTTAACAAGACATGTACATAACATTTAAGGAATTGTTGGATGTGTTCGCAAAAAAGTTAATAACATCAAATGTATGCTTCTTTGAAATTTTATAATATTAATGTTTTGTGCTGTTCCTTTTATAGTTATATTGCTATTTGGAGTCAAAATAGTAATATGGTAGCACTGAAAATTTTTAGACTCCAAAATATGATATTACTATTTGGAGTCCAAATAGTAACAAGTAACTCATCATACTATTATTTTTCATTATTTTATTAATGTTTTTTTGCTTTTTTTTTTTTACTTCTTTCCAGAGTTTGACTTCTTCTTAATTAATTAATCTAATAAAAACTAATTCTTCAATTTTAGATCATAAATTCCCATGCATTGACACTTAGCATGGCTGGCATATCCAGCAACAACAAGATATTTGTATTCAATAGCATGTATTGGGTAAGATTTTAAATTCATTCCTAAATATAACATATAAAAAATAATTTGATACTGACTCATGTTTAAAATATATTAATAGTCTTTTATGGCAAGCCCACTTAGATTCTACACGAAAATAGGAAAGATCAAGTTTGATTAAAAGGGGGCAAGCAATAACTATAGAAATTGTTATATTCCTAATAAACTCAATAGGTGTTAAAGACTGCACAAACCCCAATCACTACATAGTACTCATGCTTAACAATACAAAGTGCAAGTGGAATCATTACAAATAAGGCCTAAAAAAGAGAGGACTGCAAATCTATACCTTCTTGATTCTAAAATGGTGGTGAGTGATGCTTGAATTATGCTCAAATACTAATTATTTTGGGGTTACATTAATTGATATATTGTTCTTGGTTGATGTTACTGTTTAGTTTAAAAATAGTAACATGTTATTTTTTGATAATTTTATTGTTAATCATACTTGAATTATCTATTTATTTTATTTTTTATTAATGTTATTATTTCTAGACCAAACAAATATGTCAAACTAAAAAAATGTTACTATTATTGTTCTCTTATAATTTTATTATTTATCATACACGATTTGTCTATTTATTTATTTTTAGTGATGTTACTTGTTTTAAAATCAAACAGCCAAATAGTAACATGCCAGACTAAAAAAAATATGTTACTATTTATTTTAAAAATAGTAACATATTTTTATTAGTTTTATTGTTAATGATGTTTGATTTATCAATTTATTTTTAATTTTTGTTTAATGTTACTATTTCCATACCAAACAATAACATATTATTTTTTTGACTTAATATTTTACGTAACTTAGTAATTGTACAATAGAAGGACTATTATGAGAAAAAAAAGGATGAAATCCTTCACAAGAATGAAATGAATATAGGAGTAGAACCAACAACTACAGAGCTATCTTTTAATTTTGTGTCATGAAAAGTCGCCATAATAATAATCTAGATTATAAGTAATATGTTCTTTACTAATTTACAAGTATCATAATTAAAATATACTAAACTAACTTATTCTACAAATTTACAATTTTAAGATAAGACTGCTGCATTTTTGTACACAAACAACTAGAATAAATATACAAGAATAAAGAATTTGAAAAACACTTTTCGCTAGAATTTATAAGGAAATACAAGGCAAATTAGTGAATAACTTCCTTAGGGATTTTAATCCTTCTAGTTGAAGATGATTTTTATGTACTTTCCCATTTTCTTGTAAGTTCGAATTCAATTATATGTAATATATTAAATTCAATTGTATGTAACATTCAATTATATATAAAATTCAATTGTAAATGTCAATAAAAATTTAGCATATTCTTCTTTCCAGTTTCTTTTAATATTCAGAATTCATTTACCCTTAGGTTTATAATCTCTACCTTGATGTTACTATTTGGAATAAAAAAAAGTAATATGCAAGTAATTATATAGTTTTACGTTGGTGTTACTACTAACACTAATCAAATAGAAACATGTTAACTACTAATGCTAACCAATAACCAATTGCGTTACTGTATTACAATGACATTATTATTTCTTTGTATAGAGCAAAAGAATAATAAAGAATACAATTATTATAGAAAAAAGTTGCATTCAAACTGTTCTCTTTGCAACTTTTCTTATTGTGATGTCCTAATTTGTCACATCTTCTACACCTAATTTTCTTAACACACTCATGCCTCGACATAATTCTCATCTTCTTAGGTTTACCTATTTGTCTCTTTTGAAATTCGAAGGTAAGATAGTTGCTTCCTCTCCTATATCAACCGTTCTACCTCAGCATTGTAGGAACAAAATGTATGACTTGTTCATAAATCTTCTTATATGTGTTCACATGAAAATAATTCTCAACAATCCCATTCACAAAAATTCCTACATCTTCTTATAGCAACAATTGCATGAACACAAGGAAAATCATCCAATTGCCATTAGGTAACAAGTGCAATTGCGTTGAGAAATATTAACACACATAGTTGGATTTGCTAACACTTCAAAAATAATTTTTGATTACTTCCTCACAACCTAACCTCTGCACTTTCCTTGAGTATAAATCCTAATCTCGACACCCTAGACAAGATAAATAACCTCATTCCAACCTAATGATTCAAACCTATGTTTAGTAAATCACTTTATCAGTTTCGAACAAATGTTATCAAACATATTTGTGATTAGTAACTTCCTAGCATTATGAATCCAAGAATTGTAAGATTCAATTACATTTGATGTCATCTCATTATAATGACAACTACGACAAAAAATGTTCAACTAACATTAAGGTGCAAGCCTTATGAGAAAATTTTGAGCAATCTGACCTCCTTCATATTTGAAAACTTATCAAGTTCTCACTGAATATACCTACTATTAAGGAATATGCACACATTGCAAACAAATGAACTATGTGCTCCTTGAATGAATTTGAAAATGTAACACTTATTGAATCTATTCCTCAAATTTTATTTAAATGATGCAGATAAAAGAAGTGAGGTGCCATTGGAAAAACCTTAGGCATTACTTCGAATAATCCTAAATCACAATTAGAAATAAAAGTCACCCAGTCGATCTACATTAAGTACTATGGATAACTATGAAAGGAACCTAAAAGCAATTTTCTTAATTTTCAGAATCAACCATAGTAAAAATTAAAAGAAACAACTTGAAATGAAATAATCATAACAAATAGAAACATAATCCATTAAAATAGAAACATAATATGCAATAGAAGCCATGTTAATTGTTTGGATGGAAGTAGTAATATTAACTAAAAAAACACAATAAATTGACAAATCAATTCTCATTAACAGCAAAACTCATGAAAAACAATGGCATTACTTCTATGTTACTATTTTGTCTCCAATAGTAACATCAATCTAGTAACTAAATGAGTACATCTAATTATTAATTATACTGATAAAAACTAAGAATAAATAGCTAAATTAACTCTCATTAATAATAAAACTACTAAAAAATAATACTAATACTTCCATGTTACTGTTTACTCTCCAAATAATAGCACGATAAAACTCAAAATAAAACATCTAAATAAAGGGACATTTTGAATAAAAATATCAATAAAAGAAAGAGAAAAACAAAAGACCTTCCATGTTATTATTTAAAAACTAAATAATAACAAAGGATACTACATTACTATTTAGCCTCAAAACAAGGAACATCAATCAAATGGGCAAACAAAATAATTCTTAATTGAAAGTTATGCATAATAAACTTAAAATGAAAAAAAAAATCATCTTGATTGTCATCCTTATTGGTAGCTTGATAGGATGACCCTCTTAACTTGGACTTAAAAAAATTCCTATTAATAAACAAAAAAAGGTCTGCAAAACTATAAATCCTTCAATATAAGAATAAAATATGAGAAACATCCTTTTGAATCTCCTATTACTTGTTATCCATATTCACCACAATGTAGTTACTAGGGATTCACTTCATTCATAGTAGAGGCATGCCAATTGTTTTGTTTGAAAGAGTAATCAAAATCACCTAAATACCTAAACCCTTTGCTTTCTCCATTGCACATTATGCCATGTAATAAGGAGTTGCCAATCTATAATTATTTTGAAAATGATTTACAACTTCACTAATCTGTCAAAGATAGGAATCCCTTGAACTAAATGAACGACTAATTTAGAAATCAATTTGGATCTCATCCTTTTTGAAGTTGAACTATTTAAAATGAGACCTATAAGTGTGATAATTTACTAATTCTTAATATAGAAAAAATCATTCACCTTGTATAATGAAGTAATCACAATCCATTCACAGCTTTCCCCAGTGCTTTTTTGAGCATACAACTACCACCTTCATTTTTGAATTCTTAACATAATCAAATGAAAAACTATCTCTTAATCAAATACTTGCATAATACATTTATAAACTCAATAACTATTACCAAAGAACCTCTGATCAATATGGCTAATCTACATTTGATCATGAATCAGATAATAAAACTCTCTCACTGTCTAAAGAACACAAACTTGCAACCAAAGGCCCATCACACTCTATCACATCCGAAATAATAACTTGTCTCTTTGAAATAGTAACACCATCACAAAGTGAATGTGATATGGAACACGAATTAATATTAACACTTAGATTCATATATTTCAAATTAAAATGTGAACCAAGTCAATCATATTTTTTAGTTCTAACTTATTTCTCAGCAAATAAATAGGATGATTGGGAAAAGAATGGGACAGAGAAAAATTACTAACAAATAGATTCTTAAAATTCATATATATCATCTGAACTAAATCATCACAATTTTTTCCAGTTTTAATCTTCAACACCACAATTCACCCTTACATGTACATACGAGCAACAAATACTGTTCCATTGACAAAAAATCACAATTGCTAAATGATAAGGCGATCGAAAAAAAAAAGGTGATCAACAAAGGTAATGATGATTGAAAAACAAAGAAGATCAATCAATTGTATCAAAATCCAAAATGGACACACAAAGTATTAAAATTGGATGGGAAAATAAAAGTTCTCACTTAAAAAAGATAAGAATGGAAAATAATTAAAAAAAATTATTTTAGAAATATAATAGTAATAATTTATAAATTCAATAACTCTCTAAAATAAAGATAAGTTCTAACATCTGTTTAAAAGAAAATCCAAAAAGTGATATTATAGTATAATTTATCATATAAATTTTATGCCTATGGCTTGCTTCAGGAAACAAAAAATAAAGGCCCAACAAACCGGCTTGCTTTTAGCACATAATCTTAAGAAGAAAGCAGGCAATATGACATTAGTTTAAGCGGGAAGTAAAAATTAAAAAGGCCTAATAAATTAAGACAACAATGATAAGTAATAATAAAAAAAAGAAGAGTGAAAAATCCTATTTTAATATTAAAAAAAGGGATTATTAATCCTTGAAGGAATTTATTTAAAGTTGGATGGAAATTTGCACATTCACGATTCACTGAATAATGTAATTAAATTTTCAACACCACAGTTTAATTAACTAATGCTCTAAAATTCTTAAACACAAATTAAAATAACAAATTACTAAACATAACATTCACTACTGTTATCATTACTTAAAAGAAAAGTGAGAACCATTATCAATAGCGTGTCTGTTGCTACTTTATTTGAGAAATTTTATGTTACCTCCATGGGTTTGAAACTCATGGGGATATGGCACAATGTGAATCATTAGATGAATTGACTCAGTCAATAATTTCCCTCGCCTAGTGACTTGCACTGTGCCACATTCTCATGAGTTCTAAATCCATGAAAGTAACATAGAAAGTACCTATTTATTTTCATTCCTCAGAGTTGCCTTATGTATTTTCCAAAAAGTGAAAGATTTTAAGTTTATTAAAATAAATGTTTATTAAACTAAACAAGAAACTACGGTCATAATCCACAATGAATTTTGTAAGATGAATAGTTTATTTTCTTACCTAAGATACATTTATTTATTTTAATTTTGATTACAAATGTCTTTGTTTAATTTGTCAATAAAAAATAATTTTATACACATCAATCAAACTAAAATTAATTCAATTTGTTTAATGTTAGATAAAAGTTAAATTTGATCTATTATAAAAATAAAATTTTATAGGATTAGTAAATAAAAAATAATATATTATTAAAAAGATAATAATAATTAATAATTTTTATTGTATAAGAATGAGTAATATGATAAAATTAATTTATAGTGACATCAAATCAAATTTAAATCTTTTTAAAAAAGGCATTGGTTAACATAAAATTGATTCATGTCCATTTTTTAAAAATTATTTTTAATTTATATCTATATATTTTGAAGGTTTTTTTTTTTTTTGGGAGAAGGACCTTTTTTTTTGGTTCTACAAATTTTTTTTATGCCAACCACCTTATTTATCATCATTCTTTATGCATTTTTTTTTCTCATACTTCATCTTTTATTATTTTCTTTTTCTTGTATTATTTACAATTAAAATACTATTGAGTAATATAAATTTAACACAATATGAATTCTTTTTATGATAAAATTATTTTTATTAAGTTAAATATTTTATTTAATTAAATTAATTTATTCTATAATATATTTTATTTTTAAACTCTTATTACTTTATAACTTAAGCATTATTTTTGTTCTTTTTATTTGCTTCATTTTATATTTTTATATTTTTTATGTCCACTTTTATTGTTTATAATTAAAACATTAATATCACCAAATAAGATACATATTGTACTATATATATATATATATATATATATATATATATATATATATATATATATATATATATTGTTTTCATAATTTTATACATATGCTAAATAAATTAAAAATTTAATATCAAAGTTATTAATTCAATTAGTTAATTACATATTCTTTTTAATAACAATATTTGAAGATTGAAATAAAAAATTATTTATATAAATTTTGTCAATATTTTTTACATCAAATTTTCAATATTATATATCAAATTAAATATATTTCAATCAAGATTTTGTCAAGTTGCTATATTTCATGTACTATTTTCCAAGCTTTTTTTATTTTTTCACTTATATTATTTATAATTCAAATATTATTGAATAATATGAATTTAATGTGACATATTTTATTTTTATGATAAAATGATTAAAATAAGTTAAAAATTTATTTAATTCAATTAAATTTTTAATAAATATTTTATTTTAAAATTATTATAAAAATTTTAAATAAAATAAAATTTTATGATAAAATTATTAATTGAATTGATTAATTATATATTTTACTTTTAAATAACAATATTTGAAGATTAAATCAAATTCATTTATTTAAATTTTCTTAATAATTTCTGAGTATAACATGTGATACTTAAACACCGATATAATTAAGTAGTATAAATATAATATAATATATTTTATAAAATTATTTTAATGTTTTAAATAAATTAAATATATGATCTAAAATTTATTAGTAAAATTAAGTTATTTCATATTCTATTTTTTACAAAAAAATAATATTTAAAAATAAAATAATTTTTTTCAAATTTTTTAATATTTATTTACATTAATTTTTAAATATTATATTTTAAATTTAAAATATATCAATTGGAATTTTAATAAGATTTTACAACCTAGACATTATTTTTCTTCTTTTATCTGTCTCCAGTTATATTTTTTGTCTTTTCATTTTCATTCCAATATTTAAAGTTGACATGCAATATATTGAGTACTATAGAAATAATATGATATATTTTTTTATTATAAAATCATTTCTAATTACTCATATGTTTTATTTAATTGAATAAATTTATTACAAATATTTTAATTTTTATTATTTTATAGCTTACACGTTATTTGTCTTCTTTTATTTGGTTTCTTACCTTTTTTTTCATTTTTAACGTTCACTCATATTATCTATAATTTAAACACAAATATTATTAAATAATATGGATGTAATATAACATATTTTATTTTTATTATAAAATATTTTAAATAATTTAAGGTTGTAGAAGGTATCAATTGAGTTAATTATATGCACATTCCACTTTTAATAAAAATATTTAAAATTTAAAATGAATTTTTTATTTAAAATTTGTTATTATTTCTTGATATTAATTTTTAAATATTATATTTTAAATTAAAAATTACTTTCATCTCTTCCTTTTATCTATTCTATTATATGATGCACTTAATTTAAAGTGATTTGTGCAAAACTTTTTAATGATGGAATAACATTGGAAAATTTTGCTTTCATATGAAATTTATTTATTAAAATATATATTGTAAACATTAATAAATAT
This sequence comes from Sindora glabra, assembly GCA_020226215.1. Lineage (NCBI taxonomy): Eukaryota > Viridiplantae > Streptophyta > Magnoliopsida > Fabales > Fabaceae > Sindora > Sindora glabra. Next base: position 48,837,147 of record CM035228.1, on the reverse strand, counting down.
AATTGAAAATTATTAATTAGTTATTAAAATTATAGTTTATATTTAATACACTAGATTTATGTTATTTTATATACTATCAAAGAACGATTAGTTATATATTTTATTTTCAATAAAATTATTTGTAGTTTAAAATGAAATTTATCTATATAAAATTTATTGATTGTTTTTTATATCAATTTTAAAGTGATATATTTTAAACTAAATATAAATTAATTGAAATTTTATTAAGATTTTACGGTGCATGCATTATTTCTTTATCTTTTATAGACTTCACTATATATTTTATATTTTTCATATCTACTCCTATTATTTATAATATATTTCATTTTATTATAAATTATTTTAAATAACTAAATTTTTAATTTGAAAAGTAGTAATTAAATAAATTAATCACATATTACATTTTTAATAAAAATACATAAAAATTAAAATCAAATTTATTTATTTTAGAATTTTCAATATTTCTATGACATGAATTTTCAAATTCTATATTTCAAATTAAACATATATCAATTAGGATTTTGTCAATGTTCCATAATTTAGATAATTTTTATCTTTCTTTTTTAGATTTTATTTCATATTTTTATTTTTACATGTCTATTTTTATTTATAAATTAAAATCTAATATTATTAATACTACAAATATAACCTGATATATTTTTATTTATATTACTAAATATGTTTAATAATTTAAACATAAACACAAAAGTACTAATTGAATGAATTAATTATATATATTAATTAAAATTTTGTCAATATTTTACAACACACTATTTCTCTTTCTTTTATATATTTTATTACATATTTTTTATATTTACTCTTGTTGTTTACAATTCACATGCTAATATCACTAAACATTAAAAATATAGCACAGCATATTTTTATTTTTTTTATAAAACATTTTAAATAATTTAAATTTTAATATATAAAATATAACTTGAATAAATTAATTTAATATTTTATTTTTAAATAATATGTAAATAAACAAATAAAATTTATTTATTAATATTTTTAATTATTTTCAAATATCATATTTCATATTAAATTTATTATAATCAACTTGAAATTTATCAAAACTTTAATATATAACCTATTAATTTATTTTACAAAATAAGTTAAATTATACTCTTTTATTAAAAGTGTCTTAAAATAAAGATGTTTGAAATATTAAATTTCAAATATATTTTGAATTCACAAACAAATATTTACAACTGATTTCTTTTGTGGAAATAAGATTCATTTTATTTCAATTTTATTTAAAAATTAGAGATTAATACTTTTCAAATACCAATTATCACTTCAAATTTTTTTTACCTTTTATTCTTTAACAAACTTATAAATTCAATAAATGTTAATTTATTTAGTATTTAATTAAAATTAAATTAAAAGTATTAATGAACCCATTCATAGTGCGAACCTAAAACTAGTAATGGTCGATGGATTATTTAACTGTTACGAGGAAAATGTTATAAAATAATTATATATTAAAAGATTTGTGAAAAGAAAAATATGAAATGATTCCCATGACAAGAAAATAAGTGTGTAGAAGGGGCAGACAACCTTATACAAACCAGAAGATATTTTGCTCCAATTTTCGGGCTTAATTGAGGGGGATTGGAAACCTGATCGCTTTCTCTGATTTCTCCCGAATAAAAGAGACTAGTTCCTTCAAATTCTTGCAGCCTATTCTTCCTCCGCCCTCGGCGTCGGTTCAGCGTCCACTGTTCAGAATTTTTACCTCTGGTTTGCGGGTTTTTGGTTGACTAGGTGGGGGAACGGCTACTTTTCTTGGATTTCGACTCGAGATTTTTGGGTTTCAAGGGCTTCTTTCACTTATTATTGCTGCCATCTCACAGGTCGGTTTATGTAAATTCTTCTTCTTGGTTGCTTAATCCTTCTTGTGTTGAAATCATTAAATTTGAGACTGCCAATGGGATAAGCGATAATTTTTTGTGAGTTGAACTCAACTAACCTCCCAACTCACCTTGTATGACAGGCGTTTGACTAATGGTTCAAATAGTTTGCTTCTAATTGTAATTGGATTTGGTCTATTAATATACTGAAGATTGGTGTAATGGATTGTGTACCAGCTAGTCCTTGTGCAGGAATTGTTGTTGAATAGCTCCTAGCTGCGTCTCATTTACATGTTTAGTTATTTTTCCTAAAGCTTTAATATCTTAGAAGCTGATGATTTATTATCCTTAAAAAATTTGTCGCGTCTTTTTGAATAAGTGTTGGGTAATAATTAGCAAAGTTAGCAGAATTCTGTTCTTGTAGCCACTTTACAAGTTCCCAGTTAAATTGTGATAGCTATAGAGATTCACTATCTTGGGCTTTGTGTAAACTAGGTGGACCTTTGCATTGGCTCTTGATCTGTGGCTCACAAATGCAACATGATATGATGTTACTTGATGGCTGGATTGTTATAAGGGTTTTAACTTTTGCCTTGATAGGAAGAATCCTTGATGACTATTTGGAGCCTGCTAATTCTAGTTTATCATTATAAAAGGCTCAAAGTGCCAGGCTTCTGTAGAATTATTTAATTTGATGGCAAGTCATGCCATAGGATTAACTATTTGTTCTATAGTCAGTTATAAAACTTTTTTAATAGAATATAGCCCATCATAAATTGATTAATGGCCCTGAAGTATACTCAAGTAGACAAGTACAATATTCTTTCTAGAAGATTTTATGGTAGAGCGGTTCCCTGACAAAGAGGCCCAGTTGAGGGGATACATATCTCATAATGAATACTTGTTTAGTTTATATTTAATTACTAGTCCCCATTATATTTATTTTTAAATATAGTATGGAACTTGATTTGCTTACAGATGACATATTCATATCTGCATGATTTTGGAGTATAAATGAGAGAATACTGAGGATTGAGGAAGCTTTTTTTATGAGAAGTCCATAAAAGTGGATCTTATTTTATCTCTAGTTATTTTTATGATTTCATCATTTTACAAATGCTCCTTAGCCTAGGCCATTTAAAGCAATAGTTTAACCTATGAAATTGTATAGCTTGGCAATATTCTTTTAATAGTATAGTAATAGTTCTTGTCCTGGAACATGTTAGCATTCAAATTACATGTCATGATAATTATTCTTAGCCTGTGGATCTGTCCTTAACTTTGTTGCCTATGTGCATAATTAGTTTATGGAAACTTTTTATGAGTATGAAAGATCTTTTGGACTGCACAGGATATGTGTAAAACCTTAGGGGTGCATGTCTTGTACTTTAACTGCTGGGGTGTGTTCTGTGCTAATCTTAATTCAGCTTTGGATTCAGTTTCAACCTCCGTTTATTTCAGCTTAAAGCCTTTACTTTAGGGCACATACCTTGTGTCTTAGCCCCCTGGGAATAATGCTCTGCGCTAGCATAGCTCAGCTGTCATTTCAACTTTATCAATGTCATATGCTTCTGAGTACCCTGGCGATGCCAACGTATCTGAACTACGGCTTACAGTACTAAGTGATGCCAACTTTCAGTTTACAGCTTACCCATCAACTTATATTTTGGCTCACAGCTATCAGTTTATTCGCCCTTGGGTGATTCTTTTGCTGTATGCTTTGTAAGTGTTGACTGTAGCATAGTTTAAGCCATTTGGTATGAAACTTTAGTTTGTCTTGATAGAGAGAGGTTGACAGTTGTTGTGATCGATGTGCTGAAGTGTTTGCATGATGGAGAGGTGTATCTTAGAGAGACTCTAATATTTCAGAGAGACCATTGGGTTTTGGCAGAGCATCTGTTTTAGGGATGGCTGTGACAATTCATCATATCTTTACATAAATGTTAAGGGAGTAAAATCCCATTAATTTTGATTATGCACCCTTTTTACCTGATATATACAATTTTGTAAACTGAAATTGAACTGAAGACTCTGGCCAATTTGCTGCATCAGTAGGTGGGACAAAACCATGTGATATTATTAACAATTATTTTTATTTGCATTCAATCATTTATTCTTTGCCAAATATTCAAGCGGCTGTTGTTTTATTATCTTCCAGTATCAGTGCAGTATCATTGTTGTCGTCACAATGCCGATGCCAACTGCAAATTCTGTTGCTGCTACTTCACCTTTATTACCGCAAGGTACCTTTGTTTTACACTTATTGCCATGTAATTCAGACCTTAGATAGTTACATGGTATAATCTTATAAATATATTACTTGATATCAAATTCATATAAACATGAGTTCCGATGATGTTTCTTATTATAGAAATCAAACAAGTCTTGAAATTTAAGTACTAGTTGATGACTTTTTCTTTTAAAATATTTCTATATGCAGCTAGAAGTGAAAGCCAGTCCAGAGTGCGAATTAAGTATGGTGGACTTGATGTTGTAAGGTTTCCTATACACCCCCAGCCTGCTAATATAGAAGGGGGACTACTTCCTATTGGTAAATCTCAGATTCAGTCCCCTATTGTCACATGTTCTGCTGCATGGGTAAGCTAAGTTTTTTATTTGTTATTTGAGGATATTGTTATTGTTTTATTTCTTTTATACTGATTGTTTTGGGAAAGTATTTCCTTCTATTGCAATGCAACCAGTGTAACTTACTACAGCTTTTATTGTGCCAACGTTTAATTATATTTATCATTTGATATAGAAATAAGGTGTTTTGCACTGCGATTCTGAATGATGGATGTGGGTGTTTTGGTATGGTTTTTGTGCCCAATTTTAAGCATTAAATTGGTTGCCCAATAAGTACTTATCTCTTCATGGTTATGGTTTGGCAGGCAAAATGTCGAAAAAAGTAAGGCCATTGATGTGGTTTAGAATATGTTTGATCGTCCACATTACTTAATTTTTTTTATGTGTTTCTTGCTGCAGAATAGTAGATTGGCTGCAAGTGCAGGGCAAACTCAAACCTTCACCCGTGAAGCTCCAACTACGACAATTTCTCCTGGTAATGGCATCTTACTATAGCCTTGCCAAAACAGCATTGTTGTTGCCCAAATATATTGTACATGGGCAATATCCTGAATTCCGTTCAGTCTATTGGTAGATTGGATTAGCTGAAAGAGTTTAAAAGAAAATTTTAAAGTTGTATAAACTGAGATAGGATTCTTTCTGGATAACATTTGTTCTGCTTTACATTTTTGCCTCTAGGATATAATAACCTAGAATTTAAACTATCATGTGATTTGTTTGTTGTCTTTGTCATGTAGCTCTGCATTCTTCTCTCTCCCCCCGTTTGTTTTCTGTCTTGAAGGTGTTTCTTCTTCTACCAAGATTCTTATTAAGCCCCAAAAATTGTTTGCTTACTGGACAGATCCGTATTTGGATAGACGTACATATTTCCTTTTCTATAGCCTTTTTTATATGTGATATCTTTCTCATAGATGTGCGTGTGTTGTTTGACCTTATTTTTTGTTTAGCACTATATGATGTTCTGAATATCATGTTGGTCGTTATGTCATATGATATGCAACCGGCTATGAAATTACATGGGAATCAGGATGATATCTAATAGTAGATAATGGCTCCCTTAATCGTGTGCAGAAAAGTCACCAAAACTTAGTGACAGCGGACCTGGATTTCCGCCGGGTAGTGATGATGGTGATGGTGGGGGAGGTGGAGGTGGTGGTAATTTTTCAGGTGGACTCACCCTTTTGGGTATCCTTGGTATCTTAGACATTCTAAAGGACATAGAGAGTGAATGGCGTCGCAAGGACAGAAGGATGTGAAGAAAAGGCATCCATTGGACAACGAACTTGAAAATTAGGCTTTAATTGCCTTGGCCTCTGTGCCCTGTTTGTAAAAATATTTCTTTTTAGATGATTCTTTTCTGCTTAGCCATTTGTCGTTTACAAATAGCCTTCTGGTTGTTATCTCTCAACCGGCATTTTAAGACCGCGAGTTGGAAATGCTTGTCAAAACTCTTGTTGGATCCATGCCATGACATATGGCTATAATAATTGATGATATACTCAGGTCGCAAATAGCAAACTTGTATTTCTGATTTTATATTTTTTTTCTTATTGTTTGCCTATTGAGTGATTTGCTGCTGTCCCAAGTTTCCCTGTCTCTGCCTGCTTGCTGCTTAGAAACTTTCTATGTTTCGCAAAAATTTGGGCAAAATGGTAGAAAGTTTGGGGAGTTTAATTCCGTTGGAAGCCTACCCCTTTTTGGTGCCTTGTGCTAATGTACACAAGAATCATTCAGCATGGGACAAAATAGGGTTTGGCCCAAGGATGACAATGAGGGTTTGGACGAGTTAAGGTTCCCATGTAAAAGTAGTTTAATGGTTCTAGTATTATTCATTTTCCAATGGAGACCTTTTAGACCTCGCACTCATCCCTGCACGTGTGTGAGGAATGATTATTAGATTTTGCAAGAATGAAAATTGGTAATAAGAATTAAACTGTCAAATCTTTTTTAATACAAGTTGTTAAATCAATTAATAGATTATATACATCATATATATTTATTTAAATTATATTGAAAATTGTTATACATAATTAATTATTCAATAGTTTATATATAATGTTGACAAAATTAATAATTTTGTTTTTGAAATTATGAGGTAATAATAAAATGATCTTTGAATTATATGAAGTAATTTTATTTTTAAATAATAATTTGGGATTTTATCTTTCTGTATACTAATAATATCTTTTTTGAACTATTATATAGTAAAGTGAAATTGTATATATGAATTATTATTGAGGAATAAAATTATAATTTTATATAATTTAAGAATAATTTTATTAGTGTATTATAATTTGAGAACAGGATTGTTATTTTTTTGCGGTTGAAAAGTTTAATCCTTATGTTCATGCTCATTTGTTCAAATTTGCATGGAAGTTCACATCCACATGCATATTGAATTTGGATCTTTTGAATTCTTTGAAGGTATTGAGGGTTTGAGAGAGAGAGACACACACACAGTTTTTCCTGGGTTTTAGTAAAAATAAAATTATAAATCTTATTATAAAATGTAATTTATCCTCTCAAATTATGCAATATGTGTAAAAGAACTCTTTAGTTTCAAATTAATAATAATTTAATGTTTAAATTCTAATTAGTGTGTAATTAATACCTTAATATTGAGTTGTGATTCAAATTAATAAAAGTAGCACCCTAATCATGTTTTTCTTCTTTTTCAACTAATGCTCTTTCCATTTTCTCTTTTCAAGGTATCAATGTCATTAAAAAAATATTTTGTTTCTTCTTCTACTAATTTGTAATTTTTTCCTTCTTTTATTATAAAATTCTTAGATCTCCACTTTTGAGTTGCTTCTTTTTTTTGTTTTACCATAAAACCCTAAGATTTTTATTTTAAAATTTTTTAATTGTAAAAATTTAGGTCATTATGTAAGAAAATATCTGAATATTGCAATTTATCATAACTATGACTTATTTGAGTATTGAACTTATTTGTTCTTTTTTAAGAATTAAATATACAATATAGAGATATTGTGCTTATTGTACACTTTGATTCAAGGTAATGACATATTGGCCTTGTTTGGGAAACAGCTGATAGCTGGAGCTGTTAGCTGATTTGATTAACTGTTAGCTTATAGCTGATTGTATTAACTGATTTGACTAGCTGATTATATTAGCTGTTTGAATAAGAGTGTTTAGTAAAATTAGCTGTTTATATTAGCTATTTGTATGTAAAATGACATATAAGGGTATGAGTATATTTTATGAATTATTTGAGTATTTTTTATTTTAATATTTTTAAATTTTATATATTAGTTAATATATTTATTATATATTTATTCTATTAAATAATTTTCAAAATTATTATAATTTATTATTAAATTATTGGATATTTTTAAAATTAAATAATTTTTATAAGTAATATTATATATTTATTCTATTAAATAAATTTTAAAATTATTATAATTTATTATTAATTTATTAGATATATTATAAATAATATATTATTATATATTAAATATTTTTTAAAATTAAATTAATCTACTTTTTATAATTATTAAATTTTTTAATAATTTTTAGAAAGGATAAAATGAAAACCATGAAATTTATTTAGGGTAATTTGGTCATTTTTCAGATAAGCTAATTGAAAAAGCTCCTTTTCTTAGCTTTTTCGTTTTTAGCTTTTTAGGACCAATCAGCTGATTCAATAAGCTGATTACCAAACACCAAAATCAGCTTATTGGCAAGTCAACCAGTTGATTTTGATCAAACCAGCTAAAAGCTAATAAAAAAGCTGTTTGCCAAACACTCCCATTGTTTGGAATACAATTTCTTTATCGATTCTTTAATTCATATCTTAATTATATTTTCTTATGTGCAATAGTTAATTTGTGGATATAATTATATCATGTATTGTTTTTTTATATTCTTTATTAACTTCTATACCAATTATTTTGAAGAGATTTGAATACAATTGAATTTTCTTTTCAAATAATACCTAATACATATATAATAAAAAATGTCTACATGTTTGGACAAATATCTATTCCTATATATTGATACAAATCCATGCAATTCACAAAATTACAATATAAAAATCTAAGAATAATTAATTTGAAATATAATTAGTTAATTATCCAAAATTTTATGGTAAAATAAAAGAAAAGAAGCAAATTAAAAATGAAAATTTTATAATTTTATAATAAAAAATGAAAAAAATATTGTGAACTAGTGGAAAAGGAAACAAAAAGTTTTTGTCCCATGATACTGATATCTTGAAGACAAAGAATGAAAAGAACATTAGTAAAAGGAAAATAAGAAAGGATTAAGGTACTATTATCAAATTAGATCACAATTCAATATTAGAGAATTAATTATACATTAATCATATTTTAAGTATTACATTGTTATTAGTTTGAAATTAGGAGGTTTTTTTGCACATACTTCAATAGTTGGGGATTTTTTTGCATACTCAATATTAGAAAGTTAATTACACCCTAATTATAGTTTAGATATTAAATTATCTTTAGATTGAAATTAGAAATTTTTTTACACATACCTCATAATTTGAGAGAATAAATTACATTTTATCTTAAATCTTATGATAAAAAATCTTGTCTTTTTATCTAGGGGTGGGAATCGGTCGGTTGGAACCAGTTAGCAGTCACATTCCAACCCGACCGACTCCAATCATTCATGATCATATCCTAACCGAAACCGACTACTTAAGATGCTCTATCCGACATTAACCGAACAAATCAATTTTGAGTGGTTCCAAATAGTTTCGGTCGGATTGTTAAAATATGAATTTTTCAGGTCAAATAAAATAAAATTCAATAAATTTCTTATTAATTTGAATGAAATACTCTGCACAAAATGGCGAACGCGGGGCCCACCCATCTCTCACTACCTGCCTGCCCTTACGAAGTCTGGTTCCGAGATGGTAACTGTGCAACTTACAGAGGACTTGGAATTAAAACTCAACTTCGCAAGGTCATGCATTGTAGGATGGACACTGTATCGGTCGGGTTTGGGCAGAGTCGGTCAATGCTACACCAATCCGCCACCGACCAATAATCCGAAATTCCTTATTTTTTACACTCACAAATACCCGAATCATAATGCAACCCGAATTCAATCGCCCATTTTTCAATTTGGATCGGTCGGTTTTAATTGGATCGAAAAAAATTTCCCACCCCTATTTTTATCTCTTGTAAATTAAAAAGAATTAATAGGAATTGATAGAAAAGTATCGGACGGCGCTCTGACCTGATTCTTCACTCGCTTCTTTTTAATCCTTATAATAATACTCTTCCCAAATGTTACGGGTATACAGCGGTGGTTTTGCCATCCTCAATATACAAGAGTAAAGCGGGTTTTAGGACAGTAACCTCGATCTTCAATTTCACATGAGAAAATTCTATTATGTAATACTGAAATAATAATATATTAGTTTATTAATAAATTTGATCATTAATATATTTTTATATTATATGTAAGATTTAATTTAAAAAATAAATTTAATATATAATTAAATTTAATAATATATTGTGATGATTAATTCTCTCGACTCTATTTGGATAACTTGACTAATTCTCTCTCCTTTATTTGGATAACTTTGTAGGCGTAAACTATCCGGTTGTTAATGGCAGCGTTTTAGCACCCTCAAGAACTTTTGGAAATTGTACTCATCGTCCTTTGGGAGCATATAATCAATTTCTTGTTTGAAAAATTTATACTTTGACTACATCTTTGTTTTTAGAGATTGAAAAATGCCTCAATTTTATAATACTCTGTGAGAATTATTTTAATGGAATTTGTAGATGATATGGTATTTTATTGTATAAATAAGATAGATTTTAACCTTGATCAAAATATTAAAGATGTGGCATTGATTTATGGAATTCCATTTATGAAATTATAATTTTATCTTGATATATTCATTTGTAGATACATATAAATACATACATATGTATATGTGCTTATATATGTACAATATTTTTTTTCATTTTATTAATTTAATTATTTGAAAATAAATTTAAAATATATTATGATTTTATTAAAGATGAAAAAGATAAAAAAAATAACATTTTATTTATTATAACCAATTTTTTTAAGCTTGAGTTTGTTTAAATGAATTATATGTAGTTTTGAACTTATTATTATACATTTTATTGATTAAGTATGATTCGTAATTTCCATTCTATTGTGTCCAACCTTGCATCAAGATTTTAAAAATATTATTTTATTTTTATTTTATAATATGTAATACGTTTTAAATAAGAATAATAAAGCACCTTCAAATTCTAATCTTATAAATTTATTGTATCTTATACACATCAAATATTATAAATAATTAAATAACGGACAAGTATATAAAGTGAATATAAACAAGTAGAAATAGTCATTGATAATAATTGAATTTAGACATTCACATACTTATACCTGAGATTATTTAGCATTAAGTTGGATTTAGAGCAATTAATTTTAGTATTTATATATTTATTATAATTTTGTTTAATTTTTTATCAAGTTTTTATAGAGCTCTGTTATCTTGTAGGCATGAAGATAAAGACACGAAAATAAAATACGGGGCAGGTCAAAATTTTGTCTCAACAAGAGACAAGAGAAGATTAAAATCGCGTTTGGATATAATTTTTTAAAAATTATTTTTGCAATTTTTTTAAAACTATTTTTGGATTTAAACAAGGAAGATTTAAAAAGTAAATATTTTATTTAATTATAAAATTCATATAAATAATAAAATAATAAATTATAAATATTTAAAAATTATTTATATTTTTTATTTTTAAGTTACACATTTAAAATCATACTTTTTTAAAACTAGATTTTTAAAATAATTATCAAACATAAACTTCTTTGCATAAACTCCTATTTTTAAAGGCATAAAAATAAAAAGTTTGTTTTTTAAATGACGGGTAAATAGATGCTAATTTACACATATCCTATCCCATCAATGCCCTATTTATTTTTGCTAAGGACCACTTATATATCCACGATATATCTCCATATTTCATCTCTTTTATTGTTATGTCAAATACCAAGCATTTTTTTTTAAAGAAAGTTAAAATATAAGCAATATAATTGAATAATAGGGAGAGATTTCGGCACACTAGATATATGGTGCACTAGTCTTCTTTAAAAGCTCAAATTTTTTGGACTATACAGTATTATATAAATTAAATAAAATTTAATAATTTTTAAGTAGTGATGTATTATACACCTGTTGTGTCTTAATTTTTTCCTAGTAGCAATGCTTTTTCTTTGGTAAGTTTTACGAGGATACGTATAAGCGAAATGATCATGGGATACCTGTGCTTTGTGTACCGTGTTAAGAATTTAGAGTCTTTTATTGGTTGGTCAAATTCATCCTAGAGCTTAATTTATAATTTTTTTATCTTCTATATATTTGACCCTTCTTAAATATAATATTTTATATTAATTATATGGATATGTTACATTATTACTTTTTCATGTATTATTATATTATTGAAAAAGATTTAAATTTGATTTATTATGAGTGTAAGTCAATTCAATACTATTATTTATTTTGATATTGTTATGTTATCAAAAAATTATTATAACTCTTTTATTATAAGTGAAAATTTCTAATTACTATTATTTTTTGTATAATGTGTCATTTTCATGTAATTGATGTTGGATTTATGATAAATTTTGTGATAGATTTAATATGACTTTCATGACCATATGAAAAAATATAATCTATATTATGGAATAATTATAGTCATATACAAGAACATTAGTTAAAGTCTACTAGTTAAAGTCTACATAAATATTGTATAATATGAAAGGTCATCATCATAAATTAGATTTAGATACTTAACTAAAGTAATTTATTTGAATTAAATATACATTATGTAAGATTAATGTACCATTGAATGTATTTGATAGTTTTGCATATGAAAAGTCCTCTACTTAAATACTTAAGTTAATTAGATTCATAAATAGAGGAAAGTGAAAAGTCAAGACTTTTTAATGGGTCGAGATATGAAGGCTATAAATATGATTCTTCATCCCTCTATTCACTCATGAACACAAGTTTATGTGACTCCAATCATCTCACAAATATTATAGTCCTACTTGAGTAAAAAGAGAGAAAATTAAGATTTTATTTAATTTTATATCTTATTTTATTTATTGTAACTATTAAATTTATTATAGCTCAAGGTATTTCGTCTACCTTCCTTACTTCTGCGTTTTGTTATACTTAGATTGTTTAGATATTATAACTTATTTATAATTGTAATCATAGCCAAGATCATACAATTTTTTTAAATTTTAACATGCAGTATTAAAGATAGATTATGGCTTATGATTATAATTATATTAATATTCATTTGTGTAATATATTAAATTCTTTATGATTGTTTTGTTTTCACCAAAGTGAAGCAAGACATATCCATGGTTGGAATATTACAAAAATCCTACAAGATGTGACTATAGAATTTTTTTATGCCTAAAGGTATAATTATTTTATAATCACACTATAATTTTAAGTTGTTTTATGCCCAAAGGTGTTTAACCTTTCAAAATAAAGATTTATAAAAGTGAATGAAGTTTATCACTTTTGAGTAAATAAATTACATGTCATAGTTTATCCCAAAGGATATGTACGATGATGCGCTAAGATTACTCTTGAAATGTCATATAATGGTTTGCTAATTGATCATAATTATGGCTCAAGCTATCTCGGTAGGTTCTCTCTTTAGGCATATGTCAAACATCCTAGAATTGAATGGCTTTAATTTTAGAGATTTGAAAGAACAATTACTAATTACGTTAGGGTGCTTGGATTTGGACTTATGCCTACAAATTGATGAACCTGATAAGCCAATTGAAACAAGTTCTTCTAAGTAGCAATCCAACTATAGCAGTTAGGAAAGATCTAATCGTTTGAGCATAATGGTTATAAAAAGTAAGATTACAAAGAATATTCATATGTCTATGGTAGATTACTCTAATGCTAAGGAATTCTTGGAGTTTATAGAGAAATAATTCAAATCTTTTGACAAGGCATTAGTAGGTACGCTCATGAGTAATTTGACTACTAAAGATATGATAGTATGTCTGGTATTTATGAACATATATTGGAAATAAAAAACTTAGGCTGAACAACTTTAATATATGGATATAACCATTTCGACCCTTTTTGGTGCCATTTGCTTCTTAATTTTCTTCCTCTTCAATTTGGCCCATTTAAGATAAGTTATAACACACATAAGGAAAAATGGACCATAAATGAATTGATTGCCATGTGTGTTCAAGAGGAGGAAAGATTAAAAAGAGAAGGATTGCATTCTATTCCATTGGTTCATGGGTTATAATCGAAAAAAGTCCAAGAAAGGCAAAAAGAGCACAAATCAACCATCAACTCAAGGAAAGGAAGTTGTTAGACATAATGGTCCAAATACAAGTTCTATGAAATGTTTCTTTTGCAATAAAAGAAGCCATATGAAGAAGGATTGTTAGAAATGTAAGAATTGGTTTAAAAAGAAAGGTAATTATTTACCCATATTTGTTTTGAAATCAATTCAATTGACATTCCTTCCAATACTTGGTGGTTAGATTTTGGTGCCATGATTCATGTATTTAATTCTTTATAGGGATTCCTTTCAACTCGAACCCCATTATTGCATGAAAGGATAATCTTTATAGGAAATGAAACCTTTGATATGTATAAAAATAACGTTTTGATTGGATCTAGCATTTTGTCTGATGGCTTATACAAAATTTATCTTAATCCTTCCTTTTCTTAAACTAATTTTGCTTTGAATTTAAATACATGTGTTAGCATTAAAAGAACTTGTCAAAATGAAACTTTATCTTTTTTGTAGCATAAAAGGTTAGGTCATATCTCTAAGGAAAGATTAGAATGATTAGTCAAGGATAGTGTCATAACAAATCTTAATTTTTCAAAATTTGATACTTGTATTGATTGCATGAAAGGAAAACAAACTAAAAATACCAATAAAAGTGCCACAAGAAGTTCCATATTACTTGTAGTGATATATACAAATATATATGGACCATTTCCATCTAGTATAGGAAAGGAAAAATATTTTATTACCTTTATCGATGACTTCTCGCATTATGGTTACCTTTATCTTATTAAAGAAAAATTTAATGCCTTGGAGATGTTCCAAATTTTTAAGGAAGAAGTTGAAAATTATTTGGAAAAAAAGATAAAAGTTATAATATCTGATAAGGGAGGTGAATATTATGGGAAATATGACAAAACTGGTCATAATTTAGGTTCATTTGCTAGATTCCTTCAAGAAAAAGGCATTGTAGTACAGTATACAATGCTTGCACATCTCAGTAGAATGGTATGACTGAGAGACGTAATTATACCTTATTAGATATGACAAGGTGTATGATGAGTAATTCTATTCTACTAATGTTCTTATGGAGAGAGACAATTAAAATGGCAATGTATATTTTAAATTATGCTCCTAAGAAGGTTATCTCTAAAACTCTTTATGAATTATGGGTCGATAGGAAACCAAGTTTAAATCATCTTCATATTTAGGGTTGTCCTGTTGAAGTAAAACTTTTTAATCCCTATGAAAAGAAATTAGATTTTAGGACGATAAGTTGTTATTTTATTGGTTATCCTGAAAGGTCCAAAGGGTATAAGTTTTATTGTCCTAACCACTACACTAGAATCATTGAAACAAGTATGGCAAAGTTCCTTGAAAATGGAATTAACAATCGGAGTCATGAATCAAGAAAGATGATGTCATCTCCAATTGAGGAATTAACTAGTTTTCACACTAGTTTGGAGATGTCACCTATTAAAGAAAATAATAACCTCATTATATATTCCGTTAAAGAAAGTACACATGATAAAGAAGATATAGTTTATTCAGAATAATTAAAGCATTCTCAAAGGACAAGAAAAGAAGCCATTTCAAATGATTAGATTGCATACCTACAAGAATAAAATTTTGATATTAGAATTAAAGATGATCTAATGATGTTTTCATAAGATATAAGAAGTGAAGAATCTGATAAGTGGTTAAACGTCATGAAGGATGAAATAGCATCAATGTAGAGAAATCAAGTCTAGGAATTGGTTAATTTGCCTAATGGAATTATTCCAATTCAATGTAAGTGGGTTTTCAAAACCAAAAGGGACTTCAAAAGCAATATTGATTGATATAAGGCTAGACTTATTGCTAAAGGTTTCACTCAAAGAGAAGGAATAGATTATAATGAAACCTTTTCTCTAGTATCAAAGAAGGATTCTTTTAGGATTCTTATGGTATTAGCAGCTCATTTTGATCTTGAGTTACATCAAATGGATGTGAAAATGACTTTCTTGAATGGGAATCTAGATGAAGAAATATATATGCGGCAACTTGAAGGATTTAAGGAAATGGGGAATAAGTATTTAGTATATAAATTAAAAAATCCATCTATGGACTTAAACAAGCTTCCCACCAATGGTATCTAAATTTTCATAATACAATTACGATCTTTGAGTTTAAAGCCAATGGGCTTGATGATATCATTTTGATCTTGAGTTACATCAAATGGATGTGAAAATGACTTTCTTGAATGGGAATCTAGATGAAGAAATATATATGCAGCAACTTGAAGGATTTAAGGAAATGGGGAATAAGTATTTAGTATATAAATTAAAAAATCCATCTATGGACTTAAACAAGCTTCCCATCAATGGTATCTAAATTTTCATAATACAATTACAATCTTTAAGTTTAAAGCCAATGGGCTTGATGATTGTATATATCTAAAGGTCAATCGAAGCAAGCTTGTCTTCATCATTCTATACGTGGATAACATACTAGTCACTAGTAAGGATCATGCTATGTCACATAAAACTAAAACTTTTCTTTCTGAGAAATTTGAAATGAAGGATATGGGAAATGCCTATTATGTTCTTAGCATTGAAATTTACTGAGATAGATCTAAGAGATTACTTAGTTTATCTTAAAAGACTTATTTTAACAAAATTCTTGAAAGATTTAATATGCAAAATTGTTTGCCAAGTCCAACTTCCATTGTAAAAAGTAATAAATTAAGTCAAAGTCAAGGATCATAAAATGAACTTGAGTGAAAGGAAATGGAATCTATTCCATATGCTCATGTTGTTGAAAGTTTAATGTATGCTCAAATGTATACTTGCCCAAATCTTAGCTATGCAATTGCAATGCTAGGAAGATATCAAAGTAATCTTGGAATTGATCATTAGAATGTAGTAAAGATGGTGTTATGTTATCTTTAAGGTACTAAGAATTATATGCTCACTTATTAATACTGCAAACTTTTTAAAGTGGTTGGTTATTGTGACTCAAATTTTATAGGTTGTGTGGATACGTTGAAATCCATATCTAGGTGTATCTTCTTGCTAGCTAAGGGAGCCGTTTCTTGGAAAAATTTAAAGTAAACTTTGACAACTTCTTCAACCATGGAAGCTAAATTTATGGCAAGCCATGAAGCCACTTCCCAAGCTGTTTAGTTGAAAAATTTTATAGTTAGGCTAAAAATTATAAATTCTATTTCAAGACCTCTTACAAATTTTTGTGACAATCCAGCTATTGTTTTCTTCTATGAGAACAATAAGTATTCAAGTAAAACAAAACACATTAAGTTGTAATACCTTGTTATTTGTAAAAGGATCTAGAATAAGAAAGTATTTATTGAATACATTAGTACCAAAATATTAGTAGCAAATCCCATAACTAAAGCAATGGCGCCAAAGGTTTACAAAGATCATGTCTTATCCATGAGACTAATTAATAGAAATGATCTTGTGTAATTAATATGATTTACACATTTTAACTTGTCTCCCTTATATATGTGCACATTATAGAAAAGGGATGATTCTTGTGTTTTGTAATTAAAGTGGACCATTAATATGAACATTCAATGTTAGTTCATGATGGTTTGAATTTATTCATATCTTTCCTCATTAAGCTTTTCTTACAGGCGTGCAGATATTGTGATGCATAATTGGAATTATATCATCTATAGATGTAAAATTGTTATGATCCATACTTATGATAAGTCTAAGAAAAGGGTAATTGATCATTATAATTTCATAGTGGCCACGATTTCTACAAATCCATTACAGTTTATTAAGTTTATGTGCTTATTCAACCAAGTGGGAGAATGTTAGATTTATAATAGATTTTGTGATAGATTTAATGTGACCTTCATGACCACATGAAAAAAAATAGTCTATATTATGGAATAATTATAGTCATATGAATAGTTAAAGTGTACATAAATATTGTATAATATGAAAAGTCATCATCATAAATTGGATTTAAATACTTGATTAAAGTCATTTGTCTAAATTAAATATATATTATGCAAGATTAATGTACACTTGAATGCATTTGATAGTTTTACATATGAAAGATCTTCCACTTAATTACTTAAGTTAATTGGATTCATAAATAGAGGAAAGTGAAGAGAAAACTCTTTAATGAGTTGAGTCATGAAAGATATAAATAAGGCTCTTGGTTTCTCTCTTCGCTCATGAACATAAGTTTATATAACTCACATCATCACACAAATATTATAGTTCTATTTAAGTAAGTAGACAGAAGGTTAAGGTATTATCTTATTCTATATCTTGTTTTATTTGTTGTAACTATCAAATTTATTATGACTTAAGATATTTCATCTACCTTTTTTACTTTTGCATTTTGTTATGCTTAAATTGTTTAAATATTATAATTTATTTGTAATTGTAATCATAGCCAAGATCATAAAATTTTCTAAATAATAAAATTTTTCTAACAATTGATAGTATAAAATATTTTATATTGATAATACATTAAATTTAAATTCTATTAAAAATTATTAAAACTTCTTTATTATTATTATATTTTTAATTATGGATTATTTTTATATTCATTGATAATGTAAAACATTTTATATCCATAATACATCAAATTTAAACCCGACAATAAATTAGGCTTCCGTTTATAACCTACATTAAATTAAAAAATTATAGATTATAATTGACACATAAATTTTTGAAGGTATTTTATATGTGAAATTATGGGGAAGAAAATTAATAGATCATGTGGTGCCAATGATCACATTGACTATGCTTTTGTACTGTAGGTGGGTTGTATAATTTGCAATTTTCTAACTTCACCTATTTTTCATTAGAGTAATTTCTTGTAGTTTTCTAAGGGTACATTTGGAAGATACTTCCGGATGGAATAGACAAAAGAAGCAAAAATGATAATATATAGTATAGATTAATGAAATGATAAAATATAATAACATTAAATATTTGATAAATGGTCATATAAATAATTCGATACTATAAATTTATATTGTTACGTATTTATTATTAAATATGTATATAATATGATAATATTAAAATTTTCATTCAAATAAATTAACTTCATCTCAAAAATAATTTCTATAGTATTTATTTTGTAGTATTTGATAATTATAAATTTTTAGTATTCTCTAATCATTTTAATTAATAATAATTTATGTATTTATTATATTTTACTTATTTTACATGTAAACAATAAATATTAATATTTTTAATGTTATAATATGTTCAAATTAAAGTAGGAATGATAAATTAGTTAAAATAAGTTAAGGCTTAATTAAAAAGAAAAATTATTCTAAGCATATCTTATTATAACGGGTCCAAATAAAGATAATTAATTTGTTTTGTGTTGATCATATAAAATAAATTGGTCAGATTATATTATACTATCAACTCAAATACTTGATAAAATATAAAAATATTTATTTATATTATCATATATCTTTTATATGATATTAGTCCTAACTTAATGAAGTAGTAATTAGAATTTTCTATTTCCAAGGGATGCATATTACTAATTTGGATTAATTTTTTTTTTAATTTACATATTGAAGGACCAATATATAATATATATTCGAGGGAATCGAGTGTAACTAATTTGTATATTCAAAACAAAATTGACATTAAACTTATTTTTAAAAGAAAAATCAGAATAAAATCTTAATATATAGTGAGATCTCATATTCTCTGTGACAAAAATAAACATAAAATCATATATATGAAAAATAAAGTCGCTTCGCATATATATTCTTCGCGCATATATATATAATAGAAGAGCATTGTAAGGGCACGGGGCAAAATTTTTAACAATTTTATAATAGTATTATATAATTATGTATATAATTTTTTATGCATATTATTTAACCCTCCTAAAATATTTTTATTCTTCATATATTTAAAATTTGTGAAGTTTAAAATACATACCTATAATATTTTATAATTAACATAACAAGACATGGTTCAAAAAATATCAAATATTTTTATAAAGTTGAAACTCAAAATATTACCTAAAAAACTTATTTGAAGCACATAAAAAGAAAAAAAGAAATAAAAATAATATTAAATAAATTGTAGATCAATAATTTTGTTGTTTTGCATAAGTTGGCTAATTGAGAAATAATATACATAACAATCTTTTTTTCCTTAAATTAATTTATTTAAGGAGTTAAAATACTTATAACTTACTTAAATATCTTAAATAGAGATAAAAATAATAACAAGCAACTTTGGACTCTACAAGCACGTTTGTAGAAAAACATATCATAACTTCTTTAAATCATGTTCAAATTTTTTTTAAATTATTATTTATTTTAATTCTTATTACATATTTTTTTGTATATATTAAATATTTTCATTCTTGTTCCCTACAATCAATTTTAGGACTTTATGTCTGTCTTAATGTCATTTTTTTATTTTCATTTTTCTTAATTGATAGTGTTACTTTTTTTTTTGTCATAACAACAATATATGGAGAAGTCTAGGTATTTTTTTTATAAGATTCTAATTTTGTAAATTTCAAATCAATTAACAAGGTTTTGAATTATTTTTATCTTAAAATACGTAGACATATATAGTAATGAGTAATGTTAGGTTTTTCATTTGCATGATTCTATTCTATTATTAATTTTTCTTTTAATGTTTATATGAGCTAATTTATTTTATATTTAATTAATTAATTTTTTGATAATTAAGAATAAGAAAATTGATAGATTTTAATGAGAAAAATTATTCATGAATAGGAAAATAACTTGACTAAAAATTTAGTATTAATCATATGATAATTCATTAATGACCTCAAATTCTTGAAAGAATAAGGGTCGTTTGGTTTGCAGTAAAAATATAGAAAATTGTATTTCTCAAGATATAAACTACCATAAAGTTGTTTGGTTGCATAAAATGAGAGGAAATAAATCTTCCTGAGAACTTGTGTTTCCCATAAAACACGGGAAAACACGGGAAATCACTTACCCACTCCCCCCTAGGTAAGTTCTATTTCCTCCATTTTTAAATAATTCATAGACAAAAATATCCTTACTAAAATTAATTAATACCAATTTTACCCTTTTAATTGATTATCAGATTTTACTTTGTGAATGTCCATTTTAGTTGGTGTTACTGTTATTTTACAGTTTGCTTATTAATTAAGATATATATATATATATATATATATATATATATATATATATATATATATATATATATATATTACATAAATTTAAATATTTAATTTAAATGAATTAATTAATAGCATACTTTTATTTAATTCCTACGTTATTTTATAACCCACTTATTATTATTTTTTATTTATTTTATTGCATAATTTTTTTTTACTTCTTTTTTATTTTATCTATTGTTATTATTTGAAAGTTAGATTATAATTATTAAATAATATAAATATAATATGATATATTTAATTTGATTATATAAATATTTTAAATAAATTAAAATTTTAATATATATTATATTAATTGAATTATATAATTATATATTCTATTTGTTGATTGAAATTATTTGAATATTAAAATCAAATTTTCTTTAAATTTTATAAATATTTTTTAATATCAAACTTCAAGCACTATACCTCAAATTAAATACACACACACACACACACACACATCAATTAGAATTAAAATTTTCTTAATTAGTTACTGTCTAGAGAACAAATAATAATATGTTATTATTTGATAATTTAATTTTTAATTAATCTATTTATTTAAAGTTTTCAATTGATGTTACTGTCTTGGAACGTAACAGTAACATGTTACTGTCTAAAAAAAAATAGTAATATGCTATTATCTATTTATCTAAAATTTTTAATTGATATTACTATTTTAGAACAAAACAGTAACATGTTACTGTTTCTTCTCTAGACAGTACTAGATAGTAACATGTTACTGTGTAGAGAAAAAATAGTAACATACTATTATTTAACAATTTGGTTGTTAATTAAACTTGATTTATCCATTTATTTGGGATTTTTAATTGGTGTTACTGTTTTGGAATGAAACAGTAACATGTTACTATCTAGAAAAAAAACAGTAACATGCTATTATCTATTTATTTGAAAATTTTAATTAATATTTCTGTTTTGGAATGAAACAGTAATATGTTACTATCTAGAAAATAAATAGTAACATATTACTGTTTAGAGAAAAAAATGGTAACATGCCATTATTTAGCAATTTCGTTGTTAATTAGACTTGATTTATCTATTTGTTTGATATTTTTAATTGATGTTACTATTTTGGAACGAAACAGTAACATGTTACTGTCTAGAGAAAAAATAGTATCATGTTATTATTTAGCAATTTGGTTGTTAATTAGACATGATTTATTCATTTATTTGAGATTTTTAGTTAGTGTTACTGTCTTGGAACGAAACAATAGCATACTATTATTTGACAGTTTGGTTGTTAATTAGACATGATTTATTCATTTATTTGAGATTTTTAGTTGGTGTTAATATTTTGGAACGAAACAGTAACATGCTATTATTTGGCAGTTTGGTTGTTAATTAGACATGATTTATTCATTTATTTGAGATTTTTAGTTGGTGTTAATGTTTTGGAACGAAACAGTAACATGTTCTGTCTTGGAATGAAACAGTAACATGCTATTATTTGACAGTTTGGTTATTAATTAGACATGATTTATTCATTTATTTGAGATTTTTAGTTGGTGTTACTGTATTGGAACGAAACAATAACATGCTATTATTTGGTATTTTAATTTGTTAATTAAACATGATTTATTCATTTATTTGAAGTTTTTAGTTCGTGTTACTATCTTGGAACGAAACAGTAACATGTTACTGTCTTGGAACGAAACAGTAACATGCTATTATTTGGCTTTTTGATTTGTTAATTAGACATGATTTATTCATTTATTTGAGGTTTTTAGTTAGTGTTACTGTCTTGGAACGAAACAGTAACATGTTACTGTCTTGGAACGAAACAGTAACATGCTATTATTTGGCAGTTTAGTTGTTAATTAGACATGATTTATTCATTTATTTGAAGTTTTTAGTTAGTGTTACTGTCTTGGAACGAAACAGTAACATGCTATTATTTGGCAGTTTAGTTGTTAATTAGACATGATTTATTCATTTATTTGAGGTTTTTAGTTAGTGTTACTGTCTTGGAACGAAACAGTAACATGACATTATTTGGCAGTTTCGTTATTAATTAGACATGATTTATTTATTTATTTGAGATTTTTAGTTAGTGTTACTGTCTTAGAACGAAACAGTAACATGTTACTATCTTAGAACGAAACAGTAACATGTTACTGTCTTGGAACGAAACAGTAACATGCCATTATTTGGTAATTTCGTTGTTAATTAGACATGATTTATTCATTTATTTGAGGTTTTTAGTTAGTGTTACTGTCTTGGAACGAAACAGTAACATGCTATTATTTAGAAGTTTAGTTATTAATTAGACATAATTTATTCATTTATTTGAGGTTTTTAGTTAGTGTTACTGTTTTGGAACGAAACAGTAACATGTTACTGTCTTAGAACGAAATAGTAACATGCTATTATTTGGCAGTTTAATTGTTAATTAGACATGATTTATTCATTTATTTGAAGTTTTTAGTTAGTGTTACTGTCTTGGAACGAAACAGTAACATATTACTATTTAGTTTACAAATAATAATAAATTACTTTTTAGTAATTTTATTTGTTAAAAAAATTATTATAACACTACTAGATAGCAAAAGAGTTAGAAAAAAATTTTTAATATGGGATTCGAATGAATTTAAATTAATAAAAATAAGATTAAAGTTAAAAAAATAACAAGAAATTAAAGAAAAATTAAAAAAATTATTGAAAAAGACCTTTTTTGCCAAATCAGAGTGGGCAAAATACCATATTTGCAAGCATGTAAATCTCGAAAAGTTACATGAAATAAAAAAAAAATTCACTTAAAACGGACAATCAGGCACAAAGTTATGATTATTCAAAGTTTTGAGCTCAATTTATACGTTTTTAACCAAGTAGACTTCGTCAAACCCACATTTTCTTATTTTCTGTTGAAAGAGGAAATGAAAAAGATTAAAAGTGAGTGGTCATGCAAACATTGGTTAACTAATAAAGAATTTATGACTTTTTAAAAATTTTAATTTACTACCGCATTCACACAGTTAAAAAAAGAGTAATTTCAGTATATAACATTCATAAATCATAAAATTGGAACCTATTTAAAAAAAATCTGGCGCTATCACCTCTTTAAAATCAATTAATATCTATTAATATATATTACATTATTATTAAGGATATTATAGTCATTTCATTATTATTTCCTAGGAAATTCAAAGTTGAACCAAACAAAACATAAGAATTTATTTCGTGGGATATGTGACTTCCTTTATGTCAACCAAACAACATTTGAGGAATTTCCTAGGAAGTGCACACAGTAAGTAACTTCGTAGGAAATTCAACTTCCCATGGGAAGTTATTTCCAGCATAAACCAAATGACCCCTAAAGAGATGCATCTTCAATAAGGGTAATTTTAATATGTTTTAATTCAATTGCTTGTACTTTATTTTCTCTTCAATTTTTTAATAATGAATAATATTGAAATTCTATTTAAAACATTTAGTAATACATAAGATATTAAAAGCTGTACAGCATCATATATATATATATATGATTTCGAGTTTTGGAATGCTGGGAAAAAATATAAAAATATAAATTTTATTTATTTTATCAGAAAGTATTTTTAGAAAAAAATATCATTTATATAGGTATATTGATATAGGAATTATATACCATCTATATTTATCATTAAAAATTAATATTTAAAATTATAATAATAATAAAATTACTCAAAGAAAGAGAATTTAATTTCTTTAAAATTTTTTGTATTCATTGTTATATAAATAAAATATTTTTCTTATCATAATATATTTTTAATTGTATTCTATGAAAAACATTTTGCGTTGAAAACAGACAGAGCCACAGTTTTTGCCACATACAAGCCCAAAAACTATACGGGCACGGGCACCTATTCTATATCAAGTCGGCTCAATAAAATAAACTAGTACTTTTCTCTGACAAAGTGAACGGAGAACCCTCTGGATGCTTCCGACTCTGGGGTCTTCCGACGATCAATTCATTTTGATAAGATTTTGCGCTGTCCGTCGGTATTGGGAAAAATAATTATTTATATTTCTTCTCTCTCACTCTCCTCTCGTTTTTCTATTTATATAAAAAAAATTTTACCTAATAAAAAATAAAGTTAACTAACTTATTTGTTTCTTTATATATATTAGAGGTAACGAAGGAAAAGGAATTCAAATAACTTTTCTCATCAAAAATTTGTATTGCAACATAACTTGTATTTTTTAAAAATTTTATATATTAATTAAAATCTTTAGAATTTGCATTCTCCCATCAGACTTTTTTCTATTTTTCTCATTTTTCAAAAAATAAAAATATAATTTTTTTAAATTTATTATTTTTATTACCAGAACTCATCATTTTAATATAAAAAATATTTTATATTCATTTAAAAAACTTTTTATATTTATCTTACTTCTAAAATTGCTCTTTGCCTAAGAAAATTAAAGGATTCTAATAGTAATATGTATGTAAATTTTATTGTATTTAAAAATAAAATAATTAATTTTATTAGAAAATATTATATGAATTAGTATTAATTAATTATTGAAATATTTATTTAAGTAATTAGTTTTGTGTTTTAACATTAAGCATAGAATAGATTGGACCCTAATTTAATGTGTATGATTCATGATAAGTTGGATCATGCATAAACTCATATGGGTAGAGATCCCAACTTATAGCCCTTTAGTGGTTAGTAATTTTCTATCACAAGTCTGACCTTAAATAGAGAGATTAGGGTTATTATTTGAACACACAAAAATAAGGATTCCACTCTTCTAAATTTTTCTCTCCCTTTTCTCTCTATCTTGATAACCTAAGGGGTGAAGTAGGTTGTAATTCTACTCATCATCATTCAGATCAGTCATGGCCTCATCAAATTATGCTCCCAGTACGTTCATAATTTTATTATGATTAATTTCATATTTTTATGATTTTAATTCATACTTTCAACAATTGGTATCAGAGCATAGTTGATAGTATGATTATGAATAATTTAATTAATCTAGGCAAAGACACGGTTTGAATGTATATATTCGATTTGAAACTGTAGTTTACATGTTGAAAGTGGGAAAATCTCTGGTTGAACGAAGTTGATGAAATCCTAAAATAAAATAAAATATTTCTCGCCAATATTCGTTTCTTTGACATCTATGATCCATAACGATGACTGCCCATAATTCCGTTGAATCAATTCCGCTTCACCCACATCGTTCTAGCTGTCTCCGTGTTAATAATTGTTTTACACAAAATTTTCAAATTAAAACTTTCAAACCAGCGATCCACACTTGTTAGAAGACGATCCAATTTTTTTTGGAATTAATGAAGATTATGCATCAGAATCGAGAAAGAGAAATCTGAATTGAGTCAGATTTGATTCTTGTGACAGATACATGTTTGAACGCCACCTCAATTTAATGATGTTAGCATCACATGCTGTATTGTTGGGGTGAATGGGATTTTTCTTTCAATTTTCCTTTATCCCAAAAGGTGGTGTATCCTATTATGAAATCAATTATTTTCGTAAAACATAACACTATTTTTTTTGTTTTTTGGAAAACGGATATATATATATTTTTGGCTTTACGTAATTTTGTTTTTCCTTTCTTTCAACGTTAAAAGACATAAGAAATTATGATTCTTGTTTAACTTGAAATCAACGCTCGCGTCTAGAGGAGACCATGTCATAATGGTTACCGGTTTTGATTATTATTATTATTATTATTCTTCATGATAAAAGCTTTATGGCCAGTCCAAGATGGAATGTCCACGCATGCAGAATTTTGTTGTGACCAATAAATATTTGTTTTAAATTTTATAAAATTTATACTGCATAAAAATACATTCTATTTTTGAAATTATGGCCTGTAAAATTTATAGATATTCTTCACATTTTTCCTGAGATTGTGAACAATCACTCTCTCTAGTTGTAAGCATGATTATATCAAATAAATATTAAGCCCTTAATTATGTAATCTTATACATATGTGGATACTTAAAAATTATTTATTTCACACCAGTGATAGATTATGGATGTAATAAGACTATTTTACATAAAATATTGTCCTTTGAGATATCTAGGAGTACATTGCATTAATGATGGATACACCCCATCGATGTGACATTGTTAATATAATTTTAGGGTTTAGACTCCTTACAATAGGCATGCAGTAATTATAATATTTTCAATATTTCTTGTACCCTATTGGTATAACTATATTGATTACATTTTTATATAGGCTTTTGTACAAGCCAAATCTATGGTACATGTATTTTGGATACCACTTTGTTAGATAGTTATTTGACTAATTTGTTTAATTGGGAATCTTATGTTGTAATTATGTTGTGCACGCATAATTAATAATTTTCCAATCCTGTTGCATCAGTCTCGGCCTTTTAACAACTATCTGTGGTGAGGACTCTTAATGAAACAAACTATGATGAATGGAGAGAGTCCTTGAACATGTACCTGACAATCTCTAAGGAGGATTTGGCTCTTAGAGAACCAAAGCTGGCTGATCTCTTACCCGAGTATAGTGCTGTAGATAAGACCTATTATAAACAATGGTATGAATCGAATCAAATTTGTTTGACAGTGATTAAGTTCACTATTGAGAAGAGAATTAGAGATAGTATCCCATATAAGGACACTGCTGTGGAGTATATGAAAGCTGTTGGTGAAAAACTCAAGAAGCTTGATAAGACTCAAAAAGTCTACTATCTTTCTATGTTTGATAACACTCGTTATGATGAAATTTCAGGTGTTAGAGAACACATTATGAAAATGATTCATTACTACAATAAGCTAAGATTATACGATGTTGATTTAAGAGAGAGTACTTTGGTCTATAGAGTCATTCAGTCATTGCCAATTGAATATAGTTACTTAAGAACCTCCTATAATTCACAAGAGGGAGAGTGGACAATAGACCAAATGATTTCTATAGTAACTCAAGAGGAGGAGACTATGAAAAGTAATCCACAACCACATTTTATCAACTACTTATCTCAGGACTCCTACAATAAGTCAGGAAAGAAACCAGAGACACATATATCTGGAAAGCCTGAGTTCAAGAAAAGTGGTGATAAGGGCAAGGGACAATAAAAGAAATTTAAGGGCAAATGCAATTATTGCAAGATCCCTGGATACAAAAAGTCTCAATGTTATAAGTTAAATAACAAGCGTGAGCAAGAAGGGGCTCAGAATCAGGCGGATCCTAAGTGAGACACAGGAAATATTGTATTCGGAGTAGCAGTAGGGATAAAATTAAATACATAGGATCATTTTTTTTCTTTTTCTCCATTCATGTTTATCTTCTGGACACTTTTTGAATTATGTCGTTTATGTATTTTCTTTTAAGAAGAAATTTGATTTCTAGTTCTATTTTGAATAATTATAGTTATTCCTTTTGACAAAGAAAATTTATCATGATTTTGCTATTTTGGTACACCACCTTACAAAATGATCTGTATCATTTGAATTGAAAGATTATCTGATTCCCTTATCACTAGAGGAGATAATATTGACAATTCAGATAAATAAAAATCCTTATGTTGAAGAACCTGATTGATTAATCATTGAGTTTAGATCCATCGTAACAGAACTTATAATATTTTGGGTTTGTACCAAGCTAATTGGATTGAACGGATGCTTGAAAGATTTAAAAAAAAAGGGACAAGATTTCTTACGCTTTCGCTATTGATAATCTTATGTATGCACTGGTCTGCATTCATTTAAATATAGCTTTATGCTATTAGTGTGCTTGGAAGATTATCAAGTAACCCTAGGATGGATCATTGGAGAGTGACCAAGATAGTAATATGTAGTATCGTTAAGATACTATGAATCATATGTTGACTTGTAGACAATCTAATTTACTTGAAAGTATTAGTTATTCAGATTTTGATTATGCCTTATACATAGATGATCGTAAGTCAACATCTAGATACATATTTATGATGTTTGGAGGAGTTATTTCATGGAAAAGTGTTAAAATAAACACTCACAGCTACCTTAACAATGGAAGCAAAGTGTATCGCATATTATGAAGCCACTTGACAGGCTGTAAGGTTGAGGAAGTTGATATTTGGCATGCAATTAGTTAATTCTATATCACGATCTCTACCAATTTTTATTGCGATAAAGCTTCTGCTTTGTACTTTTCTCAAAACAATAGGAATTCTAGACATATTGAACATTTTTTATGTTAAACTCCTGTTTGTTAGAGAGAAAAGATTGCTGAATTTCAGACTCACATTAAACATAGCCCTAGTGGAGACATGCAAGGGATCCGTTGACTTAAGGCTTACCTATAGGAGTATTTAAAATCAAGTAACTCATATGGGTCTTGTTAAATTTTTTTTATGAAGCCTTAGTTTAGTGGGAGTTTGAGATATGCTTATCTTATTTTGTTGATATTTGTGACCAGTAATTGCTCATTTTAAAACATTGGTGATATGTTTTATACATATATAAATTATTTTCTCCCCTATCGGATTCAATGATTTTAAGTTGTTTCTCTTATGAGCTGTGATTAAAAGATTAACTTTATATATATATATATCAAATTCTTTTGGGATTATGAGATATTAATTTTTACATCGCTTGTCTTCCTATCGGATTTAGTGATTCTGTATGGTCTCATTCCACTCATGCAATCATTGCTTAGTAACCTTATATATATATCCAGTTCTTTGGGATTATAAGACATTAATTTAACATCACTTGTCTTCCTATCGGATTCAGTGATTCTGTATGGTCTCATTCCACTTTTGTAATCGTCACTCAGTTTGGATATTGAAACATTAGTAATATGTTTTATACATATATAAATAATTTGTTTCCCTATCGGATTCAATGATTTTAAGTTATTTCTCTTCTGAGTTATAATTGAAAGACTAAACGTTATTCTGTTCCTTTCAGATTATGAGACATTATATCACTTGTCTCCCTATTGGATTCAGTGATTCTGTATGGTCTCATTCTCTGAATAAAATTTATAGCTTAATACATAACTAATTGCTTAATTATTGATGTTTTAACTATTCCATATAATTAATTAATGCTATCCAAGTGGGAGATTGTTGTATTTAAAAATAAAATAATTTTATTAGAAAATATTATATGGATTAGCATTAATCAATTATTGAAATATTTATTTAAGTAATTAGTTTTGTGTTTTAACATTAAGCATAGAACAGATTGAGTCCTGATTTAATGTGTATGATTCATGATAGATTGGATCATGTATAAGCTCATATGGGTAGAGGTCCTAACTTACAGTCCTTTAGTGGTTAGTAATTTTTTATCACAAGTCTGATCTTAAATAGAGAGATTAGGGTTATTACTTGAACACATAGAAAAATAAGGATCCCTACTCTTCTAAATTTTTCTCTCCCTTTTTTCTCTATTTTGATAACTTAAGGGGCGAAGTAGGTTGTAATTCTACTCATCATCATTCAGATCAGTTATGGCCTCATCAAATTATACTCTCGATACGTTTATAATTTTATTATGATTAATTTCATATTTTTATGATTTTAATTCATACTTCCAACAAATTTTCTTTTTAATAAAAGTAGGAGTGGTTATTAATCACTAAACTCACGCATAAACATTTGAAATTAAACTTGAATTCCCCATAAAGGTTGCAAGAATTTTCAAATATCACTTGAATTAAATATTCCTAATTTTCAAGTTAAACGTTTATAAAAAGTTAAAAATCTTCCAAATGCATATCAAATTACTGCCCAGATTTTGTTGCAATGCTTAGACAAACACATATTTGTACCTGAAAAATCATTTATTCTTTGAATAAGTCATTGATTGAAATTTGCTAACAAACAGATAACCCCCAAATTATTACACTGTCTAGAAATATGGCAATTATAACTATTAAATAGATTTGTCCACAAGTGATTATAAATGAATCAGTCGAATTCGGTAAGTAAAAATTGCAAATTTCATAAATGAGAGTTTGAATCGAATTTAAATAGAAAAAATTATGAATTTTTTTAATTGAGAGTTTGAAATTTGACATTTGTAGATTACGAATTTACAGATTAAATTCATAAACTTTTGCATTTTTCTCAAAAGATGATTTTGAAATTTTAAAAATAATTTTAAATTTAAAATAATAATTGTCTTTCAAAAGTGATTGAATTCTATTCTATTCCTTTAGCTTTTGAATACTAAAGAGTCATTTGGTTCGCAGTAAAAATATGAAAAGTTATATTTTTTAAGAAATAAAAAATTGTGAATTATTTGATTGCTCACAAAATATGAAAAATCACTTTCTAGGAAATTATATTTTTCTACAAAATGTGAGAAATTATTTATCTACTCTCTCTTAGGTAATTTCTATTTTCTGAAAAATATAACTTCCTTCATGTAAATCAAATAATATTGAAAATTTTTTGAGAAGTTCATAAAAGAAGTAACTTTTTAAGAAATTTAATTTCCTACAAAAATTTATTTTCCACATAAACCAAACGACTCCTACGAATAAGAACTTAAATTATACATCAACTTAAAATTAACGAGCATCCTTCCCTTAATTATACCTTTCATTAAATGATATGTACATTTTTTTAATTTAATTTGAGTAATATTCATACTTTTAAACTGAGTTAATCTTTATCTCACACTCACACACAGACATAGACACATAAATATATATATTCGTATTGAAAATCCTAGTTTGAGCCTTGGTTGGAGGCTAACTTATGAGCATTTTTTAATTCTAATTTTTTAGAATTTTCAATTTTTGAATGATAAAAAAATTAAAATTATTCAAAAATACTATATATTTATCTATATCATAATACATTTTAAATTTATGTATATTTTTAAAAAATATTATATAAAAATATTAATCATAAAATACTCATAAAATAAAAATATTCATATATAATATAATTTTATTTAATTAAAAATAAAGATAAAAATATAATTTTTTATAAATTGAAAATTAATTTAGATAAAATTTAAAAAGTATAAAAAGAATTGCGAGGCACGAGCTAACTTGCACAAACCATAGACTTCGTGAGCTGAGTTGTTTACAACTCGCGTTCTTTAAAATCTCGAAAATAAAAATCCAAATTTTTTAAAATTTACAAGCTAATAAGCTAGTTTATAAGTTTTGATTCATTTCGAGAGCTCTATTCCCTTCTCACTCTCATTTCTGTAATAGGTAAAATAGTTTGATTAAATCCAGTCTTTTATCAGCCCAATTTTTTCTTATATGAATAGGGGAGTGAGGGAGAGAAAATATAATTAATATTACTCTTAATTTTTACGGAAAAACCATAACATTGGTTTCAGCATAATCCTTTTTCTACATAATTTTAAACTCATTTTTATATATTTAATTAAAATTTCACATAATTAAATTAATCTCTATTAATTATATAATAAATGTAGAAAAATAATTTATTATATCATCATATAATGACAACATGATTTTTATTTTAAAACACTATGATAAAAATGTACAATTTTATAAAACAATTAACTAATTAAAGTAAATAGCAAGTTCTAATTTCCAAATTTTTTCGCAGCTTAATGTTCTCATTCCGCACTTCAAAGTTGGAGCGGCCACCCACAGTTGAAGGGTTTTTTCACTTCCCCCTCATTCCCCCCCCCCCCCCAGTTTTTATTTATTATTTGCCATTCACGAGTCGTGAGTTTTAGTTCTGAAGTGAAGGTAAACTTTGTGATTCCAACAGAGAAATGAGAGATAAAGTGAATATTGTAATCAAAATCACAGTCGTGAAGCCGATTGCAATTCAAATCCATGGTGGGGCACCCAAAATGATGAGCAACAACATAAGGAAAAGCAGATAACTCCATTCAATAAATCTAATAACTTCGCTATTTTAAACTCAAAAACCAACAGTGTTTAAGCAAGATCACCACAGAACCTCCATTTTAACACTTTCTTCATCAGAAAACCAACATAAAGAGGGAAACACCCTTTTAAAAAAAAAAGAACTTAATTCTGACCAGTTTTCTCCTTCCATTCTCAAAAAGGAAAAGAACAAGAAAGAGATTAATCAGCAGCTCCATATACTTGGAGTTCCTCACCAGTTAATCTGCAAATCCTCCATTCCTGCAAGACCTTCGCACCCATTTCCTCGTAGAATTTGATGGCATTAATGTTCCAATCAAGTACACACCATTCAACTCTGCCATAGTCCATTTTCACCGCTTGCTTCGCTACTGCCGTCAGAAGCATCCTTCCGAGCCCTTTCCTTCGGTAACACTCTCTCACAAAAAGGTCCTCCACGTAGAAGCCAGGCTTGGCCAAAAAAGTTGAGTAATTTGGGAAAAACAACACAAATCCAGCGACTACAACATCGTTACCATCTGATCTGAATATCTCTTTCTCTGGATCGTCAATTGGGAGGTCCAAATTCAAAATCCGAACGCTGGGTTTGTAGAAGGGGTTTTCATCCATGGCGGACTCCGGGAAAGGGTTCGGAGACACTTCGAGGATGAAGACCGTGAAGGATTGGAATGGCACGGAATTGAAGAGTGTGGAGGCCAGAGAGGATTCGGTGGCGGTGAAGAGGTGAGTGAGACGCTCGAAAATGGCCATCCGATGGATGAGCTTGTGGATGTGAGGGACGTCGGAAACCGTAGCGAGACGGATGCGGGAGAAGAGAGGGTAACCAACAGAGGAGGATTCCGACAACGTGGAGGGTCGAATCGGTGCTGGAGTTGGTGCTGGGGGCGGTGCTGCGGCGGCCATTGGCAGTGGAAATGCTGAGAAAACGAAGGGAAGAGGGCTACTTTATAGTTTCTAGAGCGTGCAGTTTTTTGCTTTTGCCTTTTGGGATGCAATGGCTCGGTGGCCGCCTTGCGATGTACATGAAATTGGATTTGGATACGATGTGTGGGGATCACGAATGAAGAAATTAAGGCCTGAGTGGACACGTGGCTCAAAAGACATATTTTCAACCTTTTTTTAGTCCTCTTTTGTTTTTCTTTAAATAAATTTAAATTAAATAACATATATATAATGCATCATATAATCTTTTCTCTCACAATTAAAGGTGTATTGCAAGTTGTTTTTAAACAAATTAAATTCTTAGATAAAATTCCACCTACGTCCTCAAAATTTTTGTCCATTAAATGTGTTTTTTTTTTAAGAAACAACACCAAGGTCCATTAATATATATTTTTTATTATAAGTTTTACAATTTATTTTTTACAATAATTCTACTTGCACATCCTTTCTTTTACTCCTCTTTCAGTCTCTTATTTGATTAAAGGGAAAAAAAAAAGATCTTTTTTGGACTTTTAGAAAAATGTGTTTAATTAATCTATTTTTTCTGATAAGGAAAAAAAAAGTGGGATAGTGAATGAAAAATAGTGCAAGTAGCATTATCCAATTTTTACAATGCTATGAATAATTAGGTGTGGACAAAATTTAGGTTGAGCAAAATTTGGGCCAGAATTATAAAAATAGCAATATGTTTGTATTTAGCCTAGGCTCGACTTCGGCCCAAATATTTTTTTTCAAACTTTTTATACTCAAACTCAACTTTTTTTTAAAATAAAGATTCTCAAGTTCAATCCAATTTAAGCATGATTTTAAAATTTATATATATATTATAATTAAATTTTATAAATATATAAAATATATTTATATTCATGTATATATTATGTTTAATATATATAATAAAGAAAATATATTATTAAAAATATTATATATATTAATTCATTATAATTGATATTTATGTCACTTGATATATAATATAATAAAATATTTTACATATTTTAAATATATAAAAATATTTAATTTTAAATATACAAGTACAAATTTAATCCTTACACTTAATTTCTTGATTTAAATTCTATTAGTTTTGGAGTGGGTTTGAGGAAAAAAATATCATTCGATGTTTGCATGCCCTTATAAATGATAAAAATATCATTCTATTAGTTTTTATTTAATTCTTACGTTATTTTATAACCCACTTATTATTTTATTTTTTATTTATTTTATTGCATAATTTTCTTTTACTTCTTTTTTATTTTATCTATTGCTATTATTTGAAAGTTAGATTATAATTATTAAATAATATAAATATAATATGATATATTTAATTTGATTATATAAATATTTTGAATAAATTAAAATTTTAATATATATTATATTAATTGCATTATATAATTATATATTCTATTTGTTGATTGAAATTATTTGAATATTAAAATCAAATTTTCTTTCAATTTTATAAATATTTCTTAATATCAAATTTCAAGCATTATAACTCAAATTAAATATATATACACACACACACACACACATCAATTAGAATCAAAATTTTCTTAATTAGTTACTGTCTAGAGAACAAACAGTAACATGTTATTATTTGATAATTTAATTTTTAATTAAACTTAATTTATCCATTTATTTAAAATTTTTAATTGATGTTGCTGTCTTGGAACGTAACAATAACATGTTATTGTCTAGAAAAAAATAGTAATATGTTATTATTTATTTATTTGAAATTTTTAATTAATGTTACTATTTTGGAACGAAACAGTAACATGTTACTGTCTAGAGAAAAATAGTAATATACTATTATTTGATAATTTAGTTATTAATTAGACTTGATTTATCCATTTATTTAGGATTTTCAATTGATGTTACTATTTTAGAATAAAACAGTAACATGTTACTGTCTAGAGAATAAACAGTAACATAGTATTATCTATTTATTTAAAATTTTTAATTGATGTTACTGTTTTGGAACAAAATAGTAACATGTTACTGTTTAGAGAAAAAATAGTAACATGCTATTATTTGGCAGTTTGGTTGTTAATTAGACTTAATTTATCCATTTATTTAGGAATTTTTAATTGATGTTACTGTTTTAAAACGAAACAGTAACATGTTACAATGTCTAGAGAAAAAATAGTAATATGTTATTATCTATTTATTTGAGATTTTTAATTGATGTTACTATTTTGGAACGAAATAGTAACATGTTACTGTCTAGAGAAAAAATAGTAACATGTTATTATTTGACAATTTGATTGTTAATTAGACTTAATTTATCCATTTATTTAGGATTTTCAATTGATGTTACTGTTTTGAAATAAAACAGTAACATGTTACTGCCTTGGAACGAAACAATAATATGTTATTGCCTTGGAACGAAACAGTAACATATTACTGCCTTGGAACGAAATAATAACATGCTATTATTTAGTAGTTTTGTTGTTAATTAGACTTAATTTATCCATTTATTTAGGAGTTTTTAATTGATGTTATTATTTTAGAACGAAACAGTAACATATTACTGTGTTTAGAGAAAAAATAGTAATATGTTATTATCTATTTATTTAAAATTTTTAATTGATGTTACTGTTTTGGAACGAAACAGTAACATGTTACTGTCTAGAGAAGAAACAGTAACATGTTACTGTCTAGAGAAAAAAATAGTAACATGTTATTATTTGACAATTTGATTGTTAATTAGATTTGATTTATCCATTTATTTGGGATTTTCAATTGATGTTACTGTCTTGGAACGAAACAGTAACATGCTATTATTTGACAATTTGGTTGTTAATTAGACTTAATTTATTCATTTATTTGGGGTTTTCAATTGAT
Source organism: Sindora glabra (assembly GCA_020226215.1). Taxonomy (NCBI): domain Eukaryota; kingdom Viridiplantae; phylum Streptophyta; class Magnoliopsida; order Fabales; family Fabaceae; genus Sindora; species Sindora glabra. The sequence continues at coordinate 48,800,630 of CM035228.1, read as the reverse complement.
GTTACTATTTTGGAAGGAAACAATAACATGTTACTGTCTTGGAACGAAACAGTAACATGTTACTGTCTTGGAACAAAACAGTAACATGCTATTATTTGACAGTTTTGTTATTAATTAGACATGATATATTCATTTATTTGAGGTTTTTAGTTGGTGTTACTGTTTTGGAATGAAACAGTAACATGTTACTGTCTTGGAACGAAACAGTAACATGCTATTATTTAGCAGTTTTGTTGTTAATTAAACATGATTTATTCATTTATTTGAGATTTTTAGTTAGTGTTCTTGGAACGAAACAGTAACATACTGTTATTTAGCAGTTTTGTTATTAATTAGACATGATTTATTCATTTATTTGAAGTTTTTAGTTGGTGTTACTGTCTTGGAACGAAACAATAACATGTTATTATTTGACAGTTTTGTTATTAATTAGACATGATTTATTCATTTATTTGAGGTTTTTAGTTAGTGTTACTGTTTTGGAACGAAACAGTAACATGTTACTGTCTTGGAACAAAATAGTAACATGTTATTATTTGACAGTTTTATTATTAATTAGACATGATTTATTCATTTATTTGAGATTTTTAGTTAGTGTTACTATTTTGGAACGAAACAGTAACATGCTATTATTTGACAATTTTGTTGTTAATTAGACATGATTTATTCATTTATTTGAGATTTTTAGTTGGTGTTACTGTCTTAGAACGAAACAGTAACATGTTACTGTCTTGGAACGGAACAGTAACATACTATTATTTATCAGGTTTGTTGTTAATTAGACATGATTTATTCATTTATTTGAAGTTTTTAGTTAGTGTTACTATTTTGGAACGAAATAGTAACATGTTACTGTCTTGAAATGAAACTGTTTAGTTTACAAATAGTAATAAATTATTTTTTAGTAATTTTATTTTTTAAAAAAATTATTATAATACTACTAGACACCAAAAGAGTTAGGAAGAGAAATTTTAATATGTAGATCTCGAAAGTTACATGAAATAAAAAAAATCACTTAAAACGGACAATCAAGCATAGAGTTATGGTCATTCAAAATTTTGAACTCAATTTATACGTTTTTAATTAAGTAGATTTCATCAAACCCATATTTTTTTATTTTCTGTTGAAAGAGCAAATGAAAAAGATTGAAAATGAGTGGTCATGCAAACATTGGTTAACTAATAAAGAATTTATGACTTTTTAAAATTTTTAATTTATCATCGCATTCACACAGTTAAAAAAAGAGTAATTTCAATATATAACATTTATAAATCATAAAATTGGAACCTATTTAAAAAAAAATCTGGCGCTATCACTTCTTTAAAATCAATTAATATCTATTAATATATATTGAATTATCATTAAGGATATTGTAGTCATTTCATTATTATTTCCTAAGAAATTCAAAGTTGAACCAAACAAAACATAAAAATTTATTTCTTGGGATATGTGACTTCCTTTATGTCAACCAAACAACATTTAAGGATTTCCTATGAAGTGTACATAGTAAGTAACTTCTTAGGAAATTCAACTTCCCATGGGAAGTTATTTCTTGAATGAACCAAACGACTCCTAAATATAAGAAATTTTGTGCCCAGGGAAATCATGTGCAATTGGTCCCCGAAAGTGCCTTCTATTTGGAACCACAAGTAATCACTTTGAGATTGGTTTTTGAATTTTCTTTATTACAAATAAGTTTATCTTTTCGAATTTTCACATTGATTTAATGATCTAAAACCATTTCTTTTTGGTATTACCTCTTGATTATTTTATTAATTGAAAATCATTCTGGCACAAAGAATAATTGAAATGAAAATTATGCATTCTTATATTGGTTTTAAGTTTTTACAAAATTAACATATGTAACTAATCTTTTAAATGATCATCTTCTAATAGTAATAATAATTATAATAATCATGGAGTATAAAAGACTTCTCTTAATTCTTTATGTACAAAATCAAGATAGCTACAATAAATTAAAAGAAGCAGAAATTTCCTTGAGAGTTCATAAAGGAATTACGTGTGGAACATGCTCAAAACGGATAGAGTTAATCATACCAAAGAAAATTCTTCGAAAGTTTAGAATAGTAATTGATAAAAAGATGGACAAAAGAAGCGGCACTCGAGCTCCACATTGCTTAAGCTTGAATTTGTGAACTCCTTTCAGTTCTTAAAATGCAAAAGATAGTGGTATCCTCATTTTCTAGAAGAAGGCAGACAGTTGTTGGAAAATTACAGAGAAATTGCTTTGCAACATCGTGAGTCATGCCCAGGCTCCCACTACCGATTTTTTTATTCTAATTCCGCATGGTACGTTCCTTATTTTGCAAAGGTGGGATTTTTTTAATTCAAACTTTGTTATACGTGCAAATTGGGTCGGACTACAATGCCCTAATCCTGGATAACTCATCCTGGACACATGGGCCAATCAAATATTAACACATGGCAATATTAAGTCTGACAGCAAACTCTGGGTTTGTCAAATAATCCTTCAACTTATGTTTTTCCCGCTGCATCAATTTTAAGGCTGATAGCAAAACTACATGTTTGGGTTACTTTCAGATTTTCCCTTTTGACATCACATGGAGCATGTTCTTCTTGTCCCTATCTGCGTTCCCGTGTGTAGAGCTCCGAACGCCATTGTTGTGTTGCTTCTCTCCACCACACTACGATTCCATGGCTTTTCCTTGCAACGGCATTGGTCCATAGGTAATACACTGGTTTCTATCTTTGTGTACATGCTTTAGATCAGAGGCTTCTATTATAATTTTTGGTCTATGTAATTCTAGTTGCATTTTGCATTTTGCTTTTCTTCTGTGCCCATCTTTAACTATATAAATAAGATCTTTCTCCATGCTGAAAACTTCCATTGCCAATTTCTTGTTTTAATATCTAGCTTCTCTTTGTATATAATATAAACCTGAAGAAGTCTCTACACGCAATCTCTGTAGATACCAATCCTAGAAGGAAAACATACACAACTCCCAGAAGCGAAAGGGGGAAATTGAGCAACAAACACAAGTGGGAAACCTTACAACTACAGTCACAAGGTATATTGATTTATAGATATTCTAGTGTATTTTAACCTCCATTCCCAAAACATAAAACTCATTCTTACAAAAGTAATTCTCTCAAAATTAAATATTCCCCATAATTTTCCCACATGATATCCAAGTAAGTCCATTATATGAAGCTGTTAAGGGGACAGTTCACTCTATGCATTTTTAAATAGTAAAAGCCACAACAAATTACTATACCTTGAAGGTCCATATTAACTTTGAAATACTACATGATGATCACCAAATTCACTGAATTTATTAAGCTCAAGAGTATTGAAATGCCTCTTCAGTTCAATCAGTTGTTTTGTCAAATTCCAAAACAGCAAACATGTTACTTACTTCAATCCCAGTCATAAAATTATTTTTGGTTAAATGCATAACTGAGGCTACCTGACTTAGAGTGAGTATATACTGATGTTTCAACTCCAGTTCTAAATTCAACTTTTGACGACTCCATATTTCCCAATATTGGCTATCAGAAGCTTGCTTAAGTATCCCCCTGATGTACATTTTCCTTGCCATGACTATTAACCAAACAGATACCCATTTGCATAACAGTGACCAAAAAGGAAAACATGTGCTCACTATAGAATGTGTTAAGTCAAAACTAGCTTATTAATGACATATGATGACAAAGACTTTTTTTTAAAATTTTTATACTCTAATTATCATATTAGAACAGACATCACTGGATAATTCAACACACAATAAACTTAAATGCATACACAAATCATTATGTAAATTTGATCACTCGTGGATTAGAAAGAAAAAGGAGAATAATATTTCTTGCTTAAGGTAAAAAGGAGAAAAAGAACAAAAGCATGATAGGAAATAAGCATAGCAGTAGACTTGATTTGTGAATTTGTTGATTATGCATGTCATTTTATTATTTCCTAAGATATCTAGCCCTGTTCTGGGTGTGTAGATTCTACTAGGATTTTGTTTTCTAGTTATCTATATATTGTTAGCTAAATAAGGACAAAATTGACAGATGTTGACTTAAATGGTAAAAGAATTTGTTTTTTCTCCATACTATCTTAGGTAAAAATTTTATGAGATTGTAGAAGGATTAAAATTTCTAACAATGCCTGATTGAGTTAGATGGATTGCTATTGATACTTTATACTTGACCCAAGAATTCTTGACCACAATACTTAAATAAACATATGCACAAAGGTATAATGAATGACTATTTTACCCCCTTTTGAAGTGTTGAATGGCATTGAATGAGCAAAGTGAATATTTTTTTTTATGACAATTCACTTTAAACTTTTGACATCAAAATGATGTGCAAACATTATTTGGTGAAGGAAAAGTAGAGATGGTTACCTGCTTAGAGAACTAGAATGTTAACTTTTTTCATGGTGTTCTTGGAGGGCTTGGACAATTTGGCATCATAACTAAGGCTAAAATTTCCTTTGAACTAGCACCAAATAAGGTGTGTAATATAGTTATTCATGGCTTCCAACAATATATTTTTTGTAGCAAGTGTACTTAATATATATGTAATGAGATTTTACTAGATGAAATGGATTAGAGTGCTATACTCAGAATTCTTCGTATCCACAAGGAATCTAAAGTATCTAATATCACTTGAAAACACATTTGATTATATAGAAGGATTTGTGATAATAAACAGAACTGGAATCCTTAATAATTGGAGATCCTCCTTCAACCCCAAAGATTCACTTAAAGCCAGCCAGTTTATTTCAGGTGGAAAGATACTTTATTGTCTTGGAGTGGCTAAATACTTCAACCCAGATGAAATTGAGGCCATGAATCAGGTGAGGCATGCCAAGCAATTACATATTCAATTGAACTATAAAAAATAATACTATTTATTTGAAAAAAAAAGTTCCTATCTTATTGTTTTGAATTGCATAGTGTTGAGAACCTTTTGTCAGAACTAAGCTATATTCCATCCACACTTATGTGGTACTCCTGGACAGAGTGCATGTTTCTAAGATAAAGCTAAGAAAAAAAGGTTTATGGGAAGTTCCATGTCCTTGGTTGAATCTCCTGATTCCAAGAAGCAAAATTCATGACTTTGCCAAGGAGGTTTTTGGCAAACTTCTTACGGATACCAGCAATGGTCCCCAGCCAACCAATCAAGGTAATAAATTATCCACCTTTAATAATCCCAATATTTACCTAATCTTGATTCATATGACAAGGAAGTCTGGTTCTCACCTTGCAGTCCTATAATTTGTCAGACCACATGAATAAGCCTACTTATGTTAATTTGTAAATAGGACTATTCACATATTGCACTCAGTCTATGAATTTTTTAATCCAATATATATTTAGTGAGAAAAATTATTATTATCATATTATATTTAACACAATTTTATACATGTGTGCGTAGCATATATAAACGCATAATACATGTGGATATTTTAATTATTACGCCCAAAATCTGAGTCCTTCTCACCCTTTTGTTACAGGTGGAATGGTAAAAAGATATCATTGGTTACCCTTGTGTAGCTTTGATGCTTTTACAATAGAAAGACTAATAAGGAAATCTACTATCAAGATAAATTGTTGTGTTATGAGGTCAGCACTACTAGGTTTTGTAAGTAGAGGATGGTTGACAGTTGGATAAACTACTTTCCAATTTACTTATTTGTAAAATGCATGTGGTATTACATCATAATAGATTATATTATCTCTTCATTACAAGGCTTGTGCTGTAATTTTCAGTATATTTTACTTTCAAAATTTTAATGCCTAAGGGGCTTTACATTATCTGTAATTTGTATTGATGTACTTGGCTCGATATTCATTGTCTTATGTAATAGTTATTGATTGTGAGAGTAGAATGACGATCACACGAAATGAATCTGGATAATTGGTTTGATATTACTGTAATACAAATTGTCGTCATAGTCATGGAAAATAAAACCAATCTTTCAAAGATTGAAGATTTACATCTTTCTTATTTTTTTATGCATAGAGGTGACTAAGAGATTTATCATTAGGAATTTAATGTCAATGACGGCGGGATTGCAATTGTGTGACATGACATTTATAATTTTGTACTTCTCTTATTTCAACTTTAATGGTCTTGTGAAAAATGTTGTGTTAACAAAATTCGTAGCTGCAGCACAGAGAAGCCAATAAAGCTTACATATGGAACCATTTTAATGTGTAAAAGTTATATTTACAATTGGTCATGAGGCATGTGATAGGTTTTTCTTCTATTACATGGTTATCTAAATTTTAGCTCCAAAAATTGGTTGTCTGTCAAGCCAATCATACAAGACTGCGAGTTAATTAGGTAGAAAAGATGGGGTCTCGTGCTTTGAGATTGCTCAGTCATACCATTTGCATTATAACGATCCTTTGGCATTACCAGATGCATCTTGCAACCTAAATTTTCGTCATATCCCAGATTTTAAATAATTTGTAATCACAAGTACTCAGTACAAATTCAAACATTATTGATTGACCAAATGAACAAGCATCTATCTATACATGTATTCACCCCCACGGATGGCATTTTCAGCACCTTTCCTCTCTTCTTCGACTTCCTTCTCACGTTTTGTCCAACTCTCATAGTTATGGTCATCTGCTTGCAGCTTATACCAACAAATTGGACATGAATTATGCTCATCCTGTAGAATACATAGTTGACAAGCTTAAACACATCAGTCACAGGCTCCTCTAAGGAAAAGAGCTTAAAATTAAGGAAGAAAGAAATAACACTAGCTACGATTTTAGACAAGGCGAGTGGAAGGTGTGCCTGCAAGACCACTCTTACATTTTCTCATTTAGAACCAAGTTTTTCTTACACATAGCACACTTTGCATCTTTCCCAAACCTCAGTAGCATTTCCTCCGTAAGAGTAATGATAGGAAGTTTTGCCACCACTTCTTTACTGGCAGGAGGGATTCTTAGGGCTGCAGGACCACCATCCATCATCTGACTGAAAGGATATCACAGCAATGTTAATTTACTACTAGAGTAGTGCAAACTGCCAATGTAGTGGTGAAGTTCCATTCAAAATACCAAGTAGATATCCATCAGAAAGCTTGTTGACATGAGACACAAATTAGGGATCTAACAAATTAGTTCTAAATTGAGTAGTAGGTTATTTAAACTTGGACATCTTTCAAATAATGCATTATCAAAGGTCCGTTAGAAATGTAGACAGATTGAGTCCCAATTTATATAGTAGATAACAGGTTATTTGTTGTCAGTTCCTTGATTTACTTATCTAGATGGAGCACTTTTAATTTGTTGTACCACTCTCAAGTATCTTGGTTACTTAAAAAAAAATTAGACCTTTAACTAAATGGCACAGCATGGGTATTAAAATCTGTTAAAAAGTCATCAAGTGCACTTAGAGATTGAAGTTGACACTTGTTTTTGAGAAATAGAAAATCTCAAATCACGCTTGAATAGCTTGGTGCTTAGATTTTATACTGCACTAAGACCAAGTCACATTATATCCCACTCATGAATATTTTATCAATTATAGAAACTAAATCTAGAAATCTGAAGTCATTGAGATATAAAATTAAGAATTGGAACATAAGTAAACAAGCATAGAATAGGATTCAGATGAATACCAATAGCACAGCTTAATATAATCTATTGATAAGCTTTTGAAGCGCATCTTCATCTACTCTAAGAGGCGACTAATACATTCATAGCCTTGGCAATCACTAGCACAAGCCTATGCTCAGAATAAGTGTGCGCGTTATACCCAAGCACAACTGTTTAGCCTGAAAGAGAAGAAAGGTATAATGAAGTCTAAAACAACATGAAAAGATATCTTAGTAATATAATATAAAACCACTTCAAGGGCCTATTTGGATAAGGTTCCTATGTTCATTAAGAAAATTGTCAACATATACCTATCCTTTCTAAGATGTTATGAAAAGCCCAATAAGCATCTTACATCAACCCATTGTACTCTAATTCTCGTGAATCATAACCATCATAGATTTTCTCCTTAAAAATGAAGAATGCTAGCATAGAGGTGCAAGGATACTGGTGAGCTAAGGTGCCTAAATGACTAGTTATATTTGTTACTTAAGAAACCTAAACTCATTTGATAATTCCTAGGACTGCAAATCCAAGGAACCCAAGTCAACAACAACACGAACCCAAGTCATAATCAATAAATAAATATAGTAAATTCAGAGGTAAATTCATTCATACATGGCACAATAACCAAATAGCTAAAGCCATGATGCACAAAAAACCTTTAAACACAGGATGCCAAAGCCAACAAAGCCCTGTGGTAGCTAACTAAGGCAGGTCGTCTCCATGGAAGTGAAAATGATTTATATTTTTCAACGGTGGTTTCCTTTCTTTTGATGCAAGAATCAAATCGTCTATGAACTAAGTTAGCTTTCATTTAGAAATGCTTTGTAGCCTTATACATACAACATTTGCTACAAATTTATAGTTAACATTCTTTCAATAATTGCTGCGCTAATGCATCCTTAAAAGAGAATCAATACAAAGAATTGAAATACCAACTTAGCTTCCAACTTTTGCCTTTGCAAAAACTCTAATCCTGATGGAACGTCTAAGCTACCAGCAGAAATTGCCTGCAAGATAGAAGGGCTCAGTGAAAGAAATGAAACAAAATTTAAAACCGATGCATAAATAAAAACAAATAACTTGCCTTTAAATCAGAGTGGATCTTCCATAATATTTTATCGGCCATATTACATATAAGGTTAGGGACCAGGAAAGTCCATGCATCTGTATAGTTGACTACTTCATGATTATTAATGACATTGACATTTGAACTCTCAGTTTCTCTAGCATTAGATAGGGAGGAAGAACTGGATCGGGGTAAACCCCTTAATAATAAAGGACGTGGTGCAGAAATCAGTGCACGAGAGTCTGCAAGTATATCATATAGGATAACAACCTTTGCATCAACTTCATGAATAAGGATTACACTGTCGACTGCACTCACAACAATCCTGGTGGAATAAATTGGCAAAGAACCCTGCAAATATCATAAGTCAAGGTCATCAGTTGTAAAATGTAGTCAATAGTAAAGAGTAAAAGTACTGTAATCATATGAGGTCTAGTATAAAACACATCCCTTAGCTAACAGTTATGTAACCACAAAAATATCATATAAATTTTATATATTACTATAAACAAACAAAAAAAAAAACTATAAAACTTTAAAGGTGAGAATTAACTTTAGTAAGATGGCAAAAAATTTATGCCATTGAGTAAACTGTGGTCACTCTTACTATTTTTGAGCAGTGGGTTTCTAAGAGCACAAGTTATCTCTTATTGAAATCTCACACTAACTAGTTATGAGCTTATTCCTCATTAGTTTACTTTCTCTTCATAAATTGTGAGCTATTAAATAATAGAACACACACACACACACACACACACACTCTCTCTCTCTCTCTCTCTCTCTCTCTCCATATATACTTGTGCATTCATGTTAGCCCTATCCATATATAGTTGGCCTCCATTATCGTGAATAATTCTGCATATCTCATCAATACCTTCTCATAAACTCCATGGGTTGAAAGATATGTTACCTGTAATTCAAATAGAAAAGGAATTGAAGATTAGTTATAACATTTGACATGTTCCTTATGACTCTCTTCCCAATCTGCTCATTACTTTCAAAGCTGCATATAGTTGAATTCCAATATAAGGAGCAAGTTGTACCATCAGTGCAGATAAATTATCCTTGTGTATTTCAGCAGCCTTCCTTAACTCTTCAATATTGATGTTTCCCTCGGCATCAGTTCCGACAGAGACAATTTTCATTCCACACATAATAGCACTAGCAAGATTAGTGCCATGTGCTGAGACAGGAATAATACAAACATTGCAGTGATGGTCTCCTCTTGACTACATTTTCCAATCGACAAAAGAAGTAAGAATCATACATACTAAAACTTAGAAGGATGTCAAGCAAAGGAGGTCGTATAAAGACAATAGCATTTCTACTGACATATAGCCAGGGAAAAAAAATTAAACTTGAGATAATTCAATTCAAAATACAATATGTTGTATAAGAATTAAATAAAAACGAAATAAATTCCATGTCATAAATATGAATCATAAGAAACTACATATACCCTACAGAATTCAATTAATAAGCATCATCTTTTTTCTGTAACTAATTTTTCCTACCAGATGATATGCCTGAACAACCATGAGACCAGCACACTCTCTAGCAGCACCAGCATTAAGTTGTAAGGAGAAGGAGTTAAAACCAGGGATGGTACGCAATAGCTCACCCAAATTTTGTCCTTTCTCACCTTTACAAGAGCATCCATGATCTTGTGACCAAAAACCTTTCCAATCTTGCCTCTCTTTTTTCTATTCCCTCTCATTGGCTCTAAGATCCAGAGAGGGCCTCTGGACTTGCTTTTTCCTTCTAGAGCCTAACTTCCCAAGCTTATGAGGATAAGTGTATAGCTAAGCTACTGAAGCCCATGGTCCTAGATTACCTATCTTTGGCTTTTTGCCAGTCCACAACTCATAAGGGGTGGAAGGTACAGATTTTGAGGGCACACGGTACTTAAATTTGCCGGTATATCATGATAAAAAAACCTCCATTTCCTTTATCTTCCCCCCAATCACTCAGACCAACGGAATCCGGTGAAGCCTGTCGATCAGCTTGAAACTCTCTGGTTTTTTAAGCTAATTTCTTTTGCAACCAACCCAAAGGACAATCTAATTGATGAAACTTACGGAAGAAAGAATTCAAGAATCCCTGCTCTTCCCCACTCTAAGCCCTTATTCTTGCAAAGCCCTTATAGAGATCAGGGGATCCATGATGGCAAGCTCCACTTCGTGGATGAGTTTCAAATAGAGTTCGTGGACGGCGCTCAGCAAAGAAACGCATCGAGACGATGAGGGAGACTGAGTTCCAAACAACCGGGTCAACAACGGCGGTGGGGATGAGGGCTTCGAATGGAGTTCCTGGTCGGTGCTAGGGACGGAGACACAGATGGAGAAAAGGAAGAAGTTCCCGTTCGAGGAGGTTGCGAAACAAAAGTAGAAAAGAAAAATTGAAGGACGAATTAGCAATTTTAGACAAAACAGTGGAAGAAACCTGAAGATCGACCCCAACTTTACCATGTGTCAGAATTTGATTGGTCCATGTATCTAAGGTGAATAAACAGGGCATTGCAGTTTGGACCGTGCAAATTTATATATGTATGAGATATTGTGAAGAGAATATAAATGTCTAAGGACATATTTGGCAAATATCTTATTAAATAGTTTTTAGTTAGTTAAATCAAATTTACTAATTAATTTTTTAAAATAATTATAGTACTTTTTATGTTACTCATGGGGTTCCAAACCTATGGATACATGGTTAAATTAGAATTATTGGGTGAATGAAGCCATTGACTTGGTCAGCTCATCCAATGCCTCCAATTTAACCACATACTCATGGGTTTGGAACCCCATGAGTAACATAGAATCTCCCTTTCGTATTTTGAGTATGAACTTATAAAAAAACTGAGTGAACTTTCGTATTTTCCTATTTAACCATCTTATTTGCATATTTTCCTGCTTGACTTCCTGTGCCTTTGGTTTTCACGTGATACTCCAAAATAATTTGACATATGTCAAAAATGATTTTTTTTTTTTTTCAACAATCCAAACCTTTCTTTTATGCGTGCGCTTGGAAGCTATAAACTAGGAAAGTAGATTCACCCATAAGCAAGTTTCAAAGGATTTCATTTATAATCATTGATTTTTTATTAATAAATTTATTAATTATAAAAATTATATTAATTAAATTTTAAAAAATATTTAATATATAATAATTTATAATAACATATTTATGAAAAAAATTAATCTATTAAATAATATATAAAGTTAAAATTATTAAAATATTTTTAAAATAAAAAATACTCAATTAATTGACAAAATATACTCATATCTTCATATGTGATTTTATATACAAATAATTAATCATAAATAATTGATTTTGTTAAATATTTTTATTTATTGATTAAATTAACTAATACAATTAGTAATCAGTTAATAATTAATTGAATCAGTTAACCGTTACAGTTATTATTAAAATATTATTAAAATAAAAATACTTAATTAATTAATAAAATATACTTATATCATTATATATCATTTTACATACGAACAATTAGTCATAAATAGTTAATTTTATCAAATATTTTTATTTAAATAATTAATATAATTAGCTGATTAAATTAATTAATACAATTAGCTATCAGCTAACAACTAATTAAATTAGTTAACCATTACAACTATTAGTTAATTGTCAATCAAAGTTTAAATAAATAAATAAATCAAAGAAATTATACATTTGCATATTGAAATATATAAAAAAAATCAACTTTCAATAATGAGAGGCAATATTAGAGAGAGTGCCACAGCTTAAAGATTAACAGTGTCGCATTTTATAACAATAAAAAATTGAAAGTGCTTTATGGACAATAAGTATATAATTGTTAAAAATAAGGGATGTTAAATGTAATAAGATCAAACCTTAAGGAAGGATAATAGAACTAAAAAGTAACACGTAAAATGTTACATATTTCCAATCTTCTGAGATCTTGAACCAGCATTTCTGCAATACTGAAGAAGTATAAGAGTACATTACAAGATTCCCCCCCCCCCGGGTATATGCGCGAATTTCTTCTTTTGTTGATCTAACACGTAAAATTACATGTTTTTAATCTTCAATTTTTAACTGTTTCTTTGGTGTGTATATACTCGAATTTCTTGTTCTGTTGATGTATTTGAGCTGCCTTATTTCTAATTTCCTACCGCGATTGTGTCTTATAAGTCATAACAATAATAGTATTGTTTAGCAACTAATTAATTATATTAATAATTAATTAATTTAATAACCTATTAATTAGTAATAAATATATTAATTGATTTGATTAACTAATAATATTAACTATTTAAATAAAAAGATTTGATAAAATCAGCTATTTATTATTAATTATTTAAATATAAAATAATATATAAGAATATGAATATATTTATAATTTATATAAGTATTTTTTTACTTTAATAATATTTAAAATTTTTTATATTATTTATTAAATTAAATTTTTTAAAAGATATATTATTGTTATTTATAATTTATTAAATTTTTATCTGATGCTGGTTAAAAAAATTGTTACACAAAAAAAGTTAAAAGTATAAATAGGGGAAATAATACAATTTATTCCATCAGAATTTTGATTATATTCTTTTTGGTATAAAAAATGGTAGAAAGAAATCCAAATCATCCAAATCCTTTAAATTGGGACTACCAGTAAAGACCTACTGAAATGTTACGATCAAATCTAATTGGGTTGAAAGATGATAACTCAACTTTGCCCTTGAATGCCCTTGAAAGAGGCTTCGAACCAATGATTAGGAAGAGTGTCACATTGATACTCAACCAATTAAGCCATACTATTATGCCTATCCTTAAATTTGTAGGTTTTTCATGTAAACTTATTAAAAAATTTAAATAAACGCCCATGTATTCCAATCCACCCCCCAATTTTTTTTTTACCGTGATAATATAAAATCTTCTTACTCCCTTAGTATATGAAAATATACCTAGCAAACCCATGTAGCACTGCAACGTTGTTATCAAAAACTAGACAAGGAAACAGGTTGAAAAATGCACTAAATTTACAGGCACTTAACATTTGGTAACGCGTCATGACAGGAATCGCTAGGCGACAAAATGTCAAACAAAACAAACTACAAATTTTCAATTATGTCTTGCTTTGGACACTCAGCCTTTCCTAACGAACAAATTAGTTAATTCTCTAGTATTCTATTTCTAAAACTAAAATGAACTATCCAGAAACATCAGAAGTACATCAACAACCGCTTCAAAAGAACCATATATTCAGAGACAGCCCACAAAGTAGGCCGAAAGATTATGACCAATTAACAAGTAGCAGATCCCCCCCCCCCCCCCCCAACAAAAAAAAAAAACGAAAAAATCTTCTCCCTTTTCCTTTGGAGAGCTTTTCCTCCTGAAGCTGCTACTGCTGGATCAGCTGTGTACAAATCCAGAATGACGAAAACCCGAAACTGCCCAACTATCAATGCCTTCAAATAAATTGGATACAAATGAGAAACTACAAAACAGCCATTCTATCCCTAACTTTACTCCTAATCAGAGAGAACTCTCCAGGTGTACATGATTCTATGCCTCGCTTCCACGTACCTAATTGCTTATGTGCATATGTTACAACAGATTTTTTGCAGACTGAAATCTTGTTTCAAGCAGGCGAGTTCACATAGTGCCCCGTTTTCCGTCTATGCCTACTATAATCAGATATAAACCTGAAAGAAAGGCCACATCCCTCAACCTTGCACTTATATGGCTTCTCCCCAGTATGTACCCGTATGTGCTCCGTCCTTGCCCATGCCCACTTAAATGACATGGTGCAACCTTTCCAAGGGCACTTGAGGGGCCTCTCGTCATCATGAACACGATGGTGAAGCAGGGCATATTTGTGAGAGCTGAACTTCTTTCCACACCCCTCATAGGGGCAACGATTGCGTTTGTGCAATAGTAACTCTGCCTTTGTCTTGAAACTCATACGGCAACCATCAAGGTCACACTTGTGAGACTTCTTAGCATCATCTTTTTTGTTTTTGGAAGGAGGCAAACCACCTGAAGGTCTCCTCGCCCTTTTAGACTCCAGGTTTTCCTTGACAGTATTGCGAGTGTCATTCTCATTTCCACCCATGGTCACCTTCCCAGCCCTAGGCCTCAACCCTTCACATGGACTTCTAACAAAGCCGTAGCAACTGGAGTTGTTCTTCATCATCTGTTCCACTTCCCTCCTCCTTTTCCTCCCAGAATTTGTCCTGGGGACTAGTGTAGTCAACTCACAGCTTTGCAGCTCCCTGTCGTCTTGTGATGAATGAACCTCAGTTCCAATTAGGTGGTCTTCACCACATGTCCCTTTCTCAACTGTAGAACATTCCCTGATTGAGACAGAGGAAGGTGTCTCAGTACCAGAGCAGAGTTCCTCTTTACTCTTTGGTTGGACTTCCAGCTGCTCTTTCTGGTCAGACGTATATTGAGAACCTGACAAGTCTCCTCCAGGGCAGGTTTTCATTGAAACCTCAGAACACACTACTTCTGGGGTAGTAACATTTTTACTTTTCTGTTTTGCACCATGACAAGGGGCACACTCCTTGTTAATTGTGCTCTTGGTCTGGATCTGATGCTGTTCCTCAGATTCTAAAATCACATCATCTTTCAAACCTTCAGCATCCTTGCCTATTTGACCACATTGTTGTTTTACTGAAAGATCTGTAAACAGATCTTTTTCCCTGTTGTGACAATTTGTGATCTGAATTTCTTGCTGCTCTTCTATGTTCATAGCTGCTGCTTTGTGCACATCATCAGCTGTGTATAACTCTGTTGGACCTTCCAAAGCTTCATTATTTAAAGTATGCTCGTTTATTGGTATATCATAACTTGGAATACAATGCTTGTCACTTCCATTCAAAGTAATATTTTCTAGGACATCTGTCTCTTCCAAGCACATAGCACTTTCTGCACCACAATTCTTCCTTGGACTTATAGAATTCCCGTCTAGGGAGGCAAGTGCAGGCTGATTCAATAATGAAACAGTAGATGAAGCAACTTCCTTATCGCTACCTTTGTCACCAGACTGATGTTCTTGATGCACTTCATCTAACAAATCCAAGCTATTACACTTATTACTAGTCACAAGCATTTCAATCTTTTTTTCTGTTGCAATAGTCAATGAGCTGGAATATTCTTTGTCATGAGAAATCTGATTTTCCTGGCCAGGTATTTTTGAAGTGCTGACCTTATTATGCATAGTAAAATGATTAGGTGTTGCTAAGCTATTTCTTCCATCTATATCTAATTTCTCCCCAATTTGGTTCTCAACCTCTGCTGCAACATTTTCATTCATTGATCTAGAATCAGGAAAGGACTTTGATGGTTGCAAACCAGAAATTTTACAGCTTATACTAGTGGTCACATCAGTAACTCGGATTTCATGCTGCATTTGAAACATTCCATTGGAAGCAGAGACACATGACACTGTGCAATCACTCTTAGTATTCTCAGTGTCAAGCTGATTTTTAGATTCCTGATTATGAAGATCCCCATACAAAGAAGATGAGACATTTTTGGACTTTTCCATGGATTCATGAAACACTCTTGCTCCAAAGAAACAGGTTTCCTTTGACTTGAACTTCCTCCTTGAATATTGAATGAGATTCTCCTTTTTAGCAGGGGAACCATCTACTCTGCCCTCCGACTGATCATCCTTCTTTCTCTGCATACTGTCGCAAGCTTTAGCCTGGGCAAAGTGATTTGGCTTTTTGGAACGTGACTTCCTTGTCTGCCAATTAAAAGATAAGAATTCTGAGCCAGGACCTTTATGAGGGAACAGTACACCCAATGCCAGTGGATAAGGAGCTTGTTTAGATTGTGGATTCTTTCTTGCATTTACACAATAACGCAGGTTAATACCTAATTTAGATGTCCAGTCATCTTCACAATCATTATGTTCATCATTGTCAATTGCCATATCTATCAAAGACAAATCTTCCGGAGAGGCAACTTCTAATGGAACCTCATGATAATCAAAAGTACTCCCTATCTCCTCTGCAACTGATCCAGCATGTGCTTTTATCTTCTGATAATCTACAGAAAAACAGGGAGAAGGTAAGAAAAGAAATGATGAGAAGTATTTCCAATGCATTTCTTCATTATTTCTTCTCCCAGGTTTTGACAAACAAGTTGCATTTGTATAAGGGGTTCATAAATTGGTATAAAGTGGGGAATAAGATGAATTGAATACATCAACAGCAGATCTGCGTAGATAAATTATAGAAAGTGGATAATTTCCATCTGTAATAAAGCATTCCATCAAAAACTTGTGTTCAGACAATGAAAGGGCCAAATGCCTACTTACTAAATCCAAGTGCAGAAAGGAGAAACTCGTACAAGTACAAAAACTTAGATTGTTTTCGCTCAACTTCAGCATAATTAAAAGGCAAATTGATTTGAACCCCAGTGCACAAACCTGAATGGCAAATTACAAGCAAATTGACTCCACCTTTACACTGCAACATCTTCACAATTTGAAGACCATGTTCCAGGCAGAAAATCCTCGGCCTAAAAGATTTACACGAGGTATTCCAACTTCTGTCAAACTGCAGCAATGATGGTTTTGGCAATTGTTTTGTTAAAGAAAGACCTGAAACACAGATGACTGCAGAATAAATTGTATGGTAATTCATTTCAGCACTTCAAAAGGGCTATTAGAAGTAAAGACTTTCAATTTAAAGAAAATGTAACTATAAAACAAAAATCTGCTACCAGGTCAAAACATCTACAAGAAGTGGTCATCAAGTGGTTTATACTAGAAGAGGTGGTCATCCAAAATTTGATACCTTTAACTTGCCAAAGTTGAGTTTTTCCAAACCGGGGAGAAATGAAGGACCATGGCAACATCTTTCAAAGAATTACAAAAGGTATCACATGCGTTGGTTTTGTACTTGCTTGATCATGCGCCCTTTCAGTCCAGGGTATTTTAGTGATCTTAATTTTACAACTACTTTATCTACTTTGTAATATTATATCTATTTTCATATTGTCTAGTCAATGTTTGTATTTGAGCTTATGTTATTCAGAAGTCCAGTCCAATTTTTATGAATTTTAGGAACATTTATTTCTTATTCCTGGGGAATAAGCTACTAGAATCTACTTAAACAGCTGAAAGGAATTCTCTTGATTCAATATGTTCAAATTATTAGAATTGCTTTTTATTTTTCTTTCTTTCCTGGCTGTGTGACACAATCAATCCCTAGGAGTGATCCACCCGCATCCCTGTGTGTGAATTCTTAGTGCTTTTCTTTCCCTTTTCTTTTTTTTAATCTAAATTTCTTCTGTCTTCTTAACATTTCCACGCTGGCTATAACTGAACTGTATCATGAACCCATCAATCCTAAACTTTAATCTCTCAGGAACCGTTCACAATGCCCAAAAAGCACATATATCACCCTCAGACACCATTCTTTTGCTTACAATCTGTCTTTCTTATAACGTACATACCAGCCCTTAAATTCCCAATCTTCCTACCCTTTATTAACCTTAAAACCTAATATTTCAGACAACTAGCAAAACTGCTCCTAACTGTCCTGCATGATGAAGTCTCGAGACAGAGCTTGCTCAAGGGCCTGATGGTTTTATTACTACTTTCATTGCAATTATATTGGCAACCATCTCCTCAACTCCTATTACTTTTATGCCTAAAAAGACTGTTCATTTAAAATTAATGACTACATTCTCATTGGTTTCCCCTTTATTGTATATAAGATAAGAGGAGAGACTCTTTAGTTAGTTGGAAGATTTATTGCAGGCCCAGTAAGGAGGGACTGGGAAGTTTAAACATGGGTCTTTACTGCCCAAAAACCATTGCTTTAGCTGGTTATGGCATTTCCCTTGAGAGATGTCTTCAATTTGGTATGAGGTTATAAAAAGCATATGTAATTTGCATTAGAAAAAGAGGGATATCAACCCTTCAATAACAGTGATTAACTTGAATACTTGGAAATATGTTTCTCAAGGTTATCCTCCTTTTTCCCTTTAATTTCACTGTAAATGGATTACGGTTTTTGTGACCTGAATCACCTATAATATAACGAGGATAAGGGATTTTGGACACATTCTTCTCAAACCAAATTGTGTAAGGAATTTTTGCAATTCCTTACACATTCTCCAACTAGAAAAAACTCCTCCCTAAAACCCCTCTAAAAATCTAAAGCTCCCTCAAAGGTCAAGCATTTAATTTGGACAGCAGTACTTAATATGATTAAAATTTCAATATTATTGATTTCTCGCAGACTCATAGACCTCATTAAGCATATCCTACTAATATGTGTGATGATGTGTTGTAGCTGGAATCAGTTAAGCATCTTTTTGTGCATTGCCAGTAAGCCATTCCTTTTCCAATAGGCTTGATAGCCTGCTTGTGGAATCTTGGCATGCCTTTAAATTTTGGAGCAGTTACATTTGATTAGATTGAGATGTTTGATAGGATTAAGGGGGATAAATTCAATGGCAGAATGCTATATATGCTGTGGTGTATATGAATGCAACTGAATGCTCAGATATTTAACAGAGAAATCTCCAGTTCTTAGACTACATTTGGGGATTTATAATGATTTTTGCTTTCCTCTGGTGCTCAACTCATGATTTCTTCAAAGTTCCTTGAGAGACAGCAAAGGATTAGAGAGCTGTCAAGTTTGGATGGTTCCTGTTTGGTTTTGTTGTGCTTGACTTGTGTGTGTCTTTCCTCTTTGGCTTAAGGGATATCTCAGATAGCTGTTTTGCTGTACTTATTATCCATACCTCTGAAGATTTTATTCAGAGAACTGCATGTCAGCAACTTTATAAAAATTCTGTTTGTTTACTATTTTCGAAAACAAAAGTTCATACTTAGTAATTGTTTTCATAATCTGTTTTTAAA
Source organism: Sindora glabra (assembly GCA_020226215.1). Classification (NCBI taxonomy): domain Eukaryota; kingdom Viridiplantae; phylum Streptophyta; class Magnoliopsida; order Fabales; family Fabaceae; genus Sindora; species Sindora glabra. The sequence continues at coordinate 48,781,081 of CM035228.1, read as the reverse complement.
ATTTGTAACTTTAAAATGTATAACTTAAAAACAAAAAAACAGAAACAACTTTTAAATATTTTCTTGAATTCTTTTTTTGGTTCTCAATGGCAGTTTTGTAGTTAAATGACACATTTCCTTATTTGTTGAACAACGACCCTCCATTATTAATTTTTCTTGAATTCGAAAACAGTTTCTGAAAACAAAAATAAAAAAAAAATAGTTTTTGAAAACAATTTTTTAGAGCTGTTTCATAAATAAATAAAAAAAAAAAATCCAAACACACCCTAAATCTTTTCCCATGTCTGCATGTGTATTACAGTGACTAAGAAGCTCAATTTTGTCATGTAACACTAAAGACATAAATGAGAACCTATAGATGAAATAGTGATAAAATAGAAATAAAAGATCAAATGGCAGTAAAATGAAAAATTATTGCTACCTGCGATAGAACCTTGCATGGAAGCAACAGGGTCCAGAAAGGAATTCTGAACTAGATGATTAACAGGCAGATCTTCTATTAATGATTTTTCAGATGGTTGCACGACAGTCATAAATGGGAAACCAAGGATTCCACAACTCACACAAGCCAATGCCCCTGAATCAGTTTGGAAGTGACTTGGAAGATCATCATCACCATGATATAAATCCGTTAGATTTTCCATGCACAAACTCATCTCATCAAGCAAATAATTGGTACACTTGTCTGAAGAAATATCTGGCACATTGCTGACCATAGAGATTTCAGCAGAAGAGGCTAAATCAGGCAACCGTGGATCCTTGCTCGAATCTGGTAGTAAATCAGCATTCCATAAAACAGCACGACAATTTGGATTTTCCCCAAGAAGACCTGACAACAAATTGTTTTCCTGCAAAATATCTTCTATAAAAGCCTTTTTTACTAACAACTCTCTTTCTTCTCTCTGACGGTCCCTCGAGCGAGAACTCCGCACACCTGGTAATAGGGTTCTTGGCACTCTGTATCAAATCACCAGGAAGAACTGGAACTTAACTCCTTCATCTTTTCTTGGGGAAGAAAATTTTATATTATTGCAAGAATCTCATTCAAATTCATGAAAGAACAATATTGGAGATAGCAAATCTGAAAATGTACGCAGAGATCTAAACAAAGAGCAGTCATCTCAGAGATCACAGTTTAAGATCATAGACAAGTATCACCATTCTGAGCTAAAAGCTCAACCTCAAATTTCATGTGAATAACAGAACTACAGTTATGGTGATAAAAAATAAAGAATTTGGATCCACTCATTTTATTTGTCATGTTAGTGCCACCTTAGGAGAGAGATAGACACAAAATGTTTAGGTGCCATGGTACCTGGAATAATGTGTTGAAACCGACAAACCAGTTTTTGCCTGTATCTCTCCTAAAATGACACTAAAGTAAGCAATCTAAAAGGATCCAAATCTGTTAATAATAGACTTGTCACTAATTCAGCTCAACATACAAGTGGAAACACACTAGTCTTGCCAATATCACTCACAATAGTCTTCCCAAATTACACTACTCATCCATATTAAATGATAAATGATGCGTTGATTATCTAGCAAAACAAGAATCAAAATTAAAATAGTATAGTCCATCATCCATACTACTTAATTCGTTAGTTAAAAATAATTTAAAGGCATAAAGAGGCATTGGACTGATAATATAAGCATGGGGCAAATTTCTGCAATTAGGCAATGGGTGGAAATTAAAATGTAGTAGCTTAGCTCACCGTGAAACAAAAGACATGGTCAACAGGTAAAGAAGTTGCTGATGGGAAAGCATGGGAAGATAATTCATTACAGCTCTACGTATAGCAGCTTCCTTGGCTACCTTAAGCCACTGTGGAGTTCCAAAATTAGCAGCTTCCCCGCAGTTAAAACCTAGATTACAATATAGTACACAGTAAACAATCATCAACAAGATAAAGGAAGATGGTCCTCATTACCAAGAAAAAGAAAAAAATAGAAAAAGAAATGAAGCTGCTAAAAGGCAAAGGACTTTAAAACCCAGTAATTAGAGGCTTCCAAGTCTAGAGGAAGGGTGGATCCAACAGAAAATCATACAATGAACAACTCACAAGAATGAAAATTATGCAATTAATGTCATCACTGCTGAAATGCCCTTTCCTTTCCAACACGTCCAGGTTAAGTACGAAGACTATACTTTTAGAGCTTTTTGGTATATCTTTCAGTACAGATATTTAATTTTGTACCAAATCCTGGGTTTTATAGTGTCATATTATTTTCTTTTTATTATAAAACATCATATTGTGTTTAATAAAAACCCATAAATTCCATAACCTGTATGCACAAAAGATGTCAGAACTTTCTTTATTTAAGCTTGTAGCTCATACTACTTTTTCAGAAAGTAAACAAAGAAAAAGGAATTTCAGATTAATTTTTATTTACTCATAAAATAGAATGATGACAAAGAAATCAAGAGAAATAGGGCTTGCAGCAACTATAGTCAATCACTACAGACAAGCTAACCACAGGACACATACAGAGTTCCCAACTAATAAAATTTCAACCCTTCATTTGATAATTCCTGTTGCAATGTCGCTATATCTAAAGAACTATGAACTCTCCCACTTTTTTTTAACATAAATTAATGAAAACAATTTGATATTCTAAAGCTAAACCAATTTGAAATCCTTTTAAAAACACATGTACCACTACTATAGTCTTCATTTGTTATTGATAAAAATAAAATAGAATAAAATAAATAACAGCATGAGAATGTGAAGAACCAGTCTTTAGTAACCATGCAATTCCTCCCATATATTGTATGTCTGGTATGGCAGTTCTATACAGCACACTATATGATACCACATTTTAGAGAATACAGGTCTAAATATCAATATTCCGAAAGAAATGAAGAATGTAAGAAAACTTAAAAGCAATTACCATGGCTGAATCCGACATGATAAGCCCTTGGAAAAGTCACAACAAATTCACCGGGATTTTGTATTAACCTAAGGGAAAAACGAGCACATATATAATTTGAAAACAGCCTCAGCTATACGACATGTCTTAAACAAATAAAAATTGAATCATTATCTGATGCAAACAGAGACAATAAATATTGAAAGCAACTCACCTGCAACAAGGAATTCCACATGCAACAACCACCTCAGGTGATAGAAGAGTTGTCTTCTCACCCAAAAGTGTCAGAGCAGCTGCCAAAAAGAAAAATAATGGACTTTGAGTTACAAAAGCACTGCAGAAATCATCCAGCTATACCCATCACAGAAGAAGTTAAATGACACAAGCAGATTTTGGATCCAGAACTATAACGAGAACTATAACAATCTTCTCTTTTGGAATGACTACATTTGCAACCTCTGTGGTTTGAGACACTTGAATATGTGGTTTAAATAGAGATATTGGTGCTCTAAAATTACTTGTGCAGAAAATAGTACTGTTCAAGTTGCAAGGCAGAAAACTGATAGAGATTACATTATATAGAGTGTTATTCCTCACAAATTTTTATTAAAATTGGCACAATTATTATTACAGTGACCTAAACTTGTGGAACGATTACAACATCACAGACTTTCACTGAGATTCAAAAAATTTATGACTGCAGTAACTTCCTTTATGCATGATTTTAAGATGTGAGAGTGAGCCTTGGCACAACAGTAATGTTGCTGCCTTGTGACCACGGATTTAAATCTTGTAAACAACCTCTCTAGTTATGGGAATAAAGCTGTATACATCTACCCTCCCTAGACCCCATTAGGTGGGAGCCTCATACACTAAGCTTGTCCTTTTTTTTCCATGATTTTAAGATGTGAACAGAAAATCCCATTTTTCTCAAGTTTGCTAGGGTGTTGACTCTTAAACCACTATTTCTTAACTTTCATTGCCTACATTAAAATTTGCTAAAGGACTGTCAGAATGTTTCCAGCACATTATGCCCCCACTAGATCCTTTTTAAAATGGAAAATCATATCAGCAGTGATAACAATGCAAAGTTTCAATGGTAGCAAGTGTCACCTAGAAGCAAAGTTCAAAATTTTACTTCAGGTATAACTTGTTTCCATCTCAGCAACGGAATTTGGTATAGTTCAATCAATTTTAGATTATACACGGTTAATGGTCATTTGATGGCAGATCTAATAAAGATCATTTATCAGCACAACATAAGTGATACTAGTTTCATCCTGATACTTTGTAAAATCCATCCATAACCAAATCCACAACAATACTACTCAATAAACATGGTAGATAGTAAACTCAATTTGACTTCAACTCTGATCCTAATCCACCTAGAAATTCAACATGATTAAAAATAGAGTAATACATAATAAGCAAAGTCAACATGCCATAACCTGTACTTAAATCAAATATTAAGGACAAAGATGAAAAGGAAAACTGAACACCTAACTGATGACCATGTTTAAAAACTGACATCCAAAATTTGCAAGCATCAAGGAAGTCAAATTAAACAAAATCACTAAAAGATAAATATCCGACAGACCCAAATGAGATATAAATGTGTGCCTTAGTTTCTTCATTAGGAGAAGAAAAAATACAATAATAAAAAAATAAATCATCTTTCTGCACAAATGAAATAAATTTATTTTTCCAAAGTAGGTACATCTGTTTCCACACTCAATATGGCTTGGCCTACCAGATCCAACAAACTTAGCCATTTCCTATAGCTTCCATATGACACAGTACTACCGGCAATACATTTGCACATGGCATCCATATAAGAAAACAGGGGAACTAAACAGTAGCAAAGATAAATCAACCAATGATTCTTCAGTGAATGGTTAAAATTTTATCTAAAAGGTCAGATTCAAATGATTCCCACCTAAGTGATCAATATTACCACCATAAGCCTCAGAGCGAATGACTTCCTCAAAAGAAAGGGCATAATCTCCAGGGATAGCATACCAAGTCTTTGGTGAGCCAGTATGGAGAAAATTCATGCTGTGTAGCTCATGATCCTCAACATGCCAAGCAAACCAGCTGAACAGCATACCAATGTAAACCATGGGGGAAGTTACACCCGGAATATCATCCGGCATGAACCGTGTTAGTGAGCCAAGGGAACGTGCAATAACTTGTAAGTTCCAAGGACTGTTTGAAAGCTTCCAACCAGCAGTACCTTCCATCTCGTTACTGGCATCCAAACCCTTCTGCCTAGAAGAATGTGAAGCTTCATTTGATGAAAATGTTGACAGAGTTGTAGTTGAATTGGAAGAATGCAAACATGTTTCTGTATGGGTGGAGGCATCCTTATTCTTACCAGTCTGGGAATCTCTTAAGTCATCTATCTCAGTTTTCTTGCAATCAGATCTATCAAGACTCCTCTTATAATAAGCACTTTTTCTTCGCCTTCTATGAATATGATGAAATTGACCCCTGGATTCTCCAAATGCAGACCCAGGCACATCATTGGCATACTCTATATAGATAGGCTTCTCTGAAGCTGCCTTCCAAAACATAGCTTCAATAACCAGCGGTGAAACATCCTTCACCATACCCAGGATGCTTCTTGCAAAAGCCTTTGATTTAGATTCAAACTGCTCCAGTGTATAAATATCCCCACTTTGCCATACTTGCTTATGAGCACCTGAAAGTTGATTTTGAGCTGTTCCTTTGGTTCTTTTCTCGCTGCCCAGTTCTTGCTGCCTTGTGGTAAATACAGCTCGCATTTCGCCATCATCACCAATGTCGCCAGAAGCCGTTTTCAAAGAATTACAAACAGCAAAAGAATTGATATCACCCAATTCCGGGCACTTCAACAGTGACTTGTTCAAATTAGCAAAAACGTATCTTTTTGAAGGTTTGGGTAATGGCGGAATAATCTTACAAATGCCGAAGGCGCTAGCTTCCTTCTCAATTTTTGATATATAAGCGATTGGGTCCCCGAATTCAGTATCAGTTGGGCGAAATTCAGGTGCCAGGGGCAAATCTTTTAGCCAATTAGGAATTTCAACCTTACCCATTACATCAAAAAACGAAAGTTCATGACAACAATACAACCAATGGACCAGTAAGCTGTTCTACTGAATCATATAGCATTGTCCATTGCAAAAAATTGTCCGTCACAGCAATAAGATAGCATTAGCAAATCAAGAAGCTTTCAAAACCCTAGATTGGAATTACTGGTTGAAATTTCCCACGGCCCAATAGAAATTGGGAATGCTTAATGCCATAAATTGAGTAAATAGCCAAATGCAAATGAGAAATTGAGGAGAGCAGTGAGTTGTAGAACCTGTAACTGCAAGCTACTGTGCATGATTGGTCTTCAAAAGCACCGTTGAAGTTTTGACGAGAGAGGTGATTAGTCTAGGTTATAAGTGACGTTGCCCAGATGCGCATGCTAGTATTATCCGAATCAATTCAGCTAATATACACACTGGGACCTCAGCTCACGAGATTCCCTCCCTTTTTAATAATAATAATAATAACAACAATAATAATAATAATAATAATAATAATTGTAACCTGCACACATGCAATTTAAAGTGTTAAAAAAAAAAGGCAAATCGTGATTTGCATTGTTAACAATTTGTCCACTAGTATTATGTTTCCACTCAAATCAAACTAAAATTATTAGGGACAAATCACATTTTCTTTTTAGCATAATTTAATATGAATTTCCTCTTAATTTATCCTTAATTTCACATGTGTTTCCCAAATTATTTTTTAAGTTTGAGGTGTTAGGATTTGAAATTGAGAAAAAAGTGGAAGAACAAATGATATAAACCCAATTTTTGGAGCTTCATTTGAGTATAGTAAAGAGAAGATCACATAAGAGGTAATACCAAATTATGTTATATTTAGACGAAAAATAACTACATGTGAACAAAGTGTTAATAATATGAACGTATTGCAAATAGGGTCATATTATATGTGCTCAAAAGCTCAAATAGGTTAATATTTGTAAACTAACCTACCTTAAGTTAATTAAATGGATATTTTAATAATACACAAAATTAGGATAAGAATAAATGGCTCAAATGGGGTAGACAAAAATTTTCACTCCTTTGGAAAAGTACGATAGGATTTCATATGAGGGTTCTACATATCGTGCCATTTTCCAACTAGTACAATATGGCCATTTCAAATCATCTTGCAAAGATGGACATTTAGAAAGGTTATCAATTACTCCTTTAGGTGAGCAAAATGTACTTTTTGCTATGACGAATGCTCCTATAATGAGTGTGTAGGTTTTTTTATGACTTTTGTTGTAGTTAGTTAAAAAAAGAAAATAAAAAAAAAAGGAGAAGGGACATGTGAAAAAAACAAGGAATTTAGGAAAGAGTCAATTTTTTGTAAGTGAGAATAGAGAGAGAAAAACAAGCAGAGGCAAAGAAGTGATAAAAAAAGAAATTTTCATTTCTTCTTCAACTAAGTTTCCTACATTTTTTGATTGGGAGGGATTTTGCTGTTGGATCTAATTGAAATTTGAACAATTGGTTCATAACACTTTCTTCTTCATTTAAAATAGTGCAAATTGCATTTGGTACTCTTTATGTTATGCAAAATCCTTACGAAGAGTAGCAAATATTTTAATATTTCTTTACATCCTCATTATTGTATTGGATTTTTTAAATGATGTTAGTTAAGATTGTGAAGCTCTTAATGTTGTAAAAGAGTTCAGATGCACTTCTAAAAATTAAAGCTAGCAGAAACTTTGTTATATCAGTTGATATTGATAATGAATATTTACTAGCATGGTCCCTTAGTTTTTATTATCTTGAATTAAAGAAGGTTATTTTTGTATTAATTCTTTGATCCCTAACTAAATTCAATTTTCACATTGATGTGTAATGTATACTTGCTTGACTAGCTTCATACTTGGTTCACACAAATAAGGAGATTTTTAATTAAGGGATTGTAACTTGTGTTAATTATAACTTTAATACTATAGAATTGCAAATAGACATTAGGTGTTCAAAGGATTATATATCAATTTTTAATTGATGTCTAATTAAGCATTATTATATATTAGTTTTAACATCGAGTCTACAATCATCATAAACAATATCAATAATGTTACTTATTTTATTGAAAACAACTGACATCATTTCTTTTGAAGCATAATGGTAAATAATATTACACATTGATTTTTTATAAAAAAAAATTTAATGTGTAATGTTTGTAATATGATTTTAGTTTCTTTAAATAACCAATGTGATATATTATTTCCCTTTCCAACCTTAATTGCTTCATGTTAGTCCTCCTTATTCCTCTTATATTCCTCTTTATAAAACATTTTAACTAGAAATAGAAATTAACATCTCTTATAATATTACAGAATCCCAATTTCAACTTTCTAAGATGGATTATATCTAATACCCTAATTAGAAATGGGTTACTAAATCTATCACTTATTACTCAATATATAAGGTTCACACTCCATAAAAAAGTACTCTTAAATCTAATACTTGCAAATATAATGAGTATTTATTTAAGTTTAATGTATGATATTACATATTTTATATGAATAAATAATAGATAATATCACCAAATATCAAAGAAGATGAATAACATTAATTTTTTTTATCAATACAAACTTGTAAAAGTTGTATTAAAATGATAAGCAATAAAATATGATTGATTATGAAACCAAAAACTAAATTATAAAAATAAATACAAAATTTAAATAAATCCTTACATTTATATTTTATATTTTTTTAGGGAGTGCTAAATCTCACATATTTAGTAACAGGCTAATGGAATTTTAGTCTTATAAAATAATTGGTAAACATAAAAAAAATGAAGAGAATTATCTTAAGGTGGAAGATGAGCATATCTTATTAGATAAAGAATCATTTTAGGGTAAGAATATTTTCAAGATGCATCGATGCTTTATTATTATTATTTTCAACTCGATCCATATTTTATTTTTTTTATTTTTAACTTGTGCCATGGGATAGAAATTTCCATGTTAGTTACTAAAAAACAACTACATGTAAAATTAGCTTAAATAAACTATGTCAGATATTAGACATCGGTTAAATCTAAAAAATATCATCGTCTATAATAAGATGATTTTGCCTTATTAAATAATATTTAATGTTAGTTATTAAATAAAAATTAACATCATAATACTTTATTGTCAGTTAATTAAAAAATCAATGTCTTTTGTTTGGGACTTTTTTCATATGCATTTTGAAGAAATAATTTTATAGATTAAGTATAAATTTTGTAAGAACATTAATATAATTTTTTAAACTAATTAAACTTTTTTTTAATTCAACTTACTTTAAGTTAAATCGATAGTATTAAAATTCTTCTTTTGCATTATAACATTTTCTTATACAATTAAATAGATATAAATAATAACAAATTGAACGTAAGTATGGAAACAAATGAGAAAGAAGACAATTTATTAGAAAAATATATTTTACAATTTTATTTATTTCCATAATAATACATCAACATATATATTGAAAATATTAATTTATGATGAATAACAAACTTTACATTTATAATAAACATATATTCAAAAATGAAAATATATATTTGAAATTATCCTTTATTTGTAATTCCTTTATATGTTGTCAGATCCTTACATAAATTTGCATCATCCTATAATTGAAAAAAAAAAAGTAAGTATCTTTCGATTTTGATTCTAATGAAAAATCATATTTTTCCTATATTGCTTGAAGGTTTCTAAGTTGAAAGGTATAGATTCTTGTATTTAGCATTGCTAAGTGTAGGCAATATATTTACTTTCATTACTAACTTTATAGTATAGGTGGAATACAAAGATAACTCTCATTTCATCTCAAAAAGTACATTTAGAGATGTTGTGAATCTTGTTAAAGGATTTACTTTCTCTAATATCTTAGATTTCACATATTGACAAGTGACCTCTTTGAAAAAATCACTTGCCACATTGTGAAACTTAAGATACTAGAGGAGATAAGTCTTTTAACAAGATTCGTAACATCTCTAAATGTGCTTCTTAAGATAAAAAATGAGCTATCTTTATACTCTGCCTAAAGTATTATCAAGATGTTTCAAATTAACAAAGAGAGTGAAATTTCTAAGTTATGTGCAAAAACTTAAACATTAGTTTTTAATAGAAAACTAATGTCTTAGGTTTGATCATATCTAAAAAAATAATGGTTGGCATACCTTAATACATTGCTTAAGTAATTAATCAATATGTAAACTTTTGACATAAACTATCATGATGATTGAAATGACTGTTGATGATGGTTATTTACATAATAAACATCTTAAGTTTTCATGGTTTCCCCATAAGTTATTAAATGAACTCTATTTAGACATTGGTTAAGTCTAAAATTAATATTTTAAGTTTTTACCGCTTCCTTATAACCTTATAAATGCCACCCGTTTTAATGCAAATTAAGCTAAAATTGATATGTTAAAGTCTGCCATTTCTTTAATAGAAATATTTATAATATCTTTAGATGTCTGTTTTATAAATAACTAATGTTATAAGTTATTTAAACATTTGTCATCTAAAAAAATTGATGTCGTATCTTACATTAAAATTGGGAATATAAAAAGAAAGGTATGTTTTAATTATTATAAACAAAAAAGTTACTTGTATTTTGATGTCTTCCATTTGATGAACTTTGTAATCCAAATATTGATTATTCAAATTTAGCATAAAATTTAATTATCATTAAATAATTTATTATAAAAGTACAAATAGATGAGTAAAAAAGTAAATAATTTTTTAAATTTATATTGAGATTCTATTTCTTTTCAAATTTCATTACATATATATCTTTTAATTGTCATTTATTGTTGTTTGAAAGTACAAATAGTTAAAAAAAGAGACAAACAACTTTGGAAATTTATTGTAACATTTTATTGCTTTTCAACTCGTTACATATATATCAAGACAAAAAAGTAATCATAAAACTACAACATAACATCAAAAATTAATATGTTTTGTAATGTAATATCTAAACTAAATTTGTAAGCAATTGTATTTAAATCCTTAAAATAGATTTTCATGTGTAAGATAAAGCTCTATTTCACTATACATTTATAGGCATTCAAAAAATATTTTAGAGATATATGCAATACATTAGTCTCCATTACTAATTATAAAGTTTGGATGAAATTTGAAGATAACCCACCTATTTATGCATTACATTTTAAAATGTTTTTAGTCCATTTTACCCATTCTATCCATTCCCTAATATCTTTTACTTTCAAGAAGATATCAAAGAATGGATGGGATGATCGAAATAGAGTAATAGCGCTTTAAAATATGTTGTAAGAATGTGTATCCTATTCCATTCTTCCACCTAAACTCTCGAATTAGATAAATGAAAAGTAAGAGCAAAATTTATAGGCTATCTAAAAAACCCTAGACATTGATTATTCTAACAAAATTGATGCCTTAATCATGCTCCTTTCCGAGAAAATTGATAGTTGCCATACCATTAAACTTTAGTTACATGCAAAATCAATGTATAAACTTTCTATAATAAGACTTTTGAAATATCCTTAGACTTATGAAATACCTTTAGATGTTAGGTATTTATAAAATTACCTTATTAGGTTTTCATGTTTTCCAACTTACTTTAAATGCAATACTTTTAGACCTTAGTTATTCTTATAACTAGTTTATTGCAAAAGTACAATTAGATGAGAAAATAGACAAACAATTCTACAAATTTATTCTAAGACTTTAATTTTTTTTCCAAATCATTATATTTATAAGTATTTTATAAAATAACTTATACAAAATCTATACTAGATCATCAACATATGTTTATAACATAATCATTATATATTTGAATTTACATCCTAAATTAAAATTATTATTACAAATTGTTGTGTTTTGAAGAAAGTTAACTTATTTTTCTCATGTTGAAGTGCTCTATAAGATTCTGCAAACATTAGTCATCCATTCCTTCCTCTAAAGTATAGGGTGGAATATAACGATAACACATTCATCCTAATTGCACATTTAGATTTGCTTTGACTTTTATGGGAGCATTCCATCTTATCAAGGTAATCTTCTACTTTCAAATGTTTAGAATAAAATATATTCTTGGTTGGATGGGATACTCCCATAAGATTTGAAGTATTTCTAAATATGCAACAAGAATAAATGTTTTATCTTCTTATGCCACTCAAGCACAAAATAGAGTGAGATAAAAATTTACAGATAGTATGAAAAATTATGGACATCAGTTATTAATATAAAATTAACATCTTATTTATTACCTTTTTCAAAGTAAGCTGGTGGTTACCATACTTTTAGATGTTGGTGTCCTTTAAAACTAACATATAAATAGTTTACATCTTTCAATAAGATACTTCAAATGCCTTTTGGGAGATGGAAATGTAGAAAACCAACATTCAAGTTTTCATGATTTAATTTTAGACATTGATTAAGTTTAAAATTGACATTGTAAACTTCTCACTAATTTAAAAAATTCCACCATGTTCAAATAAACGTTGATTATGGTTAAATTTTTTATATAATTTCAAAATTTTCACCATGTCAAAATAAATATTAGTGATAATGTAAACCAACATTTGTTGGTAATTCTATAGTAATGTTTGTTTATAATGTTCTTTTCAACAACACCAATATTAGAGTTCTAGCTCTACTATATTTTTTTACTTATGTGAATATAAAGGCTAATACAAGTAGAATGGTATTTTTGAATGGTGAGAATTATGCTTTTTGGGGAAAAAAAAGAAAGATTTGCTTTATATAAAAGAGTATTATCTACCTGTATTTGTCACTAAAAAACTTAAAAATAAATCAGACTTAGTGTGGGATTTATTGTATTAATAATTTTATGAATATATCAAGTAATGGGTAAAAGAAAATATATGAAATCATCTTGAAGAGGAGTCAAATGCTTGTACAATATAGAATAAACTTAAAAAATTGTATGCTTGAAAGATCAAGAATAATAAAATGTTCTTGATAAAATGAATAATGAATATAAAATATCAAGATGGCACTTTGATGACTAATCATTTGAATAATTATCAATTGACTATTAATTAGCTTTTTATTATATGTATCAAATTTGAAGATGAAATTTAAGGCTTAATGCTTCTTAGTACTTTACTAGACTTATAGGAGACATTTAGAATGTCTATATTTAACTTTACCCCAAATGGCATGATAATCATGGAAATTGCAAAAAAAAAAAAAAAATAGAATTTTGAATGAAGATTTGAGAAGGAAATCATAAGGTTCCCTTTCACAAACAGATATGATGGTTTCTATATCTAGGGGAAAAGTAAAAGTTAGAGTTAGAATAGATATTATAGTAGAAGCAAATCTAGAAAAAGATTTAAAAATCTTGATTAGTGTCGTTATTATGGTAAGAAAGAGCATATTAAGAAATATTGCTAGATGTTGAAAAAGGATAATAAAAATAAAAATAATAGAGAAAAAAGGAAAATAAAAGATGATAGTGATGAAAGCATAGTTAATGCAACTTCTTATCACTTTGTTCTAGTTTATGAACTTGGTATCGTCAACCTTGTAAAAAATAAAACTAGTTAGGTAATTGATAGTAGTGCTTCCATCCATATTACATATAGAAGGAACATTTTTTTTTATTTTACACTCTTAATGATTTTAAAGATGTAAGAATCGCTCATAAGGGTGTAGCAAAGCTTACGTGTTGGTATTGAAAATATCATTTTGGAGACATCCAATAGAACCAAATTAATCTTTAAATGTGTAAAATATTTCCTAGACATTTAGCTAAATTTACTCTTTAAAGGTAAACTTTATATTGAAGGTTATGACTATTTTTTCTTATGTGACATTTAAAAGCTTACCGAGAATTCTATAGTTATGGCTAAAGGTTTAAAATATTCTAAACTTTTCTTGATTGAACAAAAAATTATTAGAAACTTTGTTAATTTTACAAAGTCATATGATGAAACTGGTTTATGGCATAAAAGGTAGTGTTATATATATGAGTTAAAAAAGGATCATTATTTTGGCTGAAAGAAATGTATTGTATGGAATACAAAGTTTATATTTACAAAAGTGTGATCATTGTCTAGCCAAACTTTTAAGAGTCATCTACCTTTTTAAAAACAAAGATACTTAGATTAAAGTCATCCAACTTCTTAAAAATAAAGATACTTGAATTAATGCATTCTAATGTGTGTCATTTTATAAGTACAAGGACAATTAGTAATTCTCTTTCTTTTGTTATCTTCATTGATGATCACTTATGAAATATATGAGTATATGCCTTGAAGATAAAAGATTAAGTGCTTGGTGTGCTTAAACAATTTTATGCCTTAATTGAAAGAGAAATAAGAAAGAAGTTGAAATGATTCACACCGATAATAAAGGTTAATATTCAAGATCTTTTGATGCTTATTATAAAGATTAGGATATTAGACATTAAAAAACACCACTAAAGACTCTATAGTTGAATAGCTTGACTAAAAGGATGAATAGAACATTGATTGAAAAAGCTAGATGTTTACTTTCACATGCTTAACTACCAAAAACCATTTATGGTAAAGCCTCTAATATAGTTTTGCATATTTTAAATTACTTATAATCTATTCCTGTGCAGTTTGAAGTGTTAGAAAAGGTTTAGTCTAGTAAGAAGATTTCTTATGACTATTTTCAAATTTTTAAGTGTAAAGCATTTGTAATGATTCCTAAAGATGAGAGATCCAAGTTTGATGTGAAAATAAAGCAGTGTATATATTTAGGTTATGGTGAAGATGAATTTGACTACAAATTTTATAATCCTATTGAAAAGAAATTGATCAAAAGTAGAGATGCTATGTTTTGTGGAAGACCATATATTGAAAAATATTAGTAAAGGAGAATTTATAGTGCTTCAGCATAGTGAGCCATTACCTAACTTAAATCTAGTTATCTAAGAAAGGAAGATGATAAAGTTGAAGGTTGGAATGTTGAACATGACATAGTTAATGTAAATGAACCCACACTCAATGAAAGAAATGACAATTTATATAATGAATAACTAGCACAAAAACTTCTAACTATTACATTAAGAAGATCCCCTAAAATTAGACAACCTTTTATAAAGTATGCTAAAGATGAGTTTTGTCTTTTGAGTAACAAGGGAAAGCCAAAATGTTTGATAAGGCCATGAAAGATAAACATAAAAGTAAGTCGGTTGATGCTATGTAAGATGAAATGAGATTTTTGCATTAGAATTACACTTATGAGTTAGTAAAATTACCCAAAAATATGAAAACTTTGAAAAATAAATAGGTGTGTAGAATAAAGAATGAAGAACATAAGTCTAGGCCTTGATATAAAGCAAATCTAGTTATAAAAGGATTAGTTAAAGGAAAGGAATTGATTTCAATGAGATTTTTTCTCTTATTGTGAAAATATATTTTATTTCTATAATGCTTGGCTTAACAATTAATCTTAGTTTAGAAATTAAGCAGATGGACATGAAGATAACTTTTTTTCTTAATGATTTGGAAGAAAAGATTTACATGGAGCAATTAAAGGGTTTTTAAGTGAAAAGAAAAGAAATTTATATGTATAGATTGAGAAGAGTCTTTATAGGTTAAATCAGGCTTTTAGATAATGATAAAAGAAGTTTGAGTTAGTTATAAGGGAGAAAGGCTACTAAAAGATAATATTTAATTTTTATTTATTTGTTCAAAAATTCTTCGATAATGATTTTATCATTCTTTTGCTTTATAATGGTGATATTCTAATTATTAGCAAGAATGTTATAAGAATTATTAAATTGAAGAAACTATTGAGTGAGTCTTTTACTATAAAGATTTGAGTTAGGTAAAAAAATTTTAGGCATGTTAATTACTTAGGATAGCCTTCCATTTCATCTCAAAAAGATTATTTGGAGGACGATAGTTTTTTTATCAAAGGACTTGCCTCTCATTTGGCATCTTAAGACTCACATAATTGTTTTTAATCAAAGGACACACACTGTGAGACCTGAGATGTCAAAGATGAGGTAAATCCTTTGAGAAGATTGTAGTTTCCTCTAATCAAGCTTAGTGATATGGAAGAAGGCTATCTTTAAATCAGAACCTAATTTTGGAATTAGATAATAGAGGGTACAACATCATAGAAATGTTTCAACTGAAGATTAGACATCAATTTATAGGTAATATAGGATAATTTATTTCAGTTATTTTATTAATAGATAACTGATATCTTAAAATGAATTCTTTTTATGTTGAGTTCGTTAATATACCTTTTAGATAAAAATCAATGTTGTAAGTGTTTATCTTGTGAATGTTATAATGTATTTTAAATGAGCAAATTGATGAAATATAATATTTATAGTTTCAATTAATACTATAAATACAAATATTAATTAGTTGAAAATAACCTAAGAAACATTGATTTTCAAGTATATTTAACATCTAGAACACCAATGTTCTTTACAATTTCTAATAAGATTCTAACTACAATCATAAATTAGCTATTAACATTCCTTTAAATGCTAGTTTCAAATTAAATTGATATCTAAAATACAAATATTCTTTATAGTTTCCAATAACATTGTAAATAGAAACATTCATAGGCTATTGATATTCCTTTAAATGTTAGTTTAATTTACAACTGACATCTAATATTCCATATAACATTCATTTAGATGATGGTGAAATTGAAACCTATGTGGTATTTATATTTAACATTAATTTATTGTGCAACTATCATCTTAAGTTTCCCTATATTAGACCCTTCATCCCTCATTAAAAAATGAGGCTTTATAACATTGCTATATTATTTTGATTAAGGTGGTAAGTAATTGCACTTATTTTCAAAAGTCCTACCATGCTATTATATATGTCTATTTTCACTTTAATTGATGTAAATATAGTAATGTTAAAAGGGAAATTTATAATAGTGCATGTTATTTGTGACAAGAAATATCCAACTGGACCTATTTCATTTGACTGGATAAAAGGACAAAACTAACCCATTTTACTTGGTTTAGCCTAGCATCTACTAAAACCTTAGCAGCCTTAGCTTTAGAGAAGACCTCTTTCATACAGGACTTATCATCCAATTGAAAGTGAACCTGATACTCTTTTAAAACATTACCAGTACTTATTGGAAATTTATAGAATATACTAGATTAGGTCATTTATAGCCTATATGAAGAGGTCACTATCATTCAATTAGACTTTGATTACAAATCCTAATTCTATTAGATGTCTACCACCAAGGACTTATTGTAATACAAAATTATCATTAGTAGCCATTTGTGGCTTACCTAGCTATATCCCTATCTCATCATAACTGGATAGGATCAAACGTTTGCACTTTTTAGGCAAGAATTGAGAAAAACTTATTCTTTCATGGAAACTTTAGGAAGTAACACTCGAATTGCTCAACTCTAACATGATACTTGACATATGAATGTTGAACTCAAGTGTTATGCATTAGTAGAAATAGTACAGAAGCTATAAAATGAAATTAGAAATCTTTGAAAAATAAGCTGATTGTGTATCAATACTACCATCATCTGGTCATTTACAACCTAGATTATGAATACACTTATCATTATTGATCAAATACATATGCTGATGATGCTACCTTTTCTATGTTATACAAGATCTATATCTAATTCTGAAATCCTTATAAATTCCTAAAAACCATCATAATCATAGCTAGGATCAATACAATCTAATTAACCTAGAAATTTCCTTTCAAAACTAGCAGGCCTATGCTAACCAATTACATCTATCTACTTAGGTAATTATGGAAGCCCAATTACCTTGAGCTTTCAAACTATTTATACATCTTGATCCCTAAAATGGATCAATAGATACATTAGAACATTTGTAGGCTTTTCATGCAGCTATGTTACTTTTTTGTGCACTAGATGCAATCATATGTTAAGCCTTCCCTACCATGCTTAAGAAGGTAGGTTTGTGATCGTTTAATAATCTACCCTCTCAATTGATCAGTAGTTTCAAGTAGTTATCTAGTGCTTTTACAATATACTTTGTAACAAGCTAAATACCTTAAAAGACCTTTGCTACTTTAATAAATTTTCAACAATAGAGGAATAAAATATTGAAACAATAGTTAGTAAGATTTAATGCTTTAGTATTGGAATTTCGAGATTTTAATGAAGGAATAGCTATTCATCATGTCGTTACAGGACTTTATTTAGGACCTTTTTCACTATCATTGGCTAAATAACTGGTTTCAGCAATGAAAGATCTCTTGGATAGAGTGAAGAAATATATGAATGCTAAGAAGTATGAACTCATAAGAATAGATCATAATACAGGTAACTTTATTATAGACACTTGTCCAATTGGAAGAAATAAAGAACACTTTAGATCCTCATGGTACACACTGAAGTAATGATTTGATAAATATGAGCTATTCAAAGCAAGTATCCACATGATCATGGAAGATGTCCAGGCTAAAGAACTGATGAACTTTCCCCTAAAAAGAGCACACTAATAAATAAGTTTAAATATTATAAGTTTCATATAGATTATAACCATGATACTGATAATTATATGTCTTTAAAAAATGAAATAAAATAATTAATCTAGAGCGAACATTTAGGAAAATATTGGTAAAACTTGGGAAGGTTTAAACAAGATAACTAAGAGCAAGAATGATCCCCTAAATAAAAGGCTGCATGTGACATAGAATAGAATTTAATAGGTGTAATAGACACAATAACAATAAGCTTTACTAGTGAAGGCATCTTTAAAAATGCCAAAAAATGACATATGTGTCAAATCATGCATATTAGATAGAAAAAAACTAAAAAGATCACATGAGTCTATCAGTTTTACAGAAGAAGATTTTGAAAACATTGATAAAGATCATGATGACCTGATGGTTGTTTTAGCTATGATTCACAGCTTCCTTTTACAAAGAACATTAATAGATTAGGAAAATTTTGTTAATGTATTATGCTCTCACGCTATTGAAAAAATGAATTTTGATAAATCTATGATGAAACCCTATAATTGGGTACTTGTTGGCTTTTTAAGAAAATGGGTATAAGTAAAAGGAATAGTAACTTTAAAGGTAACCTTGTGAATAATGCCAAAAACATAAAGCATCAAGGTAAACTTTCTAGTCATCTAATTGAATAATTAAGTTTACAATGTGATTTTAGGCACACCCTTTCTAAATTAGGTCAAAGCAATTATTTCAACACCACACTTCTTAGTATAGTTCTTAACTAATGTTGGTATAGGATAAGTCTAAGTAAATCGAACAATAACTTGAAAGTGCTATATGGTAAGCCTTAAATATCCATTATGTAAGGCAAGTTCAATAAGCATCATATTCCAGAATAATTCCCTAGTGTCTTGACATGACTTCAAAATGGTTGATTTAACACTATTGGATATGTAGGATTCTAATATGAAAAAAATCGAAATCAATGTCAAACCTAGAGAAGATCCACTTTTTTGGAGAAAAAAGATAAGTAGATAGTACTTATAGCAAATGATTTAGTGAAAGAAGATAAAGCTACACTGATAACTTTGTTAAAAGAACATGCTAAAGTGTTCACATGGAAAACCTTCAAATATGCTAGGGGTTAATATCAAAATAACATGTTATAATTTGGTGGTGGATCTAAACATAAAGCCTATATAACTAAAAAGAAAAAAACATAACTTCAAACTTAAATGTCGAGAAGTAATCAAGAAAGAAGTGGCAAAGTTGTTAGATACAAGATTCATTAGAAAAGTTAAACACACAACGTGGCTAGAAAATATCATCCTAGTGAAAAAAGTGAACAGACAATGGAGGATGTGTGTAGACTTCACTAATCTAAACAAAGCCTTCCTAAAAGATAGTTATCTACTACTTGACATAAACAAACTAGTAAATAACACATTGGGTTTTAGAAGATTAAGTTTCAAGATGCATCCTTTAGATATAACTAATTAAAAATGAGCCCTCACAATAAAGAAAAACTTGTATTTATCATAGATGAATCAATTTTTTCTCATAGGGTGATATTGTTCAAATTAAAGAATGCTGACGTGACATATCAGAGTCTAATGAATAAGGTTTTCACTAAGCAAATTGAAAAAAAGTGGAAGTTTATGTTGATCATATTCTAGTCAAGTTAAAAGATGAAATGTAAGATTAGATTGACCTAAAAGAAGTTATTGAAGTTCTATAAAGAAATTCCATGAGATTGAATTTGACAAAATGTGCTTTTATTGTTTAAGCAAGTAAGTTCTTGAGGTTTACACTAATTGAATAGGGAATTGAGGCAAGTCCATGGAAATGTCAGTTGTAATCAACATGACTAATCCTAAAATAACTAGGGAAGTTCAAGTGTTAAATGAATATTTAGCAGTATTAGCATATCTTATATCTAGGTTAAGAGATGAACTCTTACATTTCTATAAATTACTTACAAATGCAAAAAGTGTTGCTTAGGATAAATCTTATGAGGAAGTTTTTACTTAGTTAAAGAATTATTTAGCCTCACCGTTTGACCTTGAGAAAAAAAATCATTATGTGTTTACTTAGAAAAAGGCCATTGTTAGTTCAACGATTATAATGGATGAAACAAGTTAGCAAAAACCTATTTACTTTTTTAGTTAGATGCTTTATAATGTTAAGAAAAGGTATTAAAAAATTAAGAAGTTAGCTCTTGCCTCTTAAAAATGGAAAAAAGATTTCGACCTTATTTCCAAATGAACAAGATCATTATTCGAATAAATTAACCATTCTATAAGATTATCCAAAAATTAGATTTGGTTATATGATTAGTATCATAGGTAGTAGAATTATCAAAGTATGATATAACATTTTAGACAAGGAAAGTAATAGAGGCACGAGTGTTAGCAGACTTCCTTGTCAAAATGATAAAGTTAGAATACGAGTTAGTAGCAATGAAATGGACTCTTTATGTAGATGGATTTTCTAATTGAAAATAAAGTGCAGTAAGTATCATTTTAAAAGGACCAAATGGAATTACACTAGAATATGCACTGAAGTTCAGTTTCCATGCCATAAATAACTAGGCTAAGCATGAAACATTAATAGTTGGACTGGAGTTAGCAAAATAAGTCAAACCTAAGAAAAATCTAAGTATTAGATGACTCCTAACTAGTTATAGACTAGGTTAAAAAAGAATATGAAACAAAAAAATCTATAATGAAGAAGTATGTCAAGAAGATAAGAGATTTGCTAAAAGCATTTAAGTATGAAGTGAAAAGAACACCTAGAGAACATAATGATTAAGCAAATTCCTTAGCAAAACTGCTAGTGCCCGAGTAGTAGTGAACAACTAAATGGTTATCCAAGAAACTTTAAATAAACCCAACATAATGAAAGATGAAGTAATAATAATTGATGTATAATAATCTTGGATGTCTCTTATAGCATAATACCTATCTAATAGGATATTACCTATTACATAACAATGGATTATATAGAAAGGGATTTTTCTCTATGCTTATTGAAATGTCTAGGCCTAACTGAATTAGATTATGTTCTAAAGAGTTACATGAAGGAAAATGTGGAAGTCATTTTAAAGGACTTGCATTGGCGACAAAGAGTATTCATTCAGGGTATTATTAATTAACTACAAATGAAGATGCCCTTTATTTGATAAGGAAATGTGACAAATGCCAAAAAAATGACTAAGTTTTGAGAAAAGTAGTTAAAGTCCAACACCTAATTACCATAGATTGGCTATTTACCTAATAAGGAATGGATTTGCTTGAACCATTCCTAAAAGCACCTAGACAAAGAAGATTCCTTTTAGTGGTAGTAGATTATTTAACAAAGTGGGTTAAAGGAAAACCTTTAGTGATAATCATAGTTTAAGACATGTGGAAATTTTTATGGAAATCTATAATACATAAGTAAGCAAAGTTGCAAAAACATCTCTTCAATAAGCTTATATCCTTTATGCTAACCTTTCATAATATGTAGATTTAGACTTATCAAGGCAATATGACTGATAATGAAATTTAATTTACAAGCAAAGAATTCACAAGTTTTTCCCAAAGGTATATTTTTGGAAAAAAAATATCCGTGAATCAAATTGAATATATTACTAACATAATTTCTTATGTAGTTAAGGAATAAGAAAAAAGTTTTGTTCAATTGAACATCCATAAATGAATGGATACAAAACTAGCTAATCGAATAATTCTTGATAGGATAAAAAAAAGGATATATGGTGTAAAAGGAACTTAGATAGAAAAGCTACCCAATGTATTATGGTCCTATTGGATAACTCCATAAACATTAACTAGTGAATCATTTTTTCGTTTAATTTATAGAGCAAAAGCCATTATCCTAGTTGAGATTGGAGAAACATGAGATAAACACAAGGTATTTAACATAAATGTAAATAAGGAGAGAAGAAGAGAACAATTGAATCTACTTGATGAGATTCAATTGGAATCCTTGCTAAAAATGACAAAGTATAAAAATAAACTCGCCAAATGCCATAATAAAAGAGTATTTGATAGGTCATTTATGAAAGTAGATTTGGTCCTAAGGAAAAAAGGAAGTCAAATTAATAGTCAAGCTAGAAAGCTCGTAGTAACTTAGGAAGGGCCTTACGAGATTGAAAATATTCTAGAGAATGGCACTTATAAATTAGAAGCCTTGGATAGGAAGCTTATACCCAAAACTTAGAATACATCCTATTTGAAATTTTACTCCATGTTAATCTAAATAAGGTAAGAATTTTCATATGTTTGATTAAATAAAGTAGTCACCAATGTGAAATTAGATCAACTTAAAAAGACTAAAGGATAATCCCTTGGCATAAGAGATAATCTTTTGGAGCTATCAAAAAGTCCAAGATAATCTTAGTTAAAAAATCCAAAGGATAATCCCTTGGTCTAAGAGATAATCTTTTGGAACTATAAAAAAGGTCCAAGATAACTCTAGTTAAAAAGTCCAAGGGATAATTTCTTGGCCTAAAAGATAATCTTTTAGCATTATCAAAAATTCAAGATAATCCTAGTTGAAAAGTAAAAAAGATAACCCCTTAGCCCTAAAAGATAATCTTTTAGTATTATCACCTAGCTTAGGATAATTTTCCTAGTCTAAAAGACCAAAGAAATGATCTTTTCATTTAAAAGATAGTTTTTTGGCACTTCTAGGATAAACTCTTCAATAGTATTGATGCTAACAAGATACATATCTAATTAGTAAAGTCCCCTAACAAAAAATAATAAGTTCTTAAAAAGCAAAATTAAATCATTTAAAGAGTAAATAAGGCCTATCGAAAAGTCAAATAGAATAAATTGGCTTTATAGAAACTATAACAAATAATGTAGCCTAAAATGAGCTTGAATGAATTCAAAACATTTTAATGGATAAAGTTATCAGCTTATTGGAAGTTAAGAATGAGTAATACTTAAAACACAATAAAGACCTATTCAAAATAAAAGCAAGTATGTTGAGCATATAAATAAGACAAATGCAAGAGTATTCATTATGCAACAAATTTGACTTTTAAAGAAATCCATGAATCATCTAGGTAATATCTTATCAAAATAAACACTTCAAAATTTAAGATTTCATTAATTCTGAAGGATGTTATTATCTTCATATTCATCATCTAGAAGGACACTAATCTTGATTGATAATTGAGACAAATTAAGAAAATGATTTGACAAGAAATGACCTATCTATGCCTTATCTTATTCAAACCCTTCAAGAATATGGAGTAATTGATAACATTATTTCCTTTGAGCTTTTTCTATAGCTTTTGCTTGAAAATGACATGCCCTTATAATTCACTTCCCTAATTAGACAACGAGGTCTTTAGGGCTTCTAACTTTAATTCTTTCTTCTTTAGTTCTACATCCACAAGCTTTTTCTCCACTTTTAATTGAGAGGATTCAGTTTCAAATAAGAGTTTTTGTTGTAAATTCTTTAACACCTCTTTTCTTAGCTTGATTATCTATTCCTATGATTTCTTCAACTTTTCTTGATAAATGTATAGTTCATCATCGGCTCGATCTAAGTGACTTAATTGAACACTATTTTAGGATTAAAACTATTAAACTTTGATAGTAATATCTTATCATTCTCATACATTGTCCTAAAAGATAGGAAATTCAATAAATTTTGAGCTAGATCACTAGCAATCATCCAACCAAATTTACCCCCACCAACTTTTTGAGTAATAAACAAATTAGCTTATGGTTGCATTAAAGTAACATCGGATCAGCATTGAAAAGAGATAAGTCCATATCCTTATACCATAAGCTATCCAAAGTTTCAGTAGTCATTCTTATGTTTATCTCTAAATTCTCAATAAGGTCTTTGATCTTTAACTTTCCTAGATAACGAATAGGATAAGTCTTTTCTCTGTGCTTACCATTTTTAGAAACTAAAATTTTCTTTCCTTTTCAAGAAAATTCTTATAGTGGAACATCTATGGTCATATTTATAATGTCATTTGATCGAATGTTAACATCCTCAACAACATTAGCTACAACCTTAGATGTCACTTAGGTGGAAAGTCCACTTAACTCCTTTTTGATTTAGGAATAAGATTTAAATATTCTTATTGCACTTGATCCAAATGGGCCTTAATTGATAAGCTCCCAATCTTTTTCAAAATAGGTGTCTTTTCTTTGGAATGGCTCTCCTTTATCCATTAAGTTATGTGCACCATGTCTGAGTGAACTCTTACTTACTAGGCTAAATATTTGAATGCATATAAAAATCAGTACAAAATAAATGTACAAATGATAGAACTTAACAAGAAGCAAATGGACATACTTAAAAGGGTTAGTATATTAAGTGTCTTTATACTTAGCAACAATGAATTAATTTTTAATCATAAGCAAAATAGGTGTCTAAAGATTTAACTTTCTAGGCTTTAATTCTTTTTCCCAATAGATTGGGTATGTTGGAATGCCATGATCATCTAACCAAAATGGATATACATCTTAGTCAACATTTACCTTCAAAAATAAGTTTTTTTAATATTTAAAACTTGTTTTAAATTCAGTTAAAATGTTCTGATCAAATTTTTGGAAAAAATGAGTTCATGCCCCCTCTTATAACTCGAAATGGGAAAAAAAGAATAAAAATGCATCTTAGTAAGGACACACTTAAGCTTACGTGATATAATATTGAAACAAATGACAAAAATTCATGCATGGGGTGTCAATTGGGTTGGATATACATTCAAACTCCAAAAAACACCTCATTTTAGAAAGAGGTAAACAACAGAATAAGTCTCTATTAAAGAATATAGTCATCAAAGAATATTAGAAAGGATACAGGATCATAATTGCAAGCCCACTTATCTAATTAGCAAGTTATATATCTAATTATTTTCCATTCAGATGGATCCATATAACAATCATTATGGAAGTTATCTGAAGTAGCTTGATTAGTCCATTTGTTCAATACCATCTGAGTTCTCATGTTAAAATGAATCCAATTAAATTTAAGGTCATTCTTATGCAATTAACTAGCTTTATCTATCTCACCAAATTCTCTTAACTGATTGACCTTAGTGGTTGTAACAAGGGATGGATAATTGTATGATTAAGTGTGAGAAAAAGTTCTTTAAGATCCATGTTTAAATTTAATAAAGTATCATTCTTATTTGAATCATTTAAGTTAATATCCAATCAATAATAGCTCATTACAACAATGCTAGCACATTTTTAGTAAAAAAAATGTATTATTAGTTTGAATGAAAAGGAGCGGTAGGTAGCTAGAAAGCAAAGAAAATAGTTTTGGTTACTTGTGCAAAATATTTTAAGTAAGAAAATGATTGAAAAATGACACTTATTGTCACTATTTCAAAGCTAGAAATTTATACAAAATTTCCTAAAAGTTTGCTTAAAGAGTTTGTATTTTAAAGTAAAATGGTATGTTAAAACCTAGAAAAGGTTTATGCTTGATTCCATAGTAACTAGATGGTAAGAGATGGCTTCATAGGTCATGGTTTTTTCATGCAAGAAAATAGTGTGAAATTTTCTAAAATTTACAAGAAAACTGACTTGCTAATTATATAGATATGTATGGAATAAATGAATGAGAAATATAGAAAATTAAAAATGTTAAAGTTATAAGAAATTAATGCAACTCATTAGTAGAATATTAGGAGAAACCATGAGTTACATATAAGTTTTTCTATGGAGTATACTTGAATTTGTAAGATATTAGAAGCAAGATTGCAACAAATGACCCACAACTTTATGCTAAGAAAAACTATAAGCCTTATGTGCTTTAGTGTGTGAAAAATTTATGTTTTCTTTCATGTAAATTGTGTAGAATGTATGAATATAAATTATGATTAAATGTGGAACCTATTGTAAGGGATGGAAATGGTGTAAGTCCCAAAAAATCATGAGTATGATGCCCACTTGTGCCATATTGGAAAATCATGTTTAAATTGTTCATAATATATACATTTGAAAGATGTGGTGAATTATGAAAATTATGGAAAAGAGTTTGATGTAAAAACTCTTATTGTTTTCTATGAAGTTATGAATAGAAATGAGCTAATTAAAAACTTGAAATTTTAGAGTGGAATGTGAGTTATGACTTAGTCACTTAGATTATGACAAATTATCATTATAATGAATTATATGATTAGAAAGTAATGTAGTTATGAAACTTTAATTAAGAGTATATGATTAAATACTTTTAGTATATTGTATGAAGTTATGGAAGAGTTAATGAACTCTTATGTGTGAAGTAAAGTTATTAAACTCTTAAAATTTTAGCACTTCAAAGAATAAATAATTGAAAATGGTTACTTGATATGTGACACAGATATTGTGAAATCTTTTGCCAGATTATATAATGAAAATTGTGATTATATGTGTTAACTATAGCATGAATGGTATTTACCTTGGCGGAAACTGTGAAACTATGAATTGATGGTTAATGCAGTAAGATATCCACTACTTTTAAAAGACAATTTCTGAATCTAGAAATAGTGGTATTGAATTTCTTTATGTGTTGTCCTTATTATTGATTAAGTTCACAATAATCGGTTTACAAACTTACATGCATTATCTATATTAACAAAAGAGTTGATAAATGATGTGTCTTGAACAAAGTTGGAATATATAAGATATGGTTACTCTAAAATTATAAAAAAGTAACCTTTATACCATTTGCCATTTCTAGTATATAGCTATGATTGAAATTTGATGTTCATGTTTGTATATGTATAAATTACATTCCTTGCATTCCTATAAGTGCAAAACTAGAAATATAATAAGTAAATGTATAAGATGGAATATTGCTAAGAAAAATGCTTTTAATTTATATACACCTTGTGCATAAATGATTTTCTAGTTAAAACTCATTGCAATAAAAGGCAGATAACTATTAACTAACTAATCTATTACTCACTATAGTTATAAATATATTTTTAGGTACACTGTTCCTAGATGGACCATATAAAGATTAATAAAGTGTGGTGGCATTTATTTGATACCAAGTACAGAAGGTATCAATTGGACTTTCATTTCACCATCTAAATTAATAGTTTTAGTATTTAGTAATGGATGAGGTCCCAGTTTGTTAGACTTGAGCCTTTAATACTAAACTTTATCTAATAGTTTCCTAATTCTCATTCTACACTTGAGGACTCAATATACCAAGTTGCTTTAGAGGAACCCATAGTAGATGATCTTGCACAGGTGATCTCTATATATTAATTTAATATGCATGATTATGAGTATTTGCCTTACTCACCCGATTATGGCTATATACTTTATGATCCTTCAACTCTAATACATTACCACTGGTATGGTTAATGATCCACCATCATATGTTCCCATACCTAAAGAACTTACTATTCCTAACTTTGTTGATAGTTAGTTTGTTAGTAACTATTATTTCAAATTATTTGCTTTAAAAACCTTATTCTATATGATTATTTTATGACTATGACATTGACAATTGGATTATTGTATAAGCTCAAGTAGTTTGTATAAATAAAGTATGTATAATTATGATGTATATTAACATATATTTTAGATACATATTTTTTAATATTACTTGTTTATGATTTTTATTAAAAGATTGTACTTATGATAATTGAAGACCTATGATTTTAAAAGGGAGAAAGGATAGTTTTTGAATGATCAAGGCACTTTACATAAAAAAATTTGGATTCTAGAAATACTTTTATATATCTTTTTTTTAAACAATGCAGAGACACTTCCCTTTAAAGGAATTTTTTAAAAGAAATATGTTAGTTTGTTAATTTTTTGTAACACTTAAAAAAAATTCAATAGCCAAATGACAGAGATAAAACAAACAAGGTTTATTAATATTTATTGATAGGTAATTTGTAGAAATACTTACTAATATTAGTCAAAGTATTTATTAAAATTATCATATTAAAAATTCATGAAAGAATAATCTAGGAAAAAATTGAGTAAATTATAAGTATTTAGGATCCAAGGTTGATAGAATTTTAGAGTAACATAGAATTTATACTTAAAAGTATCCTATAGAAATATCAAAATTGAAATTTTGGACATAACCTTAGGTATATGAATGGTTTTGGGGAGGAAGAAAGAGATATGACTTAGTTCACTAATGGAAAGCTTAGGAGAAATCTTTAATTAAAACACTAATAAGTGATTAGGAGAAGATTATTAAATTAGCAAATTGTCATTTTAATTATCAATTAGGTTGAAAAGGTTGTAGAAAATTTTTTAAGGAGAGTTAGTCAATTAAGCAAGGCATATTCTAAGTATATAGGTGTGTGATATATGCAATGGCATAAACTAAGGAGACTAAGACTAAAAAGATAGGGAATTTGGCATCATTTTTGTGCTAAAATTTTAAGCCTTCTATGTTTGTAAGTTACCTCATTCTTTCTTCTATGAATAGTCAAGTATAGCTTCACAACCTCTCATACAAATACATTCCAAGATTAAAGAGCGTATTAAGAGAATATAGTAAGTTTTTAATTATTCTTGCTAGTTTCTAATAAGATTTTGTTAGATCTTTGAGAGTTCATTGAAGTTAGTTGAAGGAAAAAGCTCTTTAAATCCATTAGTGAAGGTATAAACTTATAAACATCCATAATTGTATCTCCTTTCATAGTTATTTCTAGAAATTCTTTGTTAATTTCATGATATTTTGATAAAACACTTTGAATGTTAGATGAAGAAAGCAAGCTTTCACAAGTTATTTGGAATGAATAGAGATCCACTTCTTTTCTTCTTAATTTTCTTTTTTAAAAAGATTTTCATATATGAGATGTGTATGCTATATGGTTGATGATGTGCTAAAACTATGATTTCCATGATGGATTAGTGGAAAAGTGTTCTCTTAAAAAGCTTTATGATGAAAAATTGAAAGATTTGTGAAAGCTAAACTAGTTTTAACTTATTCTTCTTTAAAAAGAAAGAATTTTGGAAAGGGATTTGCAAAGAAAGTTCAAAAGCATTTAAGAAAATTATTTTTCTTAAACATGATTTCATATTGAAAAGAAATAAAAATAGTCATAGTGATAATTTCTTTATAACTAGTGAAGTTTGAAAAATTTTAGTAAAGAAGGCCAATGAAGTTGACAATTTTTTTTTTGTCTAAGATAGGCAAAATTCTATTTTCATTTCTTAAAAGAAGTTACACCATGATCTACTTGAAATAATGTTAGAATGCTTGACTGTTAAATTTTAAAATAAAAAAATAGGTTAGTTTTATTCTACGAAAGTGCATAAGATCTTTTGTGTTTTAAGAGAACAAATTCTATTTTTATTGTAAAATTAAGTATGTACTAGATTACATATGAATATGAATGTTTTAAAAAGGATTACATCTAAGTTTTCAAGTAAAAATCATTTTAAAATAAGCTTTATAAGTTTCTATGTATTTTGTTGCTTAGTATAAGGAAAATTCTATTTTTGTAAGAAAAACTCATTACATTAGGTTTTAAATTGCTAAGGATATGTTTACTAACATTGATATGAAGAGTTGAGAAAAAAATGTTGGAAAACATCTTTGAAGCTTATGGAATGAAGCTAAAAAACTATTTTTGAAACTAGTGTCTTAAGAATAAGATTGTTTCCTATAAGAGAGTTCTTTTAGTATAAGTCCTAATTACTTATGTAAATTCTTTTATGGTTGAAAATGGTTATTTAATGATGTTTTAAGTCTCTAATATTTGGCTGAAAACGTTTAGAAATTTAATAAATTTTTGCATCAGAGAATGGTATTTTGCAAAAAGATCTTACCTTTCTTGATACTAATTACTAATAGGCTAAAGCAATAAGTAATGTAACATAATTTGAGTATAAAAAGAATTTTTATTTAAATCTTTAGTTTAATTCTAGAAAATTTTATAAAATTCCATAAAGAATTACACACCAAAATAGATTCCTAAAGCTAAATATGCCCACTTTAAGGTATTCTGATAGATATAATTATGTGTAACTTACTTTAAATGTAAAATTGGTTGAAAAAATGATATTTTATGACCTATTATTAATTGTTGAGATTTTTATAAAATTTCTTTGAAGTTTAGTATTTCTTATGGAGTTTCAAAGTTAAAGGTGTCTCCTTTGAAGCGTTTTGATAATTAGTTTCAAGAATTACTTGTATGAATTACTTTGACTATGAAAAAAAGTTAAAAATAATTTTACAATACTTAAATATTTATTCTAAAAAGTTAAAATTTAATAACTTTTGCTATTTTTATTGAAATTTATAAATACAATAGTGATTGTTAGAATTAGCATGAGTTTATGACTATTTCGTTAGCTTTTGTTTCATTGAGCAACTTTATCACTACTAGGTAGCATGTTTAAATGCTTGAATAAGTAATTTTCTCATGTGCTAAAGTAATATACAAAGTGTAGGTTTAAAGTTCTTTGGAATCGGAAGTTATGGAACTTAGGAAAAACCAAGTAGTGACTTACACCATTTAATTAGAAAAACCATAAGGCATATAATGAAAAATATTTGTGCGTTTAACATGTGATGATGATGGCTTCAATATATACTTGAATGTTGATGAAAATATCATTAAAAAATGGATACTACTCTAAAGGTTTTGTAGTGAAACCATCAGCATGTTGCATGGTTAGTGCATGAATTACTATTTGAACTTCCTTATAATTTATATATGAACTAATATGTTTAATGCAAAAGAATACTTATGATGAAGGCTTATAAGAATGCCTAAATGATCTTGAGCTTTGACAAAGTAACACAATAATCTAGCATACGAAATGGAAGCACTAATATTATTTGTTATCACTAAAATTTTAATAAGGTAACCATAAATTTTCTTTTACTAGATTATCTTAATGTTATAGCAATGATTGACATTTTGACCTTATTTTATTATGTGGAATGGGCTAGTAAGGACATTATATGAAATTAGCTTTTATGTAGTATGTGAACTTATGGCTATATGTTAAATTTGAGCTTTATGTCATATCTAATCTTATTGGCTTGAATATTATTGGTTGAAAGCTAAATGTGACATGTGACATGACTATGTGATAACGAAACCTTTTGGAGAATCTTAGGGATTGGCTCAGCACCCTAACTTTTAAGTTACATGGAAAGACATGTGGAATAAGGTTAACTCTAGAGAGATAAGGTTAGGATATGAGTAGGATAATGTTAGCCCAAAGCAACAAAGAGGAACCTTTATACCTCCATGCCATTTAATGGTTTTCTTAAATTTTTATTAAGTGTATAAATGAATTATGTAGTTAAATTACTTTTATATAAATAATGTAACATTTGGCTTAATCTAAGAAATACATTTTTGGTAAGGAAATGTTTGATACATGTCTTGTATATAACTAGTCTTCTTGATTAAAACAAGTTTAAAAAATTAGTATAATAGTTATCTCCCTAAGTAATCTTATTACTCATTTTGCTTATAGATATGTTTTCTAAGTGCTCATTTTTAAGATGTTAGTTATCATTACCAATGTGTGGTGCAAGGTATACTATACCTAATTTGACACTTTCAAAATAAAGTTCCATTTTATTGTAGTGGCCAACAAGATCAATATCCTCCAGTTGGCTAGGATATGGGTGGAAAGAACGGAGTCCATAATATTTAATTCTTTTTTGTTAAATTTGAAAGTCCTTTTTTTTGGTAAAGCTTTTCTAGCAGCCTCTAAGGACTTTATGCCCAGTGATCCTATCATTGAGGTAGGAAAGGCTAAGGTGATAGAGTATAACTGCATACCTAATAATCCTTCAACACTGGTTCCATTACTTGTCATATAGCCAATACCTCCCTTAACAGTACCATTACCTTTATCACTTAACCTATTAGGTCCTTTATCATCTTAGATACCACTCTTTAAGAACTTAAATAGCCATTCATTGTCTCATACCTCTCTTTTTAAGAATTCAAGTAGTTATGAGGTTAATGTTAAGCAATCACCATATAGTTAGCTTAAGTGATGATTGGCCACTTTTCTCAATTTTCTTTATATTACTACTCTAACTCTTTTTGTAGAAATTTAAACATATAAGTTTAGCATTAAAAAGGGGGTATGGTCTTATAAACTATTTATGTAAGAAAGGACAGTCTTAATATGTTTAATTGTTTTAATATAAATTCAATGTATATTACTATATAATTTGTTGGCTTGTTGCTAAAGGATTATTTAAGAAAATGAAATAGATAAATGATTTTGCAAATTTCTAAAGAAGAAGAAATAATGATTTGCTTTGGAACAAAGGTAACTAGCTCTTAAAAAATATATGATTTATCTTAGAAAATATTCTATGTAGATTTCAAGGAAAGAATCCAATCTCTGAACTTAATGTTATCTTTAAAGCATTATAAAACAAGATAGGATTGAATGATTCATTAAGTTTTACTGTTTAGTCTTATTCTATTGTGTTTATTTCATGGTTTGAACTATTGTTTTCAAAATTACTTAACTTTTCCATAGAATTAAAGAGTTCCTCAATGGGTCCTTTCAAAAACCATTTTTTATTATTATGAAAAGTTATCAATCAAATCTTCCAAGTTTGATAAAAATTATTTTCCATAGAACTGCTTTTTTCAATCCTTGTTGGAAGAAAAGTAATCATTTCCAAAAAAAGATATTTTCTTTGAAATCAGTTTACTAGTATTTGATAAACTAATTATGTTTTAACTATTACCCAATTAGAAAAAAATGAGCTTATCTTTTTATGAATTAGATTTGACTCCAAAAGAAAATACTATATATCTAATTTTAAATTCTCCTTCAAAAAGAAAGAAAAAAAAAAAGGGTTTTGCTATGTTTCTAATAACTAAGGGAACAATGACTTTTATGATGATTACTCATAGGTGAAGTTATGTCTATTAAGCCTTTATAAAAAGACCTATTTAAATGATTGGACCTTATCAATTGTGGAAACTATTTCTTGACTTAATGATGCATGGAAAAAAAACTTAGTGAACTTTTCCATCTTATGCTTTTGCATCATGCATGTTGTTATAAAAATAACTTAAAAAATTAATTTAGTTTAGAAAGGCTTGTAAAAATATTTTTCGATATCTTTATGCCACTTACAATGGTCCAAAAAATTAGATCATGACACTAGTGTTGTCAGAGCATGATTAGGAAAACTATAGAGTGGTCAAAATGTGGTTTAGGAAATAAACTTTAAAATGGTGAAAAGATGGGATAATGTACTGTGATAATGTGACTAAACTATGAAATAATGAATCTTGGGTATTTGTAAGGTGAGGAATCATAATTTTTAGTTTTAAAAAAATGGAACTCTATCTAGAAAAAGCCAAAATCAAAGTCGTACTAATAATCTTAATAGTTGCATTTGGAGTACTAAGTAAAATTCATCTTGAAAGGAAATTTTGTTTTTGGTTTGAATTATGCTATTAAGAGCTAAGGTGAATTTGATGCCCTTAATTTGAATTGTGGTTTGACACTAAACTTAAAAAGGATGCTTGGTTAAACAAATAGGAAAGATAACTTTCTCCTTAGTTTCCTACTAAATTTATAGACCTTTAAAATAGGAATTTTTAAGGATACCTTATAAGTTATAGCGAAGCCATGGAAGTAAGACTAATGAGTCATTAGTTAAAGAAAATAGAATGCTAGTGGTTAGAATTAAAGGCAAACTAAAAATTCAAAGCTAAGCAAATAGGATTATTGGTTAGGATTTTATCACAAACCTAGAAAAATGCTAGGGAAAATAAAACAAATATCCTTCTATACATAAAAAGTAAGCTTTAAATCAGTGTGAGACATGCCTATGGAAAGTTTAAAGAAAGAGTATAAGCATTTAAATCCTTGGTTTAAAATGTGTGAGTATTGGTCTTAGGGGATATAAAATAGAAAGCATAAGCCAAGAAGGTTTCCTTATTAGAAATTGAAGAAACCTAGCAAAAAATACACAAAAGGACCCAATAGGCCATATAGGTAAAACTTATAACTTTTAAAAAGAAGTAATAAAGAAATATATAAAATTACATGAAAAATAGGTGGACGAAATGGTTATAGGTACCAAGAAGAAATTTGATAAGTATAAGTACTGCATTAAATTCATAAAGTAGTACGGGAAATATATTACATGGGTTAAAGAACCTAGACTAGGATAAAATGGGTACTCCTAATTAAGGTTAAATGATGATCCTTTGCAATGATAAGGATTAAATAGGTGAATCATTAGAATATGAAGAGTCTATTAATTAGAGATATAAGAAAGCATTCTATGAATAAGCAATAATTTAGCAAATAGATGAAGAACACCAATAATAAAATATCAAGTGGAGATCTAGTAAGATTAAGGAAATGTAGATGATATAAATAGTTAAGTTAGAATCTATAAGAATATTTTTGGAAACTCTGTAGACTATAGTGATGCCCAAAGTGATAGGACTTAAAATCTTGGATGATTATAACACAAATCAAATTATTATGAATAAATGATGTAATGGGAAAAAATTTCTCAGATAGTATTCATACAAAATTATAGTAGAAAAATAAGTATATTATAAGTAGAATCGATGAAATGTATGAATACCTAAAAGGTTTAAAATTTAGGTTGAACTGATAATGAAAAATAGTTTGGTATAAGAATAAACACAATAAAAGAGAAAGGAAAATAAGGAAGATCACAACTACATCACACGTAAGGACTTGAGGAATAACTTTTATATTGATCAAGTAAAAGATGAATATATAAGGCTGATAAATAATTAGTGTTACAACACTAATAGTAATCTATAACACTAGAATCTTGATAAAAAAAAGAGGTTTTTCAAGTAAATTTATTATGTGGAATGTAAGGCATTTGTGTAATCTATAGAATTACAGGATGATGTGGAAAAAGAAGTATGAAGATTGAATGACTAAATAATGTAAAGATTGAAAAAAAATTATGATTGTGATAGTGTAAGGTCAATTAAATGGTTAGGATCAAGGTGATAGATTACTAGAATTAATAATGTTGTAATAATCGGATAGGTAGAGTATTAAATTAAGGACACCATACTTTGTGGGTATATATGAAATTTGGAGTTGCGGATGCTAGAGAGCCATTCTAGTTCAAAATTAAGAAGATTGATATCTAGTATTAGGAATATAAAGATTCAAGAATTAGAACAACTAACTTGTGAAGAGCAATCAATTAGAAAAACATTTATCAAAAAGTGATAATATGAATATAGAAAATAGGTAATGACTTGGTGTATGAAATATAAAAGCATCCAAAATCATTTTCTAGAGATTTTACCTAGGCTATTAATAATTTTGGTTAAGCCATCGCATCTATAAAAAATTTAGGGATGGATTTTCTTTAAATGGGGAATAATTATAACACCCAATAAAAATTTGATAGCCAAATGATAGAGATAAGCTAGAAAAAGCTTGTCGATAGGTAATTTATAGAAACACTCACCAACATTAGTACAAGTATTTATTAGAATCAATAGATAAAAAATCCTTTAAGGAATAATCTAGGGAAATTTTGAGTAAATTAGAAGTATTTAAGATCTACGGTTGATAGGGTTTCAGAATAGCTTAGCATTTATACTCAAGAGCATCTTATGGAAATCTTAAAGTGTTAGAATTGAAATTTTAGGCATAACCTTAGAGGGAGAAAGAAAGGAATACGACTTAGTGTAATAGCATTAGTGCAAAACTTAGGAAAAATCCTTAATTAAAGCCCTATTGAGTGATTTGGAAAAGATGAGTAAACTAGGAAATTGTTATTTTAATTGTTAATTAAGATGAGAAGGTGGTACAACATTTCTTAAGGAGAGTTAGTTAATTAAGCAAGGCATATTCTAAGTATATGTGTGTGTGACATATGCAATGATATAAACAAAGGTATGGTGTATACAATGACATAAAAAAGCAAACTAAAACTAAAAAAACTTGGAAATTTAACATTATCTATGTGCTAAAACCATAAGCCTTCTATACTTGTAGGTTATCTCATTCCTTCTTCTATAAATAACCAAGTATAACTTCATAAACACATTACATAGCTAGAAAGGGAATTAAGAGAAAAGATAGAGTTTTTAAAATTTTTTTGCTAGTTTTTAGTAAGAAATTATTAGATCTTTGAGAGTTCTTTGAAGTCGGTTGAATGAGAGAGCTTTTGAAGCTGCTAGTAAAGGTAGAAGCTTATAAACTTTCATAAATTCATCTCCTTTCATAGTTTTTTTTTCTATAAGTTCTTTGGTAACTCTATGAGATTTTGATGAAACACTTGAATGTTAGGTGAAAGAAGCAAGCTCCAATAAACTATTTAGAGTGAATAGAGATCCATTTCTTTCTTCATAGTTTTCTTTTTAAGATGTTCATATATAAGATATATATATTGTATGGTTGATGATGTGCTAAAATCATGAATTTCATGGTATATTACTTGAAAAGGATTCTTTTAAAAAGCTTTGTGATGGAAAATTGAAAGATTTGTGAAAGCTAATTTGATTTTGTTCTACTTTAAAAGGAAAGATTTTTAGAAAGGCATTTATGAAGAAAGTTCAAGAGGATTTGAGAAATGATTTTTCTTAAGCATGATTTCACACTGAGAAGAAAGAAAAATTATTGTGGTGATAATTTCTTTACAACTAGTAAAGTTTGAAAAAATTTAATAAAGGAGCTCAATGAAGCTCACATTATTTTTTTCTATCCTAAGATAGGAAAAATTTAATTTTCATTTCTCAAAAGATGTTATACCATGATTTACTTGAAATAAAGGATGTGAGAATGCTTGATTATCAAATTTTGAAATAAAAAATGAGTTAGTTTTGTTTTATAAAGGCTCACAAGTTCTTTTATATTTTAAAAGGACAAATTCTATTTTCATGATAAAATTAATAAAGCACTAGACTACATAAGAATACAAATGTTTCAAAAAGGATTACATTAAAGTCTTCAAGAAAAAACCATCATGAAATAAGCTTTATAAACTTCCAAGTATTTTGTAGCTTAAAAAAGGGAAAATTTTATTTTTGTAAGGAAAGCTCATTACATTAAGTTTCAAACTACTAAAGGGATGTTAACTAACATTGATATGAAGAGTTGTAGCAAAAAAAATGTTGGAATACGTATTTGAAAGCTTATAGAATGATGTTGAAAAATTGTTATAAAAACTAGGGTTTCAAGAATAAATGTTTCCTGCGAGGGAGTTTTTCTAGAAGAATGTCCTAATTACTTGTGCAACTTATATTATGATTCAAAATGTTTGTTTAATGATATTTTAAGCTTTTAATACTTGGCTGAAAAATTTTGAATTTTTTTTTTGTAAAAAGTTGTATAAAAGAATGGTATTTTACAAAAAGATCTTGCTTTCTTGATATGGATTGCCAATAAGATAATATAGTAAGTAATGTAACATGTTTTAAGTATTAAAAAGATTTGAAAAAGTCATTTAAATTCTTTGGTTTAATTCTAAAAAATTTTAGAAATTCCATAAAGAATTACACACAAAATGGATCTTCAAAATCTAGGTCAGCCCACCTTAAGATATTTTGATAGATAGAGTTATGTGTAACTTATATGACTCATTTTGAGTGTAAAAATGGTTTGGAAAATGATATTTTATGACTTGTTATTAAATTTGGAAATCTTTGTAAAATTTCATTGAAATTTAGTACATCTTATGGAATTTCAAAGTTAAAGGTGCCTTCTTCAAAGTATTTTGATAGTTGGTAACAAAGGTTCCTTGAGCATGGGAAAATGTTAAAAATTTTATGACTTGTTATTAAATTTGGAAATCTTTATAAAATTTCATTGAAATTTAGTACATCTTATGGAATTTCAAAGTTAAAGGTGCCTTCTTCAAAGTATTTTGATAATTGGTAACAAAGGTTCCTTGAGCATGGGAAAATGTTAAAAATTTTATTATATACTTGAAAATTATTTCTAAAATATTAGGTTAAATTTTAATAAAGTTTTCTATGTTAATAGAATTTATAAGTACCAAAATGATTGTTAGAACTTAATATAGGTTTGTGATTGTATCCTTAGATTTTAATGTTAATATTTGGTGGAATTAAGGAACTTTTTTACTTCTAGGAAGATTATTTAAAGGCTTGAATATGTAAAGAAAAATATTTTCTTACTTCTTAAAGCAATGCACAAAGTATAGGTTCAAAATTGCATAAAATTGAAAGTTATGGAACTTAGGAAAAACCAAGTAGTGATCTATATGGTTTCATTAGGAAATTTGTGAGGCATATAATGAATTCACATTGATGTTTGTGTGTTTTACATGTGATGATGATAAACTAAATGTACTTAAGTATTGATTAAAATATTGTGAAAAAATTGACAATGCTCTAAAGGTTTCATAATGAAACCATAAGCATGTTGCATTGTTAGTGCATGAATTACTTTATGAATGACCTTATGATTTATATATACACTAATGTGTTTTATGCAAAAAAAATTTTGTGATTAAGGGTTATGAGAATGCTTAAATGATAATAGGCTTTAAGAAAGTGACATAATAAATAGCATACAAAATGGAAGCATCAATATTGCTTATGGTCATTAAAATTATGATGAGGTAACTTCAAATTTTCTTCTACTAGATTATCTTTTTGTTATGGCTATGGTTGGCATTTTAACCTTACTTTGTTATGTGAAATGGGCTAGTGAAAGTCCTATATGAAATTAGCTTTTATACTTTATGTGAACTTGTGACTATATGCTAAATTTGGACTTTGTGTCATATCTAATACTATTGACTTGAATGATGTTGGCTCAAATGCCAAATGTGACATATGATATGACTTTATGATTATGAGAACTTGTGAAGACTTTTAAGGATTGGCCTAGCTCCTTAACTTTCAAGTTACATGGAAGGACATGTGGAATAAGGTTGAATTTGGAAGGACACATTAAGATATACATAGGAGAAGGTTAACTCAGAGTAATAAGGAGAAACTTTTTTGCCTCTATGCCATTTAATGATTTTCTTAAATGTTTATACTGTGTATAAATGAATTATGTGATTAAATTACTTTTATATAAATAATGCAATATATAGGTAAATCTAGGAAATAAATTTCTAGTAAGGATATGTTTGATATATGTCTTGTATATAATTAGTCTTCTTAATTAAAATTATTTAGAAAATTAGTGTAATAGCTATCTCACTAAGTAATCATGTTATTTACTCTACCAGTGGATATGTTTTTTAGATGTTCCTTTTTAAAATGCTAGTTAAGATTACCAATATTGGTGGAAGGTACACTATACCTAATTTGACATGTTTAGAATAGAGTTCCATTTTATTGTAGTGGCTAATGAGACCAGTGTCCATTAATAGGCTAGGATGTGGTGGTAAGGATGGAAATCCTAATATTTAATTGGACCTTCTAAAAGACATTATTTTTGCAAAGGATTTTTAGTAGCTTTTAAGGACTTTATGCCTAATGATCCCATTATTAAGATAAAAGAGGCCGAAGTGCCATACAACCATGTACTTTATAATCCTTTAGCATTGATTCCATTACCTGTCACATTACTAGTATTGCCCTTAATAGCATCATCAGCCACACCACCTTACCTACCAAGCTCTTTGTCATTTTATAATTGTTCTCTAGAGACTTAAATGCATTTTCATTATCTTATAGACTTTTGTTAAGAATTATAGGTGGCTATAAGCTTGATGTTAAATAGTTAGCACCCAATTAGCCTAGGTGTTGACTGATCATTGTTCTCGATTTTTTGTATATTACTATTTTAACTCTTTTTGCAAAAATTTATACATATAACTTTAACATGAAAAAGGTTATGGTTTCAAAAATTATTTATGTAAGAAGAAACTATCTAAATATGTTTAATTATTTTAATATGAATTCAATGTATATTACTATATAATTTGTTGGCTTGTTGCTAAAGGATTATTTGGAAAAACAAAATAGATAAAAGATTTCATGAACTTCCAAGGAAATAGGAACAATGGTTTTCTTCAGTAGCAAAGGTAACCAATTTTCAGAAAGTTTAAAATAAGGGAGGATTAATTGATTCACTAAATTTTACTACGTGGTTCTATTTTATTATGCTTGTTTCATGATTTGGATTATTATTTTCGAAAGTACTTAATTTTTCCATAGAATTAAGGAGTTCCTTAATGGTTCCTTTTTGAAGCTATCCTTTTGCATTTTGAAAAGTTGTTAGTCAAATCATTTCAAGTCTAGTAAAATAGTTTTTTTTTTGTAGAAGTAGTTGTTTGAGGCCCTACTAGAGGAAAAGAAATTATTTCTAGAAAAATGCATTTTTTTAAAAATCACTTCACTTGTATTTCATTAACTAATTATATTTCAATTATTTCCTAATTAAAAAAAAACTTATCCTATTATAACTTAGATTTGACTCTAAAAGAAATTATTATATTTTTTTATTTCAAATTATCATTCAGAAAGAAAAAAAAATAGGATTTCATAAAATTTCCAATAATTAAGGGAACAAAGATTTTTACAAAGATTACTCATATGCAGTTATATTTGTCAAGCCTTTGTAAAAAGATCTATTTTAAAGTGGAAAACTATTTCCTGACACAATGATGCATGGAAAAAAAACTTCTGGTGAGCTTTTCAATCTTATACTTCTGTATCATGCATGTTTTCATAAAAACAATTGATTTAATAAATTAATTTATTTTAGAAAGACTTGAAAAGATATCTAGTTTATCTCTTTACTTCAATCATAATGGTACAAAGATTGAAATATGATTTATAAATGATCAATGGGAGAGTATGTTACCTCTAAATTATGTTCCATAATGAATCAGATCTTTTGATTTTTTTTTAAAGATTCTCTAACTTAATCTTTTTCTGTTATATTTGTTTAAGGTTTGAACTTCTA
Organism: Sindora glabra; assembly: GCA_020226215.1. Lineage (NCBI taxonomy): Eukaryota > Viridiplantae > Streptophyta > Magnoliopsida > Fabales > Fabaceae > Sindora > Sindora glabra. Next base: position 48,739,876 of record CM035228.1, on the reverse strand, counting down.
TTTTTATGAGATAAACCTTAATTCTTTTTATTAGAAAAGTTTTTTATCATTTTTTTTAGAATGGTCTCTCTATTTCTTGAGGAACTTTTCAAAAAGATAATGTTTTCATTATTTAATGACAAATCGGATGGTTTTATTTATTTAAATTCAAACCTTTCTTTTCAGAACCACTAAAGTGGTAAAATTAGTGGAACCGGATCATTACTTCATCTTGCATGTTGTAGGTTCAATGTAAGAAGGCATAAATTTATGGCTAATGAAAAGGTGGATGACTCTTGGGACTCCTAGCACTTTAGTGGGATTGCGGTGATGAGCTCACTTTTTGGGTAGTAGTTATAGCTTAAACCAAATATTTTATAGTGAGGAAGTATTCCTATAGTAATGCTCAAGGAAGATAGTCAACATTTGTTTCCCCTATTCTCTCTTTTATTAGCTAATTTTTTTTTTCAAAAAAAACTCTTTAGCATTGCTATTTACTTTGAGGAAGTTTTGTTTATAAACTACAAAAGTACTTTCTATAAAAGAGGTTTTTTTTAATGTCAACTAATATGATTTAAAAACATTTTTTTTGTATGTGAGTCATATATACAAGTATGCAAAAAAAATTTAATGAAATTTCCTAACATGAGATTTTTGCATCATTCATTTTTTTTAAAAATAATAAATTCATAAAATATTTTTGTTTGAAAGTGACTTGTAAAGATATCTAATTGATGTCTTTATGTTGATCTCGATAGTCCAAAAATTAGATCATGACATTGTTGCCTTTATATACACGTGATATATATAGATTGTGTTTTGGATTCTAGTTTGATGTGTGTGTGTGTGTGATGTATATGTAAATTATAAATTCTAATGCATATGATATATACAATTGAATTAATTTTATTCTGATATACATGTATGTTGTATCTGGCCATTTTGGAATGATTTTAGAAATGTTTTGAGATTATTCTAGATTGGTTATGGAAAAGCTGTTCAAGGAAAAGTAAAGAAAACTATTCTTTAATAAAAGATATTCATTTATTATGACATTGGTTCTTGTATAGTAATTAATGTTAAACATTACTTAATAAGGCAAAGTCATTTTATTAAAGACAATAGTGTTTTTTTTCCAAATTGACATCTAATATTTGACTTTAAATGTTGATCTTTTGTAGTAACTGATGTAAAAACTTAGGCCTTAAGCGTGAATTAAAAATAAAAATGTCAAGGTATGGCATTAGTTGAAAATAAAAAGAGTAAAGCATGACTCTAATTGTAAATTTCACCTTAAAGCTCTTCTAATCCTAAGGTGATTCTTTATTTAATAAGATATACTCTCCTTTTAACCTTAAGATGGTTTTCTTCAATTTTGTATTCTTGTTCACTAATTATTTTGCAATAGTGAAGTTTAATTAGCCTGTGGCTAAATATAAGAGATTTAGCATTTACTGGAAAAGTGTAGAATATAAATATAAGATTTTTTTTTATATTTGTTATTGTAATTTACTTTTTAGTTTCCTAATCAATCTTGTTTCATAACTTATCATTTTGATGTAACTTTTATAGGTTTACACAAGTAAGAAATTTGGTCTTATTCATCTTCTTTGACATTTTACCATATTATCGATTATTTTTATATAAAAATATGTAATATCATACATTAATTTTTTATGAATACTCATTACATCTACACGTATTGTATTCAAAAAGTTTTGCAAATCTCATACATTAAGTAACAGGTATTAAGATGAATTTAGCAAAATACTCATCTCTGATTGTAGTATTATATATAAACTTTCACCATTTTTAATCTTTTGTTATTCAATTTATTCTTTAAATTTATTTAAATTGAAATTTTTTAGAGTTATAGAAGATGTTAGCTCCTATATCTAGTTAAAAATACATGGGAAATGAGGAGGATGAGAGAATGAGAAACATGGGAATAGGGTTAGGATTTGGAATGATAGAGCGAGGAATTAAGGGATATGGTTTAGTTTTGAGATAAAGAGTAAGGAACTTGGGGATGCAATTTGGGTGGGTGTAGTAGGTTGGTTAGACATAGCATTTTAGTTAAGAAAATAAACAGACATAGTATTATTAAAATTGAATATTGGTTATTTGAAAATAAATAACATTTAATATTATTTCCCATTACGATAAAAAAATGACATTGATTGTTTTTGATAAAAATTGATGTTACTGTTATATGTTATGATGGTTTCAAAATCAATGATAATATATATATATATAAGCGCTCAATTAGACATTGATCAATTTTTTATGTGTAATCTACTAAATATTTGACATCAATTAGTTATTTTGTAATAATATTTGTAGTAGTGAAATTATACTTTTAACCTTGTCTTAGCCCTTTTAGTTTTTTATTATATTTAAAGGTTTTCCTTTTACTTAAAACCTTCTCTAGTTACTTTTATATAAGGAAGCCAATGTCAGCTATAATGTCTAGTCTTATAACTTGAATTTAAGAATCAAGACTGAAGTCAAGTATTGCTTAAATTACCTGAATTTCCTATTTAGTACTATTTGATGGATATTCCTTCATTGCAAAAAAAAAAAGTTTAATAGTTAAAAAAAAGAAGGAAATTTCTTCTCTATAGTCGAAGAAAGAAGATAATAGAAAAAAGTAGTAGAGAAAATGGAGAAAAATTTTTTAGTGCAAAATGTTTCTGCAATGGAAAAGGGGGGAAATCTTGGATTTTAAAACTAATGACAATTTAGAGTTTCCATTTTGAAATTCAGAAATATAGTGAAGAAATATTTAATGAAAGTAAATGGTGGACTCACCAAAATGTTGATATATTTGGCTTCACCACTGTAAATCTTTCGCTAAAGCTATGATGAAAATAAATTGATTAAGCTAGAAAAAGAGTTCACTAAATCGGTAAATACTCAAAAAATACTAAGAAATCTAGATAGAAGCATCACCATTTGCAAACATCAAAGGTTTTTTTAGTCTCAAATTCTTCAGGTCCTGAAGCAACTTAAAGAATTTCAACAAAGCCATTTGAAGTTAAAAAGATTTAAGAAATCAAAATGGAAAGGAAAAAGAAGAGAAAATACTTAGGAGAAACGCTAAGATAGAGTTGGAACATTGATTCGAAGAAGGGTAAAGAACATTGAGCAATGTGTACAATGAGGTGAGGAAGATCCAATGCAACAAAGAAGAAAAAGGATGCCTTTCTCGAGTAAATCCCCCATTATTTGTTCTATCTCCTTAGCATGGCTGAGTCAATTTTTTCACTTCTAATTTATTGACATTATAAAAAATTATGTAACTAAAAAATATTTTAGTGACAAGATTCACTTGTCACTAAAATTCATTTGTGTTAGTATTATTTTATTGTCAAGGTAAGATCTTAGCCAATAAAAAATTAAATTTTATCACTATTGCAAAAATACAATTATACATAGGTAATTTCACAATAGCCACATTAGCTTCTAACTAACATATATATATATATATATATATATATATATATATATATATATATATATATATATATATATAAGTGGGCATTGTATGTTAAATCATTTTATGTCAATTTCTTAACCAATATGGAAAAAGGTTTGGTGTTAGTTTTTTGCTAAAAAGCTAATATCTTTTTTGCTAAAAAACTAATACCTTTTATTAGATATATTATTTCTTTATATTTCACATCAATTTTTAATATAAAAATTGATATAAAATATTTGCATAATATTTTTTTAAATGTTAATTTTTGCTTTTTTCTATATAGTAAAAATGAAATAAATTCAACACCCACCATAAAAAATATGGTTCACTCCTAAAAAATATGTGTATTTTGAGTTTAAAATTTTGAAAAATCATAAATATTTGTTTGAGAAAATCTTTTTTTATGTTTATATATAATTTTTCTAAACTTTCCTTTTTTAAAATCACAAAAAATAATTGTTTGATAGGCTTTTTTCACCTTTTCTCTATCTTTCTTTGTTTGATTAACTTTAGATTCTATTATTATTTTTTTATCAAATACATAATAGGTATCTAAAACCTAGATACAAGCATAAAAGTAATAAAAAAGAAACATAAACAAAAAAACTCTTAAGAAAAATATGCAAAAAAATGAAAAAAAAGGATAATTCTTATATTTTGAAGTAGTGGCTTGGAACAAGATATTTTCTTGATGCTTAATGTTAGTTGAAAGAGTATATATAATTTACTAAAGTGTGGTGAACAACAAAGTGAGATGCAAGGTTCTATAAAAGTTAGTAGATGAAGACGAAAATTGGGTTTGAAAATAAATAAGATAAAGAATGAGAGTGATAATGAGAAAAAATTCATCTTTGCTTTATTTACAACAAAATAATTTAAATGTTGCTTTACTTATAAGAATCGACATCTAATATATAGAGTTTAAACATCATTTTAGTTATAGGAATACTTATAACATTTGACATTTAATATTTAGTGTTTAAATATCATTTTAGTTGTAGGAACCAATGTAAAAAGTAAAACATATTGATTTTTTTAAAAAATTGACATCTAAAATTTTCCTTTTATTTATAAAAATGTTACCATCACTTGACTTTAAATGTTAATTATTTTAGAAACTAATATCTAAAGTTTTCCTGGAAGAAACATATCAAAATTTTAAGAACATTAGTATAAAGTTTTTCTCATATTTGGATTTTAGACGTCAATTATTTTAAGAACTAAATCTAAAGTTTTCTCATATTTTTAAAAATATTATCGCTTCAATATATGCATTGGTGTTCCTTTTAAGCACATGTATTAAGTGACGTCATTTCTACTTTTTATAATAATGTGTTACAACTATAATTATGTCAATAGTTTTTTTAATGTCTTTTATTTTATTGTTCCTTCAATTTAAATATTTTGAAAAATAAAATTTTTTAGTTTTTAATGATAATCATAAAGAAAAAATAAAATTTATCATTAAAAATTATTATTTTTTATGACAATAAATTTAAAACTACTATCATTAAAATATTATTTTTAGTAAGAAGAATGACATTATTGTGATGAAAAATAAAAGTTGTCACTAAAAACTATTACTTTTTTTTGTAACAATAAATTTGGTTTGCCACCAATAATGATGATTCAATCATAGCAGTGGAATATTGCCTTTGAAATACTATTTTTGTTGACAAGGATGTCACTCATTATTGACTTTTATTGATGGCTACTATGCTGAAAAATAGAACTTATCATTAAAAATTATTTTTATGATAACAAATTTTGCTTGTCACTAATAGTGATGGCTTAGTGGTAGTTGTAAAATATTGTCACTAAAACATTGTTTTTAATGACAAGAATATCATTCATCACATAATTTTTTATTAATTTTTAGTGTCTTATCATTAAAAAATTATTATTTTTGTGATAGTAAGCTTAGCTTGTCATTATTAGGAATGGTTCAGTGTCAATTATATATATTGTCACTATAGTATTATTTTCAATGATAAGACTATTACCTATCAATAAATTTTATTAAGTGATAAGCATAATGACAAAAAGTAAAACTTGCTACTAAAGCTTATTATTTTTATAACAATAAATTTACTTTGTCATTAATAGTAATGATTCAATAACAACAATTGAATATTAATATTGTCATCAAAGCATTGTTTCCAATGATAAGAATATCACTTGTCATTAATCTTTTATCACTAAAAATCTTATTTCTTGTCCATAACAATTCAATCTACTCTAGATATCCCAATGAACAAATTATATGATAGAAAAGAGTTTGTTAAAAAATTTATAATTCAACACTAGTTAAGTCACTGATATCCAATAAAAAATAAAATAAATACAATATATCCAAATCCAAACAATAAAGAGATAAAATAAATGATTCAAACATGTATAGTACATTAATGGTTAATTCCTAAAACTAAAAATTTAGACTAACATGCATCATTGTCACAAAAGTACAAATCAAGTGACCAATAAAATAATTTAGAGAAAAATATATTGACCACCCTTGTGTTATTGAAATTAAATGGAGGTCCCATCTAATTTTAAATGGTACAAAAATCTCTCTTAAAATTTGAAATTCGCTACACTTAAACATAATTTAGTATTTTTTGTTAGTTTTGTGTTAAATCTTTTTGTTAAAGGCTAAATTTGATAAAAAAAAATCAAAATTACTCATAAATTATTTATATATTTCTTGACTTCATTATTTTATAGCATTTTATTTTATTTAATGAGAAATGTCCATTTTCTAGAAGCAAATTCCCTCTTTTTCCATTGAAGAAATATTTTGCACTAATTTTTTTTTCCATTTTCTCCACTATTTTTTTCTATTCTCTTCTTTCTTCAACTATGGAGAATAAAGTTCCTTCCTTTTTTTTTCCTTCTTTTTTTAACTATTAAGCCTTTTTTTTTGGCAATGAAGGAATATCCATCAAATAGTACCAAATAGAAAATTCAGGTAATTTAAGCAATACTTGACTTCAGGTAATTTAATCAAATCTAGAAAGAGAGAAACTCAATTTATAGAGTTACTGATAAAACATTTAGTTTCTATAAACTGAGAATGTCTTGTTGTAAAATAGTAGTTTCATCAATCAATTCACATTTGTAAATCATCTTCTTGTGCAACACAATTTTATGTTAATAGGCCATGCATGTTCCTGGTAGCTTATGAGTGCTTTAGAGATCTTACCAATATCTCATAGGAGCGATCCTACTCTACACTCATATAGGGGAATCCATTAGGTGTATACTACAATTAAATACCCTATTTATAAGGGTTACGGAATTCATTAAGAGTCAAGCTCATCCTCATATTTAATTTGCAGTTTTAAAGCACTAATCACGCACACTATAAGAGGGACACATGAAATTAATTCTAGTACTTTCAGAATTAATACTAACTTGTTATTACTCATATGAACCTACTTCATAGGATCTCTAATCATATAGGTTGAGTTACCATCAATGTCAATTTTTTAAAATGGTATTAGTTCATTTCCTTCGATGTTTCAATTATTTGTTTTCTATCTAAGGGTTTTGTCAAAAGATTGGCCAAATTCTTTTCTAACTTCACATAATCTATGGAAATCATTTCATCTTTAAGCAATTGCTTCATAACATTGTATCTTAGTTTAATATGTCAATTTTTGCCATTGAAAGTTTTATTTTTTGCAATGGCTATTGTTGATTAACAATCACAATGTAGAGATACCAAATGTTTTGGTTTCATACCTAATGGTATATTAGATAAGAAATTTCTTATCCACTTAGCTTTACTTCTAACTATCTTAAAAGCCATAAACTTTGACTTAATGGTGGATCTAGTTATAATTGTTTGCTTGGATGATTTTCCAAGTCATTGCACCACCACCAAGGGTGAATACATAACTACTAATGGATTTTATCTCATCTAAATTAGATATCCAATTAACATTATTGTATCCTTTTAATATAATGGGAAATCCATTTATACAAAATATCATAATTCATTAAGTATTTCATTATTCTAGTCATATTAAAAATATATTTTAATCTAATTTTTTTTAGAAAGACATACAAATTCAATTCACTCTAATATTAGGCACATGTAGAACATTACCGAACGCCAAGGTCTTGCTAGATATGGTTTCAAAAGTATTTTACCTTTATAGTTCTTGAATCTCTAAGGCAAATCAAATCTTCTCCATCTTTTATTGGTGAGTAAGAGGTAAAGGTTTCTCTATTGGCACAAATGTGCCTTTTAGCACCTTAGTTTACAACCCAAACATTCACATTCACCGTAATATTTGCTTGAGAAATGACAGCCATAATTATATCATTTTTATCATCTCTAACCAAATTTGCTTTAGGTTTTGAAAGATTGATATTTCTCATTCTTTTCTCACATTGGAGTGCATGATGTTCTAACTTACTACAAACTAATAATTTCCTAAATTTTCTTTTGATGACTATTAGAATCATAAGGATAGTAATAGGTTTTTTTTCTCTAAATAATCAAATTTCTTAAGAATTTTTTTTATTTTTTTATAATGTTATTGAGCCAATAAAATGCCACTATGTTTCCTTATAATTGTAATCCTCAAGATAATATTAGTTTCACCCATATCAAAAAATTTAAGATTTAGTCTCACACATTATATTAAAATTAGTGCCAAAAATAAGAATCTTATCCACATATAAGCTAATGATCATGCATTCATTATTTTCACATTTTGTATATACACATTCATCCACTTCAACATAAGAAAAATTATTATATAAAAGAGTTTGATCAAATTTCTTGTGTTACTATTTAGGGCGCCTATTTTAGATTATACAAAGACTTTCTTAGTTTTTAAACTTTTATTTCTATTCTAAGACTTCACAGCTCTCAGATTGTACCATATATATATATATATATATATATATATATATATATATATATATATATATATATTTCTTCCTTTAAATCTCTATAAAAAGATAGTTTTCGCATCTATCTGATGTACAACTAATTTAAAAATAGAAGCTAAAGCAAACAAATACAATTGAAGAAATACTTGTTATTGTGTAAAAGTATTAAAGTAATTAATATTTTATTTTTTATGTAAAACCTTTTATTGAACCATTAGGAAAATATTTTTTTAAAATTAATTTGCAACCTATTAGCTTTGCTTCGGGAGGCAAGTCCACTAGTTTCTAAGTTTAATTTTGTAAAATTGATTCAAGTTCTATTTTGATTGCTTTCTTAAAAGTTTTGCTTCAAAATATGTTTGAGGATCATTATCAATAATAAGGGTAAAAATCATTTTCAAAAGAGATTTCTTTTCTTGATCTTTTACTTCTTCTCAAGACTTCATCAGTTAATTTTGAATTAGTTAATGGTGCATTTAAAGTCTTTGTTGCATAAAAATTTTTTATCACATAGTGGATAAATGAATTCAAAGAGCTCAGCATTCTTTGTCTCTATTAATGTATTGTAGTTAAGCACATCACTTTTATATATAGAACTATTATTTAGATATCCCACAAACATACAATCAGATGTTTTTATCCTATTTTATTTTCTTATGTTTAGACTATAAAACTTTAGCTAGACACCCCCACATTTTCAAGTATTGTAAATTAGGTGCATAACCTTTTCATAATTCATAAGGCATTTTCCTTGTTTTCTTATTAGGTATCCTATTTGTAAGTAGCATTCATAATGAATTTATAAACACTAATAATATTGACTAATATATTTATTGACAATACACATTGAATTGAGATAAAGCCTATTCAAATACATTAAGTGAACAAAATAATAAGTAGATATGTTAACACTAGCTTACATAAGCTTGTTTGTCACACATAAATATCTTCACCATTAAAGTTAGAAAAAAAAGGTTCATTAAATCTAAAATGCTAATTAATTAATGTTTATGACTCCACAAATATGTTGTTTAGAATTTTAATAAAAACTTTTCAAGCAATTCACAAACATTCAATAAAGGAATTTAAATTTATTTCAAACTCCAAAAGTATAATATAAAATCTTACAGAGGATTAATGTAAATTATTGTAGAAGATTTAAGTTAAACATGAAATCAATAACTACTAAAATGCTACTTTTATTTATTTTTTTCACACTTGTATAGTGTATTATTAATAAAAACCAAACATGCAAAGTCACAATAGTGATCCTGATAAGAAAAAATTCTTAAACAATGTAACTCTTAAAAGATAAATTAAAATATAAATAAATGAATAATGAGATTATCATTTCCCTTAAATTATGATTCAAGGTTTAATAGCACAGTACATGTATAACACCAATATACTAACTAGCAATTACAACAAAAATCTTAATGTTGGAGTAAAAATTAAACAGAGTGCTTACTTATTTGAGTCCATAAGCTTTCAATTTATCTATGTGATCTCATTTATAAATAATTGAATAAATTGAATCACAACTATCTTATGACAGATCATAATGATTTACATATTAGATAACAAACACAAATGAGAAGAATGGTAAGAGAAATTACATCATATAAATTGTAAACATAGTGAATTAGAAATTATTTTTGAAAACTTATCTATAGAGATATTATCCTTAAGACTACACTTGAGAGATAATTCCTTGAGATTGTTAAAAAAATATGGATATGCAGTCTGAGGCGTGACATAGGTCACTATCCTCAACGAATTTCTAAGCTTCTTATGTAGAGTTTGAATTGGCAATTATCTCAAGATTAAACAGACTCTTCTATCTTAAAAATGTTGTCTTAAAAATGCACGACCAAAATAAGAAGTAGACAGTAAGAAAATGAAATTCAACAAGAGAAGAGCATTTGTAGAATAGTGATTATAAATGAGTGTGTTGTTCAAAATTAGAGGAATAGTATGACTTTTATAGGCTCTAAAATCTAGCCATTAAAAAATAACCGTTGAAAATATAGCTATTGAAATATGATTGTTGAAAAAAATAACTATTGAAAAATAAATGTTAAAATAATCGTTAGTAATAAATGTTTAAATAGCCGTTAAGAATTAAATGTTCAAATGAATAAATTGTTATTTCAAATTTTATTAAATCTAAAATATAGTTTTACCAAAACAATCTTAGGCTTGATCTCACATGTTATTCGTGCTCAAAGAGCTACTTTCTTTCTTTATTACTTTATATATAAAATTTTTTATATATAAACTTTTTCTTAAGGTTAAAGTTGCTCGATGTGGGATTAAGTCTTTTAAAATACTACTCAATATACGACAGCTTTTGATGAGTGTAATCTAACATCTAAAAAGATTATTTTCAAAGTAAATTAAATTAACCTCCCTGATTTACACTAAATTTACATTTATATTTTCTTATTTTAAAAATAATATTCCTTTCCTTCTAGTTATAAAATGGAAGGGAAGTTTGCATTATGTTTAACTAAAATATAAGAGAAAACATGCAACAAGAGATAGAAAACACACAACAAGAGACATTTATATAATTTTGTCAAACCTTAGGTTAATATGGTTTACTTTTCTTTTAGCCTGTATCATATGGCACATTGTTTTGCACAAAGCTTGTGTGTAGTAAAAATGCCCTCACTCTACTAACAAATTTAAATATTTTATGGTTAATTATTTATGGCCAATACTACCATGCTTATAGTCATCACAACCTTAAACACATGGCACATAGAGAGTTGTTGGATAGGAATTTTTTTAGACATAAAAAAATACGAAACCTGCGATATTGTTGGTCATATGAAAATTGCACTTCAACCCTTAAAGAAGTCATGTATTAGTATTGGGTTGAGCCAATAATTTATTTTGTTGGGCTTTTTATGATGAAATGGACTTTACACCAAGCAATTTATTTTCTACATATTAATTTAAAGATTTCTTTTACTATAAGATGACAATTGATAGATAAAAAAAAAATAATAAGATAACAATTATAATAATTATATATTTTTTTATGTGATTATATTATATGTTTTCATTTTTTTAAAATTTTATATTTAATTCAACAATCTTGCTTTCATACAAACTTCCTATTCCAATCAAGTTATATTAAAAAATTTGTGATCAAAATTATTATTTTGTTGGATAAACTACATTGATGTCCCTTGTAATTTAACTTTATTACAATTACATTTATTTTATTTTTAGAAAAATGCATTCACATTTCTTACTTTTTAAAAGCATGAGAAATTAATGTATATTTAAAATAGAAGGAGCGGAGGTGAACGCATATGAGAGGGTTATGAGTTTATATTTTTTAAAATAAAAAAATATGAGTGTGATTATATTGAAACATAAGAAAGGTGAGTATAATTTATTCTATTTTTAAAATTTTTTTTTATATAAAATATTACAATTTTTACATAATTTGTAATTTTATTAAATTAGAATTATAACACACAATTTTTTTTAAAAAATATGTGACCATTTTGTAACAAAACCATACAAGTATGTTTTTTATTTTTCCTTGTAAAACTCATGAATTTCATGTGCATATTCTTTTCTTTTTGGCGTGGAAACATTGTCTGTTATTCAATTATACCCTATCGATTATTTTTGAGAATCTCTTTTTTTTTTCTTTTTATTTCCATAACTAGTACGGGCACTACACTAATATATATTGAAAATTAAAATTGTTACCATTATTTATTGATAATATTAAGTTTTCTTTAATTTATGTTAAGTAATTATGTCTAGTGGAGCCAAATATATTTGATTTCAAAATTTGATAAATATGGCTTTAGAATATTTGTAATGAGATAATTTTTAATCATGCATTTATATAAATAAATTTGATAAAAAGGTAAATTTTATTTCTTAATTTTTACTAAAATTTTAATTTTATCTCAAAAATTAAAAAAAATACTAAATCACCCGATAATTGTGTACGACATGTAGGTGCCGAATTATATGCTCATGTAATGACCTTTGATTTGATAAAATTAAATTCATTGCTTTTATATCTAACGGATACTTGATTTTAGAGTTAATTTTCAAAACAAGACTTTAGTTCAAATTACAAAGTTCTAAATTTTATTTAAAGTAAATTTATTCTCTAATTTTAAAAAAATATGTAATATTATTTAGCACCATAACATTGTTAGATTTTTAAATAGAAATGTTTATATGACATCTAACTTGACATCATATATGATAAATATAAATCATATTTTCATATTCTTATAGTAAAAATGGCATTTTAGCCCCTTAACTTGGCATTTTATCTAATGCAATTGATAGCTCTAAATAGAATACATAATTTAGTAATTCAATTAAATAAAATCTTTACTTATTTTCAACATATTTATAATAAAAAATATATTATCTTATATTTATATTACCTAATAATATTGCCATGTGATATGTAAAATAATAAGAGTTAAAAATAAAAAATATATGAAATAATTTAATTTAATATTTAATTTATCTACAAAATTTAATATAATAAAATATAATATATTATTTAATTATATTAGTGACTGACTTAGATATATATAAAATGGGTGAAATGGGCCTATATAGACTAGGCTCACATGGGTCATACTTAAAACTGATCGGGAATAAGAAGTTTATCTCATTACAAGGATGGGTTAGGCAAGCCTATAAATAGTGTATATTAATTTTTAAATTTATTATTATATTATTATTTTAATAAATAATGAACTTATTACTAATGAATAGTAAAAAATATTAATGTGTCACATTAAGTGAGAGTATGGTTTAATTTTTTTAGCCTTAGGCAATTTATCAAGTATAAAAAGGATTAAAAAAATGTGGATTGTGCTAGAAACCAATGACTATGTGGGTTTGCCCACATGAACTATACAGCTTGCATGCACTAACCTTAATAAGTCTATATTTAAAATGGGTAAGAAATAAGAAACTTATTCTTTCTTATATTTGCGAGTTGCTTGCAAAGCTCGCATGTCTATAACTTATTTTACAAGTTTATTTGCATATAAATAATAAGAGTTATTATGAAAAATAAAAAGAAAAAAATATATAATTGAGCAAATAAAAAGAAAATAATGTATGAGTTGTAAAGTAATGAAAGTTAAAAATTACTACATAGTCAAGCAACTCAATAAAATAAAATAATAATAATGATACATATATAAATTAAGTCTTTAATTTATTTAAGATTTTTATAATAAAAATAAAATATGTCACATTACATTTATAATATTTAGTTTTATTAGTAGTGTTTAAGTTATAAATAATAATTATAAAAAGAAAAGAAAATATGCAACGGGCTAAATAAAAAGGGAAGAAATAATAAGTTGCAAAGTAATAAAATTTAAAAATACAATATATAGTTAAATAATTAAATTAAATTAAATATTTACATTATTTTTAAGTAAAAAATAATATATTATGTTATATTTATACTATTTAATGATATTAATATTTGAATTATAAATAATAAAAGCTAACATGAGAAAAAATTATATAATAGAACAAATAAAAAGAATAAAAATATTATTTGGATTTTTAACAACAAATTAAAATTAAATTATCAAATAATATGGATATAATATTCCAATATTACTATATAAATATTTAATTTAATTTTTTACTATTTACATAACTAAGCATCAGTTGGTCTGCTCCCCCTCACTGGGGACATTTTATAATTATCGCTCTTGTATGAAGCGCACCCCCAATGCACCGAAGGAAACTTGAGCTTTCCAATTTTACTTCAGGCACACGACTGTTTCCTATTTGTTAAATAATACAGGTAGAGATGCCTGTACTTCCCACCAAGGCATCAAAGAACTCATCATTGTTTATACATTCCTTAACCAGAAGTACATGTTGCAGTAACGGACGACCATACGTGGCCATTACTGATGGATTCAGAAACCGTGGAACAAGAAGGCAGCAGAGAGGACGACAATGATGATGCTAACAAAGAATCTGAAGAAAATCAGAAGCCTGTCACTTCCACTGTGACGGCATGTAGGTTGACTTACTTCATCTGTCAAGGCGGAAAGCAAATGATGACTTGCGTTTGAACTTAAAAATCGGATCCGTTTGGCTTGGATCCGTGGAAAATTCGGAGGAAAAAAAATGGTTAAAAAAATAGAATAGAATATTTCATTTTCTTCTATTTAATTGTTGAAGAAAATATAGGAAAAAAAAATTGTAAAGAAAAAATTTGGTGAGTCCCTCCAGAAATTTTCTCCCCACAGTAGAGAAGAAAACCGGAGAGAAGTTCGCTTTTGTGCTGTTGCTCGGTGCCCTTCACTTCTTCAGCTCTGCAGAGAAAATTTCCGATGCCATCTTCCATTGTGCAAGGCTTCTCCCCAGGTATTGTCTTCTTCTTCCTCCCCACCAGATCTGCAATACCTGATTGGGGCTATCTTCCTCCAATTTTCCTGCTTGTTAAAACAATTGTCTGTTTGCTGGGTGGTTGTTGAAAATGGCGGTCTGCCGCGAATTGCACTTGCCGATGCTGAGAGGAGAGGCATGTCGCCTGCCGGTCTGCCATATGGTGGTGTGTGTCGTCGATCTGCCTGGTTATGGGACGGGGATGCTGGCTGTCTTTATCGCCGATGTGCCTTCTGGTGTTGCAGGGACGCCCGCTGTGATTCTGCTCCTCTGGTGCAATGCTTGTTCGGGTCTGTGTGACCATCCTACCGGCGATTTTCTACCATTTTCATTGGTCGGTTTGCCCTTTTTGCTTGTCACTTACATTTCTCTTTACCGTTCTGTTTAATCCCGTTCATACCATCAAACGTAGTACCTAAATACGGGCTCGGGTTTTATCTGAACCTACCCGTTTCCAATACCAGCAATAGTCGGTGGGTTTGATAATATTAAATTTTAAGTAGTGTTACATACATTAATTATGAAATTTGTATTGTTTAAATAATTTCTCATTTTAATGTTAAATTTAATTAATAATTTAATAGTTTCATCATAAAATATTAAAATAATTATATACAAGATCCGAAGAAAATAGAAATAATTTTAAATATATTTGTTTATCAAAATTTCATTAAAATAAGTTTAATTTTAAACATGTTTAGTTAGATAATTCATAATTACTATAAATAAAACATTTCCTCTCCTATTTTTTCTCTAATTAAATACATTAAAAGAAAATATTTTCTTCCCTCTTTTTTTTCCATTTCTTTTTCTCATTTTTTTTTCTACTTCAATTTCTCTCCTAACCAAAGCATAAAGAAAGATTTGCTTCTTTGATGCTTTGTTTGGGCATCGGAGTAATAAGGAGAGAAAGAATTTGAGGAGAAAAAAATTATAAGAGGAAGAAAATAAAAAAGAATATATTTTTTATATTTTGTTACGTTGAGAAGAAAATAAAGAAAAAAGAAAGTATAAGAAAATTTTTTTTGTTGTGATTGGTTGAATTGAAAAGTAAATAAAAAGAAAAGTTAATCAAACGATAATAATATCCTTTAACTGTGTCCAGTAAAAATTTTTGCAGTAGTACTACTCTGTTTCTATATTTTAGACATTGTGACATCTTCATTTAACAAAATAAAGAGTTTAAATTAATTTATTGTAAGTATAAAATACTTTATATTATCAATGAATAAGAAAAAAGATATAACACTAAAAAGTAATAGAAATAATTAAAAAATTTTAACTATAGTAAAAATATTTTAATTATTTTTATTGATATGATAATATATGAATGAGTGATATCATATAATTAATTTATATTAATAGTAAATTAAATTTATATTTAAATAAAAATACATGATTTTATACATAAATAATAATATTTTTAAATTTAATAAATATATGCAACAAATTAATAAAATAAGTGATATTTATTATTAAGAATAAGAGTAAAAACAATGTTAGTCCTTGACTTATAAGCCTACTGATTGCTATGCCATCTAAATTTCTTAATTAACACTCTTTAATTTAACATTTCCAGTGAAAAATGGGATAAATAATTACAATAAAAGTTAGCCATGACACATGAGAGCCTGGCTTTGATACTACTGCTGTAATAATTGATACTTTACCCAAATTATATTGTATCAAAGCATAATTTATTGTGCATTACAAATTTATCTTTTACAGGATAGGGTAGAAAATTTAGTATGTACCTTACTTATGTTTCTCTAGAAGAATCTCAAAATTAAATTGACTTTAATCATCAAACTACTGCCTTTAAAAACTACAATTATAAACATTAATATCAAAAGAAGTTTGTGAGAAGGGTTTACACTCCCTCTACCATGGTTTACTTTTTTCTGTCTGACGAAAGAAATTATCTTTGCATTCTTAATGAAGCAAAATGCAATTAAAGAAATAGGGGACCTATTTTAATTTATTAAGTTGGGTTATGGATTCTAGTTATTATATGATCCACTTTCAATTAACTGAGATCGAACCTAAATATCTCTAAAAAAACTCATTTTATCATAATTACTTTATTTTGAATCCAAAAATTAATATTAATATTAATAATAATTTATAAATTAATTAGACTCACAATTAAAATTTCCAACATTTAAGAGGTGTCTTTTGAATTGTTTTTGGGAGATTCGTGAGATTTGTGCTATGTAAAATATTGAAGCTATAATTTTAGATTACAGTTATGATTATTTTGCGATTAATAAAATTACATATAAATGCAACAGTTTTAATATCAAATTGTGAAAAAAATAATGGGTATGTTGAACAGTAAACAACAACAATACTGAGTGCAAATTTCAACTTTGATCCAAAATATCATTAATCTTAATCAAATTATTGAAGTTTTAACGATTCAATTTTCTTAGAATGAGGAGGCCATATATATCAAACTGGGAAGAGATTATGACCAGAATTAAAAAAAAAAAAAAACTCATATATCAAATTTCCTGTATAAAATTTATAACTTATATATCAAACTATTATGAAACTTTATAATAAAGCTTTCCGGTGCGTGCCATATACATAAGAAGAAATTCATATCAAATTTGAAATTAAAAAAAATTAAATTTTTTTTAAGGCTATTGAATATTGCTTGAAGTAAAGGCTCATGATAATTTGTTCAAAAGAAGTTTTGAATAGATTTTTGAGAAAAGTACAACCACGAATATGAAACTTAAATTATTTTTGCATTATTCAATCATAGTATATAGAATGTAATTATATATGCAAGTTTGACTTACATTCTGATAAGTTAATATGGTATTCGACTGCATTAATTATTCCGAAGATTTTTAACATTAAGGATTTTTCCTTAGGATTCCTTTAAAATATAAGATATAGTTTAAAGTGTAAAATACAACATCATGATGGTTGATTAGAAAATGAACGGCTTATAATGTGTTAGATAACTAGTAACTGAAAAGCAAGTTTAAATTTATAACTATTCTCAAATTTCTCCACCAAAATTTATAACTGGTGTCTAAAGTCCTTTGGGCATTGGGCCAAAGGTGATGTCCCACATGGGCCATTATTTTATTAGGTTAGGATGATTTAGGCCTAAAGAATCATCCTGCGCCTTTTTTTATTGGAGCTATTGTCCTAACCCACACGAATAGTTTCACATCCCAAATGGCAAATGGGCTAACTTATTCGCAATCCTCCAAATTATAGCTCCTATGCAATTTGTGCCTCCAAAGCTATGGTTGCACTGCTAATATGAGTCGTTAAGTTTCATTTATTTCTACAATACTATGCACCTAATAATACTAAAATTAATCATGAAGATATTTGTTTATTGCCCGCTGGAATCATCATTCTCATCATTCCGTTGCAAGAGGGTAAAAATCGGTGATAAATTGTCCTATAGGCTAATATGAAAAGAAGATAAGGAAGCTTAACTTAAAAAAAAATGTTTAGAATTATAAAAGGAAATGGATTTATATCAAGGAATAATTTACATTTGTGAAAAATCAAAATATGAATATTCATATAAAATGATGTTTCTTTGGTTTGATAAGCGATCCATAAAATTTTTGGATGTAAGAGAAAAAATGACATAGTAAGCTTTGTCTATTTTTTATAATATAATTTTCATAAGAAAATATCATTTCTTTAACTATAAATGAAAGAATATTATGTGTTTATATACCTGATGCTTTCAAAAATGATTTCTAAAGTCATAATGATAGTAATGGAGATTAAATTCATTATATTTAGTATTGAATATATTAATCATTTTTTACTATTGCTATAAAAAAATTATACAAATAACAAAGTCATCTGTATAAGATTCTTTAGTCATCTATGTATGTATTGTAGATGATATTTTTATCTATAATGAATTGTCTGTATAAACTTGTATATATTGCCATCTATATAGACAACTTTTGATGTTATCTAAATAGGTTAAACTTATTCAAATGATAAAATCATTTGCCTAAGAGGTAAAATCAATCAAATATAGGTCCTATATATAGATGAATTTTGTTGTCTGTATAGGTTAACCTATATAGATGACAAAAGTCCTTTACATAGGTTTAAATCCATATAGATGATTTTGTCATTTTATAAACATTATTTTAATTTTTTTAAATTTTTTAAAAATTGAAAACATCATATAAAGGTTTTCTGAAAAAATTTTAAAACTAGAATCCTTATACAGACAACAATATCATCTATATAGAGTTTATTAATTTTTTAAAAAGTTTTAAAAATTTAAAACTCAATATAAAATAAAAATTTTACTATCCAACACATTAAAGCATTAAGATAAATTTATATTTAAATATTATATTAATATCATTAAATGTTCAAACCAATAAACATATCAAAATATATAAAATAATAATTCATATTCAAATATTATATCATTATCATCCAATGTTTAAAGCAATATATATATATATATATATATATATATATCAATATACACCAAATAATAATTTTATCATATTTATTAATGAAGCAAAAATTCATCTTTATATTTTATATCAATATACTATTAAAAAATATATGAATTTTTTTAGCCTATCTCAATGGAATAGTGAAGCAATAATCTAAAATATCAATCATCAACAAAACAATATAAATTGATCATTTAACAAAATAAATATAAGAATAAATCAAAAATAAAGTATAAAAATATAAAAAATAATGAAAAGGAAGAAGATACTTATCTAAGTTCTTTTAAGAAGGCAAGGAAAAAGAAATAGTGTGTAGAGTTCTTCTACTTGGATGTTAGTTGGAATTTATATGCTTTAGGCTACAAAAATGCCAAATTTTTTATTATCTATGTAGGCCTACCTCATTGGAATAGGTAAAGGTGAAGTGTGTCATTTGAAATTTTTCAAAATTTTTCCTCGCTAGTCATCTATATAGCTTTTTTGAAAATTAAAAAAAAAAAATGCAATAGAGATGACAATTATTATCCATATAACTTTTTTGCTTGGGAAACTTTTAGCTTATTCAGTTCACATATCTCATCTGTATAGTTTTTTGTAATTTTTTTTAAAAAAGCTATACAAATGATAATGTCATCTATAAAGCTCATGCCACTTTGATTGCTAAAATTTTGCCACCCATGAAAATTTAAACTCTATATAAATGACTTTTATTATTTGTGAAGAGTTCAAAAATATTTTTCTTTAAAATTGTAAAAAAACCTATACAAGCAACTTTTGTTATTTATATAAAGTTTTTCATTTTTTAAAAAAATTACAAAAAACTTATAATTTAACCTTTATATAAATGGCAAAAGTTATCTGTGTATAGTTAGAAAATTTTTTCTTTAAAATTGTAAAAAATCTATATACATATAAAAATTTATCTATATAGATTTTTTTATTTTTTCAAAAAAAATAAAAAAAACCTAACTTGTGAAAATTTTAAGTTTATATAGATGACTTTTGTTATTTGTGTAGAGTTAATTTTGTTTAAATTGTGAAAAACCTATACAAAATTTTTATTTTTGGAAAAAATTTAAAATACCTAAAATTTGAATTATGTAGAGATGAATTTTATCTTCTATGTAGAGTTTAAAAAAATTTCTTTAAAATTGTATAAAATGTATATAAATGACAAAAGTTATTTGTATGGAGTTATTTATTTTTAAAAAAATTTAAAAAAACCTAACATGTAAGAATTTTAGCTCCATACAACTAACTTTTGTCATTTGTGTAGAGTTAATTTTTTAAATCATAAAAAACTTATATAAATGATTTTTATCATTAGAATTATTTAATTATTTAAATTTTTTTTGATGATCTTATATAGACAATCGAAATTTTATTGTCTATGCAAATATTGCCTTAATAGTACATAGATGTATTATTATAATTTATAAATATATTTTTACAAAAAAAAATTTCACCAAGATAAGTACATATTAATCTCTTTTGGTTCTAGACAAAGCATGAATATATCGTATGTAATTAAATGCAAATATATAAATAGTCCTTTATATATGCTTTCATAAATTCCAGAGTTCATTTAATTAAAAATTTAATAACATTTAACAAAGTTCATAATAGCTTTTAACAAAGTTAAACATGTAAACTTTATTATTAAATAAACTAAATAATTACTCCTTCTATTCTTTTTTATTCATCGTATTTTAAAGAATTTTTTTATCTGTCACTTAAGGATTTTAATGAAGCATTACATATTTATTTTTAATTTTATATTTTTTATTAATAAATATTTTATTATTTTATACTTTCAATTCAGTTACATTCATTATATCATATTTCTCTTTTTATTTTTAACTATTTTAATTTTATGAATAAAAGGTAATCTTAAAAAGTATATTAAAAGTAAATAAATTAAATCATTGCTTTAATATCTATAAAATCAATTAACTGTAATAGATTAAAAAGAATAGAGAGAGTATTTATTAATTGAAAAATGATACAACAAATCATTTAAACTAACAAATAGTTTATTTATTCTTCCAAGGAAATTATAAAAATTATTGAAGTGCTCAATACATTAAAAATCGAAAATATGAATATCTTCAATAAACTCATACCAATTCTCGTGAAAGCACCTTTGGCAAATCTTATGCATTGAACATATATTCAAATATTTCTGAGAAATATATTACATGAAAAGAGAATATTTTATAAGCTCGTTAAAAGAATTTCTTTTGGATATTAAAAAACCTCTCTCCCATAATAATTCCTCAAATTTTTATGGGAATGTGTGACAAAGTTCATTCTAACTTAATATCTAGAAGTAGTGAGAAATAATATGGAAACAAAATAAGTGAAAGAAAAAAATGGATAGAAAATATATGAAAAATATTTTTCACTTGTTTAGATGTATAGCAAATAAGTGAAAAAATGACAAAAATATTAATATTTTATTTGATTTATTGACTAAAAAATAAAATAGAATAAAACAAATATGTTAAAAAATGAGAAGATTTTATGCAAGGATGAACTAGTAAATAGATGAGAAAGAAAAAGATGGCACATAGAAAACAAGTGATGAATTTGTTATTCAATTTCTTACTTGTCTACAAATAATTGATGGAACCTCCATTTATAAGCGTACAACCATAATGATAGGTAATTTAAAAGTCAAGAGTTATAATCTAAATTCAATGATATGTAACCCAAAGATTAAGAGTTATAAAAAGGATTCAATGGATTTAGGAGTTGAGAAACTAAATGGACATCCATAATGATGAATAATAATGGATTCATAACATTCTCCTTTGGATGTCCATTGTATAAGGAATATGCCTTATTAAAACCTTACTAAGGAAAAAATCTAGTGAGGCAAAAACCCTAATGAAGGCAAAAGAGTACACCATTCCTTATACATTTGCCCTATTCTCAATATCATTGAAGATCTTTGAGTTGACGTATTCTAATTTTATGTACTAATCTTTCAAATGTTGAAATAGGTAATGTCTTGATGAATAGGTTTGCTAAGTTATCATTTGAATGAATTTGTTAAATATCAATATCAATTTTCTTTTGAAGATCATGGGTGAAAAAGAATTTTGGTGAGATGTGCTTCATTCAATCTTCTTTAATATATCTTTCCTTTAATTGAGCTATACATATAGTATCGTCTTCGAAAAGTACAGTTGGAGTTCTTTTGCCAGATGATAGCTCACACATCTTTTGAATATGTTGAGTCATAAACCTTAACTAAATACATTCTTAACTTACTTCGTGAATTACTACAATCTCTGTATAATTAGCAAAGGTGGTAGCAAATGTTTGTTTAGTGGAATGCCATGAAACAATTGTATTGCTACTTATAAAATAAATAACCTATTTGAGATCGAGCTTTGTATAGATTAAACAAATATCCAACATTTGCTTAACCTATGAGCTCTGGTCTAAATCCATTTGCATACAATAAAACAATATCAATAGTACCTTAGAGATATCAAAGACATGTTTATTTCCAGTCTAATGTCTTTGGGTTGGAAAGGAACTAAACCTTGCTAATAAACTAATAGCAAAAGCTATATCAAGTCTTGTATTATTAGCAAGATACATTAGTGTAGTAATAGTACTAAGATATGATAATTTAGGAGTAAGAACCTTTTCATTATCATCTCGAGATCAAAAGATATCTTTCTTTATATCAAGTAATTGAACAACTATTGGGATACTTAATAGATATACTTTATCCATGTAAAATCTTTTAAGGATATTTTGATTGATGTATAAAAATTTCATCTTTCAAATGCTCAATTTATAGACTAAGGCAGAACTTTGTTTTTCCAAAATATTTCATTTCAAATTCTTTCTTTAAACAATCAATTGCCTTTTAAATCTCTTTAGGAATTCCAATAATATTCAAATTATTAACATACAAAGTAATAATTGCAAATCCATAATTTACTCGCTTTATGAAAACACAAGGACATATTTGGTCATTTTTATGCCTTTCCTCTAACAAGTATTCACTAAGATGATTATACCACATTCATTCAGTTTGCTTTAAGCCATACAAAGATTTTTGTAATTTAATTAAATAAAGTTCTTGGGACTTTGAATTATATGCTTCAGGCATCTTAAATCTTTTTGGGATTTTCATGTAGACTTTATGATCAAGTAAGCCATATAAATAAGCTGTAACAATGTTGATAAGACGCATATCAAGTTTTTCATGTACTACTGGACTAATGAGATAATGAAATGTGATTATATCCACTACAGGAGAATAAGTGAACTTATAATCAATTCCAGGTCTTTATGTAAAACCTTAGGCAATAAACCATGCTTTATATCCCATAGCTTCATTTTTCTCATTTCGTTTACATACAAATACCCATTTATACCTAACGGGTATTATACCTTCAGGTGTTTGGACTACAAGTCCAAAAACTTCACGTTTTTCAAGTGAATTTAATTTTGCTTAAATTTTATCTTTCCATTTTAGCCAATCATATCTATGTTGACACTCATCGACTGATCTGGATTCATGATCCTTATTATCATTCATGACATTAAGTGCTACATTATATACAAAAATTTTGTTAACAATTATTCTTTGTAGTTCAATATTTTCCTTGTAGAGACATAACTTATTGAGATCTTTTCATTTTCATCATCTTCATCATTTTCAAGTACCTTAACTTCTTCTAGAGTTATATTGTCTATTATGCCTTTAAACTCTTCAAAAGTATCCATTTCTTTAATGGGCTCATCTTGAATAATTACTCCTTTTCTTTTGCAAGAATTTTTATCTTTTGAATCGATTGGTCTACCACACTTCTGACATGCCTTAGACTTATTAGCTTTTTCATTAATGGATTGTCCTTTAGGACATTAATCCTTATAGAAGCATTAGCAACTAATATATGTAATTTAGTCACTCTCTTTAGGTTAGTAAATACATCTGGTAGTTGATTTGCTATACTTTGTAAGTGAATTATCTTTTAAACTTCAAGTTCATATTGCTTTATGCGAGGATCAATATATTGCAACGTATTCCACGTAATTTCTTTAACTAGCTACTTGTCCTTTTCTCCCCCTAATGTTAGGAAAAATGATTCATCAAAATGACAGTTAGCAAAATGTGTTGTAAATAAGTCCTCTATCATTGACTCAAGATATTTTATAATAGAAGGGAAATTATATCCAATATATATTTTGAATCTCCCTTGAGGTCCCATTTTAGTACATTATGGTGGAGCTATTGGAATATATACCTTATATCAAAAAATTCTGAGATGGAAAATATTTGATTCCTGACTATAGGTCACTTGTAAAGGTGAGTATTCATGATAATTAGTTAGTTTGATGTGCATAAGTGCTACTGCATGTAGAATTGCATGTCCTTAAGTAGAAATAGGGAGTTTTGTTCTCATAACCATGGGTCTAGCCATTAATTGAAGTTGTTTAATAAATGATTTAGTTAAGCCATTTTGTGTATAAATATGAGTTACAAAATGTTCAACATTTATTCCAATTAACATGCAATAGTCATTAAAATCCTAATAAGAGAATTCACTAACATTATCAAGACGAATAGACTTGATAGGATAATTTAAAAATTATGCTTTTAATCGAATAATTTGAGCAAATAATCTTGCAAATGCTAAGTTATGAGTTGATAGCAAACATATATGAGACCATCTACTAGATGCATCTATTAATACCATAAAATATTTGAATGGTCTACATAATAGGTGAATAGGCTGACATATGTCATCCTGTATATGTTCCATAAATGTTAGAGATTCGGTTCTAACTTTAATTGGTGATGGCTTAATAATTAATTTATTAAGAGAACATACAGTGCATGAGAATTCTTTGAATTGAAAAATCTTCAGGTTTCTCAATAGGTGCCCATGTGAATTCTTAATAATTTTCTGCATCATTAGTAATCCGAGATGCCTTAATCATTTATGCCAAATAGTAAATGTTTTTGAATCAATAAACTTTTGATTTATTGTAGCATGAATCTCAATTGTACTAATTCTTGACTAGTACAAGCCGAAAGAGAAAATAGATAATTTTTCTAGTACTTTTTTTTCCTGAAACAATGCATGTGATATAGAAGTATTTGTTATTTCCCTCACATAGAGTCTCTATGTGATATCCATTACGATGAATATTTTTAAAACTCAACAAATTTCTTTGAGACTTAAAATAGAATAAGGCATTGTTTATAATAAATTTTGTTCCTTTTGGTAATGTAATAATAGCTAGTCCAAAACCTTCAATTAGTCTTGTACTATTATAAATTGTAGTAACATAAGCTTTACCCATGTTTAATTGAGAAAAATATTTCCTATCATTTAGGATCGTATGAGTTGTTGCGCTATTTGGGAGACACATATATCCATTCATATTTTTTTTAAATTAAACAAATCAAAATAAAAGTATTACAAAGTAACTAAATGAACATAGAATAAAACTCATTTAAAATTTATAATTTTGAATTGACTCATCTTTTCAACAAAGTAAATCGAATGAAAAAAAATTAAAATATACAAACTTATTCTCAATATTTCTCTCCACCAATAGCATTATTATTTTATTAGGAATCAATAAAGAAATCCAACACATCTAAATGTGTGGTATTTATGGGATCATTAACAAAGTCATCATATAGATTAGCAAAATTTGTTTCAACACCTTTCTCTTTTTCTTTCATTTATGCTTGACAAAGATCAACAAGGTGTTTTATTGTACGATAGGTACGTGACCAAAATCCATTTATACCACAACAATAACATGAACTTTCTAAATTTTGAACATGCTTCTTGTGTCCATTTGTGCCTATTTGTTTTTCTTCTTTCCTATTCCACTTTTGGTGGTAAGGGATATGTTTATGATAAGAAGCATTATTTCTTCCTCAGCCATGTCCACAACCTTGACCACAACCATGTCCTTGTCTTTTTCCACTATCATTACTCATACTCGTATTTACTTCAGGAATGGAGTAGAACTAGTTGGATGAGTTCACGATTTTTCATTAATAGCTCGTTGTTTTGTTTAGCCACAAAAATATATGAAATTAATCATGACTATTTTTTAAATCATTTTTCTCAATACTACTACTACAGGAGCACATTCGAGGCATGACAAGTAGAGAAAGTTTTCTCTAACATATCTTTCTTAGTAATTTCTTCTTTGCATAATTTTAATTAAGAGCTAATATGAAACATTGTGGAGTTATATTCACTAACTGATTTAAAATCTTGCATTCATAGATGCATCCAGTCATAATGAGCCTCTAGGAGAATAACAATTTTTCGATGGTTGTACCTTGCTTTCAAATTATTTTAGAGCATTAGTGGATCTTTCACTGTAAGGTATTCGGATTTTAATCTCATGGAGTTGATGACATAGGAAAATCATTGCATTAGCACAATTTTGCATTGATTCATTATTTCCTACTTTGATGGTGTTTCTAAGACTCATAGCATCAAGATGAATTTCAATATCTAGTATTCAAGATAAATAGTTCTTGCTCGAAATATCAAGGATTGCAAGCTCAAGTTTTGTAAGATTTGACATGATAATAGGATTGAAAAACAAATAGAAAATGTAACAAGTAAGAGGAAAGGATCTTACCAATACAACTGCTTTCTTGTGAATAGGCTTGGATGATCAAAAGCAACTTATGCTAATAATATGTTAGAAAATAAGAAGATTTTATGTAAGGATGAACTAGTAAATAGAAGAGTAAGAGAAAGACGACATATAGAGAAGAAGTGATGAAATTGTTATTCAATTTCTTCCTTGTCTACAAATGATCCATGGAACCTTCTATTTATAGGCATACAACTAGAATGATAGGTATTCTAAAAGTCAAGAGTTTTAATCTAAATTCAATGATAGGTAACACAAAGATCAAGAGTTACAAGAGGATTCAATGGATTTGGGAGTCTAGAAACTAAATGGACATCCACAATGATGAATAATAATCGACTCATAATAGTTAAATGATAAAATTGCTCATATAGTTTGAATTGTCTAATAAAATTCAAGTAATTTTATCTGAAAAAAATGTAAAATACCCCTTTTAACTTTAGAATGGTTGGATTTTTCCTTTTTCAATTTTAGAAATTAGAGAATCACTTGCTTAAACTTTACACAAAACTTGAAATTAATTCTCCTTAACTATTTAATTAATAATTTTATCAAATTACGTGAATTTTCATCGAACTTTAATAAAAATCATAATATTATAAAATATTAATTTATTTTGTTATTTTTTATATATCAAAATTTCCACAGCGTTTAATTAGTATTAAAAAATTATTTTCAACTTTCTTTTGTTTTCTATTTTTTCTACTTTTTTTTATCCATAAATCCAAACAATTGTGACGTGTATCGAGCATGTATTTCTTTCGAACCAATCTCATTTATTCCTTCGTTCATTTTATTTGTCCTTCCCAAAGAGATAATTGGATATGAAATTTCAATTTTTTTTCAATCCGACTTCATATTTTCTCAGAGTTTCTATGTAGCTTCTTCTTATTCTTCGTTTCACAAAAATTTCGCCTTATTAATTCTTTCTTGCCTCTCCGAGACTGTACATAGCCATCCATTTTCATACACTGATGCAAGTAACAATCATAATTTTGCTTTTGTGTTGAGCTTATCATTTCTTAGGTTTCACATTTCATATCAACCAACAGATTACACGTGGCTAGTTCATGCCCAGTATCATACATTCACCTTTAGGAGGGGCAGTCAACACATGTAATATGCAACACATGTCTCTTTCACTTTTGCAAGTGGCATTTATCAATTTAGTTATAATACATAGGCATATTTTTACTCTTAGTTGATATGATAAAATTAGTAATTAATATTATAAAATTTATATGTATTAAAAATTATATTTTTTAATTTTTAATATATTAAAAATCATAATTAATTTTTCTACTAATTAAGAATAAAACTTATATTATAATTAAGGCATGCAAAAATTTCTTCGCATACTATAAGTGGGGGACGTAAAAATTTCTCAACAATCAATTACTTGAAGTCCCATAACCTTTCATTGCTACGTAACTTTTTGCATGTTACAGATTTTCTGATCACGTATACAGTCTCGCTCTATACTTTGAGTATCACACAATTTACATTCTTTCGTTATTATTACCGCCCAATTTCCGGCATATTGACCAGCAACTGTCAACGTTTTGCTTAATATTATGAGGTGATCAATAAAACATGTTCTTCCTAATATTATTACCTTGCGTAGTTTTCTCATGTAACTCGTTCGTTTGACTCTTTCAATCATTCTTCAAGTTGAAACTTAGCCTTCTACAATTTAGCTTATATTTAATCACTTCTCAATATATAATCGTTACCACCGGAGGCTTGGTTCCATTGACACATCAACGTACCTTCAAGTCGTATTGGTATGTAAAGTTGCTTGGATAGACTCCCATTCCTTCCGATCCCTCCCAATATATATAATGTTTATATGTGACGGAGAGAGAAGAAATTGCGGTCATTGTCAATATTTGACCCAAATTCTAATTCTAATAATTATTAATAATTTATAATTATTATTTATTTTGAATTATTTATCAGTTTAAATTAAGATTATTATCAATTTATATTTATTTTTATATTAAAAGTTTTCTTCTTTTTCAAATTAGATTTTTGTGTTAGATTTGAATTGGGATTCCTTACCAAACAATATTATGGGACTATAAATATTTGTATAGGTCAATAATTTGAAGTATGAGAGAAATTTAGTGTGAGGATTGTTTGAAACACAATTGATTATAATTGAAATTTGAGTTTATAATAAAGTTAGAACTTGTAATTTCTGTAATTTAATGGTGAAAATTTTATTGATTGTCCTGTGATTTTTCCCTTTGAGTTTAAGAGATTTTCCACACAAAATCATGTGTATCAATTTATTATTGTTTTTATTCATCAATAGTTTTCCCAACAAATGAAATTAGAAGCATGGTCCAATCTTGCATAGAGTTATGATTTGAAATGCAAAGCTTCAAGGTAGAGTAACCAACAAGTTTGAGGTAGAGCTATTTGATAGGAAGAATAATTTTAACCTATGGCAAAATATGGTGAAAGTTATTCTAGTGCATTAGGGATTGATTAAAGCATTGAATGGGAAGGAAAAGAAGCTTATAGATATGATAGATGAAATTTGGGAAAAGATAGAAATGAAGACAATTAGTAGTAGGGGTGTAAGTAGGCCAACGACCTATTAGGAGCCTATAGCCTAACCCACTTTTGATCTAACTTAGTATGTCCTATTTATTTAAAAAAATTAGATCAAGGTTAATAAACAGGCCAGGCTTATCTCCTTTGGTTTTGACTCATACGCTTATTAGACTAACGTATTTAATTATTAATATATATTATAAATAATATAATATAATATAAATAATTTAATATATATATTTATGCATATAAGCCTAATTATGTCATTGAATAATTTTGAACCTTAAGAAAACTTTAGTCTATTAACAACTTTAAAAGCCTATTTATATAAGTAAGCTTTTAAATATACTAATAAATTATGTTAATTTTTTTTAATAAGTTAACCTAAGCCTAAATTTTGGTCATATGCATGCTAATAAACCAGGCTCATGTCAATGATTTAGAAAACAAGCTTGACCTATTTAGAATAAAGCCTGACTTAGTCTAACCTATTATTATTTTAGATGAAACTTATGATGTTCATCTATGAAAGAAACTACAAAAACTCTATATGTCAAAATTTGTCACAAATTGATTATATTTAAAGAAAAATTTATACTAGTTAAGGATGGAAGAAGGTATTGATATGATATATCAGTTGAATTATTTTAATAAATTGTTATCTTAGTTGATAAGTGTAGGAGTTATAATAAAAGATGTGGATAAAACTTTGTTATTGTTAGCATTTATTCCAGATTCTTATCATAGTTTGATGACTACATTGTTGATTGGAAAAAATATACTTATGATGAAAGATGCAATTTTGAGAAAGCCTAATATTAGATCCAAGGAAACTACTTATGTAACTAGTAATGGTTAAGGTTAAAGCATATATCGTGATGGTTGCATAAATAAAAAGACTTAGGGACTAATTCAAGGGGATCGATGAAAGATTATAATGATAAAAAAGTATTCTTTTTATTGTCATCAGAAGTGGCATTATAAATAGATGTGTGAAAAGTTAGATGATGATTTAGAGAAGTTTAAGAGAAAAATAAAGTTTAATCTAATATTGTTGGTATTATAGCTAAAAAAGATGATGAAGATTATATGATTTTAATGAATGATGAATGTTAAAATGATTCTAATAATTATTAGCTATTAATCTTCCTTGCTTGGGTCGTGTTCGTGTTGA
Source organism: Sindora glabra (assembly GCA_020226215.1). Taxonomy (NCBI): domain Eukaryota; kingdom Viridiplantae; phylum Streptophyta; class Magnoliopsida; order Fabales; family Fabaceae; genus Sindora; species Sindora glabra. Next base: position 48,709,218 of record CM035228.1, on the reverse strand, counting down.
TAAGATGTTTGATATGTATAATGATTGTTAATATGATATTATAAAGATGGCTAATAATGATACTATAAATGTGAAAAGTATTGGTAACATAAAGCTTAGGTTGCATGATGGTAAAGACTTTGAAGAATGTGAGATATGTGGTGCCATTGAAAAGGAATTTAATTTCTTTTGGTAAGTTGGATACTTTAGGGTACATATATTGTACTAGAGTCTTGAAAATTATTAAAGTTACTTTGATCATTATGAAAGGTAAGAAAGTTAATGGGAATATATATAATTAACTTAGTGAGATATATAAATGGTGAATCATATAATGAAGTCAAGAAAATGGAGCATGCAAGAGTTCCTATAAAAAAGCTGACCTTTGTTGAGGTTTTAACAAGACTAGTTACTACTTGAATTCTCAAGTGAAAATATATATAATTTGTGTGAAGGTGGATATTGTTAGGATTTGATCTAAATTGTAATAATTACTAATTTTTGAATATTTCTTATTTTGAATTATTCTCTGATTCAAATTTAAATTGGGATTATTATTAATTTATGATTACTTTCCTATTATGGGTTTTCTTTTGACTTAAGTTAGATTTTTGTATTAGAGTTAGATTGCAATTACTTATCAAACAAGTATTATTAGGTTATAAATATTTGTATTGTTCAAATGCTTGAAGTATGAGAAAAACATAGTGCAATGATTGTTTGAAAGAGAATTGGGTGTAACTAGGATTTAGACTTGTGAAAAAGTTAGATATTTTAATTTTTGTATTTTAATAGCAAAATTTTTATTGATGGTCTCATGATTTTTTCCCTCTAAGTTTAAGGGGTTTTCCACACAAAATTATGTGTATTTTATTGCTATTTTTATTCATCAATATTTTTCCCAATAGTCGTTAGGTCTTATATTTGATGATCAAAATTAAAACATAAATTAAAGTTATATAATTATTTAAAAAGATCATATAACTATTTAAAAAAGTTACATGACTTTGTATTTTAATTCTCATCCTTTAATGTGAGATCTAATAACCATAACTCACTTTTCTCAATCTTACATAAATATACTTATCTCATTTAATATGTTTCATCCATCCACCCATACATACATATGCAAAATGAATATATCAAATGAGAGGAGTATTTTTATATAAGAGTGAAAAAATTGAATCATGCCCACTGGATCTTGTATTCAAAGGCTAGGATTAAAACATAAAATCGTGTGACCTTTTTTAAGTAATCATATAATTTTTTAAGTGGTCACATAACTTTTAATTATGTTTTAATTCCAACCATTTATACAAGATATAATGGCTACAATTCATTGTTCTCACATCTCATATAAAAACACTCATTTCATTTAATATATATATATTCTCACTCTTAAGTCCATTTCAAATTTCGCTTACTCAAATTGAGATACTATTGCTTATAGTTCCTTTCTCTTTTCTCTAATTTTCAATTATTTTCCAAATTAATCTCTCCATTACCTTAATCTTGAATTTAAGTAATCATTCTTTAGCCAACAAGATGCTTCCCTCATCATTTTCTTAATCCATTCTTTCTTGCCTTGACTAATGTGTAACTTAAAAATTTCGGAGTCATTTAATTCATATAAGAAGTAAGTTCTCACAAAAGTTAAACTTTTCAGGAAGTACCTTCCTGTGTAAACCTCTCAAGAAGTTCTTAAAATTATTTGGTTAATATTAAGAAAGTAACATTTCCCAAAAAGTAACTTCTCATATTTTATTTAATTCAATTTTGAACTTCTTGGAAAGTATTTACAAAATGACTATTATAATCTTAATATTATTTTAATACATATTAATACATGTAAATTATTTTTAATCCCTTTTCTTTGATGTCATATATGTAGTATCCTTTACATCATAATATCATTAATTGGCTTAACTCCAATTAGCACATAATAAAATATGTTTAATGTATAGTCTACATTAGCGTGGCCGACCCCCTCTCTGGTCCCCCTTCAATTTTCATCATTTAATTTAACATCAATAAACAAAAATAAAGTGAAGAAAGAAAAAATGGGTCGATAAATACAAGTGGTACTTTTATTTATATATTTAATCCACTAAAAATCTGCACATGTACATTTAATATTAAGGTAAAAATTGTTAACTTTTAGACAGCTTCTTCATTAATTAATTGATAGTATGGGACTGGTCTTTAAAATATGTGATGTTATTTTGTTATTTAAAAAAATTCAGGGCAGTGCAACCCTAAATTTTAAATAGGGTTGCATATCATTCCCCTAAATTCTATAGTTATTAATCTCTTTTGTAGCTCAAGATATAGCATAAGTTTTATTTTTTAAATATATAAAAAGAAATGGATAAATTATGATGAATATGATGTTTTAAGTATCATGTTGGATTATGTATTAAAATTTAAGAGGTAATTTTCTCACTCCTTAAATTGCAAGAGATAATAATATTAAAATTTTTGATATTATTGTAGGATTGAAAATATATAGTTCCCATCCCATCCCAAAATAATGGATAGCAAATATTAAAAAGATTTGAATGATAACACCTAGTCATGTGTCATTTGAAAGGGCTAAGAATATTTTTTTCATTCTTTTTAGGTGATAAACTAAATGAATTATGATCTAGTTATATTTTCGAGTCATTATTCAGTATGATTGTTGAAACATTAATTTTTCTCAAAATAATATAAAAATAGGCAAAACGGCTTACCTTTTCTTTGTCCTTGGATTCTGCAATTTCCCTTTAATATGTCCTGTCTTGTGCTCTCTCACGAGTTTCTTTGGTGGTTCATTTCTTGATTCACATGTTTCTGCTCTCTTCATACATTTCTTGGCACTATCCCAGCTGAAAGGTAGCAAGAATGAGCGAAGTTTATAAATGTTTTTCTCATGTGAAAAAGAGAATTTGAGTGCAGAAATGAAGAAGAGATAAGTAATGATGGGAGAGAGTGAAATTTTTTTGTTCTTTTCTGTTTGTCGAGAAAATTTGTGATGGTATAACAAAAGGCACTTTGTATTGATATTTTATTAGAACAAAAGGCAAATCCAATTAACCCTTTTATATTAAAAATATTTCTATATTTATTTATTTTAAAAATATAAAATCAGTAGTGACTTAATTTTTTTATATATCAATTATTGATTTTTTTTAATAATTCTACCAATATAACTAACATTCATGATCATTATGCATAAAATAATTAAAAAAATCAATTGTGCAATTAACTATTTTATTTTGGGAGTCGAATGGAATTTATATTATTTAAAAAATGTATATAATTAAAAAATTTATATTTTTTTATTCTTAATATAATATATTTTATATTATTAGTAGATAAAAAGATGATATATCACTAAAAGTTAATAATAACAAAATTTTTTTTGTCAATGGTAAAAAAATTAAAAATTTCTAATAATGTGCTGATGCGTAACACATGTTTGGATAATGTAAAATTATTTTCTATTGATTATTAATTAAATTTAAATTCTCAATTCAAAATTTTCAAATTTAAGTCCATGATTTCTTGGATTGCAAAAATTAAAGGGTTGCTGATCATTCACTTCCAATTTTTTTCCTTAGCTAATTAAAGTAATTGAATTATAATCTGGTAATTTTTTTATTATAGGATTTTTAAAACAACAAATTTTCCTTTATAATAGATGGGCATAATGTCTTAAGTCCTAACCCTGGACCATGTATGCAACTGGTCAGACAAACAAAGTCGGTATTACTTTAATTACTATGGTGATAAGACATTGTGATGGATTTGGTTCCTCTAAAGTGCAAAATACATTTTAGAGGGTAAAGTACCCAATCCCATCATTAATTTTGGCTTATGATTTTATAAATAATAATAAATAAAAAAAATTAATAGTGAGATTAGATATTTTATTTTTTAAAGTGCATTTTATACTTTAGAAGAGTCCAATCCATACTGTAGATATGTTATCATAAATTCTAAAATTCAATGAAAGCATTAATCACGTATTTAACAAAGTTCAAAACATAAATTGTCTTTAAATAAAACAAATCATTATTTATTAATAGAAATAATTGATATGTCAAATTATTTAAAATAATATATAATTTATTTATTTTTCCAAAATAATTACAAAAATTATTGAAGTACTCAGTACATTAAATTATTGAAAATATAAAAATATCTTAAATAAACTCAAACCAATTCTTGCAGAAGCACTTTTTACAAATTTTGTGCATACTTTTTTCCAATATGTCCAAGAAACACATCACACGAAAAGAGAACAATTTTATAAACTTGTTAAAAGAATTTCTTTTGGATACTAAAAATCCTTCTCCTTGAAATAATCCATGCTCAAATTTTTATGGGAATGCGTGACAAAGGTTTTCTCTAAGGGATCACGGGTATCTATTAGACTAGGGCATTGGACACCATTTCCTCTTTCTGCATCCATGAGTATTTCTTGCCCTTTTCCCTCCTGTTAAGTTTCATCTACACTACATTTCAGATAACGTGTCTTCTAAGTCTCTCTACCAATCATGTTCCCTATCATTGGTATATTTACATTTTATCATATTTATGATATTTTTTATAAGAATATAATTATAAAAATATGATAATAGTAAAAATTTAGTTATTTATTAATATTAAATATAAAAATAAAATAAAAATAATATTTTTATTTTCAAAAAATGTTTTTATTATTTATTATATCACTAAATACCATAATTCTTCAATCAAAATATACAAATAACTTATTACTCCTTTATTTTATAAAATAATTTTCTTCTAACGAAATAAAATGAACTAATTCATACCTTCAATTCCTCGATCAAGCTCAATTTATGTTTGTTGGACCCCGGCACCTACTTGTAGTAGTGATATTACCTATTGAAATTCCATGCTCCATGATTAGATAGAATGCATTTCATTTCTTCTTAAATATTATTTTATAAAAAATTATTTTTATTTATTTTTTCTTTTAAAAATATCAAGATTATATTTATTATTTTTTTAAATGTTATTCTTATTTTTAAATAAATATTTAATAATTTTATATATTAATTAATTTCTAATAAAAAATATATTAGTAATTTATAATTTATTTCTCTTAAAATTAAAATTATTTACTATATCTTTTAATCCTTATATATTAACATTAAACAATACTTAAAAAAAATGGAGGATATAGTTTCTGAAACGAAAGAGAAAAGCTCGAGAGGGAATAGGCGGATGCTCTGACACATTTTGTGGTTTCAACATCAGGTTTTATGCTTCTCCGAGGAATCATTCCTCATGACTTTTCGTCTACTATCCTTTCAGAGAATATAGGCCATATCATGGCACTTCATTCTCTAAAAGAATTTTTTTACACATTTTTTATTCTAATTTTCACAGAATTTACATACATCTCCCACATAGTCTGAATTATGGAGTACAACAAGCTTTGTGGCTGTAATATTTTAGTTGCGGCATTTGCTATAATTGCATCAAATCGTGACTGTAATTTTTTGTTTTTCTTAAATCACAAATGCAGTGGTAGATTGTGGTCGCAACGCTGCCACAATGTTGTGAATTATTGTGACCACAATGGCTGCAACAAGCACAATAAATTACTTTATTAAAAAATAAAATTTAAAAATTTAGATTTTTTTTTTCATCCAAATAAATTGTATTTGATGAGATATAACATTATTTTAAAATAAAAGATCTAAGATCAATTTATAACCTAATTATTATTATTATTATTATTATTATTATTATTATTATTATTATTATTATTATATAGTGCAAAAAAAAAAAAATCACCATCACATTAATCACAATTCACATGTCTACTTATCATTTATTACGTTTCACGTATCATATTTAGCCCACAGATTACATATGGCTAATCATGTCTATTATAGATTACATACATTTGACCTTTACGAGTGGTATTTACCTGAGCCAATACATGGCCCTGTGTCATGATATTCATCATTCCCAACAATAATGCACTAACAGCAAATACAAAGCCATTTTATAGCAACAATACAGAGAATTTTTTTAATATTTCGATTATAATAAGTAATCAATTAATGGAGAGAGACAAATTAAAATTACAAATTTTAATACATGCATTAAATATTGAAAAAAAAATAAGGACAATTAACCATTTTATATCGATTAAAAGCAATGTTTTAGAAATCGGATCCAACTAGAATTATATTACAAATTAATTTTTTAATATGTAATTATTGAAATTAAAATAATTAAATTATCATAAAATTAAATTTATGTATATAAAATATAAAATTATTTTAAATATGTCAAATAATTTTAGATTTTTATAAATTCATAATTCAAAATTATCACTAAAATATTAATATTACATCTAATTTTCTTGTTATGTTTCATTCATTTATACAAGTAAGGTACTTTCTGATTACTTGAGATTGTCGAATACCTATATAATATCAAATAAACATAATATTATTTTTGTATATAATAATATTTAAAATAGAATAATTAGTTGAACCATTAAATTATAATCAGTTCACATAATTTATTTCTTTCTAATAGTTAAGACCCAGAACATACAAGAACTTCAACAATCAATTATTTAAAGTTCTATGACCTTTCATTGTTATGCAACTTTTTTTTTATGTGATAGATTTTCTGGCCACGTGTACAGTCTCGCTAATGCCGCCTAGCTTTGAGCGTCATACAATTTAAATTCTTTCACTAATACTGCGTAACTTCTCGCATATTCACCAGCAGCCCTCGACTTTTTGCTTACTATTATGGGGAGATCGATAAAACCTTTACTTTCTATATTACTGCCTTTCAAAGATTCCATACATGACTCCTTCATTTGACTTCTTCAATAATCATTCTAAAAGGTCCGACTTTGCCTTCTACACTTTATCTTATATTTTATTATCGTTACCGCAAGTCATATGCTACGTAAAGGTGCTAGAATAGGTTCAAATTCCACCCGACCCTCTTTATTTTTTTTTTAAATTTTTATGAGCAGTAAACGTGCAATTTATATGTCTACTGGACACCTGAGAATTACTCGCCACTCCCTTTCCCTTCTCCTCTTCGATAAAAGAAAAAAAATTGTATTCTAAGTTTAAATTCATTTCAAATTTTACTTAGACTGAAATACTATTGCTCATAGTTCCCCTATCTTCTTTCTAAATTGCAATTATTTTCCAAATTATAATCTCTTCATTACCCAATTCTTGAATTTAAGTAATATTTTTTTTTTTCGCCAACAAGATTCTTCCAACATCATTTTCAACCATTCTTTCTTGCCTTAGCTAACGTTTAATTTAGAAATTTTATTCTAACCTTAACAGTATAACGATGACCGATCTTGATCATCAGAACTATTTTAACCTTTAATTGCCCTTATTCGATCCGTGGTCGAACCTGCACCATCCTTTTTCTTTAATTTTCAACTTCAATCCAATTAGCATATAATAATATATTTATACTTAATATCAATAAATCAACTAACAAAATAAAAAGAAAGAGAAGAAAGAAAATTGATAGAAAGAACAAGTAGTATTTTTATTTATGTATTTAATCCATTCAGAGCCTGTAAAAATGCGCTCAATATTAAGGTAAAAATTTTTAATTTTTAAGTAGCTCCTTCATTAATTAATTGTTATGATGGGGCTGGTCTTTAAAATATATGATATTATTTTATTGTTCACAAATTCAGGATAGTGCAATCCAAAAATATAAATAGGTTGCATAGATTTACCCTAAATTGTATAATTATTAATCTGTCCCGTAACTGAAGACATAGCATGAGTTTTATTTTTTAAATACACAAAAGGGCAAATTTTGATAGGATTCATGTTTGTGTAGATATTAAGAGTCATTTGATTCACTTTAATAGAATGAAAAGTTCTATTTCTTGAGAAATAGAAAAAAATTGATTATTTAATTAGCTATTATATAACAATTTGGAGGAAATAGAGCTTTTTAAAAAGTCTTACTTCCATAAAATATGAAAAGTTACTTATCTACCTTCCCTTAGATAAGTTTTATTCCCTATGTTATTTATGAATATAATGATAAAATTATTCTCTTTAAATTTATTTAATAACAATTAAAGTTTATTAATTTATGCTATAATAATATTGAATATATAGTAGTCATTTTATTAATATTTTTTAGAATAGTTAAAATTGAACTAAACAAAATATAAGAAATTACTTTTTAAGAAGTATTACTTTTTATGTGTTAATCGAACAATTTTGAATATATTTCATAAAATTCATATAGTAAATTATTTTTTTAAAAGTTCAATTTTTTATAAAAAATTGTCTCCTATATGAACCAAACAACATCTTAAGAGTTGGTTTTCCCACCCATAAAAAAATGCAGTAATACTAAAATTTTTAATATCATTGTAGGATTAAAAATATTTTTATCCCAAAATATTGGATTGCAAAAATTAAAGAATTTGAAATGGCTGTGAATATATATATATATATTCATTGTGAGCTAGCTACAATTATGATTTGTATGAACAAGATGATTCATGTGTTTCAATAATTTTTTTAGCTGATTAAACTAATTGAATTATGACCTAGTTATATTTTCGTGTCGTTATTCAACATGGTTTTTAAAACACTAATTTTTCATAAAATAATATAAAAATGGGCAAAATGGCTTACCTTCCCCACCCCCCTTTTTGTCCTTGGATTTTGCATCTTCCCTCTAATATCTTCTGGCTTTTGCTTTCTCACAAGTTTCTTTGTTGGTCCATGTCCTGGTTCACATGTAGCTACTCCCTTCGTACATTTTTCCACACTATCCCAGCTGAAAATTAAATTAAACATTTTTTATACCAATTACAAAATAATTTTTTGAAGATGCTACTTATACAACAAACGCTCATAATTATAATGCATAAAACAATATAAAACAAATTGCATGAAACACTCATAATTATACTATTGAAATAAAAATTTATTTGTACAACGCAGCCGTTGCTATCTAGTTGTTCATATATGAAACCACAAAATTGTACTTTTTTTGTTTTAAAATTCTTTGTTGACACATGGCTTTGGTGGGAAAATTTTTCCCGCCTCTCTCACCTTCCAAGCAATGAGGTATTGCTTGTTTTATTTTATTTTTATTTATATGTAACAATAATAGATAATTTATATTATATCTATATTATATACAATAATATAATAAAAATAAATAATGATATTATTTTATTTTATATTATATTAAATATATTTCAAATATTATATGACACATTTTTCAAAAATAATTTTGAAAATAAAATATGTTACTATGAAGTACAGATATAATACATTTTTTTATTGAAGTACAGATATAATACATTTTTTATTGTAACTATTTTAGTCATTTAAGAATTTAATTTAATTTAATTAATTAGTTATATATTTAGTTTTTAATTATAATTATTTTACAGCTTATGCACTACTTCTCTTTTAAATTATTTACTCTATTACGTTTTTTTCTTTTTTTTCCATTTATATTGTGTTTTAAATGGTATATTTTATTTTAATTCTTATTATTTCATTACCTCTCTTTTATTTACACACACACACACAGATGCATCATTACATATTTGTTATATTTTATGTTCACTTTCATTGTTTACTTTTCATATATTTTATTTTTATTTTAACAATATATGAAATGAGTTAAAATTTTAATATAAAAATATCAATTGAATTAATTAATTATGTATCCTATTTTGAAATAAAAATATTTAAAAATTTTATATAAATTTTATACAATTATTTTTGACATAAATTTACAAGTATTATATTTTAAATTAAATATACATTGATTGAAATTTTGCCATGATTTTATAGTTCATGCTGAATATAATATATAATAATAATTTATTGCACATTAGTAATTTACTCTTTTATTTTTTTAATTATTGTTAATAAAGGTAAAGTTATTTCTACAATTATTTTAAAATTTTCTATTTTCTAGTGTCTATTTTTAGTATTTTATTCCAAATTTAATTATCATTTATTTATTATTAATTATTTATACTAAAGTTATAGTTACTTCCATAATTATTTTACTAATGCTAATTTTTAAAATTTTATAAAAATTAAACCTTCAATCATTTAAATAAGTTAATAATTAAGATTCATAAAGGATGAATTTTATTTTATTACTCTTAAAATATGCATGACAAAAATAAGTTAATAATTGAGGTATGTAAATATTCTATTTATTTTATTTTTTTAAATAAGTATGTGTATAATTACTCTGCGACATTTGATGTGATTTAATTTTTTAATATTATACTCATTAACTTAAATTATGTTAATTAAAATAATTTGGTTGAATATTAAGAAATAGAACAATAGAATAAAATAATTTGGGTCAATTAATATTATACTAATTAATTAAAATAATCTCAGTGAATTTTCATACCCACTTCTATTTTGTTGTTAACTATTATTTTAATTTTAATTCTTATTATTTTACAATTTATATATTATTCCCTCATATTTTTATAATTTAGGACATCAATTAATACTGTATAATATAATATAATGTAAAATTTTTTGTTATAATATATTTTAACTATAATAATATGATATGTTTTATTTTTATTATAGAGATAGTTTAAATAAATTAATATTTTATATTGGAATCTATCTACATAAAAAACATTCTAAATGTGCGGACGTTACTTTTAAATTTTGATGCATTACGTAGCTGCTTCTCTTGAGAAGCTTTCCTGCCCCTTGTGTCTTTCAAGACACAAATATTTTCCTTTTCCTTTTTAATTTTTTTATTATATGTAATGATAATAATAGTAGTAGTAATAATAATAAATATATAATATATAATAAAATTTAATAATAATATTATATTATTTTATATCATATTTATATTTATATAATATAAGTAAAATTTAGGTGAAGTTTCTTGTATACTTACAGTATGATTTTCTATTCAGATTATAACATTTGTATTAGTTATTTTTTTTATAGTTACAGCATTGATAATTATTTTAATTATCAATTTGAAGTTATTAATAATTAATAGAGTAATGAATACACATTTTATAATTTGAATGAAGAATCTTATGGCAAATACTTAAAAAATTATACCGAAATTTTATCCACATAAATACATGTACATATTTACTTATATATTAAATCAATATCATTCAAATGTAATATGCCCATGATTTTATTTTATTTTTTCTTTTTTTTAATTCTTTTTATTGAGCTTCTATATGATTCTATATTGATTTTTTATTATCATATTTTGGGTAATTTGAAAAAAAAAATTATCGATTGAGCATAGAGATAATTAAGTATTTTTCTAAAAGTAAATATGACAATTAAGTATTTTCAACATAATAAATCTATACCTCGATACTCACGTCAAATCATTTTAGCAATATTTTGTTGTAAATAAATCATATATTTAAATTCTAAATTTTAATTTCTAACCCGCATAACACATGAAATAAAACTAATAATATTAAGAAGCTATTTGCTATAACGTGATACATATTATTTTATTTTCATTTTCTTTTTTCATGTTTGTTCTCTTTGTTTATGATTCTAATACTAATATCAATAAATAATGTAGATATAATATAATATGTTTATAAAAACTATTAATCAAATTAATTAATTAATTACTTTTTTAATATAAAAATATTAAAAAAATCAAATATATTTATTTTAACATTTTCTTCATTCTTTTATATCAGTCTTCAAGTTTATATTTGAAATCGAATATATATCAATCAAAATTTGGTGGTGAATTTGAACTTCATGACAAATGTAATAACAAAAATAAATAATAATAATCATAATATATTATGCATAATAATAATAATAATAATAATAATAATAATAATAATGATAATGATAATAATAATAATAATAATAATAATAATAATAATAATAATAATAATCATAATATATTATACATAATTCATATAATGTTATATATAATACATATTATAAAACTAATTTACTTTTTTCCTCTTTTATCAATGATTAAAATGCAAATTTATAATATATGTAATTTTTGTCTTCATATATCAAGTTGTAGGTGTTCTTTGTGATACAAATTCTTTTTATCTTATTTTTATTTCTCTTTATATCCATCTTTCCACAATCTTTTTATATTACAAAAATAATATAATAATTAAAATAAATAATAAATTATATTATATGTATGCCATAATATATATATATATATATATATATATATATATATATATATATATATATATAATTAGGGCAATTAAACGAATTTATCGATATAATTTTACTATATTTTCTAACTATATTTTTTAATTTCAAATATACTATGCATGTTAATTTGGATTCGAAAACATTAAATATAAATAAATTAATAACTTCAATTGAAATATAAATTAAATATTTATTTATTCTGTATAAATTTTTCATTACCCATTGAAAATATAACTTGATTAACACAATTTTTTCTGCATGAGTATTCTTTATTCCTTCTTTATTCTTTATACTTCATTTATAAACTTATATACATGTTTGTTGAAAGAAAATTCATCCAAAATTATAGTATAGAGCATAATTAATTATAATTTTTCATAAGTAATAATATGATTGCAAAAAAATATTAAAAATAATTTATAGGTTATATTTGATTTTAACAATAAATTAAGTTAATTGTATTAAAAGTTACTAAACAATTTCAAAAATTGTGAATCTTTAATATAAATGTAAATTTTAACTCCTTTTCTTTAAAAGTCTCAATTATTTGAATTTTACAAGTTTAATTTCTTACTTGAATTTAGTTTTCTTCTTCATTTTTTTTTCAAAATCCACATAACATTTTGGTAATATATTTTTTCTCATATCAATACTAATTTGTACTATTTTTAATTTTAAAATGACAATTACCAAGCGGCCATCTCATGACTGCTTTATTCCTATAATTAATTCATTTGTCTTTTTAATTGTAATTTATATTTTATTGTTGACAGGAATGGGTGTGGTTGAGGGAAAGAGGTGCGAGATGGTCCTTTTGAGCTTTCAATTTTCTTTTTAGCTTGTTACTTTTTATACTTTTATTTTGATTGTTTATATTTTAAGCTTCTATTTTTAAACTCAATAATTTATATATATTTATTTTAATCAATTTATTATTATTATTATTGTTATTAGTATTACGTATTTATGTAAATATTAATACTTGATAATGCAATGTGCCATGTCCAATTGTTGTTACACTATTTTCCTTTTATATTTTTTAATTTACATTTTTTAGATCCTCTTATCACACATCTTTACTTCTTTTCATATAAAAATAAATAATTAGATAAATAATATATTAATAACACTAATTATAATAATTTATATATAATAATAAGAAATAAGTAATAATGTAATATATTATATATTCATATTTTGTTATGTATTTTAATATATAAAATTAAGAAAATTTAGATAGATTTTTATGCATGATTTTAGTATATTTTTAATGATTATATTTCCTTATCTGACTTTACATGGATTGAATAATTACAAGTAGCAAATGAGTTTTTGTAATTTTTGTTTTGATATTTTTGGTAGTTTTTAAAGCATATTTGTTAAATCTGGAGATAAGCATTTTTCTTCAAACTTAATACGAATTTTTTGCTCTTTTCTTTTCATATTTTTACTATTTTCTTGTCCAATTGGAGTGATGATTAACTTGTAATAATATAGGTGGGTTTTGTTCTCATATATTTAATTTTTTTAATCATCTTTATCCTAGAAGTGCCAACTTAGAGCACCATTTTAGCATAATAAAGTTACAATATGACACTCATATAAAATTTGTTTTTTGTCTATACTAAATATTTTAAATTTTCTCCATAATAATTATTCTTAGTTAATTATCACTTAAATACAATTAAAAATTGTATGAAACTTCTACATCAATAATTATTAAACAACATAAAAAACATATTGTATATGTTAACTAATTGTTATCAAAATCTAACAGAAATGATATAAAATATCAAATTAAAAATGAAAAATAAGTATAAGAATCCAATTTACAACTTTTAAACTATAAGTACCGAAATAGAAATTGAATAAAATTACAAAGAGTAGTAAAATAATTTAATGTAAAATAAATCATTTAAAGACTTTATTTGATAATTAGTTAAAAGTTGTAATAGTTAACTGATTTAATTAATTGTTAGCTAATAGTTAATTATACTAGCTAATTTGATTAATTAATTACATTAGTTATTTAAATAAGAATATTTAGTAAAATTAATTACTTATGATTAGCTGTTTGGACATAAAATGACATATAAAGATATCAGTATCTTTTATGAGTTATTTGAATATTTCTTATTTTAATATTTTACATTTTATATATTAGTTAGTATACTAAATTTCATTATAAATTATATATTATTATATAATATTATATATTATATATTTTTTAAAATTAAATTAATATAATTTTTATAGTTATTAAATTTTTTAAGAATTTTTAAGGAAGAATAAAATGGAAAATATGAAAAATTTATTAGGGGCAACTTAATCTTTTTTTTTCCGATTAGCCAACTTAAAATGTTGGCCCTCTTAGTATTTTGAGAATGACTAATTAAACCAACTGATTGCCAAAAATCAAAATTAACTGATTGTCAAGTCAATCAACTGATTTTAATCAAATTAACCAAAAGTCATTGAAAAAGTTGATTGCCAAATATGTCTAAAGTGGAAAAAATACTATTTGTACCCAGTTTCTTTTATAAAGTTTCAAATTATTATTCATTCTATATTTATTTAAGTTTGAATGGATTGATTTTACCTTTTAATTGAATATATATTTTTTTATATTCTTTTACATATCAAAGAATGTGCCACGAATATACATACTTAAGCATATATAATTATTAAGTAAATGCATTACATTCAACACTTTTATTGGTAAAGTGACATCTAACATTATATTTAAGATTTTTTGGTGCTTTAAGTTTGCAATTAAGATATTATATATGTTTGAATTAAAAGTTTTGCTAAATTTTCTAGCTATCATTTATTACACTAAATTAAATTTATAATATTAAAAAATTGTTATTCTTTATTATCCTGAAGTTGATATTTTAGTTAATAGAAAATACATAATTAGGTTCAAAAAAAATTTAAATTCAATTCAAATCTATCCTGTTATCTTTAAATTAAAAAATAACTCTTTTTTACAATAAAAAAATTAAAATTAAAATTAATTATTATTTTGTACAAAACTATTTATTTTAAATGATAAATAATTATATATATATAATATTTAATTATATATGTTGTCCCCACAACTTAAAATTTTTGGGCTCAATTATATATAAATAATATAACTAATAAATTACTTTTTAACATTTTAACTTAGATAAATATTATAATAATATATTTTGATTACTTAATGACAATAAAACTTTTAGAATTCTTAAATTACAAAAATTTATATTTAAAGCTATTTAATATTTATTAATTAAATATTCAACATAGAAAATTATAAAAAAAACATAATGATATCTTTTTGTAATTTGAATCTCTCTTAGACATATGTTATTGCATATTATATTGTAGATAACTTAGCAAATTCAATATTATAATTTGGTTATCATGAAAAAAAACCTATTTTTTTATTTTCATTTCTTTTCTTTTAGTGAAAAAAATGATACTTTAAATATGCTACTATATTATTATACATATTCATGAATTTACTAATCAATAACCTAAGAATAAGAAAATTATTAATTAAAATGCCTGAAAAATTAGTTATAATGCATGCGTCAACAATTTATAAAATAATGAATGAAATTAAATAAATAAAAATGAAGTTATTAATTTTGCAACCTATCGTTAGAATAGGTATTATCATCATGTTTGAGATTTCAATTCATAATATCGCATATGTGCTAAGTAGATTATTGCTCCTATCATCCCTAAAAAAATATAAATAAAATTTAATAAAATTAAATATTTATATATATTTATGTTCAATTATTAAAAATAAATAATTCCAATCCATTTCCAATGATTTGCTTAGTTTTATATTAAAAGGTTTTATAATTCATTATTTTGTTGATAATGAATCTCAGCTATTTAGAATATGCATAATTGATACTACTTTAAACATTTTGAAATTATTTGAAGTGAGAAATAATTTTTATTCACATGAAATTAATTTTTAAATGTTTTATGATGTAGTAAATTTTTTTATTTAATTTTTTACTTTATTGTATAAGTAATTTTCTTCCATTATTTTAAATTAAGTCTTTTTAACAATATTTATTTTAGTTAATTTTTATTAATACTAAGCTATTCTTTATGAAATTTTAAGATATATGACTTTAATATTTTAATTAGACATTGGTGCAAGGTATAAATAGGATTCATATCTCACATTATTTTTACTTTTAAAACTAATGGTTAAGGGTAAACAAGTGTTAAAGTATTTATGTATAATAAATTAAAAATTAATTTTATTAAAAATTTTAAAATAATATATAAATTTATTTTTGTAATAAAATTAAAATTATTATTAATAAATCCAGTACTTTTTTACTATTACTCATCAATAGTAACAGAAAATAGCAAGATTATCTAATAAGATAGTGCAACATACTAAAATCTTCACTCTAGGAAAATACCAGATTGATAGGATGTAACAATATGCCATCATCAATTTACTTATCCCTTAGCTTTCTTGATTTGCAAAATCTTATCTGCCTCTACCTTCCCATTAGCTATCACCTTGAATCTTGCAGTTGACAAAGAACATAATATAGTAGAAAACAAAGCTAATACCAATGACTGTTGGATTGAGTGGCTATTAGTTCCTTTTAAATAAGACCTCGAGTTCGAGTCACATGAATAAAGAAAATTATTGTTAGGAGAGTTTTACCATTATATTGGGTCTACCTGACTTGAATTTAAATTAGTCGGAAGCTTAATGTAACTTTTTAAATACTGATGATTCATACCCCCAAAAAAAAGAAAGCAAAGCCAATGCATGAATGCATATGCCAAGAAGAAAGAAACCTGCAATCAATTTTAACCTTACACAAAGTACAAAAAAGTCAACAATCAAGACAGAAATGATGTAAAATATATAGAAGACATGAGGTAAAAGACTATACTAAATAGAATAAAGAAGCTAGTAATTTACTTAAAAATTAATTAAGTGTAAAAAATGACTCAATTACTTGACTCAATGAGAACAATTGGATTGAGTTCCATTTTGGTCAATTCCTTTCCATTTTCTAAAGGGCAGGCTTCATCCTTTCATCACTAAATCTATGATTTTGGCCATACAATTGCAAATAATAACACCCTCATCATCACATCTCCCAAAAAGAATTACATAGTATGTTATCCAAAAAATTCATCATAAAAAATTGTCTTTTGCAATATTATGTAAGAAGTTAGTCCAACCTAAAGCCATCAAAAGGCATAATACCTAAAAAACTATAGCAAGTTACAGGGAAGAGTTCCTAAATAGTAGTGATATTAATTATACATTACTAAATGATTTGGTGAATCCAAGTTTCTAAAGTGGCAGCCTAATAGTTTTTCACTTTGCAAAACTATCTTAAAATATGTAGATCAAAGATGTAAGTTCCAAAAGAAAAAAAAATTCTATATTTGACTACCCTAAAATATGTAGACCAAAGATGTAAGTTCCAAAAGAAAAAAAATTCTATATTTGACTACTTTACATATTTCATTACCAAAATGACTTTATTATGTAAATAGAGTACAAAATAATTTTAATCCAAGTAGAGAGCAAGATCAAAACCTCACAAAACTTGGTACATGAGACAACAAAAGAATAGTTGTAAAGGCTATTTAAAAAAAAATAATAGAGCTGAATAAACATTTAATTAATGTGGAAGGTTATGGTGTCTTTGGGAAACTAGGAGTTTTGAAAGCCTAGTCATGTGTCAAGATGCTGTCTTGCCTATGTCTTAGTGTGATAGAGTAATCTATTTTTTTTAATGGACTAATATAGGGAAAAATATAAATGATGCCCAGGTTTAAGAGTGAAGTTAGAGATAGTGGTCTTACTCTTTTTCTCTTTCCCCAATCATGTCCCTATTAGCCTCTAATTCATCTATGACTAAGCTAGCATTTTTAAAGATCAAATAATAATGGAATCTATACATGTATGGTATGTGTACACATTGATATATAAATATTTATATTTATATAATAAATCAATAAAATTACAAAATATCAATTTATAAATATAAAATTTAATGTTATTTTGTATAAAATTTTGAAAAATATTTGAAAAATATGGACTATCTATAAATATTATAAATATAAATCTCTCTTAAATAAAAATTTTAAAATTATTGAATTAAAATATAAGTGACAATATAATTTTTTTAATTTTAATTTTATAAGAAAAATATATGAGAGAAAAAATTTAAAAAAGAATTTTCAACTTTAATAACTTAAAATTTATTATAATATTATCCTATTAACCTTTATCTCCTCTATTATGAAATGGATAAATTTATATAAAATTAAATGTATAAGAGGAGACTTTTGAATATGTTATACAATTCATTTAAAATATTCAAATATTGTATAAGTCCTATTTATATAATTCATCCTATATTGTTATATTTTATACAATATGTTAAATGAGATTTAAATTTTATTCAAAAAATGACAACAATATCATTAATCAATACTTTGCATTACATCTCATTAGTTAGTGATTTAGTAATAATAATATTCCAATACACAATAATGGTATTGGTCCAATCCTATTCATGTGGCTAATAGGAGAAATTATTTTTTCTTCTTTTAATTCAAGAATTTGTTAAAAAAATCATATAAATAATTCATAAGATCAATTTTAGATAATAAAACAAAAGGGGGCTCGGGTAATTGCCATGAGGATGCCATATCACTAAACCTTGTATAAGATGGAAGCTTCACATCTACGATCAGTCTTATATTTTCATAACTATTTTGTCACTTTTTTAATTTGATCCTCCAAGCAAAAAGTCTATTTTTTAAATTAACAGTTTAGATCTCATTACTTCAATTTAATTGTATCAAAATTTGACAACTCACCCTGGGTTTCAAAACCCATGGATCACCTTAAAAATGATCTTACTGTTAAGCTCAATAACATAGGGAATTCTAAGTTATTCCTAGAGTTTTGGAATCTAGGGTGGTATGGTAAAATACAGGTTATTAGATGAGATTATAAAAAATCTTAATAATCTCATCCAGTGACTTGTATTTTGTCATACCACTCTGGATTTTAAACCCTTATGAGTATTGTAGCAAGCCCTTAATATATTATTATTGTTGTTGTTGTTGTTGTTGTTGATCCCCAATTTGTATGCAGTGTGCAATATTCAATTGTTGCCTCACTATTTTTTATATTTTAAAATTTATTTACTTTTTTATTTCCTTTTATTATACTTCTTTCCTTTTTATATAAAAATAAATAATTAGATAAATAATATAATTATAATAATTTATATATAATAAATAATATTATATTACATTATATTATATGTTTTGTTATATATTTTATTATATAAAATTAAGAAAATTTTCCTACATTTAATGCAAAGTATTGATTAATGATATAATGTTGTCATTTTTTGAATAAAATTTTAAATCTCATTTAACATATTATATAAAATCTAATAATATAGGATAAATTATATAAATAGGACTTATACTATGTTTGAATATTTTAAATGGATTATATAACTTATTCAAAAGTCTCCTCTTATACATATAATTTTATATAAAGTTATCCATTTTATAAGAGAGGAGATAAGGATTAATAGGATAATATTATAATAAATTTTAAGTTATTAAAATTAAAAATTATTTTTTAAGTTTAGTCTCTCATATGTTTTTCTAATAAAATTAAAAATTAAAAAAATTATATTGTCACTTATATTTTAATTCAATAATTTTAAAATTTTTATTTAAGAGAGATTTATATTTATAATATTTATAGATAGTCATATTTTTAAATATTTTTCAAAATTTTATACAAAATAATTATTAAATTTTATATTTTATTAATTATATTATATATTATATATTATATATAATATATATATCTCAATGTGTACAGGTATCATACACGTATACATTCGATTATTCCTCAATCTTTAAAAGTGCTGCCCATTGTCTTTGGCCTAGTCACGAATGACTTAGAAGTTGACAGGTACATGACTGAGGAAAGAGAAAAAAAGTAAGCCCATTGTCTCTAACTTCAAGAGTCAAGAATCTTAAAGTTGGGCATCATTTATAATTTTCCCTAAACTTTATTAATCTAATTAAAAAATAGATTACTTTGTGACACTAAAACATGGCAAGACAGCATTTTGACGCATGTGTAGGGTTCCAAAACCCTTACACTGTGTTTGGAATGGCATAAATAGGGGGAAGAAGTGGGGAAGGAAAGTTGGGGGAGGCGAAGTGAATTTCGCCCATTTGGCACTGCGAGAGAAGTTGGAGAGAAGAGAAATTTGGGGCCAAAAAGGACGCGTGGGTCCCACTGCTAGAGTTCTCTTCCAAAAGTGGAGAGAAGAGAGGAGAAGTTTGGATAAAAATTTTCATTTTCCATGCATTACCCTCGCCTTCCCACCTCTGTTGCCCGTCTTCATCCTTCCTTTCTATTTCCATATTGGGACTCTCCAGACAGTGATTGTGAGCTCTAGACGGCCAGAGTCCATCAGAGCTTCGTCTTCATTGTGTCTTGCATGTGAGGATCTACACCTTCGTTCTTTGTCGCTGCTGCGAGCAACCTATTGGAGGTATGTTTTTGGGTGTTGTGCTCTACCCTACTATGGTTTCTGTCTCTGCTCTTGTTTTGTTTGAAGATTCCTTCGATCTGGAGATTTCTGGTTGCGAGGAAGACGATGGCACTGTTGCTGAGAGGAAATGTCGGCGATAGAGTCCAGATAGACAGCCGCCCAAGGGAGATCTCGATCCAGTCCCACTATTCTGCTGAGCCATTTTTTTCTTTTTTTTAATATAAATTATCAATTTATATATATATATATATATATTCAACTTCTGTTATTAATTTTGCTTATTTAAAATTAATTATTAAAACTTACATGTTACTTTATTTATTTGCATTTTATTATAAAATATTAAAAATAAATTAAATAAAAGTACATAAGAGTCTTAAAAAAATTACATTTTCAATATCATTAAATATTTCTTCACTTATGTAACACTATCAATTAGCAAATGCCTCAATTATAATTACTTAAAAAATATAGCATGAATTGTTAGTACTTTCTTCATCCCTTTTAACATGTAGTTTATGGTAAATTTTGAAGATTTTTTTCTAATATAAATGTATAAGAATTAAAAAGTTGCTAAATAATCTCAAATTTAAATGATAAACTCTACATTTTATTAATTTACTCTTTATCTAAAAGTCAATTAACATTAAATACAAAAAAAGTCAAATAGTAGTTATATATTTATTGGGATAATATAGGCAAACAAAATATGATAAATATTAATTTTATAAAGTGAGAGATGAAAATGTTCTCCAAAGCAATCAATAAAAAGAAATAAGAAATGCTTCCTTCCTCATTCCTAGGAGTACCTTTTTTTTTTAATCCGTATATATCTATTTCTTCATCAAAGTAATAAATATTGGGGAACTGAGTATAATAATCCAGAGCCAATTGAAGCGACAATTTGTAGGATAATGCCTTCTAATTGATCACTTACATTATATGTTACATTGTAATAGTTAAAAATTCGATGTTATTCTTATATAAATATTTTTAATTTTATTATTTTTAGATAAAAATAATAAAATTTATGAGAAAGCCTTAAAAAGATTCATATTGTTTTTTCAAATTTTCACAATTTAAAAAATTTTTCTATTTAAGTGATATTTGAGAATTTATATTTGTAAACTTTGTAAATTATGTTGTAAATATGTCATTTAGTAATTGATTAATTTTTAAAAAATAGTTAAATTCTATAGAATGTTTGTATAAATCTTTTTCATAGTTTGTTAGTAACCATTTGAAAATAAAAAAATAAATCATGTTGTAAAAATCACCACTATATGCATTTTTATCACTTAAGGGCATTATGGTTATTTTACACAAATACAACTTCTTTCTCTCCTAACTTCTTTTTTTTCAAACAAAAGAAATCAATTTTCCTCTAATTTCTTTCTCTCCTAACTTCTCTATTTCCAAATAATATAAAAGAAATACTTCTGTCCACCTACTTCTTTCTCTCCCAACTTCTTTCTTCCTCTACTTCTTTCCAATCCAAATACACCATTAGTCTTTCAAGGACATTGTAGCCTTTCCATAATACCTCAAAAGCATGTTTTGGAGAACCACATTAAAGTTACATGATCAAATTAAATATCCTTAACGATATGACTAAAATAAAATCAAAAGAGACTTCAAACATACAGCTTCAATCAAATTATACTCTCTAGTTGGATACCTTCCTATCACATGTAACAAGCATTAAAAATAAAATAAAAATAAGTTAAATAAGTGATATCATTGTAGGCCAAATTTCACATAGAATATTTTTTTAAAAAATTTCATAAAAAAGGAGGTGCCATTGCCACGCATGAAATTTTGAGTAGCAAGAATGAACATTTTATCCTTCAAAAAAAAAAGAGAGAAAAAAACTACATATCTCATAGAAAACACCCAACCAAACCTACAGACCACCCTTCACTTATTACAATGAAACTTGCAAAAGGGCTATCTTGATAAAAGAAAAAGATATTTCATGCAGCCTAGCCCAAGAAAAGATTGCCAATATAAAGATACTAAAACTTTAAAGAATAAATTACATATCCAAAAAAATGCAAATTATCTTTGATCAACTATTGAGTGATTGGATTTTATCCGCATGTAAGATAAAAATTGACAAACTATCTCTTGAAACATTGTAAAACTTGAATTCTATTCCCACCATTACTAAATTAATGAAAAATATTAGAAAAAATTACAAATTATCCCTACCAATTATGAAATGATTGCATTTTTCTCCCATTAACTGAAAAAATTTGCAATTAACATACATTATTTACTTAATTAATCATTTTATTAAATTACATGATTTTTTAAAAAAATTTAAGCATGAATCATAATATTATTATATGTTGAATTATCACTTATTTTGTTACATAATTTTTTTGTTATATAATTAATATAAATGAAATTAAATATATAAAATATTAATTAAATAATTGAAAATAAGTTGTGAAATTATGTGCAAAAAATAACATGATAAATTAATACACAATAATATTATAATTTATCTTTACTAGTATTATTTAACATTGACTATCACTATCTAATTTTGGTTTCTTTGAATTAGTCACTCATCTCATGGAATATAGGCTGAAAATATTAGGTGAATGAGTGAAGCAAATACAAATGTTATACTACATGAATGAAGACAAAAAACTTATCATTTTCATTTCATATGATCATATTCAGTTTAATTTTAACACCATAATAATCATGGTAGCGATAAACAATAATTTTCATTTTGTCCTATAAGTTTTTTTTATACAATTTGCTTTATTTAAAATTTGATAATTGTATAGTTTATGAGTTATTTTTATTTTATTCCTTTAAAATTTATAATTTTTGTGTCATTCATAGTTAAACTAATACATCTATTTTTAGAAAGAGATTATATTAGTTAGTAAGTTTACTTTATTTTCTAGATACTTTTTTATAAATTTATTGCAATTTTAAAATTTTTATATATAATCTTTTGTCTCAAAAAAATTTAACGATAAACTAAAATTTTTTCTCTTATATAATTACATATTACATTTTTTAAATCTTATGTTATTTTAGAAGTCATATATTATTCCTTTTTTTATGTTCATTTTTGTTATTATTTAATAAAATATTAGTTATTATTTGCTATTGTATTTGTGCTTATTGTTATTATTTACACTAATAACTACATATTTTATTTTTCTATAAAATATTATAAACAAGTTATTAATTTAATTTAATTAAATTATTTAACTATATATTACATTTTTACTCTTATGTATAAGTTACATACTATTCCTTCTTTTTTTGTGCTCATTTTTGCTATTATTTAATAAAATAATAGTTATTATTTTAATGATATAAGTAAACTAATTTTTTTTGGATATAAAAGATTATATATGGAATTTTTAAAATGATAACAAATTTATAAAAAAAATGTCTAGCAAATAAAGTAAATTTACTAACTAATATAATATCTTTCTAAAATAGAGGTATATGGGTATTACAATGAATTATAAATTTTAAAGGAATAAAATAAAAATAACTAATAAATTATATAATTATCAAATTTTAAATAAAGCAAATTGTAAAAAAATCATGGGACTAAGTAGAAATTATTTTTTATTATTACCATGATTGTTGTAGTGTTAAAATTAAATGAATATAATCATATGAAATAAAAATGATTTTTTTTGTCTTTCTTCATGTAGCATTTCATTTATGTTTACTTCACTTATTCACTCAATATTTTTGGCTTATATTCCATTGAATAAGTGACTAATTCAAAGAAAAAATTTGGTCAATAATAGTTAACACTGAGTAATACTAGTAAACATGAATTACAATATTATTGTATGTTAATTTGTTAAGTTTTTGCACATAATTTTGTAACTCATTTCCAAGAATTTAATCAAAATTTATATATTTAATTTAATTTTTATTAATTATATAACATAAAACTATGCAAAAAAATGATGTGTGTTCATTGTAAGTTTTATATAATTAAGGGTTTAATTTGTAAATTTTTAAAGTTAATGAGAGAAAAATATAACCATTCCCTAGCTGATGGGGATAATTTATAATTTTTCTAACATTTTCCATTGATTTAATAATAGTGGAAATAGAATCTAACTTTTGTATAGTTTTAGGAGATAATTTGCTGGTTTCCATAATTCATAGAGGTAAAATCTAGTGCAAGTAATTTACATTTTTCTCTTACATGTTTGCATTTTCTGAATATTCTTAATGAATGACAGCACTTTCTTGGTGGTTGAATCCAAAGTCATGTTTTAAACTATTTAGCATTTATAATTACTCAACATTTAAATGTCAAATTTAGGGTTAATGCAGAATAAGGTTTTCATGTTGAATCTTCATGATACAAACCACTGAATGAATCATAAAACTATAATTACATTGAAAATAAAGTCAAGCAAGTAAATAGCCACCACCTATCGTGAAAAAAAAATCCCGTTAGATAAACTATACCTTTATGTCATTCATAGCCTTGTGAAGTGCGTAACGGTCAAGCAAGTAAGTAGTTATCATAAATTATGTGCTCAATTTGCATCCCCATAGTAAGACAACTTCAAAGAAAAAAAAAGTGACAAAGTAAGGGTCAACATTGCCAATCCAAATGCACAAGAGAATAACCACAAATTGTAATAAGAAAGTAAATTAATCCAAAAAAGATATTGTTTGTGAGAAAGAGATAGTATGAAATTCTACATTATACAAAAGTAAATGATTTTTTTCCCATTTGATGACATCAGTCCAAAGTCACATCAGGCCAAACCCAACGTATATACAAACATCAACTACTAAAATTTTATGGATTCTAATTTGGCTAGAGATAAATGCTTATATAGGTTATGATCATTGCAGAATCCAGCTCAAACATATCTAGGAAAAAACTCCAAATTTTCTAAA
This sequence comes from Sindora glabra, assembly GCA_020226215.1. Lineage (NCBI taxonomy): Eukaryota > Viridiplantae > Streptophyta > Magnoliopsida > Fabales > Fabaceae > Sindora > Sindora glabra. The sequence continues at coordinate 48,683,498 of CM035228.1, read as the reverse complement.
GATTACATTAATGATAGGATCAAATGACATAAAATTCCTTCTGGCATAAATTCACTCAGTTATTCATAGATGGTAGCAAACTCAATGTGATAAAAGTAAATGGCCAAGCATGAACATATTGATATTTGATAAACCAAGCTGTGTACATGAAATTCCAAAAATATATTAATAGACATAGAACAACTATCTCAGTCTAGCTTTTACATAGAAAGTTTATGAAGATAAACATACAGCCTAACTTTAAGGGTGGAGATAGGTGATTAAATGTAATGAAAGCAATGCAAACATTTCTACCATTGTATTTAAAACAACCTTTGCCTTTGTTAAATTAATGGCGATGCATTCAATAGATACATCCTTTAACACCAAAGTGATGGATGAATGTATACCACTAATTATTGGGGTTAACAATAATTAAATTAAGTAAAAAGCAGTATGCATAAAAAATAAGTAACAAAAATGAAATAAAGTAAATCAAAATACAAACTTGCAAATTTGTTTGTGTTTAGGAGTTAACACATGGTTGAAATGTATTGACAAAAATAAGTCCCCTTATTTTAAACAATAATTTTATCTTTCAATCACATATTTTGACAAGTGTTAAGAAAAGCTTAGAAAGTTCAAGACTTTAGAGAGTAGAATAGAAAATGAAAACAGCTCGCAAGTTAGAAGAATACCAAACAATAAGAAACTCACTTAGAGCTTGAATGTAATGGTGAATTATAGGTAATCTTTCATAGGGTTGCATTGGCATGACTATAATGGTGAGCAAGCTTTAAGGCTAATTCAATAAAAAGAGGAAAAAAACTTTAGTAGGAAAATTTTACATCAAATTAATCAACCAAGAAAAATAATAGTACGAGAGAGTTGGATTATAGTTATAAAAAAACTATTATAACTAGGTATAAGGTAATGAACACTCTTAATGCCATCAAGATTCTTAGGAGTCAATGCATCAGAAGTAAAAATGCAAATTGATAAGGTCCTATAATTCATCTATTTCCACTTATGATTCTTGGTCAAGCATTGCTTTAATCTTTGCCATTTAATTATAATGAGAAAGTACTCAGTCAAATATTGATTGACAAAAATTGAATTCCCTTATAAACCAAGCAACTATACTAAAACCACCTTGAGATTCATGTTGTAAACCAATAAAAAATCTAGCTTAAGGTTGCAACCTTCCATAAATGTTGTGTCCTAACCTTTTTCAAATTTGGTAATTTGAAAATAAGAATTGCATTAAAAAAGAATAGAAGCACACAATTTATGCTATTGATTTCTAGATATACTAAAGAAACAATTAATATTTTTTCCTTGGTACATTAGCCTAGTTTAGGATAGAGTACATGAAAACATCAAACAATTTGGGAATACATTAAAACACAGGTAGGGTAGAGAAACTAAACTTTTAAAACAAATTCTACTTCTTTTATTGTATTAAGAATTTATCAAAACCCTAACTAAGAAGATAGAGAAAAGAATACTAATCTTTTCCATCAGTACAAGTCCTTAAATCATCAATTGCTATATGCTAAATATCTAGCAACGGCATCTCAAAGGCTCTATAATGGTGACTCAAATTTGAGATTTGAAAACAAAAAGTTAAGAGTGGGAAAGGAAAGAAAATCAGAGATTTGAAATAAAGGCATGGGATAGTGGTGTAAAGGAAGAATGTGGAGACAACATGAACAAATATGCAAAAATAGAGAATGGCTTGCAATGCCTAATGGAAGGAAAAATTGCCTTATGTACTAGTTAGTGACTTGCACATAAATAGGAAGCTTGATATGGCAATTTAAAGAAGAAAGGATGAAAATCATGAGAAATATATAATGAGGTGTATATATAGACACACACACATACACAATTAGTATAGAATTTCATCCACTTTTCTTATTTTATAAATCAAATGATATATAAGAATCCATAAATTCAAAAATTGTAACTTGCACTAACAATATGTATAGAAAAATTATTACAAGGAAAACACTTTATACCAAAGACATTGTTGTTGGTGGATAGCTAAAAAAATATATTAACTTTTTACTAACAACATTGTCATTGGTGTGGGTCAGTCTTTTTTTTTCAAAAAAAAGAAAAATATCTGTATTCTGATAGCAATTGCTATTGATATATATGTGAGTGAATAACCACGCATATTGGAACACATACTTATGTGTTAGAGGCACTTGTACTGATGATAATATCATTATTATAGGTGGTCTTAGAAAATAAGATGCCATAAGTTGATGCCAACTAGTCAAAGGACTCTTTTTTGATGGTAATGTCATTTTTTTTGCAAAATTAAAAAAAATAAATTTTCACATATACTGATGACATAGTTATTATTATAAAGTTCCCAAGAGAATAAGGTGCCACAAGTTGGCTTTAATTTTTAAGGTTCTCTATATTGATGACTAAAAAATTGCCTATATGGATGATTGAAAATTGTTGTTGGAATGGACTTGCACTAGAAATTTTGACAAAAAGACATAGCAACCATTATTGTTGGTGTATGTCCTAGAGCCAATCATATAGATGATTGAAGTTATATACAATGTATTATGTTTTAGGTAATTTAATTATTATATTTTATTTTTATTATTATTATGCGCAATTTATAACTTAATATAATAATTATCCTTGGAATAGCTTTGCTATTCCTAAAATGCCCCTAGTCAAGTATTATTACGAAAAGGATAGTAATAATACATCGAGACTAGCATGTATAGTGACTGATGATTACGAATCATGGATATGTGATATCAAGTCAATACATGAGTACATTGCTAGTGAACAATGTACTGGACTGACCCACTATGAGAATATTGCATGGATAAATGTGTCATACGTTATTCTCATATGATCACAAATACACATAAACCTTTGACCTGAAGTCACTACGGTTCCCTACATGAGGAATTACTCACTACGGTTCCCTACAATTACTCACTTTAATATTGTCCTATGTCACCTTTAATCAGGATGACAAGTAGGGCATTGATTGGGTGTGTCATAAATCGTGCAGAGGGAAGTGAGTGATGTAAATGGGATTTTGTTACTCTTGTATAAAAGAGAAATATCCTTAGGCCCCTTGATTGAGTGAGACTTAGAAATGCATGGCCATGCTCAGTTAAATTAATATGTGATATTAATTATTTTAAGTCTACTCAGCATCAAGAAATATAAATTGAACATTGACGAGGATGACACATTCCATGCCTCTAGTTCAATTTGGATATTATTACAAAAGGGTTATGATACAAAACGTTGATCATGTATTAGGTGGATGTCGAATCACAGACATTCTTACTACTTGAGTGGCAGTGATGTATTGCTAGATATCGCTCACTGTCTATGACTCAATAATAAGTCATTTTCAACGTAGTAAGAACCTACAGGGTCACACAAAAGGAGTAGGAATAAGACAATAATTAATTGGACTTTAATTATATTAATATCCAATTAATTAGACTTATTTTCGTGCATATATATTATTAAGAATAATAAATTCACATTTTATATATATATATATATATATATATATTATGTGATATTATTTGATATTAAAGTAATATCAAGTAATTATCTTATCAGATATTAGATAAATATATTATGAGATAATATTATTCTGATATTAGATAACTATATGCAATTATCTAATAATTAAGATATTTCTATTATGAGATAATATTATTATCTAATATTAGATAATTAATAGATAAGTCTTATCTCTTCCCATTATCTCTAGGATAAGGATAAGATGAGTTGTTAAGTGTGATTAGGATTTTGGAAGCATTATCCTAGTAGGACTAGGATTATGGCTTGCCTAAGTTCTATAAAAGGGGACTTGAGGGCAGCACTTAAAAATCACGTTCAAATCTTTCATATAAACCCTAAATCACTCAGAAAACATCCGATCCTAATTCTTAGAGAGAAAAACGCATCCTATCAGACGCGTGGAGGGTGAGAGGTCGTTGTTCACTCCGTGTGGATACCGTAGAGACGTTGTACCTTCCGGCCGGCGTTTGATTCATCCGCTCTCAAGTTTTGATCAGTAGAAACACGAGTGCCCAATAGGTAAAACCCTAATCATTGACTTATGCTTTTTGCATGGATCCTAGGTAGAATTCGGATCAAAATTTTAAAATTCCGCTGCATGTGATAATCCGAATTCCCAACAATTATTGTACATTTCCTTGAAGTTTCCGAGTGAGAATCATAGGATTTCTAAGGTATGTTTCTCTATGTTTTCTCTATTATTTTTATCCTTTTTTAGCCTTTCATATATTTTGCTATATTGATTTTGTAAAATGGCTAGAGTGTGTTGTTGTTACTCCCCTAACATTACCATTTCTTCTCTATTTATTCTTGCATTAGGATAGCTCAAATTTATTAAGAACTCTTTTTTTTTTGGGCCATTAGGATTGGTTGCCCTAATTTATGAGTTGTGTATTTTGATTAAAAATGTTATTTCATTAATGTGAATATCATGGTGATTTATTCATGTGGATTTGCTAGAATGCAAGTGATAGATGTAATATCTTTATTGAATTTGTAAAAATACGTGATGTTATGGAATGAGTATATTGCCCCAAATAAATTTGTGATGATGTTATGTTTAGACATTTTATATCACCTAATATATCGATATTTGTGCTAGGTTTGGACTTAGCATAAGATTGGACTTGACACATAGAAATGTTGGATTTATGATATCACAATTAGAGTTATAATTAATAAATATAACAATTACTATAATATGCAAGGAAGAAGAAAGTATTAAATAATGAAAAGACATTAATTTTTGCAAATAAAGTAATGAAAATATAAAATATTAAATAATTAAAACTTGAACATAAATTAAGAAAACAAAAATTTTAACAATAATGATTTAGATTTAATTTTAAATAAAGTCGTGAATAAAATAAAATTATTAAATTTAAAATTAATACATGATACTATTTATATATTAAATTTATGTTAATTTAATGAAGAAGATGATATTAGGAAATGAAAAGAAATAAAATTTTAAATTATAAAATAATAAAGGTATTAAAATTGAAATGAAGAAAATTCTATATACTTAAAAGACATAATTCTAAAAAAATTAAAGTGCTAAAAATATAAAAACACAAATAATGAAAAATATTAAATAATTAAAACTTAAACATAAATTAGGAAAATAAAATATTGAATAATAGAGATTTAGAATTGATTTTAAATAAAGCAATGAATAAGATAAAGTTATTAAATGTAAAATTTATGCACAATACTATCTATGTTTCAAATTTATGTTAATTTAATGAAGAAGAAATTAAAAAAATGAATAGAAATAAAGCTTTAAATAATAAAATAATAAAGGCATTAAATTTCAAATGAATAAAATTTTATATAATGAAAAGACATAATTCTAAAAATTAAATAATGAGAATATAAGAATTTAAATAATGGAAAATATATAATAATTAAAATTTGAACATTAATTAGGAAAATAAAACATTCAATAATAGAAATTTAAAGTTAATTATAAATAAAGTAGGAAATAAGATAAAATTATTACAAATAAATTTCATGCAAAATATTTATTTTTATATTGATTTGTATGATCTATTGATATCTAGAGAGCACTTGGTTATTCACTGGGAATACCCACTATCACATTATCAGTATTTAGACTTAACTGATGGTAGAATTTGAATTGCATTTAGAGGGTGACTCATAAGTGTTAGTTAACATTTAACTAAATGTTTATATTAATTAATTTCTATTATTTAACATTTACATTAAATTTGTATTATTGCATTTGGTTGCACATTAGTTGTTAAGTCTACCCATGGTTCCATTAAAAATGTAATTAAAAAAAGGTTAAACTACACTTTAGGTCCCCATAGTTTCAATTTTTTTCCTAAATGGATACCTATAGTTTTAAGCTTTGGAATTGGATCCCTACAATTTAAAAAAGTTTATAATTGGATCCTTCTGTGAAGATTTCTATCCAAAATTGCTAAGCTAGCAAATGTCCAACTGATGTGGACAGTTTATCAATTTAGTCATATTTTAGTTTGTTTTATTTCTTGCCTTATTATTTCGTATTCATTTTTGCCAAGGTTATTTTCTATTGATTTTGTGACATCCAAAGCACAATTTCTGAATTTATTGGTTACTTTAAGCAACCAATAGGGAAAGATGTGCCACATATAGTTGAATTAGTTCATACTCCTATGTTGATCTCCAATTGAATTGTATCATTTACCACTTCGATTAGAAGTCTTGACTCCATGTTTTCATATTCAACAAAAGGCCATTTGTGTGACTAGTTCCAGTCCTTTCCCATCCTCTTACTATTACCATCCCCACTTCTTTGTCATAACCACACCTAAACCAATAAGAAGTCATTTTATCAATTACATGCAAATTTAAAATTTTGTAATAGTGGAAAGACAAACAAGCAAAAACCTCTATTCTTCTCCTTTTTCTTGAGTGTACATCCTTGCTAAATTGAAACTTTAAATTATTTTCTTAGAAAAGAGGTAGAATTACCCTTTAGGGTTGTCATGGATAGATTAGTGAAACTAGATGTGAAAAAATTAGAGATGATCTTTCAAAAGGGAAAAAATGCATGACATCATTTTGTTAGTGTGCCCTATGAACCAATCATATAGATGATTGAAGTAATACACAATGTATTATATTTTATTTTAGGTAATTTAATTATTATATTTTATTTTTATAATTTTATTATTATTCTGCACAATTTATAACTTAATATAATAATTATCCTTGGAATAACTTTGCTATTCCTAAAATGCCTCTAGTCAAGTATTATTACGAAAAGGATAGTAATAATACATCGAGACTAGCATGTATCATAATTGAAGATTGCGAATCATGGATATGTGATATCAAGTCAATACATGAGTACATTATTAGTGAACAATGTACTGGACTGACCCACTATGAGAATATTGCATGGATAGACGTGTCATAAGTTATTCTCATATGATCACAAATACACATAAATCTTTGACTTGAAGTCACTATGATTTCCTACATGAGGAATTACTCACTTTAATATTGTCTTATGTCACCTTTGATCAGGATGATGAATAGGGCTTTGATTAGATGTGTCATGAATCGTGCAGAGAGAAGTGAGTGATGTAGATGAGATTTTGTTACTCTTGTATAAAAGAGAAATATCCTTGGGCCCCTTGATTGAGTGAGACTTAGAAATGCATGACTATGCTCAATTGGATTAATATGTAATATTAATCATTTATTTTAAGTCTACTCAGTATCAAGAAATATAAATTGAACATTGACGAGGATGATACATTTCATGCCTCTAGTTCAATTTGGATATTATTACAAAAAGGGCTATGATGCAAAACATTGATCATGTATTAGGTAGATGTCGAATCACAAACATTCTTACTACTTGAATGGTAGTGATGTCTTGCTAGATACCGTTAACTGTCTATGGCTCAATAATGAGTCATTGTCAACGTAGTAAGAACCTACAGGGTCACACAAAAGGAGTAGGAATAAGATAATAATTAATTGGACTTTAATTTTATTAATATCCAATTAATTGAACTTATTTTTGTGCATAAATATATTATTATTAAGAATAATAATGTGTTATTCATGTAATATATATATTATGTGATATTATTTGATATTAAAGTAATATCAAATAATTATGTTATCAGATATTAGATAAATATATTATGAGATAATATTACTTTAATATTTGATAACTATATGCAATTATCTAATATTAAGATATTTATATTATGGGATAATATTATCTAATATTAGATAATTAATAGATAAGTCCTATCTCCCCTTATTATCTCTAGGATAAGGATAAAATGAGTTGTTAAGTGTGATTAGGATTTTGGGAGCATTATTCTAGTAGGACTAGGATTGTGGCTTGCCTAAGTTCTATAAAAAGTGGCTTGAGGGCAGCACATTATGCATACGCTCATAAGCTTCCTAAAACCCTAAATCACTCAGAAAACATCGAATCCTAATTCATAAAGAAAGAAATGCATCCTAGCAGATTTGTGGAGGGCGAGAGGTCATTATTCACTTCGTGCGAATACCGTAGAGATGCTATACCTTTCAGCTGGCATTTGATTTATCAACTCTCAAGTTTTGATCAGTAGAAACATGAGTGCCCAATAGGTAAAATCCTAATCATTGATTTATGCTTTTTGCATGGATCCTAGATAGAATTCGGATTAAAATTTTAAAATTTCGCTGCATGTAATAATCCGAATTCCCAACACATTCATGCTTACTAACCTTATGCACATCATGCTTGTTGCAGTGTCTTTGACTACCTTAAAACTATCTATGTTCTTTTTTAATCAGCCTTTCTCTATTATTCCATATTTTTCTTCTTTGTTATACATTGTTTTCCTTTCTTAACCTTTTGATGAACTTTCATTGTTTGCTTTTTTCGACATCATCACCGTCTGGACCTCTATGCTTCCCATAAGTAAGGGCTACCAATATGACCTTCACCACTTGTTTTCCAAAGTAGGACCCCATATTTTCATAGATGCCATTTTATCAGTATCATTCATGGGTCTTTAAGTTGTAGAATTTCTGATTTCTTACCTTACTCAAATTCTAGAAGCAATTCTTTTTTTGGAAAAGCAATATCTAGGTGCTTTGTAACTAAGCTCATGACATTGTTGAAATCTACAGTTGAATGCAAAAATGCAACTTTCATTATAACTTTGGTTAATGTTGGTGTCGATGTTAATTTCAAGGATTCAAATGGAAAATCTCCCATGCCTTTGGCTGTTCATGCTGGGAATATTAATGTTCTAAAGCATTTGACAGCTTCTAGTTGTAGAATCAATAAATTGGTCGATTTAGTTTTGCATGAAGCTATAACTATTAATACAATCGATATAATGGAGATTCTATCTTAAGTTTTTGTCGATCTAGACGTGAATTTAACAAATCCAAAGGGTAAGATTCTAATTCATGTGGGCATAATCCATAGGCATGTCAACATTATTGAATTATCTTTCAATTAAGGGAAACCCAAATCTTGTGGATCACAAGAAATGGATCCTTCTTCCCTGCATTACTTCAAAAGGCATTTGAAGGCCACTGAGTGTTTGTTAGAATGTTCCAAAGTAAAATATGTTGTAAATAAAGATGGGAAAACAACATTTTCACTTGCTTTGGAAAATGGACACTTGTACTTGCTTGATTTGTTGCACTAGGGCAATGTGCTGTTCAGAGCTACAAGAACAAATGATATTCATGGAATGAAAAGTTACCTTGCAAAGGAGCAATGGTGAACAAGAAGGATCAGAATAGTTGGATCCTATTACATTAGGTTGCATTCAAAGGTCGAACCAAAAGCTTAAATCTCTTGCTTGAACATAGTACTAAGGTTGATGTTGTTAATGATCTTGTATCTATTCCTCTACATTGTGTAGTTGAGTCTAGGCACTTACAGTCTGGGCACATATCATGTATCTTCCACAACATTATGGTGGATTAAACTATCCACATAAATTGGAGGTTTGCCAACTTGGCAATTTTGGATGGAAATCTTCATTGAAGGATCCAATTAAAAACTTTTATAAATTGTAAGGATTCAATTCCAAAGTTCAAAAATACATGTATCCATTTAGAAAAAATTGAAACTATAGGGACCTAAGGTGTAATTTAACAAAAAAAGTTTGTAGAGAAGAGAAAAGAATAGAAAGTCATCCAGAAATATTATCAAGAGAGATAATATTTGAGCACTTCTATATACTTATAATACATGTAGTCAAGGAACTTAATGTAGGTCTTATGACTTTGAAGAAATGATGCAGACAAGTAGATGTTCATAAGAGGTTGCATAATGGAGGAAATGAATAATAATAATGATTGTCTTCATGGTATCCTCAAAACACTTGCTTACTTTCACGTCTATAGTAATAATTTTTATCTTTATGATTATTATCAATGAATTCTTATAGAAAGACTTGCTCTTTCTTACTATTAGATTGTCAAATCTATTCAATTGAGTTGGTAATATAGAAAAGAAATAGGGTTGTCTTTATTTATTTCAAAATGACAATTTAATACAGATTGTGGCCAAGAAAACATGATAGTTCAGGAGTAGCAATTTGCATCTTAGCATTGATAATCAAGCAACATAAGTGTAACAACAATGCTTTATTTGAGAGTTAGCCATTTTGGATTTTGTTTTAATTATACGTATAGACATTGATATTATAGATTTATTAATGTATATCATTTGCCAATTTACTTTATATTTTTTATTTTTGTCTCATTTAGTATCATAATAATTAACATAATAATATTTTTAGGAAATGTGAAGTATTTTTTTCTTAAATTTAATAATGCTTATATATAATTTTAGTTTTGAACTAGGGTTTTAAAAAGTGGACCGCATCATATTATGCAGCCGCATTTTTGCGGTTGCGGGAGCCTCCGTGTCCATATAAGGGCGCAATTGCAGTGTGAATCAAAATCACAGTTGTAACGGCGTATTGTGGATGCAACAAAGCTTTGATGCGGTTGTTGTGGCCTGTTACGGGACGTTTTCACCGTATTTTCCCGCAATAAGCCATGTCCATGGGAAAAATGGAAAGTACTAAAAAAATATCATTATCTCACCTGCAGCATATGTTTTTGCTGTCTGCCAACTGTTGCACATACCTTGATGATTTTCTTTCTCCGTTCTGTTTAGAGTTGATCTTTGTTTGATTGTTTTGGAGTTGACGAGAATAAGGAAGAACATGATCAGAAAAATCGAGAAAAGTAAAACTACAAAACTAACTGTAGAGGGAAAGACTGAAATGACACTTTGAAAATGGTAGGCCTGAAACGTATTGATAATGTAGAAGTACTAAAATAATTAAAAGAATTCATCTAGTCAAGAGGAAGAGATAAAAATAAAAAATTAAAAAGAAAATAAAAAAATTAAATATTGCTATAGAGCTGGATTATCTAAAAATGTCGACCGGAAGAAATATATATATATTAAAAATTATTATATATATAATATTAAAGATTATTAAAAAGAAATATATATATATATATATATATATATATATATATATATATATATATATATTAAAGATTATTATGGAATGGATTTCAACATAATATTGACATAAAAGATATTTAATACATAATTAAATTTAATTAAACATTAAATTTATTTTTTTATCATGATTGAATTTTACATATTATATAATAGTATATTAATAATTAAATTTAGTAATGTGCTGAGATATTACTTATAAATGATATATTATAATTTTTTTCTAAATCTATTGAATATTGCTTGAAATCCAAAGAATTATACATTAAATTTTTTAAAAGAATTTGAAAAAAGTTCACATCTTTACAAGATAAAATATTTTTATTATTAAAATATTACATTTATTTTAAAATTTGTATTTTGTTTAAATTATTTGTTTTGAAATTTAAAAATAGATAATTTAATATTTTGAAAAATTCAATTTTTTTAAAAGTTTAAATTTTCCATAATTTAAATCATCTTGTAAAAGTTGAATAATTTTTTAGCATGGATGACAAGTTCTAATAATATAAAGATTTATATTCATTTTAGTAATTTAATTATGTAGTTATTAATTGTTGAATATATTTTTTCCATCATTAATATTACTATTATATAATCTTTAATTTTAAAAATTATATTAACACATTAAATTAGATGAAAAATATAGTGAAATAGAGAATTTATGAGGATTATGTCAATTTTTTTATATAGATATGAGAATTTTTGAAAAATTCACGGCTGCGATGGCTGCAATCCACATCATAACACCTGCAATATTCGCAACCGTAAAAAATACAACGTGATTGCAACTGCAATTTAAATCCATGTTTTGAACATAACATAATAGTAACTTATTGGCTATCAACGTAGAATTCAATATGCATATCATAAATTAGGTGGAATCTGAGAAATTTCTGGAAGGTTCTTGCAATCTGAGCAGTTTTAAGTCGGAAAGTTTCTAAATGCATCCTGGAACAGATACCAAACTGCTCTGACTTAAGCTTAACCATGTCAGTCTAGAAAAAGATATCAGAATCGCATTTAAAATTTTGAATCTTAACCACCAGAACTCAACTACGGATATTTAATTTTATATAAATTTGGGTTTCTAGCTAGTAACTAATATATAGTTGCTCTCACACTACTTTTGGTTCTAACCTTCTAATCGATTTTAGAAGTGAAAAGAAGTTTCAAATCTTAGAATGCTTAGATTTCTTTTAGTAAATTGATGGTGAGGAGGTTCAAGTTTAAAACATGAAGTATATCATTAGAATGCTTCTTGGCACTTATAAAGTTGTTCCCACTATTAAACCACTGACATTAGAATGCGCAAATTTAATTGTAGGAGAAGCTTCTATGCACTTATAAGAGTTAGGACACGTTAAATGGATCATATGATTGTGCTTGAGTAATGTTAGACTCATTTAAAAGTGACATCGAAGTTATTTGTTCAAACAATATATGTAAAATTCAATTCAATATCTTGTTAGATTGGAAATGGATGTACGATGCATTAATATCTAATAATTCCATATTTTCCAAAATATTTGGATACTGTTCGTGTACAATGATTGATGAAAAGCCTTTCAAGAGATGCCATTTGAATTGTACATGAAGAGTCGAGAGATTTGTGTGGATATGTATTTAAGGTATGATTTTCAATGCAGCTATATGTGCCCATATATAATTAATACGATATATATCGTTAATTATGAATGATTATAAATAAGGTAACCAATTCCTTTTTAATTTCGTAGATGGCTTCTTATACATTTTTTTAATCTATTTTCTAAAGAAAATATTAAATTAAAATTGAAATATCTTTACGATTCAAGAATTTTCATTTAATGCATTAATTAAGAGAGAGGGAGCAGATTATATAAGATATAAAAAATGATTTAAAGTAAATTAATTTCATTCTTTAAACTTTAATGAGATTGATGGATTAGATATATCGGTGTCAATAGATCTCTCCTCATTATAAATATCCAATTTTCTTAGAATAAGGAGTTTAGACATATCAAGCACCGTAAGAGACAAAAAAAGATAAAAAATTATGTCTTCCGGATTATATAGTAAATGATCTAGCATGCATTGCACTCAACGAAATCAACAAAATGGAAAAATACACACAGTCGCTGTGACACACACAGATAACAATCTCAACTAAAGAAAAGGGTTACAGCACTGTAAAACCAGATTTTATTTCTAATATTTAATTAATTGGTCATTCTGGCAGCTACACTTGCAAAAACCTCCAAAAGCCTTTGCCCACAGGAATTCTCTTCATTCTGCTGCAAGGGGATGAAAATCAGTGATGAATTGTCCTACAGATTAATACAAATAGAGAATATAAAGAAGCTTAAGTTCACGAAATTTGTTGCAAATTTGTCATTAGTTCTGGCGTTATTAATTGTAAAAATCCAGAGGTCTGGATGACAAAACCCACTCATCTCTCAAAACTAAATAAAACCGATAAATTGGATCCGTTCAATTATGAACTAGCCACGATTTTGAGTGGAATGAATTCATCATCTTCAATAATATTTTTTAGCTGATTAAAATAATTGAATTATGATCCGGTGGTTTTTTTTTTATTTGTTATTCAGTACAATATTTTATACACCAGTTTTTTTTTAATTTAAATAATAAAATAATTATGCATAATGTCTTACCTTATCTTTGCCCCTAAATTCTGCGATTTCCCTTCAATATGTCTAAACTTGCGCTTTCTCCTGAGTTTCTTCTTTGGTGGCTCACATTCTGAATCAAATGTTGCGCTTCTTTTCATTACATTTATTGGCACCATCTCACCTGACATGGTTGAGTTAGGACACTCGAATCATATATCTTCCATGTTTTCTTCCTTTGACACAAGAACTCCACACTCTCCTATGATAATACCATGTGATGAGATTTGAAGATCCTCCGTCACTTTAAACTCCACATGATTCCACTCATGTTCTAAATATGATTCTAGAACCTTCGAGATTGAAGTTCCAAGATGTAGGAAATACGACTGGCATTCGTATCTATAGGACTCTATTATAAGCATATCAATCACTTCGACGCCATCAATGGACAACTGAAGTTTGACAGCTGACATTGTGCCTTTTTCTATATTACTGCTGTTAATGAATTCAAAAATGGCAACAGGAAACTTGTTACGAACCCAAAATGATAGAATTGCACCTTCACAACGGTGGTCGTACCACACCGGATTCTGTGTCGCGGGCACTATGAAAAAATGGATGCTGCTGAACTCATGGAAGGGCTGCGACATTAAATTAAAAAAGAATAATAAGTTTTATCGACTTAAATCACATTACATAAAATATGGAATTTTCAATTGCATTTCTTCTCCAAAAATTATCAAAACACTCTTTACAGTTGAAGATGTGTAAAACGGGTTTATATATATATATATATATATAAACACCTATAAAATATTAAAAAAATGCCTTGTAACTATACATCAATGTAGCGGTAAAAAGTTGACATTTGACGGTGAAAAATAGCATTTAAGCACCGAATTGGTCATGTTTTACAACTAAAGTTATTAATTAAAATGAGATAAATGTAGTACTTCCGATTATAAGGATAAAAGATAGGTATATTATAGTAAATAATGGAATATTTGTGTGAATTTGAAAATAGAAAAAATATAGAAGACACAAGCGTTATATGTTATGTTGAAATTTAGGATGTTTTTCAATACATGTTAAGAACTGTTGAGATTTTTTTAAGAATTTCTTTTTTATATGAGTTATAAACTTGTATAAATTTTCTGTGTAACAAGTTTATACATGTGAGTTGAAAATTCATGGCAAAATATTACATCACAATATAACTTAAGAGTTTTCTATTTTCTCAAAGGAGAAACAATTAAGAAATCTATAAAATATATGATTCTTTTTTTAAAATTATGCAAAAATATGTATTTGTATAAATTTTTTCAGAATAAACATAACAATTAGTTCCTTAGCTACCAACAGATCCTAAATAAGTCAAACAGCTTACTACAAATAAAAAAATAATTTCTCTTCAAGTGAAAATCAGATATATTAATATTAATACCTTTTTGGAATGGGAACAATCATTTAGTAATCTAATTCACCAAAAAATATTTGTATTGTAAAAAATTCAGCATATATTGGAAAATATGGCTCAGAATGAAACGAATAAATTAGTCAATGTAAGTTAATAAATTTAAAATAAGCGAGAAAGCATAAGTTTTCGTTCTTTGTTATATATTTTTTAAAAAAAATATAATCATAATATTTTCATGCAATTTTTACTATTAAATTAAATTTTATTTTAATATTTAGCAAAAAAATTTTAAATTAAATGAAGTTATCTATTTTAATAATTTTTTAATATCTATTGACAATAATAAATATATATTAACCCATAAATCTAGCTTTAAAATTTCTTTAAACCAATCAATTCAATATTAGTTATTTATAACATGTTACGAGGGTAATGAGAATTTTTTTTTCCCCAAAGTTGTAAGAATTTGAGTCAGAAAGAACATATTTTCTTGACGGATTAATATGTTTTAATGTGTAACTTAAAACGTCGGCGAGTTTTTGTTTATGAAATTGAACATTAAAATCAAATTTTTTTTATTGAAAAGCTTTTATGACAACTTCTGCCATCACCGAAAATAGTTTTTTCACTATACAAGTATAAAAAATGTCGCAACTTCATATTTCAAAAATGCATAAAATCAGTTCTTTAAAAAAATTAATTGTATATAAAAAAAGACAACTAAAAAGAGATTCAAAAAGTATATAAATTATTTATAAAATTTGAAAGAGTATGTACCAAATATGAACTTTCTTGAATATGTACCGAAACATAATCTTTTCGCACAACATACAAACATCAAAGAGATAACGAGAGTGAAACCTGGGACCATAATTCAATAGAAGACACCAGGTTAATGATGTACAAGCCCTTGCATGTAGACCTGAAAGTGTACGGAATCTCAGAAATTTGTCGAAGCTTCTTGCAATTAATCTCAAAAAGAATTCCCAAATGTGAAAGTTGTTTAATGCATCTGGGGATAGAAATAATATTGCCCCCTGATAATTGTAACTCATCCAATCTGGAAAAAAGTGATCAGAATTGCAAGAACATCTTTAACCGCCAGGGCGCAAATATAGAGATTTCATTCAATTGCAACTATAAAAATTAATGGAAAAAGAAAAGAGATCACAGTTTGATTACTTTCAAAACGTTTATACTTATGTATATATCTATATATTAAAGTTATGTCTAATGTCAAGTTTATCACCTTGTAAGATTGCCAATCGAAATCTGGCAACTCCTTAATAGCAGTATTTGATGCATCAATTTCCTTGACACAATCCATGTTTCCTAATATATTTGGGAAACATCGAAGGCTTGTGCAATACCTGATCTTAAGCCTTTCAAGAGACGGCATTTTGAGAGAACTTGGAAGACTTGTGAGGTTTGGGCAATACTCAAAGCTCAAATATGTTAGGTTAGTCAGAAATCCAACAGAATCATAAACTTTAATCAAATTTTTACAAGCAGAGGATCTCAATTCTTTCAAACCAGGGACTTCAGCCATATCAGGTACTTCAGTTATGAAATCACAATGAAAAATCTATCACACTCACACATTCGAATTTCTGCAAAAAGATGAGAGAGCTACTATAAAATTTTGAAAAATTCCATAAAGTGATATATATATATATATATATATATATATATATATATATATATATATATATATGTATGTGTATGTATATGTGCTTTCAAAAACAAGTTACATTTTAGAAAATAAACTTGAGTAAAGTTATACCTTGAATGGCTTTCCCAATTGGATGAAACTATTTGGCATCTTGAAGACAATAAGCTTCTTAGGATGAAAGCTTGGGGGTAACGATGTTAAAGGGTATCCCTCCCATTCAAGAAGTCTTAAATTATTAGGTAGACATTTAGGGTCTACTGAAAATGTATGCATTTCTAATCAATGAGTATTCTTAAATTTTTCATCTTCTTGAAGGCAATGCCATTCCATTGTATATTTTGTTGATGTGAATTTCCGTGAAAAGAAATGACAAAATTAGCACTAATAACATGTGGGAAATTTAAATTATAGATTACATACAAGAATTTAATACAAAAACATGTGAAAGAAAAATAATTATTAAAATGGTTCTTACTGAGTTTTCTTGTAAAACTTTAACAACATCTTCATCAAACCATAATCTGCTATGTCTCCCAAGCTCTTTTGGTGCAACCTCCCTAACAACTTCTCTATCCATGTATTGTATTAAATCATGCAATTTGTACATAGCCATCTTCATCAATAGTTATCAAGTGTTTATCAGCAAGTACTCCAATATGAAATTCTGGGCCAAAACCACAAGCATGTTGTATAATTTTAATATCTTTCAAATGATGTCCCTTGAAGAAACAAACAATGTCTAGAAAAATTTCCTTTTCATCCTCCTCCAAGCCATCATAACTTATTCTCAATATTCTTTGAATGTTTTTGTTGGGAATCCTCTTATATTGTTTCAATACACATTCACATGCATCTAAATCTTTACCAAACAAATTAGAACCAATCACTTGCAAAGCTAATGAAGGCCACTTGCATAATTTACTACCTCATTAGAGAAATTCATAAACATTTTTGGAGGCCAACTACTTATTGAAGGCTTTCTAACAAAAGAGTTCTAAAAGCATCATGATCATTTAACTCCTTTATTTCATATATCTTCTCAACCCAGTGAGCAAGTAGTAAATGTTTATCCCTTGTGGTCAGGATGATTCTACTACCAGAACCAAATCAATTGCAATTGCCAACCAACTTTTCCAACTATTCCATGCAATCTAGATCATCAAGTACCAAAAGAACTCTCTTATTGTGAAGCCTATTCTTTATTACTAATGTACCTTCATCAACACTACTCAATTTGTCATATTCCACCTTAAATGTCTTCGATAAAAGTGTTTCGTGGAGACTTACTAAGCCTTTATATTGATTTGAAGTTTCTCTTACCTAAAAAAGAAAGCTTGCATATTCAAATTGGTGGACAATCGAATTGTTCAAAGCTTTGGCAAGCGTTGTCTTTCCAATTCCACCAATTCCATGATTCCTAACATGCAAACTTGATTATAAGATGCAATATCTAGAAGTGATATCACTTCCTCTAAGCAAGGACTTGAGTCCAACTATATGCTCCCCAACATGTAACCTTCTACGAGGTAATGTAGTTAAGACCTCCTTGACAATCTTATCAATAAAATCATATTCATATTCATTCCTGCATTAATGAATATTTTTTAGATCATGAGCATGGATAGAATTATAAAAGTATTTATAAGGAATAAAATTATAAACAAGTTTTTTTTGGACAATTTTATTCTTTGGAGAGTTATATGCTTATTTTCTTTTAAAACAAATAAAAGACATACATATTGTCATATTTTCAGGGTTGCGAGGGGTAAACACATAACCTTATGAGTTATAACTAATCTTCACAAAGACATATAACACACATAGAGTTAATCAGTATTTACTCATCAAATTATAGAAACATATAATCAGCTTTAGACTGAAAAAAGAAATTGCCGAACAATGAAAATTAAAGATGAATAACTGAAGGTATTCATCATAATATTGACAAATAGAATTATGAGTGAGCACCAAATTGGTCCCAAATACATATGCATTTATCAAATTTCCGAGAAAGCTTGTTTTATATCATATAAATAAACAAGTATCCAATTGTTACATGAAATTATTTGTACCTGATATATAGATGTTGTATCAAATTCTTCCCAAAATTTAGTGAGTTGATGTAAAACAAACATTCGGAAAAAAATCTAATTGAAATATATTTTTTAGGGATCAATTTATTAGTTTACTCCACAATTATTTTATTACTAGTTAAGCATATTTTATAAGTCCCATCTAATTAATTATTTATGAGTCTTAACTATTCAACAATTCAATTATTTCTCTTATCTAAAAGCTTGTCAAAGCTCAGCCTAATTACATCATTTTCTTGTTTTGTAAGTTGTTAGGAGATCATAAAATAACAAATACACAACATTTTAGACCTTTCAATAGCAAAATAATAATTCAAAAAAAATATGAATTTAAATAAATGCCCATTTTTGAAATGATAGCCTTTTAAGTTGGCAACTTTAGTCAAAGCAGATCTCCAATTGAGAACTTTCTCTGAATCTTTGCCCAACCCAATTTCATGCTCAGCTATTGCTTGAGCATAACTATTTCTCTGATGCCTTAAATCAGAAGGATTCACCTTGTAAAAGATTGGCCAAACAAGTTGATTGTTTTGTTCCATGCACTCAAGAATCTTCACAAGTTCATCAAGGTACCATGGTGAAGATGCATAATTTTCAGAAAACACGATAACTGAAAATCTAGATTCATTCAATTGCTTTGAGAAGAAAGGGTGAAATCTCTGTGCCCAACTCTCATATTTTGATCATCTAAAAAAGTGTCAACTCCAATTCTGCAAAGAGCATTGTAGAGATTACCAGTGAAATTGTAATGTGTATCTTCACCTCTAAAACTGAGGAAAACATCATAGTTGAAATTTAGGGTAAAGCTCTGCGCCATCACTGTGGATGGATAGCGTTTGGTTGGTTGTGGACTGATAGTGTTTAGTTGAAACTCTCATCTTTAAATAGCCAGGGCCGGAGCATCATGTTTGGTTCATGCAACAGTTCATGAAGGAGTAACGTGTGGAGTATGCTTAGAATTGATCAAATTGAACGCTCTTCCATTTGTTCAGTATAGAGAAGAAAAATGGAGAAATTGACGGAGAAAAAAATATTATAGCCACCGGCAATCATGCAACGCATTGTCGGCAAAAGTGATCCTCCGTCGGAAAGCACAAGAAACCACTTTTCGACTGGACCGTTTTGAATTTTTGATGGCATTTGTTACCGCACTGGTTAAGAGCAATATTTAAAGATACTAGTCTTTCCCGTGTATTGTGAGTTAGAAGTTTTTCCATTTGTTCAATATGAAATTATTCCCAACGGAAATCATGCAACACACTGTCGGCAAAAGCGACCGCCGTTGCAAAACATACGAAACCACTTTCCGACTGGATTTACCGCACTGGTTTAAGAGCAATATTTAAATATACTAGTCTTTCCCGGGCATTGTAAGTTAAAAGTTTTTCCATTTGTTCAATATGAACAAGGAAAATAGGGAGAAATTGAGGGAAAAAAATATTATTGCCACCGGAAATCATGCAACACACCGTCGGCAGAAGCGACCTCCGTTGCAAAACACACGAAACCACTTTCCGACTGGATCGTTTGAATTTTTGATGGCATTTGTTACCGCACTGGCTAAGAGCAATATTTGAATATACTAGTCTTTCCTGTGTATTGTAAGTTAAATTTTAAAATGAAAATATATGGTTTATAATATACAAAATATAATTAAAACGGTTTGAGATGAAATATTAGGTCATAACTGTATTATGATAAAATGGAATAAGCACTTACAAAAAGGAAAAAAATTCCAAAATTCTTCATTGAGTATAAAAATTTACATACATCACATTCTCAATCCAATCTGTCGAGAAAATTAGCAGTAACATAAAACAAATGCAAAAATCTTGTAATAGCTAGAAAAATAGTAAAAAAAAAACACTTAATTCTAAACTTAACAAATAACTTTAAAACAGTTACCAAAAATATCAAAAAAAAATTACAAAAACACGTACATGTGTTTCAAACCTATAGGATAAACAACATGAAATCATACAAAAAGAAATCAAATAGAAGGAAATCAAATAACAACAACAACAACAACAATAATAATGATAATAATAATAATAATAAAAGCAAGAAAATGCAATAAGTACGATCTACAAGTGGGTTAAAGAAGATTTTGAGTTAGTTCTTATCCCTGTCACCATTATCAATAGAGGTACAATTTCCTTTTTAGAAGAAACAAATTGTAAAGAATCTATATTGCCGAATGTGGAAATACTAAATATTAGTAGGACAAGTTCTCATAACAGTAGATAAAGAGTGAGGGAAGCAATAATAAATAAGTAAGGGAATTAAATAAACTTGGCAAAGAGTATTCAATTCATTGGTATGCAATTACAATATTAGCATCTCATGAAGGTTCTTCTATTATTTGAAGAAGTTTTGCAATCCTCTTCATATTTCCTCGAGCTTATTCCTAATGGTTCCTATTCTTCTATAAAATATGTTGATTTCTAGTTTGATATGATGATATCTACAGATTATCCGATTATGTGTCAAAGACACCCACTAGCACATCCCTATGGTTTAGACCTAGCAAAAAGTAACCTATAAGTATTGATTAACATTTAACTTAGTATTTGTAATATTTTTATTTTCCAATTTTTTATGTGTTATTTGTTGCTTTTTTTGGGTTAATACCATGTGTTAGTGACTTTCTATAAAGGTTATAATGTATTTATTGTAATTAATATATACTGAGTTGATGTTCATATTAATTTCTTTTCCTATTTTGTAATCTTATATTAGTGTAATGATATATATGTATATATGTATGTATGTATGTATGTATGTATGTGTATGTTGATATTTAACTTTGAAATAAATTAGCAAAAGAGCTACGTGCCTTCCAAAATATGAGGATAGCATCAAATTGAATTTCAAAAGAGAAGAATTAACTTAATTTTGTCATATGATGTAGCAAGCAAGATAAAAGGTTGATAAAAAAAAACTAGGATTTATCCATTATTTTGTTTGGGATGATATGGTCAAGAAATGGAAAGGACCTGAAATGGAAAAAAAAAAGCAAAACAAGCAAAAATGAATTATGCATAAAAAAAGCATGACTTCATTGCATATTAATGTTTTCCAGCACACTTATCTGAAAAAAAAGTAATTTTTTTATGGATTAAAAATCTTCTACACTATATGTAAGTTATAGCTAACATAGTTTTTTATTTGCTTAGCAGTATTTTAAATTACTTTACTATAATTATTTAATGCTTTCCTAATTATAGGAGAAGGTTCTAAAGCTTAAAAGATTAACTCCCAAGATGCTCTTGAATGAGGATGAGGATGCGCTTCTACATGCCCATAACACAAACAACCAAGGAGGTTAACATGGCTTTTCGACTTTGAAGAAAAGGTGCTGACAAATAGGCATTTAGGAGTGTTCGTATAATAGAGGAAATGAATAGTAATAAAAAATGTCATTATGATCTCCTTGAAGCAATTGCTTTCTTTCATGTCCATGATCCATTTTTTATGCCTCAAGGCCATTATATGTAAATCTTTGTAGAAATACATGCTCTTTCTTGCTATAGTACTCTCAGATTCACTTCATTAAATTAGCAATAAAGAAAAGAAATAGAGTTGTCTTTATCTATTTTGAATTAGTAATTTGAGAAAGATTGTGATTAAGAGAAGATGACAGTTTAGCAATAATGATTTAATATCAACAATTGATGATCAAGCAGTATGAGTGTAACATCAATACATTATTCCAGAGCTAGCCATTTAGGGTTTTTATTTTTATATATATAGAATTTCAATATCATTTCCTTAGTGTATATATTTACTTAATATAAATATTATACCTAAATTCAATTTTATTTTATGAAATAATTTTGTATCATGATATTTAATTCGAATATTTGATTATTGATAAGATTTATGCTTTATAAAATTTGATTAAGTAGTGCGTTTGCTATTTGGATTGCCATGAAAACAAAAAGCATATTGATGAATATATCCAATATTGTGTGCATAATATTAGCAATGAATTAGTAGTGGTATTTTGAAGATGATGCCACTAGTTCTCTAGGAATTTCCCTAGTCTAGTGATTAATTATATTTAGCAATGGACTTTTTTCATCATAAAATCTAGACTGTAGTGATGCATATATCTATCACTAATTCACATTTTTAGGGATAAAAATTTCATCAATGGATATACAATTAGCAATGGACATATATGTAATCGATCATTCATTCCTTTAGTGGTTGTCTCACCAAATTTGTGATAGATGTAGCTATGAAACTTAGCAATGGATAATATAAATCCTTCATAAATTGAATTATTGATAAACTATTTACTTACTGTCTTTTATTACATCATTATTTTCATTGCTATAATTTTTAGGGATGGAATCTCCATAATTAGCAATAAATTTTTCCATTGCTAATTAGTTTTTTTTTATAGTGTGAAAAGGGAAAAATGAGTTCGTGAGAAATCAGAGATGGAGGAGTGGACAAATGGAAGAAAATTTTTGAAAACAATAAAGGTAAATTTATTAGGAAACTTTTTGTATTGATAGATTAGAAGTATAAGAGTTTGTTCAGATATGATTTCTTTTTTCAAAAGTTGCTTACAAAAAATTTTTAAATTAATTTTTTATTTTTGAAATTATTTTTTATTTCAAGAAAAAATAGGAATAAAGGGTGTTTAATGGAACAAATAAAAAATATTTAATTTAATTATAAAATTAATTATCAAGAATAAAAAATAAATTAAAAAAATCTAGAAATTATTTCCATTTATGAATTACATATTTTGAGTTACAATTTTTTAAAAACAGATTATAAAATCAATTACCTAGGAGCAACATTTATTTTTAAATATATAAAAACATAAAATCATTTTTAAAATTAATATAAAATCAATCTAAAATTTTCAAAATTTTATATAATCATGTTTAATTTAGTAGAATATTGTCTATATATTGGTGTGGATATATTTATATAAAAGGATACCAAAATAATTATTTATGTTCAAATATTTTTATAAGTAAAAATTATAATATACATTACATACAATGGCAGAGTAAAAAATTTCAACTTAGTAAAAAATTTTAACTTAGAGAGTCAATTGCAAACTAGTGAAATTTTGTTTTTATACATATTAAAAAAATATATAGTTACTTTAAAAACTTGTAATATTTTTTATAATTATGATGCAAGACATTTTATTTTTTTTTCAAAAATTATAAAACATAAAACAAAATTATAAAAATTTTATTTATAAAATTTGTAACAAATAAGATATTCAAGAGCCTTTTGGGATCTAAATAAGAGATAGAGGTCATAGTATATTTTTCTATGCAAAATGAACATTAATGTCCCCAAAGCCAAGTTGGTAGGTTGTTCTCTGATATCATTACTAAAGAATCGCCTTTTAATGTTAGTTCTTTTCCATGTTTGATGTTGATTACAAATTGACATACATATGGGCATCATTGTATATTAAACTATAACACATTGGTTTTTAATTGAAGTGAAAAAAATACAATAACATTAGTTTCTATATATATAAATGAGAATTGTCATCATTTCTTCATTAGAAAAATAACTACTTTATTTATAGTAATAATATTAAATATTAGTTGTTTATTAAATCGCCAACATCAAATATAATAATTCAACTACAATTTTTTTAAATGATTGGCATGGTATGACCTTCCTCCACAATCGTTACTCATAGTTCCTACCTACCTAACCTGCTTTTGCAATTCCCTTTTTCTAGTATTGACCTACTCTTGTAGTTTCTTCCCATATAGTCCCTTCTAACATCTCCAATGACACTTCAAAATTAAAAATTTAAAATTTTAAAGACTATAAGAAAAGAATGAAAATGATGAAAGTTTATATCCAATGGTGTTAGTCAATATGTGTGGTTGACACTCCTTAAAAAAGTTATCTTAAATTCCAATATCTACAGATGCAATAAATATTCATTAAAATTTGATGTATAATATTATGTATTTCATATAAATGATTTGTAGGTAATATCACTAAATGCCAAAAGAAAAAGAATGAAATCAAGTTTTTACTTGTACAATCTATAAAACCTCTATCAAAATAAAAAGAAACAAAATATAATTGATTTTGAAACTAGAAACTAAGTTAAAAGAACAAACACAAGCTAAGAAAGTCCTTAATTTTATATTTTATTTTTTTCTAGTAAGTGCGCAACTACACAAATTTAAGGAAGGGCTAAAAGATCTTTTAGTACTGCAAAAATAATTAGTAAGCATAAGTGTAAAAATTTTTAAAAAAAATTATTTTAAAGTTGGAATGTGAGCATATCTTGATAGAGAGAAAATCATTTTAGGATTAGGAAAACTTCATAATGAAATTAGCAAATGACATTATAGCATTTCTCTTTTGGTTTTCATCTCACACCCTAATTTTTGAATTATTTTAAGTTTACATATTAGTTGCTAATAAAAAAACTAAAATGTATAACATAATATGTCATTTAACTATAAAAATTTAAACGTCAATTATTAAATAAAAATTAATATTATAAACAAAATATTTTTGTTTTCCTTTTATGTTTTCAAGTAAAAACTTAATAATTTTACAAAAAGGTAGTACTAATTTTTTTTGTATTATGACATTTTTCTTATACAATCAAACAGATACAAATAGCAATAGATTGAACAATCTAACAAATAAGAAACGATAATTTAGAAAGTTCAACAAACTTTAAATAAACAAAAAAAATGTGATACCTCTTCTCATAATTCCTTTATATTACTTAAGGGATTTTGTATTAGAAAATGTATATGATTACAAATTGATAATGAATTTTAGTAAGAATAAACAACATAACTAATCAAGCCTACTGATGCAAGAATGGGTATGTTGCTTCTTCTCATAATAATTTATTATCACTTTGCCCCATCTTTGTATTTTCTTTGTATTTTTAAATGTGCTTCTGACATGGTGATGAAGTTTGGAAGTTTAGGCTATTGAAAAGATCCTGAAATCTATCAAACTTCCTTTGAAGGACTTGTACTAGCACTTTTAGTAATGAACACAAGGATTCTATAAAATATATAGAAGAATTTTTGCCTGAAGTCATTTTAAATGCTTTGTAGAATGTTTATATTCATAAGTAAACACTATTATAGAATAGTTAATTGACATTGGATATTTAGAATATTAGACATTAATTTATGATTGATAATTAATCGAGTGACATTGTAAATAATGCTTCATGTAGGTTTCAAAAATTCATAAAATATTAGAATAACATTAGTTATGATATAAGAAACCTCAATGTTGTATCTTATGTTAGAAATGTAGGAAGTAACATTCAATGTTGATCATTTATAAATAATCAATATCTAATTTTATTACACCACTTTGGTTTATAGTAATAATCAATGTGGTATATTATACGTTTTATATAATCCACCCCACTCCTCTTAGTTGAGTTCCTCCCTCCTAACCTTAACTTTCTCTGCTAATACTTCTTCCTCAAACATCCCTATTTCCCTTGTATTTAGCCTTGCAGAACATTATATATAGAAATAAAAAATAATATCTCATATGAGACAATATCCTATATAAAACTATAAAATTCTAATGAAAACAATTATAAATAATAAATATTGTAACAAAAGTTTGAAAATTGTGAGAAGTTATATTGAATACCTCAATCATAACTAGTTGATACACTAAATATTATCTTGACACCTATTACTCAACATGCAAGGTTGGCACTCCTTAAAAAGGCACAGTTGAATCCAAAATTATAAATGTAATGAGTATTTATTAAATTTTGCAAAAATGGTAGTACACATTTTATATAAATAACTAGTAAATAATATGACTAAAAGTCAAATTAAATTAAATTTCTTGCACAAACCTATAAAAGTTGCATCATAATGAAAGACTAATAAAATATGGTAGATTATAAAATGAAAAACTAAATTATAAAATAAAAAAATAAACAAAACTTCAGCTTTAAATTCCTCTATTTTTCTAATGAATATAAGATCCCACAGATTTAGTAATGGGCAAACAGAGATTCATTCTTGCCAAAAAAAGAAGAAGTGATGAGCAAAAACACAAAATTAGAAAGAATCTTTAGGTTGAAAGCAGAGCATACATCATTAGAAAAAGAATTAATTTAAGCTTGGAAGAGGCCCATGATGAAATTTACAATGACATCATTGCTCCATTCTTTTCATTTTTAACTTGTACTAGTGTCTTAGGTTTAGACATTAGCTTTTTTTTTTTGTAAAAAATTGATATGTAAAGTATAATAACATCATCCCACTAACAAATAATTGATGTTAATTGTTTATATAGCAACCAACATTGTAAACTAAAATATATTAGTTTTAAGTAGAAAACTGATATCCTTTTGTGCATATCAAATTTTTTTAAGATGCATAGAACCAAATGATATGTAAGAAATAATGAATTAACACTTGCAAAAACATTAAAAAAACAATTGCACAAACTAAGACTAAAAATTGACGAACTACACAATTAATTCTAAGAGTTTTTATACAAAGTTTTTAAACTTTTATTTACATATCAAAATGCAAGTTGTAACAACTTATTTACAACTAAGTCAACTATCAACAATTAATTTACAACAACTTAATTAATCATAAAAACTAATAATATTTGGGAATACCCAAAGCCATTCATTATAGTTCGATTCTAGTCTCAAGGAAATATCTTTCCTAAAGCTCTTTAAGCTTATCAAGTTGTTCTTCAAGTATATGGCTAGGGGCTTTTTCATGAAGTATTGCAATTTATACACAATTAACATATTATCATCAAAATCAAATCGATTAATTAATCTAGCATGTGATGAGAGTAAGCAAGTGATTATCTTAGTGTGAAGTTTATGAGTATATAATAAATCAAACATGTAGCACACACATAGTGGCCACACTATATATTTTTGAGTTATTTTAGATACTCTAATAAAATAAAAGATTAGTTTGAATCTAATTGATGGCATAATCTTCCAAGTTAAATATAATACAATCTCAATATATCTACATTTCTATCTAATTGAAAGATTTGCCCTTGCTTTACTAATAGGTTGTGGTTAAAGCTGTTTCCAAGGAATTCTTCAAAGTAGCACTTCTCAGTAAATACAACATATTAGTACAATCTCAAACCTACTAATCAATAGGGTTTTTACAATGTTACTATACAAATACATAAATATTCCTAACTAGACAAAGCAAGATTTAATTATTTAATATTAAAAAATATAATGAAAACAAAAGAAGAAAATGAATATAAAAAATATAGTTGAATGACTAGAATAACTAGGAAGCAAACTTTAAATGTAGAGGAGATGTGGCGAAAGTTTAGGACTTGATGAAGAAATTTTGATGGTAGAAGTGATGTTAAAGAAGTGGATTTCACAAAGCAAAAGTGATAGGAAATAGAAGAGCAAATGCAAGCTATGTAAACAAAATAATTACACCTCAATTGTTTATTAGAAAATCAACTTCTTTAATAAATGATGTCAAATTAAGTAAAAAATAGATGTATAAAGTTAAGACAATAGTTTACAAAAATACCACTTGAATAATTAATTTCAACATCAATTGTTTCAAAAATCAATGTCTTAAGTTCTTTTGCCCTTTTAAACATAATGATTCACATTCACTTATGACATTAATTGTAAATAAGACTAACATCTTAATATACTTTCATTTTCAGCCATGTTGATCATAGTAAAATAATGTTAACTTTTTACTTAATTGTTATCTTAAGTTCCTATGGAAATTTCTATGGTGCCATTGTGTAACATGTCATTGTTTTAGAAATCATTATATTATTTTTCTTAATAATTTCAAAAATGACATCATGTTAATATAGATGTTAGTTTCTTTTATGACTGATGTCTATTGACCATTTTAGAATTACAAGTTTTATAGAAGTGAAAGAGTAGATACAAGTCCTTGTAAGAAACTATTAAAAGATCCCTAGACATTCCAAATAGCATAGATAAAGCCAAATACTATGATTTACCCCCTTTAAGTTAGAAGTTATTTTTTTGATGGAAGGTATCATGATAGATCATTTATTTGTTTTAAATAGGTAGGGAGAACCTTCTTTATAAGTCAAGAGTAAACTTTAAACATCATGTGAATTTTGATAAACCCTCACAATGATAAAAATAACTATATCTAGCCATCGGCAAACCTTTAATATCAGTTTTTAATAAATAATTGACATTGTTTAAGCCATTTTTTCATACAACTTTTGTATCCTAACATTTTCTAACAATGACATGCATAAAAACTACATTGGATCATTAATACACTTAATAGCATAATCACTATGTAACCCTAAATTAAAATTAATGCAATTTACAATATAATCACTATAATTTTTTTATTTTTTTGACAAATTTTCATGTTTTGAAATGCTCTATAAGACTATGTAGACATAAGACATGCATTCCCTTGTAGTATTGCATGAAATATGAGGACTACATACTCAATCCTACTACAAATCTAAAAAAGCTCTGAATTTTATAATCATGACAATTGCATCAAACCATAGATATCTTCTACTACCTAAACTATTTGAAGGTAGAAGATAACTATGATTTGATAGGATGCATATAATTATAAAATTTGAAACTTTTCTAAATGTACAACAAAAATGGGTTTGTTGATCTCTTATTCCACCTAAACAAAAGGAGTGAAAGGAGAAATTTTTAGATAGGATGAAAAGTAATATATGTCAATCATTAAACAAAAATTGACATCATAAATATTTATTGGTACATTGGTGAATATTTATTATAGGTTGGTAAATTTATCATCTTGTAAAGGCTATCATTTGTGTATTGATAAATATTTATCATTTGTTACATGTTAGTAAATATTTATTACATAGTATCCTTTAGACATCTATTATAATAAAAAGCCAATATGGTATATGCTTTTAATTTTGCTAAACCATATTGGTTTTAATAAACAACCCATGTTTTTAAATTTTTTTAATACAATTTTATCATTCCTTATATTTTTCTAACAATAGCTTCGAAGAAAAGTGATGATTGAGCAGACTTTGTTTATTGATAAATTGGATTATGAGGATTAAGAAACTGATATATCAATCTCTTAGTCCTTATAACTTAACATATCAATAAAAAAACTCAATCATCACTTTGCCAAGGTAATTACACAAGTGTTACAACATAAGCAAGAACTAATGCTAAAACTAATCAAAAAAATGATATCAAATACAAACATGAATCCTATCTAAATCATTTTATTAAGATTATTTTTAGCATTAAATTATACTTGTGCTATAACACTTACTACAATTACCTCAGCAAAGTAATGATTGAGTTTTTTCATTGATAGATCAAGTTATAAGGATCACTGAGTCTCCTAATCCTCATAACTTGATCCATCAATGAATTGAGAATCAATTTCCTAAAAAAGTGATGATCTTTAAAGCATTTCTTGATATCTATGGGAACCAATTTGAGCCTTATGATTATTATCAATAAACCCTTGTAAAAATATTTTCTTTTTCTTATTACTAATATTCTCATATTCACTTCATTGAATTGGTAATACATAAAAGAAACATAGTTTTCTTTGTCTATTTTGAAATACTAACTTAATATAGATTATAGCTAAGAAAAGATGATAGCTTAAGAGCAACAACAACCATCTTAACAATTGATGATTGAGTAGTATTAATCCTATATTATCCTCTTATGCCTTTTAAATATAATGGAGCAAAATAAACTATAAAGTGAAAATCTAAATGAAAAATGGACTTGAAGCAAAAAAAAAAAACTTTAGATGTAATTTATAGACAATATAGGATATTCTATGTTTATCACTACCCTAATTTGATTGTGATTGACATGTTCGATACTCAGTTTCCTATAAGCCTTAACATTAGTCACTCTAATCTACCTAACAGAAATCCTTATATTTCTAGGAGGACTCAAAATTCACTTTAAATTTTATAGAAAAACAAACAGTCTCCCTTATCTTTAAACACTTCCTGAGGGTCACATGCCTTAAAATACAAAACCTTTGAATTTTCTTAGATATGATATCAACAAGCATACAAATGATAAGATACAATTTCAAATTGATACATAAATAAATGATTCAACACATCAAGATTCTAATCACAAGGATACTCCTAATTATCAAATCTTTCAATTAAGTAGTCTTTGATTCTCCATAGATATAATAAGCTCAATATGCTTATTTCAACTTGAAAACATTTAAAATAAAATAGAATAAGTTATAAGAATTCAGTGAGCATATATCTACCACTGACTTACAGGAGATTAGTTATAATATGCATAACAATCATAGGCAAATCATGTATTAATTAGGGAATTAGTAAACTCATTTCTTGGATTACTGAATTATATGAAACCAAGCCTTCGATTGATTGTGCACCTTAAACACAACTTATATTCTATATTTCACATTACAAACCATAAAAATCTCAACTTATTTGTTGACACATGGTATTATTATCATATCACACATAACCAATTTTAGGTAGTCATCTCATCCATAAATAGCCATTAAAGCTCAATCACAATTGAATCATAACAATCACATCAAGTCTTTGCAATCATATATGGCAATAATGTTTTAAGCACAAATAGATTTTAAAATCATATATTTATAACAATAATATACATACATCTACTTTTGACGTTTCAGTCAATCTTATATCTTTCACAACTATTTGTCAGCAATTTCCTATTTGACTTTCACATTATTGTCTCAGTCATAGTTCACAATTTTCAATGCCACTCATGGTATGATTCAGTAGATGATATACATGAGAGCTTAACTCTTATATCACAATTGTTTATAAAAACTTCAATGCCATTTTAATCACAAATTAAACTATTTTTTCATTATAAGGTAAATTAAAGTACATAATGCAATATATATAATTATATATAGCAGTGCCACCATGGTCGCTTGCATGGTTATAACAGTCTTTCATATTCAAATGTAAACCATGCTATATTTTCCAACATACACATAGTAATATAATTCAATCACAATATAAATTATATCACACACTGTTGTGATTCTCGCATAGTAAATACTAATGACACCATGCTTCTGCTGCGCATGATCAATTAACATTCACCCAAATAGTTAATTGTATTTATACCATGAAATTAAGTTTGTACACCAATATATATATACATGAATATGAAATCTGTGGTGAGATATATACTCACCTGAAAATACTTCTCTACTCCCAGAATTCTAGAGTATCTATACTCATTTTATCACTTTTTCTTCTTACTTCACAAGTTACAAAAAGAATTTATAAATACATCAAATTTACTTGTTTTCTTCCTAAATGATTGTTCCAAGGTCTAATCAGTAATATTTTAATCTCCTATAATACATCTTATCATCTTTTCTTAGGTTATTCACAGGAACCCAATAATATGTCATGATATGGAGATTCTCTAATCAAACCATATAGACAAAATATTAGAATTTAATATTGTAAAAAGTATCTATTCACTCAAGTCTATTATTCTATACCATCACTTCTTATGTTTTATAATACTAGCTAATGTAATTAAAATGTGTTATTTTATGAAGATTTTTTAATCAAGTTCAAATCCTTAAAATATTAGGAAGTGACACTTCAAGAATATTCCAACCTTATTATTTCAATGTTTTATGCCATAATTTTTTTTTCTTTCAAATAAATTTACTCATAACACAATTTTCTACAATATACAACTAACATCGAAAACATTATCATATGATACTTTAAACTAATTCTGCTTATGTTTATGGCATAAAAATTATATTTTTTCTGCACTATCATCACCTATATCTAATATGCATAAAAGTGGGTTTTCTAGATCTTAAATCATAAAGTGTAATGTCTTAGAAATATCACAGGCATGATACTTTAAATTTTCATAGCCTAAAAATCATGTTTTTCACATGTATTATCATATATCAAAAAATACTTTTAAAAATGGGTTTTCTAACTCTTACTTAAATTCTTGACATATTGAAGGATAACACTTTGGAAATACTCTAGTCATACCATCTTAACGATTTATATCATAAAACTTATGTTTTCAAAACTATCGTCACATATTTTTGACATACCTAAAAATGGGCTTCCTAAGCTAATTTCAAAGTTTCACAAATATTCTGATTTTATGATATAGCACATCTTACCTTTCATTATTGTGGCCGATTAGAGCTCTAATTAACGGCGAAACAAGGCTGAACTCCAGCAAAGCAATAAAGGTTGAAAGGCCCCACGTGACTACTGTTCATGAAAACCCTGCAACTCTGCTTGCAAGGACATGCGAGCAGTGGTTTGGCTTCACACAAGGTGAAGACAACAATAACAACAACCGAAGTAGAGAGATCATGTCGGAGAAGCTTGATACTCGAAGTGCTGCGGTAAAGCTCCAATCGAGCTCCTTTCTCCTGTCGGTGTGCTACAATCTAGCAAAAGAGTGCACCTAATGAAGCAGCAGCAGCTCACAACAATAGCACATCAGCTAGCGACGAAGAGGAAAGAAAGAGGGAAAAGTTGCTAGATACATAGAGAAAAAGAAAGTAGCTGTGTGTCTATGAAAGGAGAGAAGCTAGGATTTAAAAAACGGTCCGTGACCGCAATATTACCTGCAATATTGCATTTTTGGAAGAGACCGCATCCGCGATTTTCTCCAATTTTAGATCGTTATAACCGCATTTTTCCGCATTTTTCCGCATCGCGACGCGACCGCGATCGCGACCGCAACTACAATTTAAATCCCTGGAGAGAAGAATAGTAGCCAACAAAATAAAATAAAGGGGTAAGAGAGAAAGAGCTATAGGAAAAAGAGAAGGGAGGTGAGAGAAAAATGGAGCTATGGATTATTTTCCAACACTACTCGGCATAAAATAAGTTCATCCCCTTAAATTTTATCCACTTATCTCAACTACCTAACTTTTCTTCCTTAAATCCTAGCCTTTCATTTCATAAAATTTATTTTATTTAAAATCCCATCTCATATATTTTTAATCCTCCCCTTATATTTACATATATATTTATAATAGTATGATAAATTTAAAAATTCTAAAATAATTATTTTAAATTCCACAAGTTTGAAAATAATTTATCAAATATAAACAAATTATTTTTATAAATTCTTGCACCCATGTTTACTAAAATTATTCTCAACTATGAGAAATTCCTCAAAAAAATGATCATATAAAAATAAATATATTTCAACTATTACCATCAATATCATTTTAATATTCTAGAAATTTAATAAGAAAAGAAATTTAAAACTAAATATTAACTAAATAAATAAAATAAATATTTCAATCTTCCCAAGAATAATTTATCAAGTAAAAACAATTAAATTTATAAATCTTTATACTTAAAATCACTAAATTATTCCCAACTTATAAGAAAAATCCTTATAGAAAATATCTAAACAAACCTTGAATCAACTCTGGCCAATTAAATAGAAGAATAAAAATTTGAAATCAATTATTGCCTAAATAAATAAAACAAATATTTACAAGTATTAAAATTTATAAAACTTTAAATATTAAGCGGGGGTATTATAATGTTGGTTATTAATTAAAAAATTGACATTAAAATGTAAACAAACTTTATAATTTTTAATAATATTATAAATAAAAATATTAATTAGTTGTAAATAACTTTTAAATGTCGATTTATTGTATAAATATTGTCTTATATTTCCTTATGTTAGACCATTTTCCATTAGAAAACAAAGCCTTATAATATTAACTTTTTAATTAAACTAACATAATAAGTTGTACTTATTTTGTAAAAATATTACTGTGCTATTATATACATCAATTTTGACATTAACTAATGTAAATCCAGTGATGTTAAAGGGAAAATATGTAGTAGTAGATGCATAAAGGCTTTATCATTCCTTCTAATGGCCACAAGGATAGGATAGTTCTATTTTGGACAACAGATTATAATATTCAATTGCAATTATTACCATCAACTAATTCAATACTTACCGTCAAGTTTTATCTAACTAGCTAACACCTCATTGACAATGCTTTTTAAAATGATTACATAGACTTTTTACTCAAAAATCCATGTTGAATTTTAACCCAATATTAACCCTCATCAGCAATACATAATACTTAAAGAGCACTATTTCCTCGTCTTATTCTATTTGCCTTTCATGGAATCTCAACAAGTAAGAATAACATAATCCAAAAAGGACCAATTGGATTATTAGTTTC
This sequence comes from Sindora glabra, assembly GCA_020226215.1. Classification (NCBI taxonomy): domain Eukaryota; kingdom Viridiplantae; phylum Streptophyta; class Magnoliopsida; order Fabales; family Fabaceae; genus Sindora; species Sindora glabra. The sequence goes on along the minus strand of CM035228.1, from coordinate 48,648,347 downwards.
TTTTCCATGAGTCACATATTTTGAATCACTAATATTCAGCATAAAGGGAAAGAAAATATGCATGGGTTATTAGCATTTGCTACGCATTATTTTGTTATGGATGGATAGACAAGCTAAATTTTTTACTATCAGTTGCAAATTTAAGGAGGCAAGCCAATAAGTTTTCATGATGTTAATTGCATATGGTTATTAGTCTCTCGATATCTAGTCTATAATATCACAGATGCTTTCATTATCTTTTACAACAAAGAATATCAAAAACACGTATACTAGTTGACTAATGGATTTATTCATCCAATTTGAAAATTTCTTGATTAGAATCTGCATTTCTTGGTAAAATTTTTCTCTCAAAAAACGATAGGTATGATAACAATTAGGTGCAAACAAATGATGCTTCAAACTCAATTTTGAAGACTATAACAATCCCATTTTCCATTAAATTCTACGATCATATAAAGATCAATATCCATATAACAATCATAGCCAACATCCATATAAAATCAAAGTTATAAGCACTTTGTTTCGCTTTGCCCTATTTCCTTATCACAACTACACAATATGCTACATCATCAATTCTTCAAATATTCTACCATCCTTAGATTAAATCAACATTACACCTATTGTTTATACTAAACTACAAATAATATAAATCAAGAAATTAGTAGGAAAAACTTCAAGGTCTCCATAGTAGTTTCCAAAGATTTAATCATGGCCTTCTACTATAAAATTAATTCCTTTTGATGCTTGGCATCAGTCCTCTTTGTTTTCCTTTAATCCCAAATTTGACAAAAGATAGTCACTTAACTCATAGCCCTCTTCGTAGCATTAGCGACTGAATCCTTCAACTCGCAAGTTTCCTTATTGCAATGTCCTCCCCTGCTTTAGCCTTCTCTACAATGTAAACAATAAATCAGTGTCGTTACACCCATATGTGATAGAAAACTCCCTTATTTTAATGCTTTCTAATGAAGCTTTCGGCATGACGAAGCAAATGGGAGAAGTTGATGTTGTTAGGGCAAAAAAATTGTCGATTCAAATAGGAGAAGCGTGTGAACTGATGATGGTTAATATATATTAGTGTAAAATCTAATGTGTATTTGAGTAAAAATCCAAATGGGAAATTGTAGGAAATTTATAAGTCATATTAGCAAGGCATTAGTCAGCTAGACAAAATTTGACAGTAAGTATTCAATTAGAAACAATCTAAAATAATAAGTATTCAATTTAAAATTTTTAAACTTTGAGTACTCAAATAAAAAAAAAGTTAAAACTTCAGGTATCCAAAATATAATTTAACCTAATTTTTTATAAGCAGATAAATTAATTTGGAATGTAATGTTTTCTTCATCAAATAATGCTGGATTCACATAATTAATATAATTAGTAAAAGCTTTTTTAATTTAACATCTAATAAGTCATAATTTTATGTATTATTAAGTCTTAAATACATAGACCAATTTTATTCCATAAATAATCACCTAATTACTGGTTATTTAACATATCAAAATATTAATTCAATTGTAATCTATGGAGCTGAATAGATTTGAAAAAAAATTGCATTTTAAATACTAGAATATTTAAATCACATATTAAATAAATAATATTATATCTGAGTTAAAATTAAAATATAAAATTATAAGAGGGTTTTGTGAAAAGAGGATGGCTGTAAAATAACTTATTGGTACATGCTTATGTAGAATAGTGCTGGCATTAATGATGAATTAATCAAAGTATGCATACCCTAATATTTATTGTGGGTATGAAACAGCTATCCTTTACCAATAGAGTCAATGAAAGTAAAAATAATAACGTGAAAGAGTATGAGGAAATACAGGAGGTAATTTATAGTGGGTGTGTTAAGTTGCTGTCAGGTTCTAAAATAATTTTTTAAGTAATTTTTTAACAACTATCAATTTCTAAAATAATTTCTTTGTAATTTTTTATTTTTTCCATCAGCCTATCAAATTCCAGAGCAATTATTTGTTTTTTGATTCAAGTGCATGTGTAGTGATAATACTAAAAATGTTTCGCCGAATAGAATTAGTTTATTTAGCACGATAAATGTCCAATTAACCCATAATTGGCTGATCCAATCCATGATCGATAACCTAGCAGCCATTAGGTCCAATTATGTTTTTGATCAATCTATACATGTTCGAATGACTATTACAGTAAATAATTATTAATTTACTCCTAAACATATTAGTTGATGCCAGCTTCCTATAAATGCTTCAAGTCAGCCAATTATGTTTCTGATCGATCTATACATGATCAAGTGACTGTTACAATAGATAATTACTAATTTAATCCTAAACACATTAGTTGATGCTAGCTTCCTATAAATGCTTCAGGTACGCACCATGTAAAAAGTGTCTTAGCGTTCACTCTCATTTTATGTTATTCTCTCCTATGAGATACTAACTTAAGTATCAAATGGGCTACAACATATTCTTGTCTACCGCCTTCTGATGCCTTCCTAGTTACCTTAAAGACCGGATTTGCTCTTAGCCAAATCCGGAGCTATCATGTAGTTTTTCAACAATTAAGATGGCAATTTGAATTCATGTATTGAGTTCGTGCATTTTATCAAAAGTTAATAATAATTAAAGTAAATTGAATTCAAATAATAATCATATAATATCAAATTAAGTTATTTATTAAACATTTGTAATGGGTTAATTTATTAATTTATTTATTAAATTTAATTAAATCATTAATTTTTTATCTTTGATTAAATACTCAAACATATACATGGAAAAATGCTATTCTAGATTAAAAATAAAAAAGTGTATGATTGGTATATATAAACACAGAATAGTTTCTATTTGGTATCCATACAAGTAGCTGAGGATGGGGTGCATATGCTTAATGTAAAGTAAGAATTATGGAGCCAATGATAGTTAGGTTAAGTGATTAGGAGTTTGATCCCCTTAAGTAAAGTATCAGGTTCAAATCTTATAAATATAGAAAACTATTGTTGGGAAAGCTTTACCCTTATATTGAATCCTCTTAACTTAAATCTAGATTAATCCAAGGCCTAATGTGACCTACTAGATAATGGATAATTCATACAAAAAAAAGTGAAAATTATTAATGCTAATTGTGATTATCATAATTCTTTCGTTATTCACTACACATTTTGGATCATATGAATAGCTAATTTCATTAATAATAATAATAATAATAATAATAATAATAATAATAATAATAATAATAATAATAACAACAACAACAAACAAACAAACAAAAAAATAAACATTATCTCATTATATAGATTCAAGGTCTATTTGTTTGAAGGAAAAATGCAATTATAAAAATTGTTTTTCTGACTTTCTTCTTTTTCTGATTTTTTTCTCAATATGAAAGCTAGTAAAGTGAAAATAGATTTTGATCAAAAAAATAATATTGTATTTGAAAAAATGTAATTTCTCTTTGGATTAAAAGAAATCACTTTATATCATATAATTTCACTTTTCTTCTCTACTTTCATTCTCCCTTTCAAATTTTTCTCTTTATATCCTCTCTTCTTTCACTCATTCTCTCTTTATCCCTCTCTCCTTTCTTTTTCTTTTTCTCTTCATTGCTTTCTCTCATCTCACTCTTCAATGTTTCTCTCTCTTTCTCTCATATTTTACCTTTTATCCTCTATTTAGTAGTTCATTACATATTCCCTCTTTCCCCTTAGTCACTTCCTTATTCTCTCTCTCTCATATTTCTCCATCTCTCTCATTTCATTTTTGTAAATATATTAAAATTTTTGTTAAGAAAGTATTTAAAGGAGTTGAAAACTATAATTTTTAATTTCACTTTAATTATATAAATATAAATTGTTTTTTTTTAAAATAACAAAAATAAAAAAGAAATATTTAAATATTCTTCTTTAGATATTATTTTTAATATAAAATATATTTAAACTTTTAAATTTTACCATAAAAAATTTATTTGCATGACTTGATAACATTTTGAGAATAAAATTATTATCATATGACTTAACTTTGAAAATGAAATTTGTGTACATACACATATATATAACATTATTTATCACTTAAGAAAATAATTTACTTTTGAGCATCGAACAAGAAAAGTGTTTTCATATATTATCAAAAATTAAAAAATAAATTGATTTGTTTAAAAATAATTTTAATAAAACCTTTTTAATCAAAATAAATGGATCCGTAAGAAAAAAGAATAATAAGAAGATGTGTGTGGATTTAAAACAAGTAATTCAGAGTTTTTTATTACATAAGTCATTGCATTGGTATTTAAAATTGTGAAAATAGTCATCGAAAAACATTATGGTTTAGTTTATTAACTTTAGTGGAATCATCAAATAACTAATACTAAAATTGATAATGCTAATCACTAGCCTCGGTCAATGAAATAAGCATTATAGCGTATTCCTTCTATTCCTTTTTATTCTTGATTGTCATCTTGTTTAGGTGCTAGTAATTAATATACAAGCATATATTTCCATCTTTCTTTTAACAAATTGCACTAGCACTCCCCATAATGAAGAACTAGGATTGATGAACCTTCTATTAATTAACTTTTGCAATTGTTCTTTGAGTTCTTTCAATTTAGCTACGACTATTTGAATTTGGCAGAAGAGAGCTCAGGTCCATGCCAAGGGCAACTTCAATATTGAATTCAATTTTATGATTTACAGGCAGACCTAGTAATTCTTCTAAGGACACATATGAAAACTCTCACACATCAAGGACTATTACTAACACTTAGGAAAAGACTGATTTAGATCTTGGATAACTGCTAGACATGCTAGTACATTCATTTCTAATAAGCTTTTGAGCTTTAATGTTAGAGAAAATTCTAGCTATCCCAAAGTTCTTTTCTCCTTGAAACATAATATTAAAGGCTTCCTCAATAATGAAAGTAACTGCCTTCTTGAAATAATTCATTTGTGCACAATATAGTTTACAACCAATCCATTCCTTGGACAATGTCATAATCTACCATCTCCTACAAAATTAGGTTAATAGGTATCACTTAACCATGCACAAGAATAAGACGAGCATGTATAAATTTAATGACTATTAATGTTTTATCTATAGGTTTGACTACTAATAAAGGACTTAACAATTTACTTAGTAATTTAGTTATTATGGAAGCAAATTTGACTAAAATAAAATAATGTGTGCCTTCTAGATCAATCGAAATATAAGCTAGCAAGTTATCAATTAAAAGTTTACTTGCAACAATGGCATATGAAGCATGAGCCTCCTATCTAGTCAATGAAGAAACTCAAGCTTGATTTCTCGATCCATTTCTTCCCTTATTGTTTCCATTACCATTTGGTCCCTTAAGTCATTCATGGTCTAGGGGCTATTGGTTAGGTTATAAGTGGATTTTGTTAGGGTGTAAGCTAGTTCACACTATAGTTAGCAGGATTTCCTACACAATTTCTTCTTTTATGGCTTAATTGATCACACAAGAAACATACAACATTTACTTTAGTACAAGGTCCCCAATGTTTATTCCACATTGTACACATCTAATTAATTCCCTTTAAAGTCAATTTTTTACCTTGAGGTTGCCTCTACTAAAACTATTTAAAGCACTAGAATGAAATTAATGATTACTTTGACTTCTCCCCTTTAAAGATTTGCTAATAAGAGCTTGAGATTGATTGTCTTCTTTTACTAGAAAGGACATTAAGAAGAGACATCCTTCTTAAACCAACTAGGTGACTAGGTTTTTTTAATCTAATGCATTTTCTTCCTCCTACTTATGCATTTCTTTCTTCTCCATCTTTTATTCTATATTCCACCTATAGTGCCTAGTCAACTACATCTTGAAATGTAATGGCTCAAGTAATATGTCTGACATTAAAAAAAATGATCTTAAAGGTTGTATGTGAATCTCTAAACCTTGATTCTTTTCATTTGGAACAAAATATCCTATATAGCTAGATAATTAGATGAACTATGTAACATAATTACTAACAGACTTGAACCTTTATTTTAGAAACTCAAATTCTTTGATTTTAGCTTATTGGATGCTAAATGGCAAGAATTGATCTATAAAAAGTTCTTAGAATGTTGTGTACATCAAATATGGTAAGGTAGCTTTTTGATTTTCTATAGTACTAAGTGAACCAATGATATGTAATGTCCTCCTGCCTATAGCCTACAAATTTAATGAATAATTTATTGGGACAAGAAAGCACTTTTTTGTATCTTTCAATCTAAATAAGGAATTGATATGAGTCTACCTTTGGATTTATACTAGTAAAATAGGGCAGTTTCAATTTCTTGAATTTATGAATGATTTATAATTTGTTGGTTAAGTTCTCTTAAGGTAAGGTTTATTCTCTCTCTCTTTTTATTTATTGGAGTCTTGATCTTTTTTATCTCATTCCCACTCTTTTTCTCAGTGGAGAACATGTATAACATCAACTAAAATCTATTGCTTAAATGCAATAGCTTATGAGGGAGATTTTGATCATCATTCCCCTAATGTTGACCACTTTAAACTTGTGATCCCCTAGATAATTCTCCATTATTCGGAATCACTAGCTTTAGGATTATTAGATTTTGACATTTTCCTAAGTTAAAGAATTTCCAAACATTTAGTTCACATATACTTATCACAAAAAGTATCTTATAAAGAAGCCCCATCACCATATATTTAAAATAATTTATAGTTTACTATAATAGTACTTAGTCAATATTTTTCATATAGGAATAGAGGATTGAAAGATTAAATTATAAGCTTTAGTTTAACCTTTAGTTTAACCTTTCAATTTAACTAAATTCTATTTTCAAATTAAATTTGATCTAGTTTTATAGATTATAATGGTTGCTTAATTTTGCTAATCTTAATTAATCAAATTTTAGATGCTTATGTAGTATAGGATTCATGAATTATTACAAGAGTTCCAGATAATTTAAAATTGAAAAATTAGTTGGAATTGTCAATTGTATTTAATCTGTGATTAACCTACACAAGAACTTTCAAATCCTTGGATCAATTATTTTAGCATATTGATTTGTTATATTCTAATTCTATTAGTTTTGTTTAATTTTGATTCATGCCCCTTAATTTTGTTTTATTTACATTCATTCTATCTTATTTTGCTTTCAACATATTACATTTTTTTTATTCCTACACCTTATCTTATTTCATTTTTGTTTGTAATCTATTTTGTTTTGTTTTTGCATTTTGTTTGCATTTTATTTGCACTTTGTTCATTAGTAACCATTAAGAAAGGATATATAAATTGGATCAGTAAAGGTTTGACCTAGTTTGTCACCCTTAAATGTAAAACTTTTTATCAAACTAATAATATTTAATTTTGACTGTTTTGTGACTTGAATCAAAATTTTAGTGCCACTGCTAGGGATCCATTTGAATTCATCCCTTCTTATCATTTACTAGCTTTATAGTGCATTGTTATTCGAGCATTTTAGTTTATTTTTTTCACTTGTTAGCATTTCCTTACATTTTATCATATCTATCATTTTTCTACATTTTCTTGCATTCTCTATCCACTGTATATTCCTTAACATTCAATTTATTTTTTAATCATATGTTACTTCATTTTACACTTTATTAGGTGTATTTAGCTCATCTAATTAAGCTGTACGTATTGCCTCACACCCCTAGAACAAGTGCTGAAGTGACTAGCTCCAATTAAGTTGAAAATTTTTGTAATGGTAGAAAATATTTTTTTGATCAAGGCTCATAATAGAGTTACCATCAATTATACCACTTTTTTAAATTTTTTTAAAAAGATTTCTTATTGTATTTTGGGGTTCTACAAAGTTATACCTTTCATTTTATGGTGGTCTATAATTTTAAAAAATGTCAAGATAGGTTAATTAGATGTATTTTGAGTGATTTTTTATTTTGCATTAGCATTTTAGTATTTCTATTTTTCCATACTTCTGTTTAGTGTAGTCTAGTGTAGTTTAGTGCATGACTAGAAGAACTGATGCTAAATTATTAGAATTTGATCTTGAAATAGTTATAACTTTTTATTTGCTTTTTAGGACTAGAAATATAAGTAGTTGTAACATCCCTACCCCTCATTTTGATCCGTTAGACAATTTTGACAACATAGATAACAATAGGACATTAAAGGATCTGGCTGCTCCTAATATTACTTAGCAACCTTTAGGTATCCAATATCCTAAACTTAATGCTGAGTTTAGGCTTAAATCTAGATTTATACATTTGCTTCCTAGATTTCATGGTTTTGCTGGTGAGAATCCTTATAAGCACTTGAAAGAGTTCTATGTGGTTTGCTTAACCATGAAGCCTTATGACATTTCAGATGATCACATTAAATTAAGGGCATTTCCTTTCACATTCATTGAGGTAGCTAAAGACTAGATATATTATCTTCATCTAGGTTTTGTTACAAGTTGGAATGATATGAAAAGGTTATTCCTTAAGAAGTTATTCCTTGCTTCAAGAGTTATTGTTATTAGAAAAGACAAATGTGGCATAAGGTAGTTGAATGGTGAGGCATTGTATGAGAATTAGGAGAAATTCAAAAAGCTATGTTCAAGTTATCCACACTACCAAACTAATAAGCAACTTCTTATCTAGTATGTTTATGAAAGACTTCTTCCTATAGATAGAAATATGATTAATGTTACAAGTAGTGGAGCATTAGTAGACAAACTCTTATAGCAACCAAGGATTTAATAGCTAATATGGTAGCAAATTGCTAACAATTTGCACTAGGATGATTATTACCACTAAAAATGTGAATAAGGTGAGCTTATCTAATGTAAACCAACAAAGAAAGGAGCACAGAATAGATGAACTAACCTCATTAGTGAGACAAATGGCAATAAGATAACAACAATAATTCCAAGTTCCTCTTCTTACTAAACTTTGTAGCATGTGTTCTTGTCTAACTCATTCCACTAACTTATGCCCATATTATAAGAAGATGATAGTCAATATGAAGCTTATGTAGTATCAATCTTCTCAGGAAAACCACAATACTAATAGTAGCACCAATACCAATAATAGTTAAGGAAATGACTGCCAATAACTTATTACTTTAGCAAAGAATAAATGCTACAATGTAAAATCTACAAACATAAATTGATTAGCTAATTTCTTCTTTTAATAAGCTTAAATCCTAAATTTTTGATAGATTACTTTTTCAAACAATTCCTAACCTAAGAGGTAATATTTCTGTCATTATGGTGAAAAGCAACAAAGAAATTTATATGCCCACCAATCCCTAACCAATAAGTTAGCAAGGTAAGGAAAGACAATTAGTAAATGTTGAGAATTCTATAGAAAGTTCACAATAAACAAACTAGAAATTGAAGAAACCAAAATTAATGCAGAAACCAACAGATTATACAAGACCACTTCTCTTCCTAAATAGAATTAGACAATCCAAAAAAATAGAAAATATTAATAGAGATAAAAAGATTCTGAAAACTTTTAGGAAGGTGGAAGTTAATATTCTATTGCTAGATGCCATCAAGCAAATTTCTAAATAAGCTAAATTCCTTAAAGAGTTATGTACCCATAAGAGAAAGTTATATGGTAATGAAAAAGTGAGCATGAGATAGAATGTATCAAGCTTCTTTCAACTAAACTTGCCCTAGAATTGTAAAGACTAAGGGACATTTAACATAACTTGTATTATAAGCAATAGCAGATTTAAGCATGCTTTGATTGACTTGGGAGCTTCTATTAATGTTATGCTAATGTTAGTATTTTCTTTATTACAACTTGGCTCCTTAAAACAAATGTTCAATTACCCAATAAAAGTACTGCGTATCCTATTAGTTTTATTAAAGATGTGCTAATTTAAATTAAAGAGTTAATATTCCCTATAGATTTCTACATTCTGCCTATGGAAGATAAGTTTCCAAACATTTATACACCTTTGATTTTTAGGAAGACTATTCCTTAAGGTAGTAAAAACAAAGATAGATTAGATGCTAGCACTTTTTCCATGAAAGTTGGGAATACAATTGCGAGCTCCAACATCTTTGAAGCTATGAAACACCCTATGGAATAACATTTTGTATTTCAAATAAATGTGATTAATGAGCTTACTAAAAATACTCTTGATAACATGCATGCTAATTTTCCTTAAATTTCTAAGTTTATAGTTTATTCTAATGGCTAGAGGTGCACTTGTTATAATGATGATACTAAGTGTGCTATATTTGCTAAAATTTCTACATTTATAAGTGAAGAAGGTGCAGAAATTGATATTCAAGAAGAAATCCAACTTGAAGAAATGGTTTCTACTACTAAATTAATACCTTATATGATTTAACCACCCATATTAAAGCTTAAATCTCTTCTAAAACATTTAAAGTATACATTTTTAAAAGAAAATGTGAAGTTACCAACGACTATCGCAAAGAATTTGCAAGATGAGTAAGAAGAAAACTTATTGTGGATTTTAAGATCTCACAAGCAAGCAATTGGGTGTACACTTGCAAATATTCTTGGTACTAACCCTTCCACATGTATGCATTAGATTTTATTGGAAGAAGGAGTTAAACGAATGAGACAACTGATACGTAAAATATTTACATATTTATTTTCCATTATATGATGTATTTTTGGATGTTATCTTATTAAATTTAATAAATTTAGTTGCATTTTGTGAATGAGTCTTGAATTTGAAATGAAATCAAATATTTTAAATAATGCTATATTTTGACCCTGTTTCAGTATTTACGCCATATCTGGAGTTCTAGATGTCCGATTGAGCTGATATTTATATGGATGGAAAGCTAAGAAGAAGCCCTACAACTTTCATGTTTAAGGAAAAGCCCAATTCGGGACCTAAGGATCTCAAATTCGGCTTGGAAGATGAAACAGTGGTTCTGGCGGAATTTGACATATGGCTACTAATCTGATCATAACTTGAGCTAGAAACGTCCAAATTAGGAGTTCTTTATATGCATTTTGAAGAGAAGATCCGGCCCTACAACTCCTATGTTGACAAGAAGACGTAAATCTGCCATTCTGGTGGTAAAAAATTACCAACAAGTTAGAAGAATGGTTGCTTCGAAAATAAAAAAGGGTAGTTGGAGACCATGAATGGTAGATAAAGCATGTGATTGGTAGATGAAGCATGTGATTGATAGTTGGTGGTCAAGATTCATGACTTGCAGCTGACTCATTCACCTATAAATAGGTGGTAGTGGAGAGCATTCAAGCATCCAAGCATTGGATCATTCATTCATGCATCTTAGATAGTGGTTTATGCATTTTTAGTTCTAGTATGCCTCCTACATGGAAGGCTAGGTTCTCCTCCTACATGGAAGGTTCTACCTCCTAATGGATGGATAGCTTTTCTATTTTCATGCATTTGTAATTATAATTTTGTGTTCATGAATGTGATGATGTTTTTATTTTATTTTATGTTTGTTTTTAATTTCATTATGTTTTAATTTCTTATCTTCCTAGGATGATGGCGTAACTTGATAATAACGGATTGAATTCTAGTCTATTGAAACTAATTTTGATTTTATTTCCTAGATTGAGTTTTAATTATTGCTCTTAATGCTTTCGATTGATTGGGTACCTTTGGAATGAACTCAATATGCATGTTGAGACCGGAAGGAGATACATGTGTATGGAACCTATAATTAAAACCATAAATTGCATATGAAATAGGAATATATTCATATGGTTTATGTAGTCTTAATGAGTTTCATAAATCCTAATGCATGATTAGTTATTGCAATTCACATAGGAATATAGTGAATAGGCAATTAATTATAGAATTACTTAACCTTGGAAGAGGCTAGTGATTAATTTAGGGAAACTCGACTATCAATTAAGGGAGTAAAATTGGATTATTTAGATAGATGATTCAATCCAAAGTTATTAAGTGAAGTCCGATCCCTAGGTCTTTTATTCATATTTATCTTTACTCCATTGCATTCATATTTACTTTAAATATTTTCTGCTTAGATATTTATTTACTCTCCAACTAATCGATTTACCAAATAGTGTTAAGATTATTAATTTTGGTACTTAGTGAAACAATCCTCGTGGGAACGATACTTACTCATCACTTTATTACTTGTTTACGATAGTGTGCACTTGCGCTAATTGATAAACCATTCACACGTAACAAGTTTTTGGCGCCGTTGCCGGGGATTGTTATCATTAATATCAATACCAAGTAATCTTAATCCTAATTTGGTTTTTATTTTACATTTTTTTTCTCTTTGGTGTTTCTTTTCCTTTTTTCAGGTTTGTCCTAGTATATGACCAGATCTAGAGTTGCTGAGCCACTGCTATTTGATTTTGAGATCGAGAAAACTTGTCGAAGGAATCAAAAGATACAGAAGCAGTCAACTGTAGATCAAGGTGAAGCAATGGCAGATTTGAGAGAAGAACAAGACACCAAAGCACTCCGTGACTATGCCACACCAACAGTCATGGACACCATTTCTGGGATCAGGAGACCGCCTATACCAGCCAATAACTTTGAGATCAAGCCAGCCATAATTCAAATGGTGCAAGCAAATCAGTTTGGAGGTTCTCCAATAGAAGATCCGAATGCACATATAGCCAGCTTTCTAGAAATTTGTGATACATTCAAGCACAATGGCGTTTCTGATGATGCCATAAGGTTGCGACTCTTCCCTTTTTCACTTAGGGATAAGGCTAAAAGCTGGTTATACTCTTTACCAGTGGGAAGCATCACTACATGGAACATATTGGCACAAAAATTCCTAGCAAAATTCTTTCCTCCAGCTAAAACTGCAAAAATGAGGAATGAGATTGCTTCATTCACCTAACATGACATGGAAAGCTTTTATGAAGCATGGGAAAGATACAAGGAGCTGCTAAGAAGATGTCCTCATCATGGGCTACCAGATTGGCTGCAACTACAAACTTTCTACGATGGATTATCTAATGCTACCAGAACACTTGTAGATGCTGCAGCTGGTGGATCATTAATGGGAAAAAGCATAGAAGCTGCTATGGAGCTGTTGGAAGAGATGGCAGCAAATGCTTACCAATGGCCTTCTGAACGCAACACTTCAAAGAAAACACTTGGAGTCCATGAGCTAGACATTCTAACCACTTTGTCTTCCCAAGTTGCCTCTATATCCAAGCAAGTGAGTTCATTAACAGCTCAAGCAAATGCAATCAGAACTCCTGTAGATGCTTGTGATTTATGTGGAGGTCCTCACATAAGCACACAATGTCAAGAAGGAAATCCATTCATTCCTTCTCAACCTGAACAAGCCAACTATGTGGGAAATCAAAATCGTCAAAGTGATCCTTTCTTAAACACATACAATCCAGGATGGAGAAACCACCCTAATTTAGGGTGGAAGAACAATCAGAATATGTTCAAACCTCAAAGGAATTATCAACAGCAAATTCAGCAATCACCACCACAACCAAAGGTGAATTTAGAAGAAGCATTGGCTCAACTAACCATGAATACTTCTCAATTCATGGCCAGAACAGAAGCTACACTCAAGAATCATGAAGAAATCATGCAAACTCAAGTAACCTCACTCAAAAATTTGGAGGTGCAAATGGGCCAAATTGCAAGTATGCTGAATTCCAGACAACCAGGCACTTTACCCAGTGACACTGAAAGAAATCCTAGAGAGCAAGTAATGGCTGTTTCATTAAGGAGTGGGAAACAATTGAATGAGCTAGAATCAAGGAAGAAAAATGAAGAAGCTCAAAAAGAAGATGAGGTGATTCCAGGAAGAATGACTTTTCCAGATAATCCTCCACCATATATTCCACCAGTTCCATTTCCTCAAAGATTGGTGAAGGCTAAGCTAGACGAGCAGTTTAGTAAGTTTATGGAGGTGTTCAAAAAGTTGCATATCAACATCCCATTTGCTGAAACTTTAGCCCAAATGCCCAGTTATGCGAAATTTATGAAGGAGATTTTATCAAAGAAATGCAAACTGGAGGATTTCGAAACAGTGGCCTTAACTGAAGAGTGCAGTGCGATTCTCCAAAAGAAACTACCGCCAAAGCTTAAAGATCCTAGGAGTTTTTGCATACCCTGTACCATTGGAGAGTGTGAATTTGAAAAAGCCTTATGTGACCTTGGTGCAAGTGTGAATTTGATGCCATTATCCATCTACAAGAAGCTGGGATTGGGAGAAGTGAAACTAACTACCGTGTCACTACAGCTAGCAGATCATTCAATAAAGTATCCACGCGGAATCCTTGAAGACGTGCTAGTAAAAGTTGATAAATTCATCTTCCCAGCAGATTTCATAGTGCTTGACATGGAGGAAGACCAAGAAATTCCTATTATTCTTGGGAGACCATTTCTAGCAACTGGACGAGCTCTAATTGACGTGCAGAAGGGAAAGCTAACTTTACAGTTTCAAAATGATCAAGTATCTTTCAATATTTTTAAAGCTTTTTCATATGAAGATAATATCTGTTACAGAGTAGACACACTGACCAATTGCATGAAAGATGTAATGCATGAATCTTGCACAGAAGAGCCATTAGTGGTAGGAATAGTTTATGCATCAAAGTCTACTGATACTAAAATCCTGAAGCAGATTAATTGCCTTGAGGTAAACCACGGGCAAAGATTGAAAGAATACAATGACAGTGCATTCAAGACCGTCAAGACTGTCATCACGCTCGAGAAGCCAGCTGGTAAGTTTAAAAGAAAAAGAAAAAGAAAAAGAAAAAGAAAAAGAAAAAAAAGAGGAAATAAAGCAATAGGTTAAGACTTTGTCTAGCTAAAGACGTTAAAGAAGGGCGGCTACTTGGGAGGCAACCCAAGATTTCTTTCTCTTCTCTTCTCTTTTCTTATTTAAGCACACATCGCACAGCATTTTTCACTCACAATTTCAGTTTTCATCATTCTCATCATGGAGGAATGCCTTGTAAAGCTTAAAAACAGATTCCCTACTCTTCCCAAAGATGTGCTCAGGAAAATCTACAACTATCGACTTGCAAGAATGAAGGCATTTAAGCGTTTGGGTCTTCCCGAGGACATACGTTGGATTATTGAAGCTAAGGTACGTTTAGCAGGTGAGTTTAATGAATCATTTGTTAGACGTTTGCCAGGTATGGGAAGAAGTTCTTACTCTAAAAAGAGAAGAGCTAAAAGAATGAGAGTCTGTCATAAGTGTCCAAGGTGGAATTATAATACGCTTTGTAGGAATAAAGGAATGATTTCAGTAAATTGAGAGGACAAAATCTGATTCATAAAGGATGGATTGAGTAAAGAGTCATTGGATAATATCATTCAGACTCTTGAGACGCATCCGAGCGGAGATGTTCATATTGTTCTTCTTGATTTAATGAACTTATTCTATATAGAAAAGGAGCGCTACAGTCTTGGGGATCTGACTGTAAAAGACCCTGTTTGCCAGTTTATAAGAAAATTGGATGGGAAGCAAATCCTCGGCTCATAGAAGCCGTTTAAGCCGTTACTGAACGAAAAATCAGAGGAAGATGTGAGCCACAATCACAACTACTGTACATATGTTTGTCTACTTTACTTTTCCTTTATCTGTTTATCTTTACAGCTACTTTTTAACTTTTCGTACATTTATCTTCTTTTTAAGTTTACCTTTTCAGCATCTTTTTGACTTTCTTTACATTCCGCATTATGCTTTGTTCATGCCATTATTGCACTTGTCAGTTTTGTACAGTAATTTTTTTTATCTTTTTTTGATATTATCTGATTTGCGTGATTTCTTTGTTTTTGCTTTTATATTATAAAGATGCATTTCAGCAATCACACTTTGCAAAATGTCTGAAAGAGAGAGCAAAGAGGAGGAAGAGGTTGAAAAACCATCAAAATGTAAATTTAAATTTATCTATGTTTTTGGTGAATCTTATGCTGGAAAGAATGTAGAATTTCTGGCAGCAGTAGCTGAACTTGGTCATGTATTAGCTGCTAGAAAAATTGCCTGCGTGTATGGAGGAGGGCTTCATAGCTTAAAAGGAAGTGCAGCAATTTCTGCCTACATCAGAGGAAGCAAAATACTGAGTATCCTTGTCAATGGTTTAGATGATAAGAAATACGCCATCGGTAAAACATTAAAGGTTTCAAACTTGCCTCAACGTATGGGATGCATGCTTTACAGTGCTAAAACCTTTATTGCTTTACTTGGTGGTTTAGAAGCATTAGATGGAATTTCCAGCATTACATATTGGATTAACTTGAACTTTCATCAGAAATCAGTAGGTTTATTAAATGTTAATGATTTTTATGATAGTTTGCTATTTTTTTTAGATCAAGCTGTGGAACAGGGATTCATAACCTAAGCGACTCCCCGTGCCATAATGTCCGCCTCAACTGCTGATCAGCTGATTGACTAACTACAAGGCTATAAACCTGAACCAGATCCATCAGTGAAAAAGATAGATTGTCAATCTCCAACCAGCAGTCAGAAGTATGAGCCCGACACTACTCTCCGGTTGTAACTTTCTTTACTCTTATGGTTTTACTCCCAAAATTTCTTTTATGTGTGAGTTGCTTATGTATTTCTTTTAATAAACCCTTTTTGCTAATCTGCTGAAAACATTGGGGACAATGTCTACATTAAGTGTGGGAGGAAAATTATAAAAAAAAAATTTTAGGATTTTTTTTAGTAGTAAAACCATGAGATTTATTATAAAAAAAAGGGATGGCCGAGTAAAGAGTTATTTTCTGCTCTTGATACGGCCTAGTAAAGAGCTTTTTGCTCTTGATACGCATCCTAAAAAAAAATAAAAAAATATATTTTCCTGCTTATTAATTTTTTTCAATAATTTTAAAAGATTTCATAGCATGATTGAATAACTTTCTTACTTCTTAGAATTAATGGATTTAGTAATGGATTTTGAGTTGGATTGAGTTGGAAACCTTTAACTGTGAGATTTTGAGCCTACTTGTTGAATCAGTATTATATTTCTTGTGTGTGATATTTACCTATTAAGTTGTCACTCTAGAACTTGCATAAAATCTGGTTGAGATTACAATTTACATGTATACTCAGATATGATAAAGGCATTTTTTCCTCAGTTAGAACCAAATAGCCAACCCTGCAGTTTTACCATTGATAAACCCCTTTGAGTCTGATTAACCGTTTCTTTACTTTAACCCATTAATATGTCATTTAATGAAATATCAATTGTCTTTACTTAACCCTAGGGATTAGTAAAGCATTTGAATCTGTGAACAATGGGTTTTTGACAAAGTGTGGGGGAATATGCATTATTAACTTCAAAGTTGTAAGGGTTTTCTTTCAAAAAAAAAAAAGAAAAAAAATAGTTCAAAAAAAATAATAAAAAAAAATAAAAAAAGAAGAGAGAAATTGATGTGTACTTGAATTTGAATCATGGGCTGCTATGTTGAGATAAAATTATTTAGAGATTACCCATGTTTTAATTGCTCTATTAATTTCTCTCCTTACTTCAGCCTTTCATATCCCTGTTTTATCTTTCCTTTACCTTAGCCTCATTACAACCCTTAATAAGACCTTTTGATTTGAAGTGTGCATGTAAATCAAGTAGTGGAGATTAAGAATTTATGCAAGCCTATGGCAGTGCAATCTTTGATAGGATGAATTTGAGTGAAACACTTGCCCATAAACACTTGAGAGAGGAAGAGTTGCAGTGATTCTGATTCAATCCTTCTCAAATGAAGTTGCAATTCCTTTTTAGTTTTATATGTCAAGACTTGTTGATTCATGAATGCTATGATATCTTTGTACTTTAATTATCTTTCTTATGTTTTTGTACTTTTTATCTCATGGGTAGATTAGTATTAGTATTAGTATTAGTTTTCTTCTATTTTGTGTTTGTCCGAGGACGTCCAAAAGCTAAGTGTGCGGGAATTTGATACGTAAAATATTTACATATTTATTTTCCCTTATATGATGTATTTTTGGATGTTATCTTGTTAAATTTAATAAATTTAGTTGCATTTTGTGAATGAGTCTTGAATTTGAAATGAAATCAAATATTTTAGATAATGCTGTATTTTGACCCTGTTTCAGTATTTACGCCATATCTGGAGTTCTAGATGTCCGATTGAGCTGATCTTTATATGGATGGAAATCTAAGAAGAAGCCCTACAACTTTCATGTTTAAGGAAAAGCCCAGTTCAGGACCTAAGGATCTCAAATTCGGCTTGGAAGATGAAATAGTGGTTCTGGCGGAATTTGACATATGGCTACTAATATGATCATAACTTGAGCTAGAAACGTCCAAATTAGGAGTTCTTTATATGCATTTTGAAGAGAAGATCCGGCCCTACAACTCCTATGTTGACAAGAAGACATAAATCTTCCATTCTGGTGGTAAAAAATTACCAAAAAGTTAGAAGAATGGTTGCTGCGAAAATCAAAAAGGGTAGTTGGAGACCATGAATGGTAGATGAAGCATTTGATTGGTAGATGAAGCATGTGATTGGTAGTTGGTGGTCAAGATTCATGACTTGCAGCTGACTCATTCACCTATAAATAGGTGGTAGTGGAGAGCATTCAAGCATCCAAGCATCCAAGCATTGGATCATTCATTCATGCATCTTAGATAGTAGTTTATGCATTTTTAGTTCTAGTATGCCTTCTACATGGAAGGCTAGGTTCTCCTCCTACATGGAAGGTTCTACCTCCTAATGGATGGATAGCTTTTCTATTTTCATGCATTTGTAATTATAATTTTGTGTTCATGAATGTGATGATGTTTTTATTTTATTTTATGTTTGTTTTTAATTTTATTATGTTTTAATTTCTCATCTTCCTAGGGTGATGGCGTAACTTGATAATAACGGATTGAATTCTAGTCTATTGAAACTAATTTTGATTTTATTTCCTAGATTGAGTTTTAATTATTGCTCTTAATGCTTTCGATTGATTGGGTACCTTTTGAATGAACTCAATATGCATGTTGAGACCGGAAGGAGATACATGTGTATGGAACCTATAATTAAAACCATAAATTGCATATGAAATAGGAATATATTCATATGATTTATGTAGTCTTAATGAGTTCCATAAATCCTAATGCATGATTAGTTATTGCAATTCACATAGGAATATAGTGAATTGGCAATTAATTATAGAATTACTTGACCTTGGAAGAGGCTAGTGATTAATTTAGGGAAACTCGACTATCAATTAAGGGAGTAAAATTGGATTATTTAGATAGATGATTCAATCCGAAGTTATTAAGTGAAGTCCGATCCCTAGGTCTTTTATTCATATTTATCTTTACTCCATTGCATTCATATTTACTTTAAATATTTTCTGCTTAGATATTTATTTACTCTCCAACTAATCGATTTACCAAATAGTGTTAAGATTATTAATTTTGGTACTTAGTGAAACAATCCTCGTGGGAACGATACTTACTCATCACTTTATTACTTGTTTACGATAGTGTGCACTTGCGCTAATTGATAAACCATTCACCCGTAACAACAACCTTAAAGGCGACTCAACCCATTAATTCTTAATGTAGTAAAAAAGGAGATTGTTAAGCTTTTAGAGGTTGGTATCATATATCTTATTTCCAATAGCAAGTTGGTGAGTCTAAAGCAAGTTTTTCCTAAGAAAACTAGATTAACAATTATAAGCAATCAAAATAATGAATTACTTCCCACTAGAGTTAAAAACAGTTGAAGAGTCTGCATCAATTATAGAAAGCTTAACAAAGCAATTAGAAAAGATCATTTCCACTCCTATTCATTCTATCCCATTATTTTTTCTTGGATGGTTATATTGATTATTTTCAAATTTAGATCAGTTTATAAAACCAAGAAAAGACCACTCCTATGCATGCACTTAGCACATTTTAAACGTGTATGGTGAGAATTTTTATTAATTTTTTAAAGGATTGCATAGAAGCATTCATAGATGATTTTTTTATTTATGGTTCCTTTTTTGATACATGCTTAGCTAATCTTGCTAGGGTTTTAGATAAATGTATTGAAACTAATCTGGTTTTGAATATTGAGAAAGGTCATTTCATCGTAAAGCATAGGATAGTTTTAGGACATATAGTGAATAACAAGGGCATTGAAGCAGATCCTACTATGTGCGAAAAGTACATTCTTTTCTTCTTTATGCAAGTTTTTATAGACGATTCATTAGATATTTCAGTAAGATTATCCTTCCACTATCTAAGTTATTACAACAAAGAAGTCAAGTTTCATTTTAACTAACACTGCAATGAGGCTTTTAATACGTTAAAGCAAGCTTTTGCCATCACTCCTAGCCTTCAACCACTATCTTGGGATTTACCTTTTGAGTTAATATGTGATACTTTTAATTATGCAATTGGTACTATTCTTGCTCAAATAATGGGAAAATAACCTCATGTGACTTATTGTGCTTTAAAAACCCTAGATGTTGCACAAGCTAGCTACACTACTATAAAAAAGAACTTTTAGCCATTGTTTTTACTTTAGATAAATTTAAATAATACTTGCTCGGTTCTAAAGTGGTTGTATTTTTTGATCATGTAACTTCGAAGTTCCTTTTGAAGAAGTACTGCTTGATTAGATAGATGTTGCTTTTTGCAAGAGTTTAACATTGAGAATAGAGATAGGAGTAGTACTAAAAACTTAATTGTAGACCATTTAGGCAAAATTCCAAGAGATATAGATACTTTACCTATTTAGCACACCTTTTCAAATGAGCAACTTTTTCAACTACTAGATAAAGATCATTAGTTTGTTGATTTAGTGAATTTTTTTGTCACTAATAAATTGTTTGCATATGTTAAGAAAGATAAAATTAATAAGTTGAAAAGTAAGGCTAAACATTATGTATAGGATGATGTGCTAATCAAATAATTAGGAGATGTATACATGTTTCTAAATTTCATTCCATACTTACATTTTATCATACTTATGCTTGTGGAAGCCACTTTGGACCTAAGAAAATAGCAAGAAAAGTGCTTGATTCTAGTATTTATTAGCCTACTTTGTCCCATAATGCTTATATATTTTGTAGAAATTGTGAAAAATGTCAAATAACAAGAAATTTAACTCATAAACATGAGATGCCTTAATTTCTTATACTTTTTTATAAGATTTTTTGTGTATGGGGTATTGATTTTATTAGTCCTTTTCCCTTATCTTTTTATTGATTTTATAGGTTTTTTAATCATCTTTTGGTTTTTTTTTTACATTCTACTAATTATTGATTATGTTTCTAAGCATATGTAATCTAAAGCCATCAAGATTGATGATTCAAAAGTTATTGTAAACTTTGTCAAGTCTCACATTCTAGTAAGTTTGGTATTCCATATCCTTTGATAAGTGATTAAAGGATTCATTTTTGTAATGAAGCATTTGAGGCTTTGTTGAATAAATATAGAGTTTGTTATAAAGTTTCCACACCATATCATCCTTAAACAAATGGGTAAGTAGAAGTTTCTAGTAAAGAAGTCAAATCAATTTTAAGGAAAATTGTAAAGCCTAAAGGAAAAGATTGGAACCTTAGATTGGATGATGCACTTTTAGCTTATAAGATAGCATATAAAACTCCTATTAGGATGTCCTTTTACTAGATTATTTTTTGAAAAGCATGTAATCTTTTAATAAAGTTGGAGCATAGAGCATTTTGGACTATAAGAAGGTGCAATATGGATTTAGAGGCATCTGTAGAAGAAAGAAAATTACAATTGTAAGAATTAGAAGAACTTAAACCTGCAACCTTTGAGAATTATGGGTTTTATAAGGAGAAAATAAAGGCATTTTTTGATAAGATTATTTTTGGAAAAAAATTAAGATTAGTCAAAAAATTTTATTAATTCAAGGCTTAAATTAATTTGGGCAAACTCCATTCTCATTAGAATGGACCTTTTGTTGTTATTAATATTTTTCTTAATAGTGTAATTAAGATCAAGATTATAGAGAACAATAAGGTGTTCAATGTCAAAAGGCATAAGCTTAAGTCATTTTATGAAGGTTTCAAAAGCAAGTGGTGAAAACAATTGAATTACAGATCCTAGTTTACTCTTTATGAAGGATCTTGAGTCTAGTAAAAAACATTATAAAAAAAAGCTTCTTAAGAGGCAACCTAGGACTTTTATATTTGCTTTCCTAGACTTATCTTTTAATTTACCTGTTCATTATCATTTTTGATATTGATATAATTTACATTAAAGACAATGAAAAATTTATTCATGGGGAGAGACTTCTAGGATTTTTTTTTTTATGTTTTGTATCTTTATTTAATACTTTAGAAGTAAAAAAAAGAGAAAATTTTAAAATTTGGAAAAAAGTATGTTTTTCACTTATTTTTCAATCCTTTTTAAGTTATTTTAATTATTTTCCATTAATGAAGATTTTGTAATTTTCATGAGTAAGATTTAATTAGAGTTAGATAAAATTCATAACATGATTGAATGAATGATTTTACTTTTCAAAATTGATTGATCTAGTAATAGATTTTGAATTAGTAGATTGAATATTGATAACATGACTTTCCTAGTGAGATTTTAAGTCTTATGTTGAGCATTTATACCATTCTTTTTCTTTCTTCTATGATGTTCTTCTAGGATTTATTTCTCTAGTGAGATTTTAAGTCTTATGTTAAGCATTTATACCATTCTTTTTCTTTCTTCTATGATGTTCTTCTAGGATTTGTTTCTCTAGAGCTTGCTTTGATTCTTTTTGAAATTATATTTTATACATACATGCATAAAAATGATAAAGGTATTCTTTCTTTATTTAAACTAAAATCAAATAGCTAACATTGAATTTTTATCTTTGTTAAGCCCTCTCAAACTTAAGTTTCTTTTATTTATTGATTAGTTCATGAACATTTTTGCAATGAAAAATAAGTTTTTTTACTTAACCTTAGTGATTAGTAGATCATTTGAATTTTTATAAGATGGAATTTTAAATAAGTGTAAGGGTGTGTGAATGTGTATATTGTGAATTTTTTATCAAATTTAAGTTCAAAGGCTAGCTAAAATGAAAAAAATGATAAAAAAGAGAAAGTCATTAAAAAAGTGCAAAAGTGAAAAAAAAGGAAAAATAAGGTTGAACAAAAGAATTAAGAAAGAAAAAAAAAAGAAAAAATTGATGAGTATTCAAATTTGAAACTGGATTGTTGTGTTGAGTTATAATTATTCATGAATAGCCCATATGTTTATAGTCCAAATGCTTTATTAATTTTTTTAGTTTCTATCCTTTTATATCTTCATTTTTTTTCTTTCCTTTTCTTTAGCCACATTACAACCTTGAATAAAACCCTTTTGATTTGTGTTGTACATGTGATTTAGGTAGTGGAAATTATATAATTAACAAGCTTATGGTTGAGTTATTTCAAGGAATGAACTTTAGTGAAACATTTACCTTAAATGCTTGAGAGTTGGAGAATAAATTTTATGAGAATCTACCATATTAATCTACATTTTTTGAATAAAGTTGCTATGATGGTTAGTTTCAAGTTTGTTAAGAATTTTGTTTATGATGTGTTATGTTTCTTAATGGTTTTATTTTTTTTCTTGTGGATTTGTGATTTTGAAGTTTTTTGAAAATAAATCATTTGTACTTTAGTTTTAAATGAAGTTATGCTTTACTCAAGGTTGTGCAATTATTAAGAGTAAGGGAATTTGTTGTGCATGAATTTATCTATATTATTTTTTCCTCTATTTTATGTCTCTTGTTATATTAAATATGCTCAATTTTATAGAATTAGCCTTGTTATGTAACTTAGGGGTAGCTTTATAATGATTTGAAACTATTTGGTTAATACTAAGTTTTTACATTATTTTAGATTTTTTACTATATCTTGAGTTTTGGATATAAGATTTTGCTAATCTTTGTATCATTAGACAACTTAAAGAAAGCTCTAAAACTTTTATATATTTGTCAAAGTCCAATTTGGACACTTGTGAGGTTTAATTTAGCACAGAAATTGAAGTTCTATTTCTATCTCAACTAAGCCAATTTCAATTCTTAGGCTATATCTAAAGCTTCAGAGGTTTAATCAAAGTGAAAATAATGCTACATTTTCCTAAAACCTATGAATTTTATGTTTAAAATTTGGCAAAACTATATAGTTTTGGTGGTCTTACATTGTACAGGAGCTAGATTTAAGAAATTTTACAATTGTAATTCTTGTAATACATTATTTTGTAAACTAATTTTGGACTTTTAGAATTTGAAAGGCCCTATTCTTTTTAACTCTAAAAGACATATGATTTAGGTTTATCAGGTTTTACAGGTTAGCAAGTTAAATATAGGGTTGCACCTTTAAAAGCAAAAACATTTTTATTCTTACACAATTCAATAAAGATAACTTTTCCTTTTTTTTTTTCAAGTGTCTTCTTCTTTAGCCATGGAAGGCTAAATTTTTTTGTTAATTCAAGGATTTTAAGGCTCATTTCTATTTAGATTATAAGATCCTAAGTTATAATATTAACTTCTTCTAATTAATTTTCCTCTTTCCCTAATTCTTTATGTTGATTGCTTGGAATTGTATAAGTTGAATGCTAATTTGATATAATTTATGTTCAACCTTATGATTTCTAATATTTATCTATTTTTATGTTGAATTGCAATTGGTTAATGATGATTTTTAATGTGAGGATAGAAGACTGAGATATTAAATTAGAGATTTCTTGTTTAATCCCTTGATTTAGCTAAATTTTACTTTTAGATCAAGTTTGATCTATCTTTTCAAATTATAATAGTTACTTAATTTTACTAATCTTAATTGATCAAATTTTAGATAACCATTTGGCATAGGATTCATGAATTATTGTAAGGATTCTAAATAATTCAAGGTCATAAAATTAATCAGTATTAATAAATATATTTGATCTATGATTAATTCATACTAAGAGCTCTAGAATTCTTCGTTCAACTATTTTACTACATTAAATTTCATTTTATTTTACTTCTATATTTTATTTTGTTTAGTGCATTTATTTTGTCTTTGAATCGAACCACCCTAACTTAGTTTTATGTTCATTCTATTTTGCATTCTATATATATTTCTATTTCACCTTTATTTGCTTTTCTCCCTTCTGTTATTATTGCATAAAAAGATTCAACAAATTTATGATTATAGTTAGTAAATCATTAAGAAAGGATATATTAAGTAGATCACTAGGAGTTTGACCTAGTTTGTCATCTTTTAATATAACAGTCTTTATTAAACTAATAATATTTAATTTTGATGTGTTATGACGTGCATATTAGAACCCTTCTTTCTTCTTGATCTTTTATTTTATATTCAGCTTCTAATGCTTCATCAATGATTCTTGGGAAGTGGTATCATTTGTAACATAAGTAACATTAAAAAAGTGATCATGAAGGCCATAAGCAAACTTTCAAACTTTCGCTTTTTCAATAGGAATCAAATATCTTACATAACATGATAAGTGAATAAGTTAAGAGATATGTTCATTGACATACATAGATCCTTGTTTCATATGTTCAAATTCATGAATTTTTACTTCATAGTTGTTGAAAAGCAAGCCATATCAAAGGTAGCAAATAGGAATCTTTATTCTTAATTATATTCATAAAACAAAAATGTGCAACATCTTCTAATCTATAACCAACAAGTTCTATCATCATAGAATCAGAATAGGATACCATTTAGCCATATCACTCACTTTAAGCAAGAAATTAGTGAAGATCAATATCAAGATTTGTTTTGATGAAATGAAGAGGTTTTAACTTATTGAACTTATGAATGATGAAAAGTTTATTAGTAAGATTCTCTTTAGGTGGGGTTAATTCTTTTTCCTATCAATTACTGAAGTCTTGATCCTCTTGATTCCAATGTTATTCCTAATTTGTTTCTTAGCAAAGAACTTAAGCCACATCTAATCATGATTGTTGTTGGAAAATGGCAATGAACATAAGAATATTTTGATCATTGTTTCCCCTATGTACACCATTGTGTGCTTGTAATCCTTTTAGATAACTTTCCATCCCCCAAATTGTTAGATTTATGAGTACTAGATTTTGTCATAGGCCAAATTCAAGGAAGGTTTTAGAAGTTTAATTATATTCAGATATTCCTTCAAGTAGCTATCCTAATAATTATACTATAAAAACTCCACCGCTACTATTAAACACTTTAAGGTTTGTTGAAATGGTATTGGTGATACATCTTTTAGAGCATGCATGTATCACTAATGTAGTTTTAACCAATACCTAAATAAATAGTCATAATCATAACCTATTCATCATATCATAAGCCTCTTTTTCCTACTTGATTCCTAGATTATGCTTTGATATTAACTTTGTCATGACCTATCTAGTTGTGACTGGCATAGATTTCATTATTGATATCCAGAAGCCAATCTAATCCTATTTTTGTATCATCACATCATTACTAATAAATAGATTAAGTTTAAATATTTCATTATATTATCAAGAGGCATTTATAAAAAAATGATGTTATCAAATATTCATAATATTCGCAAAATAACTAAAGAATCCATATTCCTTTTAATCAGCTTTCTATTACATTCATGGGTGACCAAAAACACTAGTTAGAATGTTCCTATTTTTATACTATAGTATTTTTAAAATAATTTAAAGAAATTTAAGGAGACTAATTTCTTAGTGAGAAAATAATTTGCTTTTCTAAATTATTGTGTAAATTATACTTTAAATATATATTTCACATTTCATACTAAAGAATATAAGATTTCATATTAATTGAAAATGAATAACTAACCTACCTTGTATCTGCGAATCCATAATATCTGTTCACAAACCTAATCTTATTCCTTCCACTATTTTTTCAATCATATTCAAGAAATCTAGAATTGATATAATCATTTCAATTCACTGTTTCATCACTGCATTAACTATTTGATCTCATTTCAACAAGTCACAATATTTGGTCAACACATTTCAATATTTCATAATTCATCATATTTCATCATTTCCATCTCATTTCATTATTTATTATTTACAGCAAACAATCAAGAAAAAATAATAACCATACAAGGTCACAAATTACACAATTCCAATCTGCTTATTTATTATAATAGTTATTTTCATAATTCAATTTGACATTATTCTCTCATGGATACTCAAATATAGGACTTAAGTATGGTTTCCTAAAATAAGGCTTTACTTAAGTACTATGCTTAAGTATTTTAAGGCAAAGACACAAGGTAGCTTGAGTATTCAACTATAATATGTGAATACAAAGCCCAAAGTTTTTAACACCAATATTCGAGTGCCTTACTTGAATATTTCCAAACTAAAAGGTCAAGCTTCATAAGTACTCGAATAGGGTATTCAAGCATTGACTTTTAAGTTTCGTATTTAAGGTAGTATTTGAATACTATATTCAAGTGTTAGCCTAGAATTTCTAAAATCTGTTTAAAACAAGATAGAAACCTAGCTCAATCAATCTAAATCCTTCATGCAATAACACACATATTATACTCTATTTGCACATTTCAATCATTAATATTTTCAACTTAATAGCACCCTTGGCTCATCAATGGCATTTTAACTTTAAATCCTTAAATTCAACAAATTCCAACTATCAAACAAGAGTTAAAACTATCATTTACAATAATTTCTAAGTAAGTAGATTATCTAGTTACCTCTAAGTTAAAGGAGATGGAAATGAAGATGAATTAAAATTACCCTAATCAAAATGTTCAAGGTTTAGATCCCAAAATCCCGAACTCTCCCTATCATTAAAACTCATAAAGAAATTTATACTTAAACCAATTTAGTAGGAATTACCTTGTTTTTTATAGAAGTATGAACGAGAATTCCTTGAAATTTGATCAATGGTATAAGAATTTGGATGAAGTGAAAATCAAAAGTTGGAGAAGAAGAAGAAACTGAGTGTTTTAGCCAAAATAGGAGGGGAAAGTGGGCTTTTTGTGGCTTTTATTGCTACATAGGGGCAATTTGGTCATTTTTAGTTAAGTAAAGGTAACTTTGTAATTTTTGGTTAGATAACTAAGGGTAATTTCAATATGTGCTTTCCTAAATCTTCTCCCTACACAATATACCAAATTTAGCTTCACATAATTAATTTAATTACACTTATTTTCATAATAAAAATCCATTTTCTATAACTAATTACTTACCTTAATCTTTCCCATAGCATTTTCCTAATTACTAATATGTTTATGAAATTACCAATTAAATAAATAAAATAAAAGTCTATAATTTCAAAGGGCATAACATTAACATAGCCATAACATAAAATGTTCTACTAATAAAACTTCTTCCTTTTGGTCTAGATGCAAATTAAGACCTAAGCGGATAAATATATCAACACCTTTAGCTGGGACTAAAATGTGATCTAAGTCAATTTTATTAGACATTTAATTCTGCATCTTTTTTTATGGCTACCATAATTCACATACTTGGAAATTGTTACTAAGTTTCTATACTTGTTAGACTTACAAGGATTTAAAGTGTGGCTTCCCCCTATACCAAAAGTCCAACCAATTAAAATGTTGAATTTGATCCTAAGACATGTTTTAACAAATAAGGGTGAATACTTTAAAAAGATGCAAATAGGATCCTGGTAGCCTATGGTCCAACTCAAATAGGGTCATCACCACCTCATCATAATAATCTCTAACAATAAAAATCTTATGACCTCATGCGTCTCCCATAAAGAAATTCCTAATTCCCCATGGCTAATCAAGAAAGAGTTACTTCACAAAGAGCCTTCTGTAAGCCATTCAAACATTGATAGTTGTAGCAGAAGCTTCAATTGCATATGCCAAGTCTTTAAGAATGCCCTTCATATTTAAAGTGGCATAGATATGTGAACACTAGTTAGAGAAACCTTCAAAATATTGGAAATCCCCATTAGGATTTGAAGTGGTTCTCCACTTCAATATCTTCCATTTGATCTTTAATGCCAGGACAAGTTAGAGCATTCACATGATGTGGATGCCCACAAATAAAAGGAAGCCTATCTGGCTTTCTTTTATCCTTTTCTAGAACTTTTAAAGGATACCCCTAATATCAAATGCATGCCTAAGTCCACCAAGCACTCCGTATGTAATAAATCTCAAAACCCCATCATCAGAGTGTGAAGAGTTAATTTTAACATTACAGCTTCAAACTAAGAACAAGTACAAGGCTAGACAGATACACTTAAAAAATTTGAAATTTTTTGTACTATGAAAGATCTTCGGATTCAGAAATCTATTGAGTAAAGTGCCTTTTTTTTTTCAGCTAGATGTTTATTAACTAGAGATCTTGTCCCTAAAAAAAGTCAAACATTTAAAAAATAAAATACAAAATGTTTTAAATGTTAATCTACAAGCACTTACGTAGTAGGTTTTTTTTAAAAAAATAATTCGACCAAAAAAAAATCAAAATTTAAAGATTTGTTGTTTTGTAAACGGATTCTAAACCATAAATTCTTTTTTCTTTAAGGGTTAAGACAATAAAATAAACTAAATGTGAAATTTGCTGTCTTAAACGAATTATTTTTTTTAAAAAAATCTTCTGTTCGTGGCATCTAATTAGTAGATTAAAAAATTAAAAAAATATAATAAAATTAAAACTTAAATCATAAAATTTGGATTTAAGAAGTTATAATAATAATAAAGAAAGAAACAAAACCAAAAAAAAGTATTAAAGTTCCAATATTTTGAATCTGCCGTCTTAATTAGCAGACCCAGATGAAAAAATTATTATAATTGTTTTTAAACAAAATAAAAATTGAAACTTGACTCAGTTCACATTGGTAAATCATCCTGGTCATATTGTTCCTTAGTTCATGATACAGTGGCTTTCTGTTTTCAATGTTGTTTATGGATTACAATATTTCAATGGCTGTCTGCGGAGTAAAAACAAAAACAAGTACAAAAACATAATAAACTGAAGTAATTGATTTTTAATTCTCTGTTTTAAATGGCAGCCTTTACAAATTTAATTTGCCGGGCGGCATTTAAATGGCAAAAGAGAAAAAAGGCTAATTTAAATATACATGTGCTAAGTGGGCCAATAAAATTTTGCCAAGGAGGCATGGTTGTGTTTTTTCTTTTAAATTAATTAGTCGATACATTTATTTAGGAAGGAGACAGAATCGATATCAGATAATTATAATTATAATTCATTGATAAGTGATTGAATTTAAGATAAAAAATATAATGGTTTAGTTAAAATTTTTCCTTAGTTTAAGAGTATTTTTTAAGGGTAAAATACACCAAACTCTATGTACTAATGAGGGCAATATATTTAAGCGGGGACCAAATTTTTAATTTTTTTCAATTATATATGAGATGTTTAAAAAATGTATATACACGTAAGGTTACCCTCGAAAACAAAATATAAATTATATAATTCATATTTTGCAATTTTATGGATAATAGTTACGAAAATTGGTTTTGTGAGTTGCATTATTTTAAAGAGAATATTTAGTGATTATTACTTCCAAAACAAATAAATAATAAAATACTCTTTTAATACAAAAAGATTAATTGAATCTCTCTTACTTTTTTAGAACATAGTTTCAATGAGTCTTTTTTTTTTTTTCCTTTTTTGAACTCTTAAGACATTTTCTCGTAAATAAAAAAGAGCTCCAATTATCCATCGATCAATATTTATCATCCTTTTTTTTTCTCCGTCTTTGACTATATATGCGATATGCATGTATACATCAAAAACAAAAACTCTATCGTACAAAATTCTCTATCTTTTTAGATAAAAACATTTCTGAACTTACATTTCATTATTTTTCATTAGCGTCGCAATAGGCCTCCTAACTATGGACTTCCAAAGACTTAATCTAATTTACTGTATTTGTAAAATAAAATAGATTATGAACTTAATCTTTAATCTGCTTTATTATATAGGTTCGGTCATATAATTTAAAATTTAATATACATACCTACAACTATATATATATTATATGTATTTTAAGAAGTGTAAGAAAGAACTTTGGCGAATATATCATTCTTTTAATTAGATCTCTATTATAAGAGCATTGCTAAATATCTGACAATGGGTTGCGAAACTAGTATCGAATCACAACAAGCAACGTCATGGCAATTGTAAAATAAAAATGTTATATAAATGGAAAATAAGGCTCAAAATTGAATTTTAAATTTTTTATTTTTATTGAATTGAATTTTGTAAATTTTTGTAATTATATTATATTTAATGATAGTTATTAATTTTTATTTGAAACCTAATTTTGAATATTATTTTTAACCTATATAATATTTCTGTTTTAAAAGAGTGATAAGGAATATGAGAATGAGATACGCACGGGCCTGAAGAGTTAGTATATTTCATACCCTGTGAATCACACGAAATACAAAATTACAAATGCTACTTTCGGATATATCAACAAGTTATTGATGTCCTTCTCCAACTTGCAAATCCAGTGTAGTGCAGACGTTCCTCGATCTTCTTCTGTCATGGTCAGGTTTGGTAATATGGAACGTGTAGGCAATTGGCACTTTGTTCCCTTCTCTTAACTATTGTGTCGAAGCTTCTTTTGGCGATTATTTTTATTGGAAAAAAAAATGCTTCTTGCACTTTTCAAAAAAGAAGTGAATAGTTACTCCCTTCAATACACAGTAAAGTGTATAAAATTATGAATCTCTGTAAGAAAAGAGTAAGGAAGAAATAAATATTAAAAAGTAAAAATAGCATCAATCTTTTTAATTTGTAAATAGCGAAGTGCTTGGATTTAATATTTTCTGTTAAAAGATCATCATATTATAATATTGTCTTTTGTGTTCTATTTTTATTTGTTTCGCTATAGTATTTGTTCATGAGAGTAAATTGTATTATAATAGGTGTTGATGGGAATGATCCCTGAGTTCAATTGGCATCTAGCCTAGTTTATATTTTTCCTTCCGGAACCATGTGACTCTCCTCAAATAGATATTTGGTTGGGCCAATCAAATCTTGTCTACCAGAGAGATGGCGCCTGTGGTTATTTTTACAATTTATTTGCCATATTTATTTAAGAAGGAAACGAGTTAATATTGGATAATTACAGTTACTTTTAAGTAAATGAACATAAGAAAAACATGTGATCAGAGAATTATAATTACAAATAAGTAATTCAAAATATTTAAGGGTCAATTGAATTTAGTTCTCTATTTTTTTGGTTTCAATGTATTTTTTAATCTAAATTCTACCGAACTCCATGTACTCCAGTCGTTGCACATGTTATCATGTCTCCACTTCCATTTGTGGTGCCCTGTCTGATGGATAATGCTCAAGAGAGATTGAAATCACGCACAAATAAAGGTTCTAAATTGCGATATCTAATTACAATATTATTATTGCGAATTGCATTACATGTGCAATTTTTCACAATTTTATGCTGCAACATCTGTATTTTTTTGTATTTGTCTATAATTTTAATAATCATAATAAAACTACAGTGGCAACTGTAATTTAGAATCTTGCTACATTTTAAATTATGCGCATTATTCCTGAGATTCCATGGTTTTAATTGCTACTCTGCACAATGGACACAAGTTATATCCGTAATTCGTTATGTATGTACTCAATTCATCTCCTTGTGAGGCGATGTACCACTAGCAATTCCTATGTACAACCCTGATTCATTTATTTCGAAGAAAAATAAAATTTTATGCAAATTATTTTTTAAAATTAGTGTATTTTTAGAAAGTAAATTAATTTTTGTCATTTAGAGAATATATAGAGAATACTTTTTCTTATTTGGTGTATAAAGAAAAATTTTTTTCCTTTGATGAAAAATGATATTATTATACATACAAATTTTATCTTTAAAGTTAAGTTGTACAATAATTATTTTATTATTAAAATGTCAACAAGAATGGAGACAACAAATATTTAATCAGAAAAAATGAAAATTTAAGTATATTTTTTATAAAAAAATTTGAAAAAGAATATTTAAATCTTTCCTTTTCATTTTTCATTGTTTCTTTATAAAACTAAATCATATTTATATGATTTTATAGAAAATCAATAACTTTATATATCAACTCTCATAATTGTTCTAATACTTTCTAATATTTCTTTAACATAACGTTACTATAGAAAAGTTATTTGATATCGATTGTTTGATGAAGTTGATATTGATTTTAGACAATCATTTTATTAAATATTATTATAAATATTTTATGACATAAGTTATATAACTATTGTGGTAAACAAATATTATATTAGTTCACATAACAAGTAAACCATCGTGGTTTCTTATAGGACCACACATAACTTGGTGATCAATTATATTTAAATATATCAATCCCCCCTAAAAAAATATTCCTTACACCTTTTCCATTTTGTATAGCATCTCAAATCACAACCTACTACATTACTTTTTTCCTAAAATACATCTAGAATAACCAAAAACATAAGACTCTAACATTATAATATAATTTTAATATATGAGATTAAAGAATACCTAATGATTTTCACTATTAAATGACATACATCTAGAATATTTTAAAATTACAAGGCAACAAAGTAAGTATAGAAAAATTTAAATGTCATAACAATTACAAAAAAAAGGTTAAACTTGGTGAAAGAAAAACTACCTCTTAATTTATCATGAATATCCTTATTCTTTCTATTTTCCACATCTTAACCAAACTAACATCTCTATCATAGTTTTAATGTCTTTAAAATAAAAAAATAGTTTAAAAATGGTGAAAGATTACCTCTATCAAAGATAGGCATTCTACTTTGGGTGCTTGTTGCTCAATATATCATGTTAGCACTCATTAGAAAAATACTCTTGAATCCAATACCTATAAATGTTAGCAACATTCATTAAAATTTCATGTGGGAAATCAAGTTTCTTAATTGTACAAACCCATAAAAGTTGCATCAAGGTGAAAAACAACAAAATATAGTTGATTATGAAATTAGAAACTAAATTATAAGAACAAACATAAAATATAAAACAAATCTTTACATTTGTATTCTATGCTTTTCCGATGAATGTTAAACATCACAAATTTATTCACAAGTTAATGAAGTTTTAGTCTTACAAAATCATTAGTGAGCACAAACACAAAATTATAAAGAATTATCTTAAGGTTTACATTTTTGGCTTCACAATGAAATATGCAAATAGCATCATGACTTCACCTTTTTTATTTTTGTCTCACACTTTCTTGTTTTTAACTATTTAATGCTTAGATATCGATTATTAATTAAAAACCTCTATATATAATTAAACGGCATTGTTCAATAAGAGAATTTTAAACATCATTTATTAAATAAAAATAATGTTTTAAAATATAAACTTTTATTTTTCTATGAATTTTTAAACAAATATTTTATAATTTTACAAGCGGGCAACATTATTTTTTTTCGCACAACAACATTTTTTTATACAATTAAACATATATAAATAATGATAGATTAAACAATCTAACAAGTGATAAACTATATAATTTTATTAATAATGAGAAACTAACAAATGATAAATTATAAACTATAAAATTTTACTTAAAATATTTTAGCACATAAAGGGATAAAGTGGGATACCTAATTTCTTTATATTGGGCTTATGAATTAAATGATATAGATGGTTGCAAATTAATAATAAATTATAATAAGAAAAAGAAACATCACTATTTGTGCATTGATCTAAAGGTTATACTAATTTAAGAATGGAAATATTACTTCTTCTCACAACAATTATCATCACTTTGCAAACTATCTTTGCATTTTCTCCCTAATTGTGCTTTTCAAAATGGAGCATGAACAAAGAATTCAGCTATGGAGGGTGTGATGGTTGCAAACTAAGAATTCAATTATGGAGGGTGTGGTAGTTGCAAACTAATGATAATTATAATGAGAAGAAATAGTATAACTACTCTTGCAATAAATTCAAAAGGTCAATGCAAGAATGGGGATATTACTTCTTCCCACTACAATTTCTTAAATCAGTTTGCATATCATTGACAAGGCATTGCCTAGATATTTCAAACAAAGAATGGGAATGAAATTTGTAAGCATCATGTGGAGATTTAAATGTTAGTTATTAATCAAAATAGGCATATTACATATGTTTTGCTTTATAAAGCTTAACTATTAATATATCCTGAAATGTCATAATATTTAATAATTTTTCAATATACATTTATTAAGGTTAAATTTTTTCATGAAATCTTGGTAGTCTAGGAGTAGTCTTACAACTAAAAAAGGAAAAGCCGAAGCTTACAAAGGGCATTCATTTTCCTTCCTTAGCATGTTCAGGAAATTAACAAAGGAGCATATTTCAACTAAGGCTAAGTTGAAAACATATATACTAAAACTCAACAAGGAGGTTATGAGACTCCTATTTCTTCAGACCTTACTCTATAATTTTAGCCTATCAACAACTACCCAATAAGCATGATGGTAATTATCCTCTCAGATATAGGAAGATAGGAAAACAAAAGCCTTATTTCTCTTATAAATATAGGAAAAGGAATAGGAAAAAGGGGTTTTTTTCAAAAGAGATGAGGAAACACACCAAAGTGCAATCTATATATCTTTTCTAAGACTCTACTAGCCTTTTCATCACTTACAGCATCATTTGTTGCACTAATTAGACAATTCAATAAGGAAATCCTACCTATCAAACCTATTAAGTAGTAAAGCAAGATTCTAAAGTTTTCAAAGTACTTTTGATGCATTCCCATCCTCAGAGAGGGCTTAACTAGGTGACAATGTAGCTTTTTCCTTTTGAACTATTCCTCCTATTTACAATCCTTACACATTATTTATGCTTATAAATTGCATACTGTATGTTTATTCTTATCAAATTACATAATTATTTGAGTTTCTATTAGTAAATTATATGTTTGAATCTTGTATTATTTTATAATTATTAAGATTTCTCTTTGTTATATTTCTATGAGTTTAACTAGTTAAAATAAATTAGCATGCCTGATGAGACATGATAAGGAATATTAGCCTTAACCTTTTGATTTATGCACTTGAGTAGTGATAGGTTTATTCTATCATAAACTATTATTATGAATCCTTCTACCTCATGTCCTCCTTAAAACAATCCTTTTTATCAAAAGGGAATTGTAAAGGATGTTGATGACAACTAGTAGTTTGAAACTGTGAAAAAAAAATGTTAAAAATCTAAGAGCCTAGTCTAAGTATTGAATAGAGTAATGCTAGCCAAAATTAACTAAGTTAGAATCAAAATAAAAATTAGAATAATGGCAATCTATACCACCATACATAAGTTAGCTATAGTAATAGAAATGCCTATAACAATAGCTAAATGAATAGTAGTGAAAAAGTTAACATTTGGGGCTTATAGGATTACCACATAGGATATGTTATGGTATGCTGACAATTGATAAGAACAATAGGGATATCACCTTCAATGACTAGAGCCAGCATACTGACAAAGCAAAAGGAGAAGTTAGGGATCCAACTGAGAGTAGCAACTATAGTTTGACTTACAAGTGATACATCAACAAATGGATAAGAGTAACCATGATATGATTTATATGCTATCATAATAAATAGTAACAATTTTGAGACTGGTGCTTTGGGAAACAATCACTAGTTAGATGCAAACAAACCAAACATTACAAAAGGATAACACAATAGTTTGGCCTTTCACAAGAGATCAATCAAAAATTAGAAAGAAAGTAAATAGAACATTTTGATTTTGACTATTTTAAAGCTAAATAGTCAAATTTTGATAGAGTAAGGATAGCTAGAAGGGGAGAGTAAGAAAGAAAGGTGGCTTGACAAGGACCATGCAATCGAGGCGATAAGATGTACAATTAATAACAAAATCATATGCTTCCACATTGGTGATATGAGCAACAACAAAATGCTTAAAGCCAAAGCTAACATCTCCAAGAATTGGTCAAAAAGTTATTAAACCAATTTGGATGCCATAGCATTTACATTAATTATTGAGGTGCTATACTAGAATGGGTCCATTAACTCAAACTTCCTAAAGGGTTTAAAATATTGAAATTGATTATTTTTCTAGTAAGGACAATTAATTAACTATCAATCATATCATTTGATTCAGTACTAAATGCTAGGAGCTTGTTTCAAATAAGTTCTTGAAGATGAGACTTTTTCCATTATATCTAATCAAGACATCTTTTTCTTGGTATTTGGGTTAACATTTAACTTAATACATTCCTACGCTCAGATATAGTAGCCTTTTCATGACCAATTCTACTGAGGGGAAATTAATGTAGGATGATAGACTTGTTTGATGTAAAAAAGAATCTAATTGAATCAACAGAAGAATATTTATTTAGATTTTGATAGGTGACAAGCAAGTGCATCACACAAGTAGCTGAAAGCAAATTTGAAATTATAAGGATTGTAATAATCATATTTGATTATACCATTTGTAAGTTGCTAATAAATTTGAACTTTACTGATATAGCTTAGTTAGTTAAAAAAGTGGAATAAGTCAAACAATTATAGGAAAAATGGAAAGTTATGCCATGCATGCTTTAGAAAGAAAAAGGTAGCTTATATTGATAAGGATATTGATGAAGAAAGTAATAATGAAAATCATTTGGCCAAGCTAAAGCCTGGTCCTTCTTATATATGTTCATTTTTAAAAAACATGCTAATAAGAAGAAAAAAAAAGGATCATATTAGCAAGAAAGTGTTTTATTTTTATATTAGTAAAGCCAATCAAATCTATGACTTACTTTTAAAGGAAAAATGGATAAAGTTGTTTGAAAAATCATAGAATTCTATCAAAAAATAAGATTAGAGATAGAAATTATCATAACTGTCATAGTATGTTTAGCCATGATACTAATAATTATGTTCATTTTAGGGAAATGATAAAAAAAAAAGGTATAGAGACTTCTAAATTTTGGTGACAAAGGTAAAGAAAAAGATATGCTAGTCAATAAAGACCTTTTTCCTAATAGGGTCAAACTATATGGACCCATATGATGACTTCGATTTATTGATATAGATGTCAATGTCATAGCTTATTATGAGTATGACAACCTTTTGGATGCTCCTTTCTTTTTATAGGCCTATTCATTAGATAGGGAGAGCAATATCAATTTTATAAAGAAAATTCAATATGAAAGAAGGATCTTGAAGATATGCCCTTAGTGGGAGAATTATTATGACAAATTAAGAGTTTTCATGTATGGAAAAAGATTAAAGGACTAAGTTAACTTGAAAGTTCAAAAGTTGGTGGATGAAAAGATAAATAGGAAAAAAAAAAAATTGAAGAGTATGAAAAAGATAAAGGAAAAGATAATTCAATATTCAATAGATTGGATTACTAATTGGAGAGGAAATTACCTAGAAAGCAAGTGAATAAAGAATACACCCCTAAAAAAAAGGCAAGTAGACTTGATAATCAAGCCCATAGGAAAAAGAAGACTATAGATATAATCCTTGATATGAGATATCTACACCTACTTAGACATAGAAAAGGATAAGGTAAAGGTAAGTTGTATATAGAAAGAAAGAAAAAGAGAGCTCTTAGCATCAATTACCATCTGAGCCTAGTGAATTAAGTGAAACTAAAAGAAGCAAAGAAAAGAAACCCTTATGTTAATAATTAAAATATAAGGATAGGAAATGGATCTTAACACCAACATGGTTACTATTTTGCCATCATCTTTCAATATTACCAAAAAGGTGGAAGACTTTAATGATGAGTCACTCATTGCAGTTATGGAATTTAATGAAGACATTGTTAGAGAATTTGAGGGACTTACTAAACAAATGGAAAGCTACTTGAAGCCTTTCCATATTAAGGTACATGTAGACAAGCAATTTTTAATAAAGTCCTAATAGATATTGGGGCTATTGTTAACTTAATGCCCAAATCTACTTTTGCTCAATTAAGGAAATAACTAAAAGATTTAATGTCATCCCACATTGTTATAATGGATTTTAATGAAAGACATTGAAATTGAATAGGATGCTTTTGGTAGAGTTGAAAGTTAGATCAAAAGTCAGACTTATTTGTTTAAGGTTGTGCCCTCAAAGGCTAACTATAACTTGTGACTTGATAGAGATTAGATCCATGCTATAAGCATTATATCTTCAACATTACATTAAAAGATGATCATTTGAAAAGAAGATAGGGTAATTGAATATGTAGAAATTGACAATAGTTCCTATTACATGTAGCGGTGCCATGTCAAATTCAAGATATGCACTGTTAAAGTCTAGCCATTACATAAAAGGTAGGATATCGACCCATCAATTGCCAAAATATGTATTATGGAAACTTTTGGATTTAGATAATTCTCTAAGGCTGAAATCTTAGGATTGGTATATGCATCCAATGAATGAATATTAAAAGCAACTTGTTTGGTTATTGACCTATATTATCAAGCAAACAATAATGAAAGTCCTTGATTGTCCATACAATGATAGTCCTCTTGTGTTTCATGAATCTCATATCAAAGAAGAAACTATGAAAGTGAAAGTTCAAGATTTGTTATAGGAAGTTAACTTAGGAACTAACAAAGAATCAAGATTAATGTTTATTAGTTAACACTATCGAAAGATATTAAAAGCCAAATAATTGATATCTTAAAAAAGTACAAAGATTGTTTCACTTGGAATTATGATGACATATCGAGGTTAATTTGAGATCTAGTTGAATACAAATTGCCTATTAAAGAAGGGGTTTTGACTGTATAAATAGCCATTCTAACATTTTGCATTGGAGGTTATACCAAAGATAAAAAAAAAGAGATAGAGAAACTCTTAAAAGCTAAATTCATTAGAACTACTCAATGTGATGAATGGATCTCCAAAGTTATACCTATAATGAAAAAGAATGGTAAGTTAAGGTGTGCATAAATTTTAAAGATTTGAATAATGCTACACCTAAAAACAAGTACCCTATATTGATAATTAACTTGCTTGTAGATTGTACCTAGGGCCACATGATGGTGAGATTAATGGATGGTAATGTTAGATAAAATCAAACCTACATAGTTAAAGGAGATATGCTGAAGATAGCATTTTGATGTCCAAAGGAGATTGGTATGTTCGAGTGGGTGGTTATGTTGTTTAGATTGAAAAATATAGGAGCCACTTCCGAACGTGCCATGAATACTATTTTTCATGATATGATTAGCAAATCAACAAAGGTTTACATTAATGATATAGTCGTTAAAAGTCATTCATATGATCAATACATGAAGAACTTAGAAAAAGCATTCATCAAGTGCATTGTAACAACCTAAAGATGAATCCCCCAAAATGCACATTTGGTATCTCCATTGAGAATTTTTTGGGCTTCCTCATACATCAGAAGGGAATCTGGGTGGACAGGAACAAAACGAAAGCCATAATGGAAACTTCAACGTTAACCAACAAAAAGTAATTACAAGTTTCCTTGGGAAGGAAAACATTTTAAGATGTTTTATTTCAAATTTGTCTGTTTGAATAAAGTCTTCTCACCACTATTAAAGTTAAAAGATGCTAAACATTATTAATGGAAAAAAAAAAGAATCAAGCTACATTTAAAGATATAAAAAGGTACTTGACCAATCCATTAGTAATGTTTCCTCCAATCCCATATTAGCCTCTTAGGTTATATATCTTAATCTCTAATGATATGATAG
Source organism: Sindora glabra (assembly GCA_020226215.1). NCBI lineage: Eukaryota > Viridiplantae > Streptophyta > Magnoliopsida > Fabales > Fabaceae > Sindora > Sindora glabra. Next base: position 48,607,889 of record CM035228.1, on the reverse strand, counting down.
GATTTTTTTAGCCCAAGAAAATGATAAAGGCAAAGAAAGAGCCATTTATTATTTATCAAGAGCACTAAATATAATTGAATAGAAATATTTAATAATGAAAAAATTATGCTTGTTTTTGTACTTTTCATGCACAAAGCTTAGATATTATCTACTATCTATATTATGCAAGTATTTGCAAAGATTGATAATTTTAAAGATATGCTAGTACGACCACTAATTCATAATTAAGTAAGAAAATGGGCTTTGAGCCTTGTAGAATTTAGCATGCAGTATTTCCCCTTAAAAACAATGAAAAGCTAAGTAATAATTGATTTGTGGTCAAACACAAAGTCTAACCAATAGACTTTATCAGCGTTGATTATTCGAAGTTACACTTTGATAACTCCTGCCATAAAAGCAATGCTGGTGTTGGATTGTTAATTATAACATCGTAAGGAAAGCTAGTTAAGTTTACTTTTACTTTAGATTAGAAGTGCTCAAAAAATAAAGCGTAGTATGAAACACTTATTATTAACTTAGAGTTATTCTTAAAATAAGGAGCACATGTAATTGAGATTTATAGTGACTCATAGTTTGCCATTAAATAATTTATTTGAGAATATAAGTGTTTTCCTTAAAAAAATTGAATATCTTGTAATTATGGCTAGGCTATGCTTAGCACCTAAGATAAAATATAATGTTCTAAAAGAAACTTGTGCTATTGATCTATAAAAGAAACTACAAAAAAATGTATATGTCAAAATCTATCACAAATTAATTGTATTTAAACAAAATTTATATTGATTGAGGATGTAAGAAGGCATTAACTAATATGAGAGATCATTTGAATTATTTATTCAAATTGCTATCTTAGTTAATAACTGTGGAAGTTACAATTGAGGATGTGGATAAATCTTTGTAGTTATTAACATCCCTTCCAAATTTTTATTATAGTTTGTTGACTGAATTATTAGTTTGAAAAGATATACTTATGAGGAGAATGAAAAGTTAAGAAAGTCTACCATTAGATTTAAGAAAATTGCTTATGTAGCCAATAAAGGTTAGGATTGAAGCATATATCATGTTGGTAGCCTAAATCAAAAGACTTACAAAACTAATTCAAATGGGATGGTATGAGATTATAATGATAAAAAGTGTTTTAGCTATCATAAGATGGGGCATCTTAAATGGATGTGTGAATGATGATCTATAGGAGTTTAGTAGATTAAAAGAGAAAAAGGAAGTTAAATCTAATACTATTAGTATTGCAATTGAACAAAATGATGAAGATTATGTGATTTTAATGAATGATGAATGTCAAAATGACCCTAATGATTACTAGCTATTTAATCCCACTTACTCTAGTTATGTTTGTATTGATAAGATGTTTAATATGCACTACAAGAAATAACAATATCACTAATGACACCTTTTGCAATGATAAAAAATTGATCAAGGATGATGCATAATAAAACTTTTACCAACAACATAGCCATTGATGATACATCAAAATTCCATGGGCACAAATTTTTTTTACTAAAAATTAAGGTAAAACTAATAATAATGACAAAGTCATCGGTCAAAATAGGAAAATTTTTTGGCTAGAATATTTAATCTTCAATGATAACAATTGTCATTATTGAAAAAGGTAATATTTTAGCAATGATAGTATGGCTAATGAAGATTGCTCGAGAAAATGTAATCTTTAATGATGACAGTTGTCATTGTTGAAAGTTACAACATTTATTAATGATAGTGTTATTAGTGAAAATTTTTGCTTAGGAAATTATGCTTGGGAAAATGTAATTTTCAACTTTGATAGTTGTTATTGGTGAAAGCATCAGTATTTTACTAATAACATTGTCGTTAGTGAAGATTACTTAGGAAATTATGCTTGAGAAAATGTAATCTTTAACAATAGATAGTTATCGTCAGTGAAAATGGCAGCATTTTATCAACAACAGTGTCAATGGTAAAGATTAGCAGAGAAATTATGCCACACTGAGAGTCAAAATATCTTTATTTTCACTAATAACAATTGTTGTCTTTAAAGATTGAAATTTTCCAACCAAGATAAAACCAACAATAGTGTTGTTGTTGAAAGGGCCATGGTTTTTATTGACGACCCTTAACAACAATCAAGAATTATGTCATTGTTGAAAGGGTCCGATTATAAATACCTCCAGTGCCATTTGAATCTCATTTGCATAGGCAGGAAAAAACACAGCACAGTGGAAAGACAAGGTAAGATTTATTTATTTTTTGTATGAGTATTATTATTTTTTTACAATGCAATATTATTTCTTATTTATATATTTTTTGAATTATTAGTTTTTATTGCTATAATTGATATTGGTATTTGATGCTTAGTCTCCATTTGACTAATAAATTTATTTCATTAATGTATGTGAATCAAATTTTATTTCATTTTATTTAAGTATATAATTTATAATGTGATTAATATGAAGTGTATTAATTTAGTTTGAAGATATGATTATTTTGATATGAAATAAATTCCAAATGGTTTTATATATTATAATGTATAATTTATGAATTTAAATTTTGTTATTATTATGTTAGTGGTTAAAATTATAATTTTACACAACATGATATGGATATAAAATATTTAGTTAAGTTTTTATAAGATTTTATTTACAAATTTTAAAATTTAGGATGTAGTTTAAAATATAAAATTTTTAATCACATCTTACTTCTAATATTGAGATAATATAATAAAAATTAAAATGTGAAGTATGAAACTAGAATGACTATATAAATATATTTTAAAAAATATATTGATATGAAAATAAACTTTTGAACATATAATTAAAATTTTTCAATATAACCTAATAAAAATATTTTAATGAAAATGTATAATAAAAGAATTTAAATGTTATTAATACATTTAATGAAAATATTATGAATATATAAATAAGATATTTTGAAAATTTTCAAAATTTAAAATATTTATATATGTAGAAAATAAAATTATATATTAAATAAGCAAAAAATATTTAGATATTGAAAATAGAATATATAAAAAAAATATTGAATATATAAATAAATCATTTCAATAGATTGAAAAATTCAATATTTTTATACAATTAAGTATAAAATTAGATATTATAGAAATAAATAATAATAACAAATATATAAATACTAATATGCCTTGTAAAAACATAGCGACCACATGAATATATTTAAAAAAAATATTTATATGAACGTAAAATTTAGAATGTATAATCACATTTGGATTAATATAAATTAATAAATATATATTAATGAAAATATGTAAATATAAAAAATTCAAATCATGGCAATACATCTGAATAATTATACATTGAATAAATGAATAAGAATTTTAAATAATTAAAACTTTAAATTTTTTATATATTCAAAAATAACATTAGATATTATATAAATAAATAATAAGAACTAAAAAAATACATGCAAATTATATACGAATAAGTAACAATAAGATTACATACAATTATATATTTTAAAAAAGTTAAAAATCAGAAAGATATCATGTAAAAATATAATAACTATTTTGACATATTTTACACAATCCTCGTTGACATAAAAATAGAATTTTAAATATATAATTAAATATTGAAAACATATAATTTAATAACTATATTTTAATAAAAATGTATAGATTAAAAATTTTGAATCCTATAAATATATTTAATAAAAATATTGCGATGATATAAATAAGAATTTTTAAAAGATTGAAAGAATTCGAACTTCTATGTCATTAAGAATTTTCATAAAAAACACAATTTATATCAATTTAACGATTATATAATCATAGAAATTTAAAAATATTAAACACTTGAAAATTTATCAATACTTATAAAATATATGTCTCATTAAAAGATTTTAATTGTACATCTTATGAATATAGTAGAGTAGGTTCAAAAATTCAACTCTTAATTTTAAAATGTCAAATGTAACAATTTATATGGATATTTAAAAAATTCAATAATGGAAGTAATAATACACTTGAATAATTATAGAATAAAGTTGTAATGTAAGTTTAAAATTACTGTAAATATACTTTTACAATAATTTTAAATAGTATTACATTTACACTTTGAGTTTAGACTTATTCAAGGGTTGGTTGATCTTTATAGGCTAACTAGTCCTTAAATTGTCCCATAAAATTAGATAATTTAGGATATATATGTGGTTTTTATTAATAATTTATCTAGTTCTCATTTAATATTATAAAAATTTCTTGGCATCTTCATTATTCTCTAGGTGTGAACTATATTAATGTATAGTTTACACACTTGGAGAATTATAGAGAGATGTTGTTGAAATTTCTATATATAAGAAATGATGAACGTAAATAAATTGATACAATCATAATTATAGAAATATTTCAAATGGGATAGGGTCTTATGCTTTAGAATTGGAATGATAAAATGAATTTAGGGCACATAACAAACATTAATCATAACAATCAATTCTATAAGTTATTTTCTTCTTATTCAGTTATACAATATTTATAAATAAAATTTAGATACAACTATGAGATTGCTTGTTGGATGAGTATTGGAATGGTACATTAGCATTTGTTAAGATAGTTGAGGACTTTGTCAATGAAAGGGGTTTAGAAAAATATCTACGTAAGAAGTGCATGAACTTATTATTTCAAAAACTAGTAGTATTTGAGGCATATATTATAAATAATGGATTTCATTCATTATACATAAATTAGATACATCATGGTAAAGTGGATAGTTTAACTTTTGGAGGGATAGGGGGATCTCTTAATGAAAGAGATAAAATGGTGGATATTATATATGATTTCATCAGCTTTTATGTAACTAAAGGTTTAGTTTGGGATAATGGAACATGGAATGAGGATGCATCCGAAGGAGACATTGAATCAAATTATAGCAATTGTAATAACCTTTTTGAACAAGTGGGAATAGAATTGTATCTAAAATGCATAACATTTTTAGCCTTAAACTTTTTAGTGAAACTTATGCATTTGAAAGTGCTATATAAGTGGACTAACAAGTCATTTGATGCTCTTTTGAAGCTATTAAAAGAGGCACTTCTGAAGGGTAATAAATTACCAAAATCATACTATAGTGAAAAAAATGGCTTAATAAATTGAGGTTAGAGTATGAATCAATTCATGTTTGCAAGTATGATTATGCACTTATTTAGAAAAACATGTTGTGGAGGATAACTGTCCAATCTATGAGAAGAGCTGATGGATAGACAAAAATACAAAAGGAAAATGGGTGCCTCAAAAAATGCTTCAATATTTTCCATTAACACCTTGGCTGAAACGATTGTATGGGTCAAAGCACACTGCAAAGGATACGATATGGCATTATACAATAAGGTCAACAAAGGATGGGAGTAATGTGATATCCTATTAATGGAGAAACTTAGCAAGAATTTAATAGGATGTATTTTGATTTCTCTACAAACCCATAGAACATTAGGTTAGGCTTAATGTAAACAAATTTAATTCTTTTAGTGATATAAACTTATCCTATAGCATGTAGCCATTGGAGATGACTACCTATAATTTGTCATCATGAATTTGTATGAATCAGTCTTTTTTCATATTAACTCTATTAATACTAAGGCCACAATAACAAGGTAAGGATATTAATTTCTTCTTAAGACTTATTGCAAAAGAGTTAAGATACTTTGAGAGAGAGAGGTTGAGACCTGGGATTTAATATAAATACAATGTTCAATATACGGGTGGCACTGTTATAAACTATGAATGATTTTCATGCACAAAATAATCTCTCTCGATGGAATGGATAAGGCTATAAAGCATGCTCTACATGCAATGACGATACTCCATTAATTCAAACTAAGAGAAAATAGCCTATATTAGTTATTATTGCTAGTTTTTGAGGAGTCATGCATGGAAAAACAAGAAAGAGTTTAACGGGAGGTTGAAGAGGAAAGCCCCTCCTCATCCTCTTACTAATGAAATTATCATAGACCAACTAGGTAAAGTTATTTAAAGACTTTCTAGAAAACATACTCAATTTAGTGGTTAAAATGGAAAAGAGGTGTTAAACTTAACTAAAGTAAGAAAAACATATTTTTCAACCTTCCACATTAGTCGATAATGAACTTAAAACATAATATTGATGTGATGCATGTTGAGAAGAATGTGTGTGATAATATTTTGGATATCTTATTAAAAATTGAGCATAAAACAAAAGATACATACAACGTAAGATAAGATCTGTTAGACATGAACATAAGGCTAGACCTACATCTATATAAGAAAAGGGGTCAGTTTTCAAACCATATGTTGTATATACCCTCAACTAGAATGAATGAAGACAGTTCTACTAATTTAGAAGAAATATGAAATATCTTGATAGGTTTGCTGGGAATTTAAAAAAGAATATGACTAGTCATGATATGAAGTTGAAGAGGTTGAAATTATATGACTATCATATTATCATGCAAAAATTATTAGCACCTTCAGTCCTAGTATTTTTATGGAAGGAACTATTATGTTTGATTATTAACTTATGCAACTTCTTTAACCAAATATATGTTAAAACTCTTAATATGAGGGATGTCTAACAAATTAAGTAAGACATTATTATCATTTTGTACAAGCTTAAAAGGATATACCATCCGACATTCTTTAATATAATGGTTCTTTTAGTAATACACTTGCTTGATAAAACATTGTAAAGCGATCCCATTCATTTTTTATGGATATAATCATATGAAAAATATATCAAAAAGTTGAAAGATTATGTCAAGAATCGTGCTTGACCTAAGGGTTCAATCGTAAAAGGATATATTGTTGATGAGGCATTAAGTTTTTATTCCATGCACTTAGAAGAAGTAAAAACTAGATTCAATCAGCTTAACCGAAGTCAATACGTAGCACTCAAAGATGCAGAAAGGGCATTATTAGTGTTCATATTTCAATGTCAATCAGTAGGGAAAAAGATCATTTCTCACTTCAATAGGAAAGATTGAGATGTTACCATATGGTACATCTTGAATAAATATGCCAAGATTGAAAAATACCTCTAGTAAGTCTTTATAACCATTCATATTTTTGTTTTAATTAATTACAATGGACCAAAATACATATATTATGTAGTGAACATTAGCAAGAACTCAAACAAAATGGTCATGAAAACATTGTTCAATTAAAAAGAACAAAATTTCTCGCATAATTTTACTCTAAGGTAACTATTTATATTTTCCAATCATGTTATGCCAATTACATAAATATTGTTCCTTAGTTATATTTTTTTGCTAGTTAACTCTTATTAGAAATGTTATTTTCATAGATGTATAATCTACATAGGGATGGCTCCCAAAAAGCCATTGAAGAGCTATTATTATTAGTTTTTTATCCCAATTTTACTATTATGATGTACTCTGTATATGTTGTAAATGGAGTATGCTTTATAGTTAAAAATCAGGATACAAAGCATAAAACATAGAACGGTGGCATTTTCATTCCAAGAATTGATGATAACATGTTTTATGGTGTATTAGAGGATATCATAGAATTAACTTATTCAAATAAATATAGCGTGACTCTATTCAAGTACAAAATGATACAACACTGATCCAATACAATGTGACTCTATTCAAGTACAAATAGTATAATGTTGATCTAAGAAAGAAGAAACTTTGCATTGATAAGAACATTATAAGCATCTCCACCCATAGGTAGTGATATAAAGATGACCTTTACATACTTACAATCTAAGCAAAACAAGTCTTCTACATCGAGGATCTTCTCAATAGGCCAAATTGGAAGGTCATGCATAATATGGTGCATCACGACATATAGGATCTACTCGATAATGATGTCAGTACCCAAGATTTTCCATTCTTGTAAGGCATTAACTCTTTTAATTTTAACTTCATAATTAACCTTAAAGATTTTAACCTAGTAAACTTGAAGGATAAAAAAAATGGTCCTTAAATCATTTAATCTTCCAAGAATATTGGTTCTGCTACAAAAGGAATGGACAATTTTATCAATGATGAAAATAGTTCAGAAGATGAAATGATTAAAGATTATATGGAAAAGGGCTTCTACAGTCTGATGATAATGGAGAAACTTACAAGTATGAGGATAAGCTTGTTACTTTTTTTTATTATAACTCATAATTGTGTAAAATTAATTATGTAATTTCATTATACAAATACAATAATTTATATGTTATTGTCAACTAATTCAATTATGGACTTTTCTCTTAAATGCTTATAAAATGTGTATTTTTGTAGCCATGACTGATATTAAAGCACGATACTATAAAGGTGATAATACAAGGGACCCTCCATATCGATTTGTACACATTCCATTACAATATAAGGGATTAAGTATTTTTTCTTAATATGCATACTTAAGTTGGTTATTTATTATACGCAAATTCATGGTGTTAGTGTATATTCCCTAAAACTAATCATATGAATGATTGTAAATTTGAATCATATTATTTTAAAGACAATTTCAATTATCATATTTATTCATATATTATCCGTGTAATATATTTAATTATGATAATAATTCTAGAATAATTGTATTCTTAAATGTCCCTAATCATATATCATTGTAAATTAGGTTATGTTAATATATTAAGACTAACATGTATGGTAACTTATATGAAATATTAAGTGAAAACTTGTATACTGGACTGACACACCTTAAGAACACTACATGAATTGTTATATGAGTATCATGAGTGATTCTTAATAATTATCATTAATATGGTCCTTTGACCTGAGATAGCCAAAGTTTCTTATATGTGAGTTTTATATTTTGATACTACTCTATGTTACTCATAATTGAGTGAATACAAGGGCAATTATTAGATATGTCACATATTATGCAAAGGGATTTGTATGATTAAGATGGAATTTGTTCCTCCTATATAACAGGAGTGACATTTATGGGCCCTTTAGTTAAGTAAAGCTGAGAAAAATGTATAATTGTGCTCAGATGGATTGATATAACAACAAATCACCAACTTTCTCATTACTTAAGTAACAATGATATGTTGCTATACACTACTTATTGTTTATGATCATTGATATAATTTATGATCATTACTAATATAATCAAAGCTTAAAAGGTAGTACACTTAGAACCTAATAGATTTGGAATTAATGGACCATATTATTTGGGCCTCTTATATAGGAATTCCATGTTGTAACTATTAGACTCAATTATAAGCCCATAATTATACATAGCACAAAGCCCAATTAGTTAAAGTCTTCTATGCACTAATTTAAACAGGCTTGTTAGGTAATAATATTTATTATTCACGCATCCCAAAACATAAAAAAGTCTAACAGTCCTCTTTGACTATAAACCTTAAAAAGGCATAGCTAGCACTACATGGCAAAGGAGGAGAATTTCAATTAATGGTCATAGACGTTTATTGGTGATTTATTGGTTTATGTGGATACCTCGAAGTTTTCGTTTGAAAGCAAGTCAAAAAGGTGATTAATGAACAATCCTTTGAATTATATGAAATTAACTGAATCCTTATTCTAATATAACATTTTGCATGGATACTTTAGCTAAGATTGGTTAATTTCCATTGTAACTATTTAGCTACTAATCCCTACACATGGTAGTAACATTTTCTCTTATTTATCAAAGTTGTAACTCTAAGAAAGAAGGGCCCAAATAAGTCTTTCAACCTACATGAGAAAATAGGAAAAAGGGGGAGATCGATGCCTATACAATTTGATATAATTGGTACATGGTATTCAATTAGCGAGAATGTTAGCCATCATCTCCCTCGTGATATAAATAGCATTATTCAAGCCTACATCTTGCCTTACTATAAATCATGGTGGTCAATACCTCAGCAATTGTGAGATAGAGGCATGTAGGAGGTCTGCATAAGTATCAATTTCTTTCCCATCTCTATTGTTTTATATTTGATATTGAAATTATTAGATATAGTACTCATAAACTTGTTAAATGTTTTCTAATGCAATCTCACTTTAAGTTTCAAGGTCCTTCTGAAATTAAGGTGGAAAGAGTGATTAGTGATTTGATGTGGACTAATATTGACCTTTATAGCAATTGGAAATATAGGTTGAATAAGTACAAGCGCTCTATGCCTCACCTTAAATCTGGCAGAGATGTGTGAACTTATTTGATAGCAACCATTACAAGGTAAGTATGATATTTAATAAATTCATATGATTATTTCATACATCCAAATTGTATTTTAGTTGTGACTCTTAAATATAACAATTTTGTATAATTATTTCTCAATTTGTAGGAGTTATCTACAAGAAATGCAAAGAATAGGGCAAAGAAGGTGGTGAATAATCGACATGGATCGAAATCCATTATGCAATATTATTATAATAAGGTAATTCAACTTATTATTTATGATTTAAATATATAATCTGTTTGCCAAGTCAATAATCATGTTCATTTTTTTCTTTTTTGTGAAACATGAATAGAGAAATAAAGATACGAGTGAGATGCAGTCAATATCGGAGAACTTTAAGGACTAGCACACGTATAAGATAAAGGAATGGATATATCCAACTCCAAAAAAGTAATATGAAAGTTAGTTAAATCTTATATTTTAATTATACAAATTTTAGAACATATTATATAATCCTTATAATTATTTTTTATTTTAATAATTCAAGGTGAAGATGATTGAGCTAACAATTTAGAGCCTGCAGTCTAATGTATCATCTATCGGCTCACCTGACACTCCTGTACAGATCAATAAGGCTGTTATCATTGATAAGGTTCTTGGAACTCATCAAGGGTACAAGAAAGCAATTGATCGTGTGCTTGTTGGCTAGTTGTTCCCTTCCCCGAGAACCTCCAACTTTAGGACTAGATTACTGCATTTCTCCTAAGTCACTAAGTTATAGGAGTAGCTGTAGTACAATCAGTAGCAAATTCAAGAACAACAGTAACAACTCACCCAATAGCAAGAGGTGCAATAATAGTGAGAGATTTACTTCATCGAGCTCACTTTCCTACTTAGACAATAGGGGCTTATACTGCCTATGCCTCATTATGGGACTACACAACCTAGAACAAACAAATGCCACCCTCCCACCTGAATTTAATTGAAATGAAAATTATTAATATTTATGTTACTAAATATAATATGTTAATTTAATTATATTTAATTACAATTTTGACTCAATATAATTTATTTTGATGATTTAAAATTTTTATTTAATTTTATTTAAATTATAATTTAATTATGAAAACTTTTAATAATGGCAGTGTTGTCATTAAAAGAAAATTTTTAATTTTTATATTTTTAGTTTAAACTTACAACAACGACATTGTCATTGTTATAAAGTAAAATTTAAAAATATTTTCAACAACAATAATGTCATCACTTAAAAAATATTTTAATTTTTATGTTTTTTTAATTTAAGCTGATAAAGATTACATTGTCATCATTATAAAGTAAAATTCCAAAAATTTTGAATTTGAAATTTTTTTCAACAATAATTGTGTCATTACAAAAATTTTTGTTTTTAGCAATGACAACTTTGTCGTTAGTATTGGTTCCAACACTAACCACTTTTTGTTGATGACCTTTTTCTAAAGATCTTTATATTCATCAACAATTGAAATGTCTACATCGATGATAATTATCATCACTGACAGCCTAGTTTCTTGTAGTGATGTATAATAATCGTTAGCCTAGGATTATGAAGATGGCTAATTGTGATATTGTGAATGTGAAAGATATTATTAATGTAAAGCTTAGCTTGCACAATGGTAGCACAAAAACTTTAAAGGATATGAAATATGTGTCAGCATTGAAAAAGAATTTAGTTTCTTTGGATAAATTGGATGTTTTACAATATGGATATTCTACTAGAGACGAAGTCTTAAAAATCACTAAAGGCACGTTGATCATTATGAAAGGTAAGAAGATTAATTGAAATTTGTATAATTAAGTTAATGGAAAATACAATTATAAGAAATATAAGTGGTGAAGCATATAGTGAAGCAAAGAAGGTGAAGCACGCAAGATTTCCTATGAAGAAACTCACCATTCCTAAAATTTTGATAAGATCAATTCTTGCTAGAATTCTATGTAAAGAGATATAATATATGTCAAGATAAAAATTGTTAGGATTTGACTTAATTCTAATAATTGCTAATTTATAATTATTTTCTATTTTGAATTATTCTTCAATTTAAATTAGGATTACAATATATATTCTCACTTTTAATTCCATTTCAAATTTCACTTATTCATATTAAAATACTATTGCTCATAAATCCCTTCTCTTTTCTCTAATTTTCAATTATTTTTCAAATTAATCTCTTCTTTACCATACTCTTGAATTTTAGTAATCAAATATATATATAAATATATATATATATATATATATATATATATATATATATATATATATATATATATATATATATATATTCATTTTTTCATAGTGGTAAGAGTGATAATATACTTAAGATACACATGCAAAGACTTAGATTTGAACTCCAAACATGATGAAGAGTAAAACTCTTAAGGCAATATTAAGTATTACTGCATTACTAAGATGTGACATATGTATTCTCACTTTTAAGTCCATTTCAAAATGATTTGGTTTTTTTCTTTTTTTATATTATTTTCTTATTATTTTTAGAGAAATAAAAACAATTTTTATTCTGAACCCAACGACTCTTTTTTTTTAATTGAGATTTACAATTTTAAACAAAAAAAATTAATATCTATCTCTCTCCAAAATTTATCCTTTACATTTCTTGGATCCGTTTCCATTTCAAATTTAACTTATTCGGATTGAAATATTATTACTCATGGTTCCCATTTGTTTTCTCTAATTTTCAAATATTTTTCAAATTAATCTCTTCTTTGCCATACTATTAAATTTAAGTAATCATTTTTTAGCCAACAATATGCTTCCAACAACATTTTCTCAACCCGTTCTTTATTGCCTTAGCTAAGGGGTAATTCAAAAGCTTCGTCCTAGTCTTAACAATCTAACGATGACCGATCCCAATTCTAATATTATTACAACTATAAAGTTTAAATAACTTTATTTTAATTAATTTTGGACCATATTTATCATATGAAATCTTAACTTGAGACGATCAAAACTATTTCAACCTTTAATTCCCTTAATTGACCCATGGTCACACCTCCACCATCCATTTCTTTTTAATTTTCAACTTCCATCATTAATTGGCTTAACTCCGATAAGCATATAATAAAATATTTTTAGTGTATAGTCTACGTTAGGCTGGCCGACTCCCTCCCTAGTCCATCTTCAATTTTCATCATTTAATTTAACATCAATAAATCAAGTAAAAGAACAAAAAGAAAGTGAAGAAAGAAAAAATGGGTAGATAAAAACAAGTGATACTTTTGTTTATATATTTAATCCACTAAAAACCTGCACATATGCTTTTAATATTGAGGTAAAGATTGCTAAATTTTAGACAGCCCCTTCATTAATTAATTGTTAGTCTAGGACTGGTCTTTAAAATATCTGGTGTTATTTTATTATTGACAAATTCAGGGTAGTGCGTGCAACCCAAAAATTTAAATAGGGTTACATAGCATTCCCCTAAATTATTTAGCTATTAATCTCCCCTGTAGCTCAAACCATGAGTTTTATTTTTTAATAGCTATTTTTTATTTTTTATTTTTAAGAATTATAGTATTATTTTTAATATATAGCATTCCCCTAAATTATTTAGCTATTTATTTTTAATCCTATTATAACATGTTTGAGTGAATATTAAAATGGTAGTTTTTTCACTCGTCAACATGTAGGCGGTAATAATACTATAATTCTTAATATTATAATAGGATTAAAAATAAATACTTCCCATCCCAAAACATTGGACTGCAAATATTTAAAGATTTGAATGATAACACCCAATCATCTGTCATTGGAAAGGCGTAAGAATGTTTTTTTTCATTGTTTTTATCTGTTTAAACTAATTGAATTAAGCTGAATTTTGAAACATTAATTTTTGTTAAATAATATAAAAATGGGCAAAATGGCTTACCTTTTCTTTGTCCTTGGATTCTGTAATTTCGCTTTACTACCTCCTGTCTTTAAAAAAACGGCAAACTGGGATGCGGGGACAGCAAGGGCTGACAAAGGTCCATACAACATTTTTTAGGAAAAAAACAGCAGAATGGGTGAATGCTGGGCTGACAAAGGTCAACAAACTATTTTCGAAAGAAACAGCAAAAAGGGTGAATGTTGGGCTGACAAAGGTTGAAATGGGAATCGAATGAGGCCTAAACTCATGACTTTATTATCAACAGTATAAAATTCAAAATTTACGTTCAATATCCACCTAATTAATATCTTTATTAAATTATGTAATATTTTCATTAATTTTTTCAATAAAGAGAACAAGAATGTTATATATGATTTTATTATATCATTTGTTTGCACAAATTTTGGCAATCCATTTTTAAGTATTAAGTAAAATTATATGTATTTAATTTTATCGTCATTAATTAAATAGGCCATAAATCATGTAAAAAAACGACATATTGAATTAATATACCATAGCATTATGATTTATGTTTAGAATTTCCTTAAAAATATATAATTTAATAAAATAATTAATTGAGTAAATAATGGGAAATAATTGGAAGCTTTATATAACTGAAGAAATTTACAAATTTCCAAAGTTAGTAAGGTTAAAATTTAACCTCCCCAAATTGACAGGGGATATTTTGCATCATTCTTTACAAAGTATTAGTTTATATTTAAACCCTCATTAATTGTTAGAGTACCAATACCATGAGTTAGAATGTATGCTAACTAGTTTTTGAGCCCATACGAGTATTTACTATTTTTTGAACATAAAACTAAGAGTAATGAATATATAATAAAAAAATTTATAAATTTAATTTATTATATTTATTTTAAAATTATATATTTAAATTTATAAATAAAAAATTTTTAAATAGCATTTTAAGATTTAAACATTATATATAACGAAATAATTTAATTCAACTAAAATTTTAAATTAATATTTTTATAATAAAAAATTATGCTACATTCATATTACTCAGTAACATTCATACCTAAATTGTAATGAATAGAAATAAATAGGAAAATATAAAATAAAATATGTAATTAAGAATATGGAAAGAATAATGATGGTATTGAATAATAAAATATCATATTTAATTTAAAATATGGTACTTGAAAATTGATATAAAGAAAATATTGATAAATTTTAAGTAAATAAAATTTATTCTAATTTATTAATATTTTTGTGGAAAATAAAACATTTAACAATATGATTCAATTCATACTTTTCAAATTAAAATTTTAATTTTTAAAAAATATTTTTATAATAAAATTAAATATTACACACACATACATACATACATACCACTTATTGATATTAGTATTTAATTTGTAGATAAAAGAAATGGATATAAAAAAAATATAATGTAACAAATAAAAAAAGAAAAGCAATGTGTGAGTTTTAAAATAATTTAAAATCCAAAATTATTATAAATAACTAAATAATTTAAATAATTTAAAATTTTAAATTATGCAAAACAAAAATAATAAAAGAATAAAATAGATCAATTTGTATTTATACTACTTAATAGTATAAACATATGAATTACTATTAAACATATGAATTTCAAATAACATGATGCTGTTAAAAAAAAGGAAAAGAAGATGACTTTGAACAAATAAAAACATGATGTGACTCTAATATTAAATAATGTATGAGTAAAAAAGTATAATATATAGTTAAATAAATTAATTTTTAAGTTAAAGAAGATAATAATAAAAAATGAAATAGTGCATAAGTTGTAAAGTCTTTATGAAATATCAATTATATTATATTATATATATATATATTAAAATATAACAAAATAAAATTAAAATAATATATATTAATAAATTTTAAATAACTAAATCTATTTTAATTTAAAAAATATTTAATTAAATAATAGAATATATAATAAATTATTTGAACTAAAATTTTTTATTGAAATTTAAATTAATTTGAAATATTTTTATTTAAAATTTAAATTTATCATTTATATCTATAATACTTTGTAATATGAGCATCTAAGTGATAAATAATAGTAATAGACATAAAAAAAGCAATAGAATATTTATATATATATATATATATATATATATATATATATATTAAAAAGAAAGAGAATGAGTGCATTGTATAATAATATAAAGTTAAAATTAGAAAATATAATATAATTCAATTCAATTAAGATTTTAATTTATTTAAAACAACAGAAAGTAAAATAGTGCATAAATTATGAAGTGATCTTGATAAAATCTCCATTATATTTTATATAATTTAAAATATAGCAAAATAATATCAAAATTATATATATTATTAAATTTTAAATAAATAAATTTCTTTTTATTTTTAAATATTCTATTATATAATAGAATATGTAATTAATTACTTCGACTAAAAGTTTTTATTAAATTTTTGACTTATTTGAAATATTTTTTTAAAAGAATTAAAATTAAAATTTTATATCTATAATACTTTTTAATATTAAGATTTAAGTTATAAATAATAGTAATAGACATAAATATATATATAAGAGAGACAATAAATGAATTATATAATAATATAAAAGTTAAAAATAGAATATACAATAAATATATTTATTAAAATAAATATTTAACTTGTATAAATTATTTTAAAATAAACATTTAATTATATTATATTTATATTAATTAATGATATTAAAATTTGAATTATAAATAATAGAAATGGAAAATGTATATAATAAAGTGTCTAAAAATACTGAAGTAGTATGATAGCTTTGATAAAATCTCAATTAATATATATTTAATTTAGAACATAGAAATTGATATTAAGAAAATATTTATAAATTTTAAATAAATAAATTTGAATTTAAATTTTAAATATGTTTATTAAGTAATAATGTATGTGATTAATTATTTTAATTAGTACTTTCATTATTAAAATTTTAAGTTATTTAAAATAATTTATAGTGAAATTAAATATATCATGTGGCATCTATATTACTTTGTAATATTAGCATCTAATTTATAAATAATGATAATTCACATGAAAAAAAGGAGAAAAGGCCAACATCCAATAAAATAAATCAATAAAAAAATAGAAATAATAAATAAGTTACAAAGTATTATAAGAGTTAGAAATGAAATATATAGTTAAATTATAAATAATAAAAGTAGATATGAAAAAATAATAAAGCTGATAGAAATAATATTTTTGTTATAAAATAATAAAGAAGTTGAAAATGAAATTAAAAAAAAAAAAAGAAAAGAGAAAGAGTGCATGAGATGTAAAATAACATTGAGGGTGGCTTGCCTTCGGTGGCTCTGATATGGCATACTGAAGGCTTTAACATATCTGATCTGGCAAACTCTCCTAAACATCCGTTTTCGTCAATATTTGGGGAAACAATAATGCAATTTTGCTTATTTTACCAACCCATAAAAATTATTATTTCATCTGAGAAAAAATACAAGTGGCACACTATTATTATAACACGTGTTGTGGGTTGCAAACCCATTTAGTAGCCGAAGTCACCGTAGACTTCACCTGAGTTTCTTCGGTGGTTCATGTCCTGGTTCACATGTTGCTGCCCTCTTCATACATTTCTTGGCACTATTCCAGCTGAAAGGTAGCAAGTATCAATGAAAGCTCCATTTTTTTTTTGTCCAAAAATTTTTTTATAAATGTTTTTCATACAAGAAGAAGAGAAGTTGTATGCAAAGATGAAAAAGAGATAAGTAAGGTGAAGTCTAGTAATGATGGGAGAGTGTGAAATTTTTTCTGTTTATCCAGAAAATTTGTGATGGTATAATAAAAGGACATTTTGTGTTGATATTTTATTAGACCAAAAGGTAAATCCAATTAATCCTTTTGTATTAAAATATTTCTATATGTATGTATTTCAAAAATATAAAATCAATACGTGATTTAATTTTTTATATACCAATTATTGAATTTTTTTAATAATGCTACTGATATAACTAATATTCATGATCATTATACATAAAATAATTTTAAAAAATCAATTGTGTAATTAACTTTTTTATTTTGGTAGTCGCACTGAATTTATATTATTTTAAATATATATAATTAAAGAATTTATATTTTTTATTAATAATGTAAAATTTTTTATATTATTAGTAAATAAAAAGATGACATTTCGCTAAAAGTTAATAATAAAAAAACTTTTTTGTAAATGGTAAAAAAAAACTTAAAATTTTTTAATAGTACACTAATTAAATAATAGTATAAAAATGTTTTACACTTCAACTAAATTTAAATCCACGGTTCAAAATCTTCAAATTTAAGTCCCTGCTTTGTTTGACAGCAAAAATTAAAAGGTTTGATTGGACCAATCTGATCATTCACTTCCATTCTTTTCCTAAATATAATAGACGGGCTTAATTTCTTACCTTTTCTTTGCCATCAGATTCTGCAGTTTTCCCTTAATATCTCCTGGCTCAAGCTTTTTCATGAGTGCTTTTGGCGGGTCACATCCCGGATCCATGTAGCTTCTCTGTCCAATGCATCTCTTGGCACCTTCCCAACTGCCATGGTTGGGTTAGGATCCTTGAATCTTACATCCATCAATGAGTCGAACACACGAATTCCATGCTCTTTTGCGACAATACTATGTGATGAGAATTGAAGATCCTCCGTGACTTTAATGTCTACGTAATTCCACTCATTGACTAAATATGTTTTCAGATACATCAAGGATTCGTTGTATCCAGGGGACTTTAATATATGTCCAAATCCACTTCAACAATGTTAATGAAGAAGTAAGAACGGAAGTTTGACAGCTGACCTTGTGTCCTTCTTAATATATCTGTCCTTTTTGAATGCAAATACGACTAACTTAGGAAAATTGTTACGAACCCAGAATGATACAACTCCCTCTTACATCTGTGGGTGTACCGGAATGGAAGAATATCCGCGGGCTCCATGGTAAGGTTGGTGAAATCCCATTTTGGCAGCTGTGACATCAAATTATGTAAGTGAATAAATTAAGAAGCTGTGAGAAATTATATATTCTTCAAATTTAAGTAGTGCATGGAAGTTAGGAAAAAAAGTTTAAAATTTAGGTATAGCAATGGATTGGATTTAGATAAACTTAATATAAATCTAATTAAATTTAGACCCACTAACAACCTGTTATTTTAGATATATTAAAAATTCATATCTATTAAGAATTTAATAAAATTCGATTAAAAAATTTAAAATAAATTCATTTAAATCCACTAATACAAATATAATTTAAAATCTTTTTAATAAAAAATAAAAAATTATTCTTTTTCTTTTTGATAGTAATTACACTTGATAACTATGAATTATATTTATTTTTTTATTTATATTCATTCTTATTTTGACCTATCCATATTATTCACATTAACTTTAGGATAAGTATAGGTTATATCATTCCCATTGATAATAATTACACTTATCAATTATAAATTATATCTATTTTCTTATTCATATCCATTCTTATTTTTACCCTTTATATTATTCATAATAGCTTTAGAGTAAATGTGGGTTGTATTAAGCTAACGCATAAATAATTACTTATCCATTTATATTATAATTAGATATGTCTTCATTATATAAACTAATATTATAAAATAAAATAATATTATTTTTAAATATTTTTATAATATAATATTAATTTAAATATTTTTTTATATTATTTATCTTAAATAAACTATCAAAATATTTTTATATATATAATAATATTAATGTTTATATAATAATATGTTAATAATAAAATATGTTATTCAACCAGATTTAATGTATTATTCAAAAGAAATTCAAGAACTATTAATATTAATGAATACTCAAAAAGTATTTAACATCCATTGGATATTTAATAATTAAATCCAAACCTAAATCATTAAATAGTAAGTCTAATTTGAATAAGTTCTACTGGATAAATATCCATCACTTTGGGTATGAGTATTTTTTTTTTCCTATTAAAATTTGAGTAAAGTGTAAAAGTAAAGTTTAAAGTCTCAAAATTTTATAGCAAGTTTTAATTTTGTACAAACTTATATTTAACTCTCCATGTTAAATAGGGCTTTTTATGGCATAATATTTGTTCAGGAAAGAGGTTAAAAGTAATTGAAGAAATTTTGTTTCCTTAAGTTTATTGTATGTTATTTTATTATATCATTTTTTGTATATAATTTCATAACTCATTTTCAATTATCTTATTAAAATTCTATATCTGTAATTTAATTTCTATTAAATGTATAATATAGAAATTACTTAAAAAATGATAATAAACTAGAATACAATAATATTATAATTATTATTTAAAAAATTCTTAAAAAAATATGCAATTTAATGTGATTAATTAAGTAGATAATTAATGGATGTTAATTGTAATTTTTTTATATAGTTTAAGGATTCAATTTATAAGTTTTCACAGCTAGTAAGGGTGAAATACAACTACCCCAAAATTGATATGGTATTTTACATTTTTCTCTTAAACTTATAAAAGTTGCTACTTGTGTCAAATACACAAAAAGTTATAATTTAATTTTCCAAAATTGCATAATAAATTCTTCAAAAATTTTCCCATATGTATATAAAATTAAAGTTACAACTAAAAAAATTTATAAAATATTAAAAATTTTCACAAATTCGTAGGAAGCACATATGGAAGCAAACTTTCCTGAGTAACTACCAAAGCATAACAACACACCAAAACAAGAGACATGGAAATAGTGAAACCTGGGGCGATATCCTGAAAGTATAAAACGGCAGATCACGCGATATCCCAAACATGAAAGTAGTTCAATGCATCTTGGGATAGAAACGATATTATGTGTATAAGCTTTTCTATCTGGAAAAACAGATGAGAACTGCATGAAGATTCTTAAATGCCACAGCACAATCGTATTATTATGTGTGTGCGTCCGCTACATATGTATACGCACACACAAGTGAAATGTACTCTTGTTATAATATTATATTATACGTTAATCTTGGGTAGTTGTTCTCGATGAAACATGATAATCTTTTAAAATAAAATTAAACGTTATGTCTATAATAAATGGCCATATTGTTTAAAAAAATATTTCTTTAGTTAAGTTACTATTTTGTATCTATAATTTTACCTAATTTTAAATTAAATGTTTATAATATTTAAAAGTTTTAAACCAGATAATTATAAATATATATAAATATTTAGTTTGATATTTTTGCAATATTAGTATTAGATTAAAAATTGAAGAATTAAAAATATTTACATTGTCAAAATAAATCAATTTTAAAAATTTTATTACAATTTTATATTTATTTTATTTTATTTTTATTCAAAATTTTTATTTACAATACTCATATGTGTGTGTGTATATATATATATATATATATATATATATATGTACACACACACCTATATGCGTGTATGTGGTTATATATATATATACACACACACCTATATGCGTGTATGTGGTTAACCTCCGATAATATTTTTCTAGTTCCACCTCTACCAGCAAAATTCAGAATGCCAATAGTTTATATTGCGACTGAAGAATTCAATACGTCTCTAGAAATCTATTAAACAATCAGGTCATGTTTTAAGAGTTCAGAAGGAACACATATCACGAATTTATTACCCCGTAAGCGTTCTAATGGAATCTGGTAGCTCCTTGGCACCGACATTGTATGCAAAAATCTCCAAACTCATGTTTCCCAATATATCTGGGAAACGTTGAAGACTTGTGCAATCGCTGATAACAAGGATTTCAAGAGATGGCATTTGAAGTACACTTTGGAAGTCTTTTGAGATTTCGGTAAGAATCAAAGGACAAACATGTCACCCTGAAAAATCCTACTGGATCATGAACTTTAACCAACTTTTTGTTTCTTTTAAGATTTAATTCTTTCAAAGTTGGGATTCAAGACATATCAGGAATTTCAGTTATGAATTTACAATATAAATCATCACACTTAA
This sequence comes from Sindora glabra, assembly GCA_020226215.1. Taxonomy (NCBI): domain Eukaryota; kingdom Viridiplantae; phylum Streptophyta; class Magnoliopsida; order Fabales; family Fabaceae; genus Sindora; species Sindora glabra. Next base: position 48,585,909 of record CM035228.1, on the reverse strand, counting down.
ATATTCAAATTTCTGCAAAAGAAAAAATAAACAATAAGCCACTATAAAATACAAAAATAAAAATGATCATAAAGTGATATATTATTTTTCAAAAACAACTTACATTTCAAATAATGAATGAGTAAAATTATATCTCAAATAGCTTTTCTAGTTTGAGATAACTATGAGACATTTTGAATACAACAAGTTCCTTAGGATCAAAATTTGGTGGTAATGATGTTGAAAGATACCCCCCATTCGAGAACTTTTAAGTATTAGGTATATACTTAGGGTTTACTAAAAAGTGTGCATTTCAAACAATGAGTATTCTTAAATTTTTCATCTTTTTGAAGGCAATTCCGGTACATTGTATTTTACTCAACAGTAATTCCTTCAACTTTATTTGTTCCTTAGAAAACAAACATCACAGAGGTCACATGGAAGATAGGCAAGGATCTTTAAATTGAGTAGAGATAACATTTTATAACAAACATTTGATAAATGAAAATGCTTATTAGATGGTTCCCATAGAGTTTTCTTATAACAATCTAACAACATCTTTATAAGACCATGATCTACTTCATTTTCCAAGCCTTTCTGGTGCAATTGCTTTGATAATATCTTGCCCCATACTTCATATCCAGTCACGCAATTGTATGTAGCCATCATCAATAGCTGTGAGAGATTTATCAACAAGTACCCCAATATGATATTTTGAATTAAAATCCCAAGCATCAAATACATCATTAATAGCTTCCAAACTATTTCTTTTGAAGAAACAAGCAATATCTAGGAAATTTGTCTTTTGATTTCCACTCAAACCATCATAACTTATTTTAAGTATATTTTCAATTTTGTGGTTTGGAATCCTCTTACATTGTCCCAATGCACATTGACACTCAACTAATTCTTTCTTGAATAAATTAAAGCCCATCACCCTCAAAACCAATGGAAGGCCATTGACACAATTTATTATCTCCTTAAAAAAATTCATAAACCTTTTTCGAACCTAACTACTATTGAACGCATTCCAACAAAAGAAGTTAAAAGCTTCTTTATAACTTAACACCTTCATTTCATGTATCTTTTCAATTCAATGAGCAAGTAGTAAATGCCTATTTCTTGTTATGGCAATGATTCTACTATTAAAACCAAAGCAATCACATTCTTTGACCAGCCCTTTTAATTTTTTCATGTTGTCTACATCATCAACTCTTCTACTATTCTTTAGTTCAAATGCATCTTCATCACTTAGAAAATTGAAATAATCCAACTCAAATATATTTGGCAACAATCTTTTTTGGAGACTGGTTAAGCTCTCTTTTCTTACATAAGATAGAAAAGTTGCGTACTCAAATTGGCGGGCAATTAAGTTGTACGAACTTTTGGCAAGTGTTGTGTTTCCTATTCCACTAATTCCATGAATTCTTAACATACAAACCATACTGCGAGACCGCATATCAAGAATTGACATGACTTCTTCTATGTGGGACTCAACACCCACTAGATGTTTCTCAACATGTAACGCTTTAGAAGGTAATATATTTGAGGCCTTGTTAACAATTTTGTTAATAAATTCAGATTCAGATTCATGACTAGAAAAAAGACAATGAATATGCTTGAAATCATGAACAATAACAAATAGACAAATATTTGAAGGAGCTAAATATACAAATTATTATGGATTATTATAAAAATACTATTTTTGGAAACATATATAAGCATTTTTTGAAGAAATCAAATAGAATAAACTTTTTTGTATTTTAAAGAATATAAGGGGATTTTAACCATAATTGTAACTTAATCCCAAGCCTGATGGTGATCAGACGTGATGTTTAATGCATAAATATTATTGTATTATTTTGATTAATCAATATTTAAGTCATTGAAGTATGCAATTTAATTTAATTAGGACAAGACCAGAGAAAAGAAAATTCAAAGCCTGACACAATGTAAATACACACAAACTAAAAACAATCAAAATAGATTACCGCATCTTCTATCCCATTTTTATTAACGAATCCACAATCAATTTGGAACAATGAGAGTGGAATTATGTCATACATACTTAAGAAAATTTATCAGCTCAATCGTATTCTTAATTTAAAAAAAAATGTTATACTTTCCATTTGTCATTAAATGATGCAAATTTGAATAATTTTTTAAACTAATATATTTAGTTAATTTTAAAATTTTAATTAGTGGCCTTACAACTAGAGCTGGGCTAGGGCAACCTATAAAAATATAAGATTTTAATTCTTTTTGTAGCCTGAATGTTTATTAAATTTTTTTATGACTCAACTGTTATTTAGACTAGGTTCAAGCTATCAGTCCGACCTAATCCAATTATATTAATATATTTTCAATAATATAATCATATATTAAAAAATAATTATATCTAATTATTTTGATACAAAAAAGTATAATTTGATTTAAATAAATATTTTATATATTTAAATATTTTATTATTTTTTAAATATATTTTTATATAAAAATTATTTTTATTTAAAATAATAAAAAATAAAAAAAATTAATCTTTCGAGTTGGGTCTCAAGTCATGTAATAAATTATTCAGAGGCTAGGCTAAATTTTTTTAAAAAATATATGAGCCAAATTGGGCTCAAGCCATGTATTTTATGAAATTATGCATGAAAAAATTGAGCCCAAAGCTCAAAAACCCACCTATGCACATCTCTACTTACAAACATCTCTACTTACAACTTTTTATATAGTTCAAGTAGAGTTATAAATCTCATAGAAAAAAATTGCAAGATTTGTATACAAAGATACAATGTTTAAATTAAAACTTCGTAAAAATTTCATAGATTTTTTATGATATAGTGATTTTATGATATATTGGAGCATCAATCAAAAGCATTATAAAAAGCACTGAAATTAACTTTTTCACTATAAGAGCAATTTTTTAATATTACCACTTGGTATTTTTTTCCTTAAAATTATTTACCAAAATTAAGCATAATTTGTTTAAAATGAAAATTGTTTTGGCTTAAAGAAAAATTAAAATTAAAGATGAATCCTGACCTAAAATTTTAAAGTAATCATATAAAAACATTAACGAACCAAACAATATAGATAATTTTTTTTGAAAAAAATTAATATACTTAAATAATATTTATATATAATTTTAAAATTATGAAAAAATCATAACATTTTTCTCTTTTTGAACTTTCTTGATGATTAAAATGAAAATTTACATTCTCATAAGTCTAAGTTTTAATAAAATTAATACATGATTATGTAATTAATTTTTTAAGTAAACATCTAAAAGTAAAAAAAAAATAATAACTATTTTGAATTGTAGTTTGCTATGCTTAAAAGGAAAATTTTGTTGTGCAATTTAGCGGACTATATATCCATACCTACTGTTAAAAAATGAATTTATATGAAAATGCCTCAATTTTTGCTCAAAGTTGTCAGATTTTATAAAAGACTTCGGAAAGGCTTTCGGTGCATCATTGATATAGTATTGTATCAGGGCAATATTTTATTTTTTTTAAATCAAATTTTTATATATTATACAATAACATTTTAAAAATTAAATTTAATAATAAATTAATATATTACTATATAAATGATATACTATAAAACTTTTCCTCTTATAAAAGCAATAACTTTCTATGTACAGTGATATATTAAGCAGAAATTTCTTGGAGAGTTCATAAAGCAATAACGCAAGGAAAATGCTCCGAGATCGTCAAAGTGTTTCTCTATGCTTTCATTTTGGTGAAGAAAAACAGCGAATATTCAGAAAAATAATACATTTTTTTCGCAAAAGGAACTGCTAGGGGGAGCCTCAAAAATCACTTTGCACTGGGCTGTTCTGAATTTTTATTATTTTCCAAATAAATAAATCTACCCTTTTAACAATTCACATTGATTAATCAATTTGAGTAAAATCTAATTTCTGTCTCTCATTTTTCTGATTCTTCTTTTCTATAAAATATTTTATATTAATATTATCTCTATGGAATATTAATTCACTAAATTTTGTTTTTAGAGAGACAAAATTAAATAAATTGATTTTCATTTGAACACCAACAAAAAATAAAATTAGTCAAATTAATATTTGATGAAGATAAATTTGATATATAAAAATAAGAAAAGTGCGTATTACAAGAATAAAAATGAGATTTTACTCTAGTAATTTTAAATCATTTATTGGTATTACCTCTTGGTTAACTACAATTAATAATTTGAACCATATTCTTTTAAAATGAAAATAATGCCGGCACACTGTCTGAAAGTGGAAATTCTTTTATTACTTTAAATTGGGACGGTAAAATCTCATCTATTATTATATAAAATCTAGAACATTTAAAAAGGTACCATTCTATAAAAAAGTATCGTTGAAACTAATTTTAGAAATTATGATATGTATTTTCACTTCTAAAATTTCAGAATACATGATAATTGTATTTGTTACTTTCCTATGATTTTTTTATAATAATAGAAGTAATATGCATACATAAAAACCACTACAACAAAAAAGGGTAACACTGCCAATAACTTTAGCAACAACAAAAATTTGGCTGTTGGTGATAATTTTACTAACGACATTGTCATCAGTGAATGTCAAAATATAAATGATGTAATTTTTTTGGGACCCAAAAAAATTTAATGAGTAAAAGAAATTTTCAACGATGACATATGTTGTTAGTGAAGGTTCCAAGCCTTTACTGACAACAATTATCATCGTTGAAGATTGAATAAGAAAAATGGGCATGAAACAATATTTTTAGCGATAACAAAAGTTCTAACTTTCAATGAAAACAAGTATCATAACTAAAAATGATGCTTTGTTTCCTGTGCCACTCTTCAATGACAATAATGTTATTGTTAAAAGTCCTAGGAAAAATTTCTCATACCACTCTTCAACGATGACTTTTGTCATTAGTGAAAGTCTTGTACTTTCAATGACAACAACTGAAGAGTGGCACAGGAACTTATGCCAATAGATATTCCATTTATATTAATGACATTGTTATTAGTGAAGATTTTAAATTTTTATCAATGACTCTTTAATGATGATCGAAAAACTTGCCATCACTAAAGAATTTGTCTATAAATACGCCCCTAACACCTTTGAACTCTCATTTCGTAAGGTGACAAAGAAAGTAGCGGAGAAGAGAGACCTAAGGTAAGTTTTCATATAAGTATTGATTTTTTTTATTGTAAATCATCTTTCATTTTTAATGTATTATAATTTTTTGTCTATATAATTTTGATTTGTTAGTTATTATTTTTGTTCATTATTGTTTATGATAGGCATTTCGAGACTATTAGATCAATAGATATTTTCCATTAAGGTATTAAATTTTATAATACTTTATTATAATGTGTAATTTATGAGATAAATAGTTTGAAATTAATTTATTTAATTTGATGACTTGACTATTTTAGTATGAAATAAATTTTAATTAGTTTTATATGTTATAAATGTTAAATGTATTTATTTAGTTTTGTTTTACTATAGAAGTTATAAATATAAATTTTGTTGTTGTTCTGTAACCCTTGAATTGTAATTTTCCATAATGCAATATGTGTATAAATTATTTAGTTAGGTTAATATGAGATGGAATTTTTATGACATTTTATTTACAAATTTTAGAATTTAAGATGTTGTTTAGGAAACTAAAATTCTTAGTCTAGGATGCAATTTTGCATAATGTGCTGATTAAGAATTTAATATAAACTATGTACTTAATTAATATAAAATAGAGAAAATAAAATTTTAAATATTATAAAATATATTCAATATAATATATATCATAATTTTAAATAAGAAGGTTTAAAAAAGGATCAAAACATTTGTACAAATGAAAACCTTATATTATTTAAGAATATAAAATAAGGATCAAAACCTAAAGTTTAAAAAGTAATAAAATTTAACAAAATTTATGAAATAAGGATCAAACTTTATATTTTCAATAAAATTTAATATCTAAAGATCATTGATACATCTAAAAGTGATGCATCTTAATCATTATCATATCTTTACTTCACTATATAAAAAGTAAAAATATTTTATACAAATATTTACCAATCAAACCTTAAGGTTTAAGATTTATATTTTAGATACTAATGTGAAAAGATAATATAAATATAACATAATATATTTAATTTTATAATAAATATATTTTTAACAATTTAAAATTTTAATATTGAAAGTATTAATCAAAATAATTAATTACATATTTTATTATTTAATAAAAATAATATGTAAATTAAATTTTATTTATTTATGTAAAATATATCAATCTATATTTAAAATTAAATATATATATCAATTGTGATTTTTTTTAGTAATATGTTTCAACTCTTACAGAACATTTTTTTATATTCCTTCATAATATTTATAATTCAAATGTTAATATCATTAAGCTGTATATTATAACATGATATGATATATTTTACATTTACAATGAAAACATACTTAATAGGTTAAAGATTTAATTGAATTGAATTAATTAATTACATATTTTATATTAAACTCATATATTAATCTCCAACTCACTTATTATTTTTGTTCTTTTTATTTTCTCTATTTTAAAACTTTTTATAATATTTTATAAAAAGGATCAAAACTTTAAATAAAATAAAGAAAATAAAATTTTAAATAATATAATAAATAATATTATCTAACATAGATTATTTTTCAATATAATAATTAAGGAAAGTATATCACTTTGTAAACTAATAAAAACTTTCACAAATAAGGCACAATTAATGGCTTGACACAAATTTAATTTTGTATAAATGTAATAAGATTTTAGATATTATGAAACTAAATCAAATTTAGTTTGAATAAAAACCTAACAAGTATGCCAATTTCAATACTCCCTATTATACCAACCCAAAAACTAATACCGATCATAATGTAAATATTAAAAACATGTAACTTTGTAACTATACTTTAATAAAAATATATAAATAAAAAAATTAAATTCTACAATTATATTTAATGAAAACATTACAATAATATGAATAGGAATTTGAAAAGGATTGCAATAATTTAAATTTTTATATCGTTAAGATTTCTTGTACAAAACACAATCCATAACAATACTTATAAAATGCACATCTCATCAAGAGAGTTGAACTGTGCATCCAATGAATGTAATAGATTAGGTTAGAAAACTAAATTTCTAATTTGAAAATGTTAAATATAACAATTCATATGGATAGTTAACAAATTCAACAATGCAGGTAATAATACACTTGAATGACAGTGCTCATAAAATATCATAATGTAAGTTTAAAATTATTATAAATATATTTTTATAATAATTTTAAATAGAATTACATTTGTATTTAAATTACAAGCTTAAACCAATTTAAGAGTTAGTTGATCTGTATACATCAACTAACCTTTGAATTGTCCCATAAAGTTGAACAATTTAGATAAATGTTGTAGTTATAATTGACAATTTATCTAGGTTTCATTTGACATTGTAAAATTTTCTTAGCATCCTAATTGTTCTTCAGGTATGAACTATATTAATGTATAGTTTACACATTTAGAGAACTACAGGGAAATGCTGTCGAAATTTCTACGTCTAAAAAATGAAAAGCATGGATAAATTAATGAAATCATAACTATAAAAATATCTCGAATGGGATAGGATCCTACCTTTTAGGATTGAAGTTATATGATGGATTTAGGGCATATAACAAATATTGATCAAAATACTTAATTCTATAAGAAATTATCTTCTTCCTATTTAGTGGTACGATATCTATAGATAAAAACTAAATCCATTTACAAAATTGCTTGTCGGATAAGTATTGGAATGGTATGATGGCATTTGTTAAGAAAGTTAAAAACTTTATTAATGAAAAGGGTTTAATGAGATGCCTATGCAAGAAATGCATGAATTTATTATTTCAAACATTAGGGACGTTAGAGGCACATATTATAAATAAGGGATTTCATCCATTATACATAACTTGGGAACACGATGGTGGGTACACCATGATGATGTGGATGTTTCAACTTCTAGTGGGATAAAGGGGGTATCCCCTAATAATAGGAATAAAATGATGGATATTATATATGATTTCATCGGCCCTCATGTAACTGAAAAGTTAGTTTGCGACAAAAAAGCAGGGAATGAGGACACATCTAAGGGGGAAATGGGATCGAATTATAATGGTTGTGATGACCTATTTAAACAAGTGGAAACTAAACTGTATTTGTGATGTACATCATTTTCAACCTTGAACTTTCTAGTGAAACTCATACACTTGAAAGTGTTATATAAGTAGACTAATAAGTCCTTTAATGCTCTTTTAAAGTTATTGAAAAAGATGCTTCTAAAGGATAACAAATTATCCAAATCACATTATGATGCAAAGAAATGACTTACAAGTTAAGGTTAGGATATGAGTCAATCCATGTGTGCAAGCATGACTGTGAAATTTTTTGAACTTCAAATGATAGTTGTCCAATCTGTAGGGAGAGTCGATGAGTAGATAAAAATATGAAAGGAAAAAAGGTGGCTTAAAAAGTGGTTCAATATTTTCCACTAACTCCTCGATTAAAATGATTGTATGGGTTGAGGCATACCGCAAAGGATATAATATGGCACCATATTGGAAGGTCAACAAAGGATAAGGAAATGCAATATCCTATTGATGAAGAAGCTTAGCAAGAATTCAATAAAAGGCATCCTAATATTTTGGCTAACCTATAAAATGTTAGGCTGAGCTTAAGTACGGACAAATTTAATCCTTTTAGTGATAGGAACTTATTATAACATATGGCCAATGGTCATAACTACCTATAACTTGCCTTCATGGATATGTATGAATTAATCCTTTTTCATGTTAACCTTGTTAATATTGAGGCCACAATTGCCAGATAAGGATATCTATGTCTTCTTAGGACTGGTTGTAGAAGAGTTAAGGCATATTTAGGATAAGGGGTTGAGACTCGAGATGCTAACGTAAATACAATATTTAACATGTAGATAGCTTTATTGTGGACTATAAATGATATTCCTACTCAAAGTAATCTCTTTGGGTGGAATGAATAAGGCTATAAAGCATGTCCTATATGCAATGACCATACTCCATCAATTTGAGTTAGGGGAAAATAGCTTATGTTAGTCATCGTCATTGGCTTCCAAGGAGTCAAATATGAAGAAATAGGAAGGAGTTCAATAAGAGGCCTGAGAGGAAAACCTTTCTCATCCTCTTACAAATGAAATTATCATGGATCAATTGGATAAGGTAGCACAAAGACTTCCTAGAAAACATGTTTAATTTGGTGGTCTGAATCGAAAAAAAGGTGTTGATGAACTTGATTGGAGTCAGAGAAGCATATTTCTTAACCTTCTATATTGATCAACAATAAACTTAAGGCATAATATTAATGTGATGCATATTGAAAAGAATGTATGTGAAAGTATTTTAGATACATTATTAGATATTGAGCATAAAATAAAAGATATAGATAATACGAGATAAGATCTAGCGGACATGAATATAAAACTAGACTTGAATCTATATGAAGAAAAGGGCCAGCTCTTTAAATCACATACTACATACACCCTTAACCAAAAGTAATGAAAATAGTTTTGCTAGTTTATAAAGAATGTGAAATTTCCTAATAGGTTTGATGGGAGTCTAAGCAAGAATATGACTGATCGTGATATGAAGTTGAAAAGGTTAAAATCACATGACTGTCATGTTATCATGCATAGATTGTTGGGACCTTTAATTCAAGCATTTTTGCTAAAGGAACTATCGTATCCGATTATTGAGTTATGCAACTTCTTCAACCAAATATACACTAAAACTGCCAATAAAAAGGATGTCCTATAAGCCAAGCAAGACATTGTTATCATTTTATGCAAGCTTGACAGGATTTACCCTTTGACATTATTTGACATAATAATTCACCTAGTGATGCACTTGCCTGACCCAACATTACAAGGTGGCTTCATCCATTTTTTATGGATGTACCCATATGAGAGAAACATCAAAAAGTTAAAAGATTATGTCAGGAATTGTGCTTAACTTAAAGGTTCAATTGCAAAAGGATATGTTATTGATGAGACATTGACATTTTGTTCCATGTACCTTGAAAGAGTGGAAACTAGATTCAATTAACTTAACTGAAACTAAGACATTGTATCCAAACACATAAATAGGGCATTGTCAGTGTTCAAATCTCAATGTCAACCACTGGGGAAAAAGATCATATCCCACTTTGATAGAAAAAATTGAGATGTTGCCATATGGTACATCTTGAATAATTATGCCCAGATTGAAAAGTATCTCCGATAAGTTTCGATAATTATTCATGTTTTTCTCTTAATTAATTATAAGGAACTAATGCACATATATTATGTAGTAAACACTGACAAAAAAGATCAAAATTTCCTATATGATTTTATTTTAAGGTAAAGGTTTATTTTTTCCAATCGTGTTATACTAATCATGAAAATGTTATTCCTCAGTTGTACTTTTTTCCCAATTTAACTCTTCATAAAAATGTTATATTTGTACATGTACTATTTACATAAGAATAGTTCTTTCGAAGCTACTAAAGAGTTACTATCATTAGATTCTGGTCTCGATTTTACTATCATGGTATACTCAGCATGTATTATAAATAGAGTGCACTTTATGGTTGAATCTTAGGTTGCGAAGCATAGAATACAAAATAGAAGCTTTCTTATTCTAGGAACTGATAGTAATATGTTTTATGGTGTACTAGAGGATATTATAGAGTTGACTTATTTGAATAAGTACGTGTGACTTTATTCAAATACAAATAGTATGACACTGATCCTAGAAAGAAGAAGCTTTCCTTTGACAAGAACATTACAAGTATCTCTATTAGTGGGCAATGGTACAAAGATGACCCTTACATACTTGCAATCTAAGTTAAATAAGTTTTCTACATCAAGAATCTTCTTAATGATTCAAATTGGAGGGTCATCCATAATGTGGTACATCGTGACATATCGGATCTACTGGATGATGATGTTAGTGTACAAGACTTACCATTCCTATAGGAAAGCAACTCCTTTAATTTCAACCTCATGGTTAATCTTGGAGATTTCTATTTAGTCAACTTAAGGGCTCAAAGACATGATCCTTCAATCATTTCACCTTCCAAGAATACTAGATCTACCATAGAAAGAGTAGTCATCTTCATCAATAATGAAGATAGTTTTGAAGATAAAATGGTTGAAGATTATATGGGAGAGGGGCTTCCACAGTCTAATAATGATGGAGAAACTGATTATCATAAGGATGAGTCTATTAGGTTCATCGGTACTGATTCAAATTAAGGAAACTATTTTTTTGCATTACAACTCATAATTATGTAAGAGTTAGTGTAATTTCATTATATAAATATAGTAAGTTATATCTAGTCATCATTTGATTCAATTATGGACTTTTCTCTTAAATACTTATAAAATATGTATTATCTCAATCATGGCAGATGTCGAGGCACGACACCTTAGAGTTAACACTAGAAAGGACCCTCTATGTCATCCTACCTACCTTCTATCGCAATACGAGGCATTAAATATCTTTTCTTATTGTGCACACTTAAGTTATTTAATTATTAAATATGAATTTATGATATTGATTTTTTCTATTATCCATTAAAGCTGCAGCTCTGAGAAAGAGAGGCCTGAATAGGTCCCTCAGGTTGCATGAAAAGATAGAGAGAAGTGAGAAGTGACCAGTGCTTGTCTAGTTTGATACGATTAGTACATGACATGCAGTAGGTGAGAATGCTAGCCATTTCTCTCATGATATAGGCAACATTATTCGAGTACACATGATGTCTTATTATAAATCATGACGATCGGTGCCTCAGTAACTACAGGTAAGTATCAATCTCTTCCTTATCTTAATTTAGTTATATTTGATATTGAAATTTTTGGATATAGTATTCAGTAATTTGTTAAATATCTTCTAATGTAGTCCCACATTGAGTTTCAGGACATCTCTGACGTTGAGTGAGATAAAGCACTTAATAGTCTGATGTGAAGTGCTGTTGACTTGTACAAAGATTGGAAGTATAGGTTGAACTGACATTTTCTACTTGACCTAGACCATGCTAGGTGCTACGTGTTGTGATCTATCTGACCCCAAACATGGCAGAGGTATGTGGACTTCTTCAATAACGATGATTACAAGGTAAGTATGATATTTAATAAAGTTACATCATTATTTCATATATCTAAATTATAAATATAACTATATTATATGGTCATTTTTTAATTTGCAGGAGTTGTCTATAAAGAATGCGGATAATAGGGCGAAAAAGGTGGTAAATGATCGATATAGATCAAAATCCATTGCTACACATCGTTATGATAATGTAATTTAACTTATTATTCATGTTTTAAATGTATAATCTCTTATCAACACAATAATTACACTCATCCTTTTTTTCTCTTATAAAATATGAATAGAGAAATAAGGAGACGAGTGAGCTACAATTGATCTTAAAGAATTTTAGGGACTAACACATATATAGGATGGGCGAGTGGGTGCATTCGACCCTTAAGGAGTGGTATGTAAGTTAGCTAAACTTTATATCTTAAATAGAATTTTATGAATATATCTTTTACTCTTTATAATTAATTTTTGTTTTAATAATTTAAGATAAGGATGACTGAGCTAGCAACCCAGGACATGTAGTCTAATATGTCACCTATTAGTTTGCTTGGTACTCCTGTACAATTCAACATGCCTGCTATTATCGATAAAGTGCTTAACATTCATTAAGGGTGCAAGAGGGCGGTCAATCATGTGCTAGTTGGCCAGACATACCATTTGATAGGCACCTTTAGTTCTAAAGTAAGTTCTCAGTATGTGTCCCAAGTAGGTGAGCTATAAGAGCAACTATAGTAGAGTTGACAGCAGTTGGAGCAGAGCCAAGTAACTTCAATAGAGCTAACAGTTGATTCAAGAGCAGTAGCAACAACTTGCTTAGTAGTAGTAGATGCAACAGCAGTTTGTGACATACCTGATGGAGCTCACGTCTTTATTCAGATAGCAGGGTCTTATACTCCCATGCCTCCATTTGCTACTACATAACTTGAGTCAAGTAAATCTACAACTACACCCCCTACCTAGCCACCCGATCCCTCCCATCCATTACTTTCAATGTTTCATCCATATCATCAAGACGATAATGATGATAGTCATGGCATGAATGACGATACATCAGGTTATCTGCATCTTCCCTTTCTTTAGATTGTTTTGTATATATAGTTTTTTCTTATGTATAGACATTTATATTGGCCATATATATATAATTTTTTATCTATGTATAAATAATTATACAATTATAAATATAATTCTTTAATTTTTTTTATATAGATTGTGTTGCACATTATTATTATTACTGCTTGTGCATTTTATTTGTACAATTTAAATTAAATTAAATTAAAAAATATAAAATTAATTTAATTAAATTGATATAAAAATATTTTTATATTATATTATTAAATATAATATATTTATTTAATTATATTTAATTCTAATTTTAATTTAAAATAATTTTTTATATTTTAAAACTTTGGGCGATGACATTATTGTCACTCAAAGGATGGTTTCATTTTTAAATTTTTTTAATTTAAATTCTATAATGATGACTAAGTCATCGTTGAAAGTGAAACTTCTTTGAGCGATGACATAAGAAAGTTGAGAAAGAATGATATCTTTCATTACTTAAGAAATTAGTATACAATGATGTCAATAGGGCGAGAGAGCACATTCTAAGATTATTTAACTATTACAATAAGCTAAAAATAATGCAAGTTAATCTAGGAGAAAGCTATTTAACTTGGCATATGTTGTAGTCTCTTTCGTCTCAATTTGACATTCTAGAAATGTCCTATAATACTAAAAAATTAGAATGGACTATTAATAAACTCATTTCAATCGTTACATAGGTCTAGAAAGTCATGAAGAAAGGAAAAGCCCTAAGAGTTAATTATACCTCACATGGCTCACATTTAGATTATGGTGAAAGGTCTAATAAAAAAGGACAACAAGGGTCGTTAACCATGGAAGGAAGATAGGTGAGAAAGGTAAGTCTAGTGGACAATAACACTATAAATCTAATAAGGCTTAAATTTTATAACATATGTAGATTGCATTAAAGGAAAACTTATAGCTAGAAAAGGCAGAAGAAACAAAAAGTAGAATGTTCTATAATTGTTCTACATTGATATTAATGAGCCTATCACACCTAATACTATGAGAGGCTATAAATAATTTGTCACATTCATCAATGATTATTCTAGATTTGGTTGGGTAGAGTTTCTTAGTGAGAAGTCAAAATTGTTAGAAGCTTTTAAGTAATTCAAAAGCAATAGTTGAACTAAAACTAAGAAAATAGATAAAGTATATTGATTCTAATAAAGGTAGTCAATATTATGGTAGATACAATGAAATAGGAATGGACAGTAGTCCTTTTATAAGATACCCAAAAGATTGTGGAATTTAAGCAAGTTACACCATGCCTAGAATACTAGAACAAAATGGAATTGCAAATAGGAGAGATAGGTCTCTTACGAACGTGGTGAAATATATGTTGATCCATACTTTGCTACCAGAACTCTCATGGGTTTATATGCTAGGAACAACAATGAACATTTTAAATTAGATTCCTAGTAAGTCAATGTTGGAGACCTTTTATGAACTATTGTATGATAAAAGCCTAGTTTAGGGCATTTTCGAGTTTGAGGTTACAAAGTTAATGTAAAGTGGTACATTCCATCCACAAGAAAACTTAATTCAAAGATTATTAATGGATACTTCATTAGGTACTATGATGGCTTGATGGGAAACAAATTTTGTTGTCCAACTCATTCAACCAAAGTAATTAAGTTTAATCAAATTGTCTTATTTGAGGCTGAGTTAAATAGTAGGAACCAACTACCATATATTATGGATTTCTCTGAAGACAAAATAATTGTTTCATTAGTAACATTGGGACAATCATCTTGTATTATTCCCCTAGTTAATCTAATACAACCAATGGTAGAAGATGTCAAACCAAATAAAATAAATGCAAAAATACTGTCAAAAAAATCTCATAGAGTTCGCAGATCGATAATTCCTAATAACTATTTTATATATCCGTAGGAGTATGAATATGACATTAATGATGATACTGACCCTATAACCTTTTCTTAGGAAATATTCAATTCAAACCATTCTAATTAGATGAATGTTATAAAGGTAAGTTGGCTTTAATACAAAAGAATCAAGTGTGGAAACTAGTAAGCCTTCTTGCATGTTGTAAGTCAATTGAATGCAAACAGGTTTTTAAGGCCAGGATAAATGTTTGAGGTGAAGTTAAAAGGTACAAGGTTAGATTGGTAGCAAACATGTACACCTAAAAAGAAGGTATAGATTACAAGAAAACTTTTTCATAAGTTTCAATAAAGACTCATTGTATGTTATCATAACTTTTGTGGCTTATTTTAATTTAAAACTACATCAAATGGCTATAAAGATAGCCTTCCTAAATAGTGATCTATCAGAGACTATTTATACAAACTAGTTAGGTGGTTTCCAAAAAAAGGGAAAAGAGTACTTTGTATGTCAACTTAAAATATCTATATATAACTTAAAACAAGCTTCTGCACAATGGGATCTTAGGTTTGATGAAGTAGTGACTTCTCTTATATTTAAGGAGAATGTAATGGACTAGTATATTTATATGTTAATGAGTACGAACAATTTTGTTATTTTGTACTATATATGGATGACATTCTCTTTACAAGTAATGATGTGAACTTGCTGATTGAAATAAAATAAATATTATTCAAATATTTTGATATGAAGGATCTTGAAAATACCTCTTATATTCTAAGGATAGAGATTTATCATGACAAATCCTAAAGTTTGCTTGGTTTGTCTTAATAGACTTACATTGAGAAAATATTGAAGAGGTTCAATATGTCAATATACTCAAGTTTCCACACCCATATCAAAAAGGAAAATTTTCTCCAAGTCTCAATATCCTCAAAATGATGTTGAAATAGAAAGAATGAAAAGTGTCTTAGATGTGTTAGCTATTGGTAGCCTGATATATGCTTAGGTATGTACACATCCTCACATAGCTTATGCTATTAGTGTACTAGGAAGATACTTCAATAATCTTGGTCAAAGATATTAGATTGCTACAAAAGGAGTCATGAGATACTTATAGGATATAAAAGATTACATATTAACCTATAAGAAATTGGGAGATCTCACAATTATAAGCTATTAGGATTTAGATTTTGCTACTTGTTTAGATGATCATAAACCTATATCTGGATACATCTTTATAATGGTAGGAGTTATGTTGTAAAAAAGTGTTAAGTAATCCTTAATAGCAACCTCAACTATGAAAGCAGAATATGTCATGTATTATGAAGTCACTTGCACTATTATATGGTAAAGAATTTTTATAATTAGTTTCAAGATTATTGAGAGCATATCAAGATCCTTGACCATTTATTGTAACAATGCTATTGTTATAAACTTTTCTCATAATAATAAAAATTCTATTTGTATGAAGCATTTTGATATAAAGTACCAATTTGTACAAAAGAAGATATATGAATATATCACATGTATTGAACATATTTCCACTAATTATATGACTGCAGATTTACTAGCCAAAGGTTTAACGATAGGAATATATCATGATCATATAATTAATATGATATTAACTAAGTCTTTTAATATTTTATGTTAGTGAGAGTATTATGATGTAAATTATTTTTTCGATATGTATATAAATAAAATATTCATATTTTACCATATATTATGCATATTTTTGTTATGACTTATTTATAGAGATTAAGACCCTATCTCAATACTATATTGAGAATTACAATCCTTATTTAGTATATTAGATGGATGTTTTAACACAATGCATAAAGATTGATGTTATCATAATTTCTTATGTAAATCTTATTGAACACAATCTTGTTATATATATATTGAATATTGTATATAATCAATAAGGTGTAAGTGTATAGTATGTATTTCATTGATATCCCTATCAAATAGTATATTCTATGTTATTGGACATCTACGATCTCAATTTAGACTAATAGGTGTAAAGATGCCATAATTTTCTTTTACATCTTATTAAAGTAACCATTATTATTGATTTATATGGTTCAAGTGGGAGATTGTTAAATTTTTTATTATAGATGTATTAATTCAATAATAAAATAAGATATAAAAGATTAGGCCTAATATTAAAGTGACAATGTAATTTGAGCTCAATAGCAATCTAATTCAATATTATGGTAATGAGTGGTTCTTAGTAATGGGTCGACCTAATAGTGTTATAATATAAATAAGGATTGTTACTTCTAAATCTTAAGATTGATTTCAAATATCCTTATCCATGTTAAAGAGTCTCCCTAAATCAAGTACTCATCTAGAGTTGATAAGAGTAGCGAACTCTTATTGGACTCAAAAATTATGATCAATCATAAATAGTTTAGGACTTACAACAAATTCAGATTCTATATTTATAATGCACTTGAAACATATTTAAAGATAAGCATTTTTCATAAAAAAAAATTCCTATTAAAGATAGGAACCTTAAATTTATTAAAGATTAAAATCTTAAAATAAAATAAGTTTTTAATTTAAAAATATTTGCCTAAACTTTAGATTTCAAAGTTATTTTTTCAAAATCACAAAATTCCCTTATACAAGACTTGAAGATAAAAATTAAAATAAATTAAAAGTTGTCCTACTTTCAGAATTTTCAAAAATCATGAAAAGATATCAAAAGTTCCCTAGATCAGAGTTTTTCAAAAAAATTAGAAAGTTCAAAAGTTTTGTCAAACTTGTTTAGGACTTGTGCTCCACAAAGTTATCTATTATTTTTTAATGATATAAATATAAAAAATTTTATAATATTATAATATGATCTTACTATTTTTAATTAAATTATTTTTATAATAAGAATATATTATTTTTTATTATAAAACAATTAAGTAACTTAAATTTTTAATATAAAATATATATTGAATAATTCATCAATATTCTATTTATTAATTATATTATTTTAAAATAAAATTTAATTTATTTAAATTTTATTCACATTTTTATAACAAATTTTAAGTATAATATTTTAATTTAAATTTAAAATACATCAAATAAAATTTCATTAGTGATTTTTAACTTAAGTACTATTTTTATTGTTTATAGTTCAAATATTAATATTATTAAATAGAATAAATATAATACAATATATTTCAATTGCAAGTCAGATATCAATAACCACGAGTAATATAAATATAAAATGATATATTTTATTTTATTATAAAATAGCATAGATATGTAATTAATTTAAATTAATTGAATTATTTAATTATATATTACATTTTAATTCCTATTTTATTTTAAAACTCACATACTATTCTTCTTTCTCATGCTTATTTTTGTTATTATTTAATTAAATAATAGATATTACTTAATGTGGTATTTATATTAATAACAACATATTTTATTTTATTATAAAATAATATAAATATGTTATTGATTTAATTGAATTAAATTATTTAACTATATGTTATATTTAAAACTCTTATATTATTTTATAACTCATACTATTCCTCTTTCCTGTATTTATTTTGTTATTTTTTTTGGTAAATTCATTCATTTTATTATTTAATAAAATAATTATTATTCACTATTATATTTAATTTAATGATTATTATTTATAATAATGATTACATATTTTATTTTATTATAAAATATTATTAATATGTTATTGATTTGATTTAATTAAATTATTTAATTATGTATTATATTTTTAACTCCTATGTTTTCCTCTTCTTTTCCTTGCTCATTCATGTTATTATTCAATAAAATAATAGTTTTTATTTACGATTATATTTACTCTAGTAATTATTATTTATGCTAATAGCTATATATTAATTTTATTTTGTTATTAATATTATTAATAAGTTATTGATTTAATTTAATTAAACTACTTGACTATATATTATCTTTTTTTTATTTATATAATTTTATAAATAATATTATTCATCTTCTTTTTCGTACTCATTTCACTTATTATTTAATAAAATGATAATTAATTTTTATTGTTGTAGAGTAATAATTATTATGTTAATAACTACATATTTTATCCTATTATAAATTATTATAAATATGTTATTTATTTAACTTAATTAAATTATTTAATTGCATATTATATTTTTAAACTTTTATATTATTTTATAACTCACATATTATTCATAACTCTCACACTATTCTGCTTCTTTCCTATGCTCATTTCAATTATTATTTAATAAAATAATAACTATTGTTTACTATTGCATTTATACTAATAATTATTATTTATGTTAATAACATGCATTTCATTTTATTATAAAATACTATAAATATATTATTGATTTGATTTAATTTAATTATTTAACTGCATATTGATTTTATTTTTAACTCATATTAATTTATAACATACATACTATTCATTTTCTTTCCCGTGCTCATTTCAATTACTATCTAATAAAATAATTATTATTATTTATTGTTGTATTGACACTAGTAGTAATTATTTATACTAATAATTACCTATTTTATTTTATTATAATATATTATAAATATATTTTTAACTTAATTTACTTTAATTTTTTAATTATATATTAATTATATTTTTAATTTCTTATTTTTTTAACTCATACTTTTCCTCTTCCTTTTTTTTACTTATTTCAATTTGTATTTAATACTGGAGTTATTCTAGTAATTAATAACTAAGTATTTTATTTTATTATAAAGTATTACAAATATGCTATTGAATCAATTTAACTAAATTATTTAAATATATACTTGTTATGTTTTTAACTTTTATATTATTTTATAACTCATATTAGTCATTTTCTTTCCCATACTCATTC
Source organism: Sindora glabra (assembly GCA_020226215.1). Taxonomy (NCBI): domain Eukaryota; kingdom Viridiplantae; phylum Streptophyta; class Magnoliopsida; order Fabales; family Fabaceae; genus Sindora; species Sindora glabra. Next base: position 48,565,984 of record CM035228.1, on the reverse strand, counting down.
CTCTTATTATTTTATAAAATAATAGTTATTAGTTAATGTTATATTTACGTCAGAAGTTATTGCTGACGCCTGACGCTAATAACCACATATTATATTTTATTATAAAATATTACAAATAAGTTATTAATTTTATTTAACTGAGTTATATAGCCATATTATTATATTTTTTACTTTTATTTTATTTTATAACTCATATGCTACTCCTCTTCTTTCTAATATTTATTTCAGTTATTATTTAATAAAATAATAATAATTATTTGCTGCATTATTTACTCTTATAGTTATTATTGATTCTCCTATTTATGTGTTTTGTTTTATTATAAAATATTATAAATTTAATTTAATTAAATTATTTAATTACTTAATTTTTATTTTCTATTATTTGTAATTCACATACTATTTTTTTCTCTTGCTCTGTTCAATTATTATTTAATTAAATAAAAGCTTTTATTTAATAATCATGATATTAATGTCTGATTTGTGAAAAATAGGAATAGAGATAAAAGGAAAGAAAACATGCAATAAAGTATGCAAATATATTTTAAGTATGTTAAAGATTTGATTTAATAGTGTGTGAATTATAAAGTAATAAATGTTAAAAATAAAAAAATTAGGGGCTGGCTTAATTAAATTAAATGTAATGTAATTTATTTAATATAAAAATATACCAATACTAAGTAGTATAAATAGAATGCAATATATCTGAATTTGATTTATATTTTAATATTGATTACTAAGTGCTATATTTGAAATCAAATACACATTAATTAAAATTTTATTGACAGTTTACGGTTCACATATTATTTCTTTTTTTTTATCTACTTCATTTTATATTTTCTTTATTTTTCCACTCACTTCAGTTATTTACGTACTATATCACTGAATAATATAAATATAGTACAGTATAATTTTAATTGGTAAATTTCTTGTGTCTTTTACATATTAATCTTCAATTAAATAGAAGAGAAAGAGTGACTCAAGTGTAAAGTAATATAAAAATTAAATATAATAGCAATATATTAAATGAAATTTAATTTATTTAAAATAAAAATAATAATATTAATATAAATTTTATTTTTATATTAATATTAATGATTAAATATTATATTTCAAACTGAATATATATTAATTAAGATTTTGTGAAGGGACTATAGTTTACACATTTCTTTTCTCTACTTCATTGCAGATTTTATTTATTTATTCTACTCACTCTTATTATTTACAATTTAAATATTATATCACTAAATAATATAATATAATATATTTTGTATTATAAAAATTTTTAAGAGTGTTAAAAATTAATTTAATATATTTTGAATTATAAAATAAAAAAAAGTTACATTATATCTTATTGCGCATCACGTTAATACCGAACGAACTATGTCAGACAGGTTAGAGCAGCTAAAGAATAGCAAGTAAATAGTCAACCCATTGCAAAACAACTCAACAAAGAAATAAATAAAATAAGCTCAAAAACATAATTATGCGACATGTATAAGAAATCACGCACTTTAAGTAATTAAATTAAATAGATAAGTAGATGAAGATTTTTTTTTGAAAATTTCAAAACATGCAAACTGGCCCCTGTATGGTTTCTTGGGAATTCTCGTTGAAATATGGCATATGTCGTGTAAAGTTAGCAATTCTATTCTATATCCATTTATCTAGTTATAATGATTTGTATTTTAATTTATTTGTGTTTATCAATATTAATTTTAAAATAAATATAGATTGATTCATTATTTACTTTTTAAAACAAAAATCATATTAGATCAATTTATGAATAATTATTTATTTATTTATATTTATAAGAGATAAACTCATTCATTATGCAAATTTATATTAGAAAATAAAGAAAATATTATTTTAAAATATTTTTATTATTTAATGTAATATAAATTCTCTAAAAAATATTTAGAATAAATAAACTATTTTAATATCTTATAATATTATTACATGTGATGATGTTGATTTTAAGTCCACCTCACTCGAGTAAGATTCATAGTTTACTATTATTGTTTAAAAATCAATCTGTAAATTATTTTTTCACCAAAAGCCTATTTTCATATCTATTAGATTAAATTTTTTGTCAATTTCATCTCTGATTAAAATTTTATATTAATTTGATCATTATAAAATTAAAAATTTTCAAATTTTAATTCCTTAGTGATGAAATTATTAAATTATTATATTGTACCGAATAAAGCCAACGACTTGCGCTTATGCTTGGGCAACGCTTTTGCGGTGTGTACGGCAACGTCAAAGTATTTTTCAGATGATACTTTGTAATTATTGGGATCCAACTAGCAATTTCCGATCCGCATCTTCAATAATACAGTCACACTCAATGTTTCTTTAGAAATTTTATTTCTTTCATGCTGTGGTTCAAACTATCGATATTTTAACAATTAAAAAGAAAGTGCAATATCAATTATTATTATTATTATTATTATTATTATTATTATTATTATTATTATTATCATACAATTTATTATTTTAATTTTTTAAACTTATTGCAATGTGTATTTTAGATTATATGAATTTTATCTAATGTTATACTAATGTTCAAATATTCAATCAACTGCACGTAATAATAAAACAATCCAAGAAATTTAATATTAAGAAAGTGATTATTTATGCAACTAAGGACAATGAAAATATTTAATTTTAAAACAGGAATAAAAATTAATTTTAAAAATTCTAATAGCATAAATGTATTTTGAAATAATAGTGACAAATATAAGATGGTGGTAAAAAATAGAATTGATAAAAATAATATAATCAAACAATAATAATTTGATAAATAAATAGATAGGTTCTACGGGTCATGGTTCATTCATAACCTATTTAAAAATTTTATATTACATCATAAATTGATAAATAAATTGATAATAATTCATTTATTTTTTATTCAATTAATGTCTATTTTAATCTACTTGTTTGCCACTTCTAATGTCATGTGAGGAGTATTTTTTGAGTTAGGTTAATTTGTTCCCATTTCAATTTTTCTTTGGCCTAAATATGCCCTAGTTAATGAAATAGATTTTCAAAAAGGGCCGTAAAAGCTTGTAACATGGCCTTAATGCCAAACTAATTTAGTAAGAAAAGAAAATAGACCTAAAATTCATAATCCCCTTGTTATTTCTTAAGTTTCTAATGCTTTGCTTAAAGAGATTGTATGATAATATTCAATGTCAAAAATAAATTTGAAGGTTGTGATAGGGTTTAAAAATAGTATTTATGTGGCATATGAAAGAAAGGGTATGATATGTTGGTTTTTTATGAGAATTTTAATTGAAATTTTATTTGCCATTTGCTAATTGAATTATTTTTTAAAAAAAATTTAGATTTCTTACGTGTAGTTTTTAGAATACTATTTCTTAACTTCTAGAGGATAAGCAGTAGGATGAGCAATGTTTGTGTCCTTGTGTCTATTTTGTCTTTTTACATTAATTATACTTTGCAATAATAAAATATTTTTTTATGTCTTTTTACATAAATTATACTTTGCAATAATCAATTATTTTTAATGACAAGAAGAATGATAAACTCCACAACATACAAGATTTTAAATTCAAAATAATAAAATTATAACATTCACACTCCTACTTAACACAATATATTATTATGCTTAACTACTCCTTTTGAACTTGTTAAACTCCAAATAGGAAAACTAATGGAATCACATAACCTTTCCATATAAGTATAGAGCTTATTAAATTTTCTTTATAATAACACTAATACATATGAGCTAAATGGGCACTAATAAAGTTGTCAAAACATAAATAAACATATGGTAATAATTTCTCAAACATTATAGGAGACCTAATACAAATTAGGAGAATTCCGCTGGACCAATTTCTTATGGTATGTGGCTGTGCTCAGGGCTATAATGGATGATCAGAGGCGTTGGTTTTGCATGGAAGTAAGATGCTTCGGTCTGCACCATTGATTTGCCACTGAAGGCAACTTGATGAAGTCAGGTAAAGAGGAATAGAAGAAAGACAATTTTGCTCTTACTATTTATTTACGAACAAAGCAATGGCTTAATCAGAAGTAACTCATTGCATTCAATAGGGGCTCTTGATGAATGAAGAACTGAAGTTTGTCGAAATTTACTTCAACTCTATTAATGAAGAACTGAAGTTTGACAGCTGATTTTGTGTCCTTCATATAATTGTGCTCTATGAACGCCAGATCAGTGAAAGGAAAATTGTTACAAACCTAGAATGATACAACTCCGCCTTTTGCGATATTGATGGTTAAGTAATATTCTCCCGGCTGTGACATCAAATTAGTTTTCATCTGTACATGAAAACTACAACTAAAATAATTGCAAAAAGTATTGAACTTTCCTAACGTGTTGATGCAAACTTTCTCAAATCAAATATATACCAAAGTATAAACTTTTTTTCAACATTAAACAAATACAAGAGAGATGGAAAGAACCAAACTTGAGATCATAAAACAAAACAGGAATTTAAATTTAATAATGGAATTGTCCTTGCATGTAAACCGTTAGTTTAGAGCACATAGCTTTGTGCAAAAAGTGAGAACAATCATTTTTATGTCTATTTAAATTTAATATAAATGCCTTGTGGATGGGCTTTCAAGTCCTTCTAATTTCTAATTGAATTTTAAAAGTGAGAACAATTTTATGCATGTTTAAATGTGATATATATCAAAGTCTAGTTAATATCAAAATGTATGTATGCATGCATGCACAAGTTATGACTTATCTAATACTCATTATAAAAATGAAGCTACAATCATTTTTATGAAATGAAAATACTTTAAAAATTAAAAATAAGATTCAAAATTAAGTTTTGAATGTTATTCAATATTTTACCCAAAAGGGAGGTGAATTAAGTTTAAAAACTCTTGCATAATAATGACAATGTGAGCTATCAAATGATTCAAGAATGAAACTAACGAACAAATATATACAAACTTAGTAAAGCAACAAGTGTGATTTAGAAAAATAGAGTATAAAGCAAGTAAATAAAGAGATAGAGAAAAGGAGATTCAAACATTACCATTTATAGTAGTTCCACTCTTAAAGATTCAACACTCCAAGGTGTACATCCACTACCAAGCCTTTCTAACTTGGATTTAAACTCTAATCCACTATCTCTTCAAGTTTGAGGGCACTTGAAGAAGCCTTAGTATAAGCCTGTGTTTTTTTTTTCTAAAATCCCTTTGAGAATCTTCTTTCAAAGTCTTTGTTTATCAAGAAATCCAATATTCTTGATGTCCTTAAGAATACCTCGCCCTAGCATACAACAAATGTATGATTTGAATACACGAATATAGCTCATAAACTCTAAAAGTTAGACCACACAGTAAAGTACTAAGAGAGAAATTTTAATCTTATAAGCCCAAAGGATTTTCAAATTTTGAATGAGAGAAAAAGATGTTTCTTATGTCTATGTGATAGTGAAAGCACTTTTTTATATTTTCAAATTGAAATGAAACCTTTATATAGAGGTTGGAAAGGTAAAAAATCTATTATAGACAAAATATAGCCATTATAGGATAGTTGGCGCCTTGTGAATTAATTGGTCAATTAATTCAAGCCTCCTGCGAGATTTTGAGAAAGCTACAGTGAATCAATTGATCAATCGATTCACCTGACTATACAGTTTGAATTCAATATATGGTGAATCAATTAGTCAATTAATTCACCAAATCCTAGTTTGACTTTAGATGTTTAGAATCAATTGGTCAATCTATTATGACCTTTGAAAAACTTAATTTTGAATAAAAACATAGGGCAATGAGTAGGTGTACCAATCGATTCGTAAAACTTGATTTTTAGAAGATTTCAACAATAAATCAATTAGTCAATCAATTCATCTTGCCTTGCTTCCTCTCTAGGCCTTTGAAATCAATTTAGGATGTCTAGTGTACTTTTTGGATGCCTAGAATTGATTGATCAATCAATTCATGCCCTATTTTTTAGATTTTCAAAGAAATTATTTGAAACACAATTTGTTTACTTGAAAAATAGTCTTACCTCTTTTTTAACACTTTTTTACACAAGATTTATCTTAGTATTTTCAAGAAAAACCTAAACCCTTTATTGATTAATTTATCTTGTATAAATTCATCCTATGATCCTAACTAGAATCCTAGTTACACCAAACATGATCTTCAATCTTCATTTTTTGCATCAAGATTCTAGTTGATCAATGCTAGATCCATAAGTATCAAAATATTTTATTATCATCAAAACCACCTTAATGGGGCTAAGGTTAACAATCTCTCCCTTTTTAATGATGACAAATCATTTGAAATTAAATCATATTTCCACATGTTGGCTTCCCATGACTAGAATACTCCCCCTCAAATTATGCTATTTAATTTTAAGATTTCTCATATTTCTCCCCCTTTTGGCATCAATTAAAAAGTGAAGTATAACCATTAAAATATCCAGTAATGACCAACAGTTAAGCACTAAAATATCCAATAAAGCATGATAATTACTAATAAAGGGATAATAGGCATAAATAATATAATAACCATTAAAGTAATTGGTTTGATAAGTGCATATCCAATAAAACATAAAAGAATAAAAGATAATATCTAGAAGATTTAATAGTTTCTAAATGTAAAACATAAGAGGATAATGGGGCTAAAGGAATAATTATGTCTAATCGCCTACCATATGCTTTGTGTTGTCCCCTTGTTTTTCATTATCTAAAGTAGTGGCTTTAGAATCTCCTTCCTCCTCTAAGGGTATGGCCTTTTGCTTCCTTTTGGTTCTTTTTTTAGCTTCAAGGGAGAGTGTTAGTTCTCTTTTAGGAGAGTTATCATCATTTTCTTTAGCAATATTCAGTTTACTTCTAAGCTTTATAAATTGATGCTTGATATAAGATTTTAACTCCTTTCTTGTCTCCTGATGTAATGTAATAATGTGATCCCTTAAAGCTTGCATATCAAACTCTTGAACAATATTACCTTTCTTAATAAAATGCTAAACACTTTTATCTTTTGAAAGAACATTTGTTTCATATGTTTATCCTTCAAGCTTTTTTATTCCTTAAATTTCTCCATCTTGGCCTCCCAATGAACTAATATTCTAAAAACCTGAAACAACTCTATAAAGATCATTTCATAGGGGAGGAAGTCTTTGTTTACATAAGTATGCATGTGAAGAAGTATGTGGTAAGGGAAGTTGATTGGGATATTTTGTCTCATGGCCCACATCATGAATGACTCATAATTATCAATCTGGGTGAAGTTATGCCTCTTTGGAAGAATAATTTTGCCAATGGTGTAGTACAAGATCCTATCTTCCATCGATCACCTTATAATCAATAACTTGTTCTTTATGATTTTAGGGTATAAATAAGGCCAAAACAATATTATGGTAATAACCTTAGAGTAATTTGCAGTGTTTCCAACACCTCGAAGTAATAAATCTTTCCTAAAACTTAATTAGCAGATGGTAAGGGTTGAGAAAATGGTCCTGAGCTTTCCTATTCCCTTTGCTTCATTCAATTTAAGGATATTTTGTCGCAATACTTTTCTTTCCTATAAAGATGATGATCAATAGGATTTGTTTGGAGAAAGAGTGTTTTGAAATAGTTATAGTTGAAGCATTTGGATGACAAGGGTTATATAAAAAATTTGATAATGCTAATATTTTAATGCATTAAAAGATGCTATGAAAAATAGGAATGGCTTTAAATGATAGTTTTAAAGGGTTTTTAATGAGGAGTAAGTGAAATGTTATGATGGAAGATGAAAGGGCACAACCATGCAGCAATTAAAGAAAGAAATAGGGAAAAAATGGCATAATTATTGTGTGACAGTGCTTTTATAGAAATCCTATGGAATCGATTGATCAACTTATTCATAGATGAATATGTTCATCTGTGAATCAATTAACCACTTGATTCATTACTAAAAATTTTCAAATACTAAACTTCCCTCCATATTCTATTAATCGATTGGTGAATCGATTTAAGACTTCCAAAGACCAACACTACCTTTTAAGAATTAATTGACCACTCAATTCATTTCCTTCACACAAAAATTCAAATCGATTGATCACTCGATTCATCCTCTTAGATCTTGAATGCATGATAGGATTCTTGATTATATTGATGGCATTTGTATTATCATATTTTATGGGAATATTATCAAAATTTAGTCTATAGTTAGATAGTTATTGCTTCATCCATAAAAGCTAAAGATAATAATTACCTATTACTGTATGTTTTTCTTCAGCAATAGATAGTGCCACACCATTTTATTTCTTGCTATACTAAGAGACTAGTGAATGTCCAAAAAATTGACATGCTCTATCAATGCTCTTTCTATCTAACTTGCTACCAGTAAATTGACATCTTAATAGCCTATTAGAAAATTTGATTTTTCTTTAGGATACCATAAGCCAAAGTAAGGTGTGCTTGCAAGATATTTAAAAATCCTTTTTATAATAATTAAGTGTGATTCTTTTGGATTAGCTTGAAGTCTTGTGCACGTACATATACTAAACATAATACCTAGTCTACTAGCAATTAGATAGAGCAAGGATCTTATCATCTCTTTATACATTTTTACCTCAACCTTTTTACCTTTTTCATCTAGATCTAGCTTGGTTATTATACTTATAGGAGTAGGAGATGGTTTAGCTTCACTCATCTTGAATTTCTTCAATAGCTCCTTTATGTATTTGGTTTAGCTTATAAAGATTCCATCACTTGATTGATTGATTTGCAGCCTAAGAAAGAAATTCAACTTTCCAATCATGGATATTTCAAACTCACTTTACATTAACTTAGCAAATTCCTTGCACATAGACTCATTAGTAGCACCAAATATGATATCATCAACATATATTTGCACAAGAAAGATGTTATTAATTTTTTATTTTATAAATAAATTAGTATCAACTTTTCCTCCTGAAAAATATTTTTCTATTAAGAATTTGCATAGCCTTTCATACCAAGTTCCAAGAGCTTATTTTAGACAATATAAAGCTTTTTTCAATTTAAACACATGATTTGGAAAGAAATAATTTTTAAAACTTGAAGGTTGTTCAACATACACTTCTTTCATAATTATGCCAATTAGAAATGCACTTTTAACATCCATTTGACAAAGTTTGAAACCTTTTATGCAAGCATATGCTAAAAGCATTCTAGTTGCTTCTAATCTAGCTACTGGTGTATACATTTCATCATAATCAATGCCTTCCTCTTGATTGTATCCTCAGGAAACCAATCTAGCTTTGTTTTTTATTATGATGCCATTTTCATCTAACTTATTTCTAAACACCTATTTTGTTCTAATAATTGAAAAATTATTTAGTCTTGGCATAAGTTTTTAAACTACATTTCTTTCAAACTGATGTAATTCTTCTTGCATTGCAAAGACCTAATATTCATCAATTATTGCTTTATTTATGTTTTTGGGTTCATTTTGAGATAAAAATTCTATATGATCACATATATTCTTAAGAGAACTTCTAGTTACCCTTTAAGTTATATCACCAATGATTTGATCAATAGGGTGACCTCTCATCATCCTTAATTCTTTTTCATGTCCATGAGATGGTTATTGTTCTGCACTTTCTATAGATGAAGCTGCTTCTTTGATTTCATCATTCTTTTCTTCATTTTTCATCTCTTCATTTGACTTCTTTTGAATCAATAATAAGTCAACTTGCTCCTCATCTTTATTTGATACCTTTTTCATGGTAAGAGAAAACTCATTAAATATAATATGTATGAATTCTGCTACTAGTAAGGTTCTTTTGTTGTAAACTTTGTTATTAGAAGAATACTAAAAAAAGATAACTTCATCAAATTTGGCATCAAACTTTCCAAGGTTATTTTTTTTATTGTTATGAACAAAACATTTGAAATAAAAAATATGAAAATGTGAAATATTTAGCTTTCTTCCCTTATAAAGTTCATAAGGGTTTTCATTAAAATTGGTTTTATAAGGGCTTTATTTATTACATAGCAAATAGTATTCATTACTTCAATCCAAAAAAGATTTTGAAGGAGAGCTATCATTAAGTATGACTTTTGCTATTTTTTCTAGACACCTATTTTTTCTTTCAATAATTTCATTTTGTTGAGATATTCTACGAGATGAAAAGTTATGCTTAATTCCATTTTCATCATAAAAATAAGTAAAATCATAATTTTCAAATTTCCCACCATGATCACTTCTAATGTTTATTGTAGACATTCATTTTTCATTTTTACGAGCCTTTTGAAAGCTTCAAAGGTTTTGTCTTTGGAAAAAAGAAATAATATCTATGTAAATCTTGAGTAGTTATCAACAATTAGAAGTACATAGAGATTTCCCTTGCAACTTTTAATTCTTGATAGACTAATTAAACCCATGTGTAGTAATTTAAGTGGTTTAGTGGTGGAAATAAGATTTTTGAATTTGAAAATTTTTTTTACTTATTTTCCTTTTTGACAAGCATAACAAATTTTATTTTTGACAAACTTTAATTTTGACAAATTATTAACCAAATTATTTTTAGAAAATTTTCCTATAAGATTCATGCATTCATGAGCAAGTCTCTTATAGCAAACCCAAGAATCATCAATTATACTAATCAAGAACTTAAAATCTAGAGAAGGCTCATTATCAATGTCTATCATATAGATATTTCCATATTTTTTACCTATTAGCTTAATTTGCTTATCATCTTGGTCTTCAATAATGCAACAAGAGCAATCAAATGTAACTTTGTTTTCTTTGTTATAGAATTGACTAATGATAAGCAAATTATGTTTGAGCCCTTTGATATATAAGACATCATCAATGCAGGATTTAGAACTCTTTCTTTTTCCATGACTTTTCCTTTTGAGTTATCTCTAAAGGTGACATTGCCTCCTTTTTAAGTGCCAACAAGATGAACTTGGATTTATCCTATGTCATATGTCTTGAGCAACCACTAGTTAAGTACTATATCTCACTTTGAGTTCTTAAACATACTTACAAAAAAGACATCAAATTTTAATTTTTGGCACTTAAATAACTTTGAGTCCATCTTTGTTAGCTGGTATATATGTACCTTTAAGGACCTAAATTTTCTTTGTTCTAACATTTTTCTTTCTTCTATATGCATAAGAATAAATTATATGCCATTTTCTCTATAATAGAAATAAGTTATTCTTGGTTATCTCTTCATAGTCTAGTTAATAATGAAGTTTTTGTAAAAATAATTCTTTTTATTTAGAGTGTAATCAAGGCATTCTTTGTCAAAGATAGTCTTTTGACTAAGAAGAGTGTCTAAAGAATCTTCGCCCTTCCTGAAATTCTTAAGAGTTTTGGTTAAATCATCAAGCTTTTGCTTAAGACTTTTACAAGAAGTGTATTTTTGAGAAGTTTTCATAAAGCTTTGAACTTCTTGAATTAATTTTTCATTTTCCTTCTTAAGTTGTTTAATATTGTCTTCCAAAAAAAAGATCAACTTCTTTGAAAGTTCAATATTTCTTTTGGCCTTAAGCTCTAAATTTAAATTAGAAATAATAAAGTCAGATTCATTATCTAAACTAGAGATGGATACCTCATCTCCATCTTCATCTCCTAAAGCCATTAAGCATAAAAGAGTTTCTTCATCTTTATCATCCCCTTCACAAGAGTCATCATCATCATCATCATCATATCCTTAAATAGCTAGGTGTGCTTTCTTATGAGCACTTTTGTTGTTCTTTTTTTCAAGCTCTAACTACTTCTCCAAGTAAATAGGACAATTAGACTTAATATGTACTTACTTTTTGCACTTTATAGCATGTTGGAGTAGCCTGCTTACTAGCTTCTCTTTTATTTTTCATACTTATGTCCTTAAGGATTTTTCTTCTACCACTTATTCTTTTAAGTGCTATGATATTTCTTAGTGAGTAGGGTGAAGTCATCCTTCAAAAAGGTGTCAAGTAATTCCTATTGGCAATCTTCATCAATTTCATCATCATCTACATTTGTTTCAACTTTAAGGTCCAGGGACTTCTTCTTTCTTTCATTGTCATTAGCATATCTCTTAAACTCTAGTTCATACTCCTCCAAGTTTCCAAATAAATCTTGTAAAGTTGGCATTTTTATCTTCATTGCTTCTTTAATAATAGTTATCTTTGGTTATCACTCAATTGTTAATAACCTTAATACCTTGGGAATAAGTTTTCCATTTGTAAAGTGCCTACTAAAGAGACTTAGTTAGTTAATAAAAGTTATAAACCTTTATATCATATCTTTAATAGATTCTCCATTATCCATTCTAAATAATTTATATTGATAAACTAAAGTATGCATTTTTCTTTCTTTGATTTGTATGGTACTTACATGAGCTACCTAAAGCACATCCTATATTTCTTTAGCAATCAAGGAATTTGATACCCTCTTATATTCAATAGGCTATAAGGCATTTGATAAAATCCATCTAGCTTTAGAATAAAGTTAATTTTTCATTTTCTCTTCTTTAGTCCATTTAGTTCTTGGTTTCAAGACCTCTATATTATTTTCCCTTTTTATTGGTGGATTATAACTATTTTCAATTAAATCACATATATCAATATTTGTAGCCTCTATAAAATCTTTCATTTTTTGTTTCCAATAAGTATAATTTTCTCCATAAAACCTAGTGGTTTGTTTAATGAAAGATACTTAAGTAAAATGCTAGCATTATTTATGTCCATTAGATCCTTTTGAGATCGTGAGATTTTGCACCAAAAGTCAAGCTTTGATACCAAATGTAATTTAGTATTTTACTAAAGACAGTAGGTGAATTAGGTTTAAAAAACTTACACAGAATAATGATAATGTGAGTTATCAAATGATTCAAGAATGAAACTGATGAACAAATATATGCAAACTTAGCATAGTAACAAGTATGACTCAAAAAAATAGAGTACAAGGTAAGTAAATAGAGAGATAGAGAAGAGGAGATTCAAAAACTGCTATTTATAGCGGTTCCAACCTTAAAGATCCAACACTCTAAGGTGTATATCCACTACCAAGCCTCTCTAACTTGGATTTAAACTCTAATCTGCTATCTTTTCAAGTTTAAGAGCACTTGAAGAAGCCTTAGTATAAGCTTTTACTTTTCTTCTAAAATCCCTTTGAGAATCCTCTCTCAAAGCTTTTATTTATCAACAGATCCAACATTTTTCATATCCTTAGGGATGTCTTACCCTAATATATAGAAAATATATGATTTGAATATAAGAATGTAGTTCACAAGCTTTAAAAGTTAGATTACATAGTAAAACACTAAGAGAAGAATCTGAATCTTATAAGTTCAAAGGATTTTCAAGTTTTGGATGAGAGAAAAAGATGTTTCCCATGTCTATGTAACAATAAAAGCACTTTTTTTATGTTTTCAAATTGAAATGAAACCTTTATATAAAGGTTGGAGAGGTAAAAATCCATTATAGATAAAATATAGTTATTATGAGATAGTTAACATCTTATGAATCAACTAGTTAATTGATTTAGACCACCTACAAGATTTCCAAGAAGTTACAGTGAATCAATTGGCTAATTGATTCACTTGGATATACAATTTGAAATTAATACATGATAAATCGATTGATCAATTAATTCACAAGATTCTAATTCAGCTCTAGATATTTCGAATCAATTGATTAATTGATCCTGACCTTTTGAAAACTTAATTTTGAATAAAAACACAAGGCAATGAGTAATTGTATCAATTAATTCATAAAACTTAATTTTTGAAAGATTTCAACAATGAATTGATTGGTTAATCAATTCATCTTACCTTGCTTCCTCTCTGGACCTCTAAAATTAATTCGTAAATCTATTCAGGATGGCCAATGTAGTCTTTAAATGCATAGAATAGATTATTTAATCAATTCACTAGATCCCAGTTTAGCTCTAAATGTTTAGAATTGATTGATTAACCGATTTTGACTTTTGGAAAACTTTAATTTGAATAAAAACATAAGGCAATGAGCAGGTGTATCAATCAACTTGTAAAACTTGATTTTTGAAAGATTTCACCAATGAATTGATTGGTTAATCAATTCATCTTACCTTATTTCCTCTCTGGACCTTTGGAATCGATTGGTTAATCAATTTAGGATATCTCATGTACTTTTTAGATGCCTAAAATCGATTGATCGATTAATTTAGGCATTCTAGTTTACTCTTTGGATGTGTAGAATTAATTGGTCAATTGATTCATATCATGCATTTTAGATTTTCAAGGAGAGTTATTTGAAATGCGATTTGTTTACTTGAAAAATAGTCTAACCTCTTTTTTATCACTTTTTGATAGAAGATTTATCTTAGTATTTTCAAAAAAAACTTAAACCTCTTATTGATTAATTCATCTTGTACAAATTTATCCTATGATCTTAACTAGAATTCTAGTTATATCAAATATGATCTTCAATCTTCAACTTTTAATCTTCACTTTTTCCATCAAGATTCCAATCGATCAAATGCCAAATTCAAAAGTATCAAAATATTTTGTTATCATCAAAACCACTTTAATCAGACTAAGGTTAACACTGATAAATTGAATTAAGTTTTACAAATTTATTCAATCATCCTATATCTAATGATAATTCTTGATTTTCACTTGGAACACACTTTTGGATTTTTTTATATGTATAGTATTATTGTTTATAAAAATGTGTGTGAATGCTATATGATGAAAATGTTAACATTATATTTTGTTGCATGAACTTACAAAAATAAAAAAAGAAATTAAAATCATTTTCTATGAATAATTGTATAATTCTATCACTTAAAAATCACTTACAATTAAATATAAGTGTGGTATGTAGTATGACAATGCAAATGAAAATTTTAGGTAACAATGATTTTTAGAAAGCACCAATAACTAATGGAGTTTGTAAATATTTTTCTCATAAGAAAAAGAGAATTTCACAACAATACACTTGATTTGAGGCGAGATTTAAAGGCCGCGGAAAAGCCTCATCTAAATGTGTGTGAAAACAAAGTGAAATTCCGTACTAAATAATCACATTCACAACAACTCAGCCTTTGACCCAATTGCCGCACAATAGAACAAACTCATCAACTGACAAGTCTCCATTTATTTTTTTCCCCATCCTCTTTCTTAAACCTCCCCTAGGCCATCGCCACCATCCAGCTAGCTACTCCCTATTAAGGCATCTTGTGCCTCCCAATGCCATCGTACGCCTTCATCTTCTTCGTTTTCCTCTATTTATTTTTTGTTCTCTCACACTGTCCCGTTAGGTTTTCTTCGCTAAAGGCCACGCCGGTGACAAATTCAGCTATTTTCCCCTCTGAAGAGTCTCCTCTCTACTATCTCTTTCTATATTTTGTTAATTTTCTTCATTTTCTAACCTAGGGTTTCCTTTGTTTCACTTGAAATTTATTTTGCAAATTTCTCAAATTTTCTTCTTAGTAGAGAAAAAGATAAAAGAATCAGCACATTTTCTTAACACTTGTTTATGGGCGTGTTTCATGCTTTACAGTTTGATAATATTCTTTAATCTCTTTAGATCAGTTCATCCCTAGGATTTAACGATGGGGATTTTAGCTCTACTAAGTTACGGCGTCCTGTTGGTTCTTACTGCCATGTCAAAGAGGATTACTTCTATTTTATGGATGCAGAGGTATGCATTATTATTATTATTATTATTATTATTATTATTATTGGATTTTAACTTGAAATTATTGTTTATACAAACGTTAGTCTGATGCTATGGATGAGGAATAATATTGATTTAATTATAAATGTTGATTGTATTCTTTAATTTAGATTTTAATTTAGTCCTAATCCTTTTTCCTTGTTATTTGATTTGATTATGTGTAATTAGGTCTCATTCCCAACTACTCCACTAAATTTGTCCAATTTTGCATGTCTAGAATTTGGAGATGTAAAACAATAGACTTAATTATTTTTTCAATTTTTTTAGTAGTCCTTCAAGTATATAGAGGTTTTTTTTTATTCAACTCAATTTTCAATTCAATGTACAATAATCTTATATAATTTTTTATATTTATTTGACTAATCCATTACACAAAATAAAAAAATCTAATTAGTTTATTATAATTTACAAAAAAGATAAATATTTTTTTAATCTAACTCAGTCTAATTTTTCTTTGAAAGTTCTTTCCTCTATGTCTAGGATTCAAAGTCCCTTCTTCTACATCTAGGATAGACTCTTTTATCTTTGCATGTGTGTATTTTTAATAGTTTAATTATTTTTAATAGTTGAAAAAAACCATATGCGGGCTTCTCATGGCTCCTTCAAACCTAACCAATTTTGTTCATTTAAAACATGAACGAGTTAAAGCAGGCCATGCTGCACGTTCTATTTTACATGTCTAATTAGAAAGATCACATATGTTAGTATTGATTAAAAAATATATGCAAGGACATTGGAACTTGTCATTTTCTATGAGGATGGTAATGACGGGAGAAAGGGAGAAAGTATAACTAATTAACTGTTGCTTCCCCCTTCCTCTATGTCTAGGATTTGAAGTCCCTTCCTCTACATCTAGGATTGGCTTTTTTATCTTTGCACATATGTGCTTTTAATAGTTAAAAAAAAAAAACCATATGCGGGCTTTTCGCAGGCCCCTGCGATCCTAGTCAATATTGCTCATTTAAAACATGATCTAATGCAGGCCGCCCTACATGCCCTATTTTACATGCCTATTTAGACAAAATGCATATGTTAGTATTGATTAAAAAATGTGTGCAAGGGCATGGGAACTTGTCATTTTCTGTAAGGATGGTAATGACTGGAAGAAGGGCAGATAGCATAACCAACTAACCGTTGCTTCCCCCGTCTCCCATTCATATTCCATACCAGAGCAAAACTTATGATCTCTATGTTGAAAAATTTTCCCTTTATCTGCTTTTTCCTTTCTCTTATTCTTTATGTGGCTCCATTTACCTGCATCTTTTGATTTGAAGTTCTCAATTATTATTTGTCATTTCTCTTATCTTAGTTCCCTTTTCTAACAACCATACTATCCAGAGAGCTGACATAGGAGCATGATTAGTGAAAACCCTTTATCCTACAAGTGCCTCTAACAAGAGAAGTGTAAGACATGAATCATGGATAAGCTGGGTCTAGAAAGCAATGGGGGGAGGAATGTTTATGAATTATGAAAGAGAAAGATCTGAAGTATTTGATTCCAAATCCCCCTATTTCCCTGGGCATCTGCTGATGTCAGCTAATGGCACTCTTTTCATTATTGACAGCAGGTAAAGGATTTGGGGCATATAATTTTCTTGCATGTAGGATTTAATGCTAATTTCTATATAAAAAAATTATTCAATGCATTTAATTTTCTTGCATGTATTATACTGTAATTATTAGATACATCTAATATTCTTGCATTTAATTTTCAATACATTTGGTTATTCTTATAAATTGCTACTATTGGTA
Source organism: Sindora glabra (assembly GCA_020226215.1). Lineage (NCBI taxonomy): Eukaryota > Viridiplantae > Streptophyta > Magnoliopsida > Fabales > Fabaceae > Sindora > Sindora glabra. Next base: position 48,548,591 of record CM035228.1, on the reverse strand, counting down.
TTTTGATAGTTAATTTTCTTATAGATACTATAGTTCTGCTCTCATTTGTTGTGCTTTGAATTAATTAAGAAAGGTGAAATAAAGTAGTGAATAGAAAATCAGTTCTAGTTCTTTTGAACATAAAAGTTACGTTACTGCATGTTAGTGTTTATTTCAAAAAGTAATAACTACTTTGAATGGATATCTACTTATAGATAGCTTCCTTTGTTAATTGCATGGTGGTAAGCAATTGCAGATTTTGCACCTAAATCATTTTTTTGGTGTCAAACTACAACAATACTTAAGTACTATCCAAGAAAAGTAGGATTCTTCTAACCATGATTTTTCTTTGAATTTAAGGACATTCTTTATTATGCTGATCCACAATAAAAAAGAAAAATATAGTCCCATTTGTTAACTGTGTGCATGTGTGTTGAAAATGAGGTAATTTTGCATTAAAGGTTAAGAAATATGGGCTGTAATTGCTAATTTTCATATGAATTATGATTTTAGTTTTTCTACCCCTGTTGTTCTTATGGAACACTTCTTTTGCCTCCACTCAGAAAAGCAAGGTCTACTATTTAGGTTATTTAATTTTGGGCTTATAGATTGTAATACAAAATTTGTTACAATTTTTTATTGTATCTATTAATTTGATCATTTTTAAGTATTAGTAAGTCTATCATATTGTAGATTGGTAATTTGTTTAGCTGTTGCCTATCACCTGTTTGGTAATTTGCCTAGGCAAATAGAAGGAGTTTCAATTTGAGTGATTTTCATGTGCCCAAAGGTCCATCATTAATGGTTCGAGTTTTAGCTCTAAACCCACTTGCACATGCAATTATATATTGTTAGTACCAAAGTTTGTTACTGACATATACCCTATATAACTAATCATTGACTTTTATAAGTACATTGTGATTTTGAATTGAATAGATAAGAAGTCTTAAAAAGTTTGTTTTGAACCACTAAATTGCTTATATATAATTTATTTTTGCTAGCACTAATCACATAACCCAAGTTCTGCCTTTTGTAATACTAGAGGTTCGAAGTCTCTCTTTTATTGCCTAGCTTCCCTTCTTGATGATATTTAGTGAGCTGTTTGTTCTATATAATTCAATGGATTTTTCGCATGCTGTTCATTGAACTGCCAACCTTTTCTCGAACTTCCATCCCATTAATTTAAGGGCTTATTTCGATCACAGAACATGTTTTTTCTTGTCTTAAGATGATAATTAGGGGTTAGAGTTTAAACCAATTTGCATGGATTTCTACAAGTTTAATGTTGAAGATAACAATAAAAATAAAGAAAATAAAAGAAGAGAATAATTAACATAAGTGAATTATATTTAGTGTTAGGTGCTCTTGGTTAGCATGTTGTGAAAAAATATTGAACATTGCATTTAGTCTATCATTTTTTCTATATTTCATTTTGAACACCAATATTCAATTTGCTTTCATAACAAATGCAGGGGTGTTATATTCAATCATATGGCAGAAATTTTCTTAAGTTTAATGTTGAAGATAACAATAAAAGTAAAGAAAATAAAAGAAGAGAATAATTAACATAAATGAATTATATTTAGGGTTAGGTGCTCCTGGTTAGCATGCTGTGAAAAAATATTGGACATTGCATTTAGTCCATCATTTTTGTTATATGCTTAACAATCATTTTGAACACCAATATCCAATTTGCTTTCATAAGAAATGTAAAGGTGTTATATTTAATCATATGGTAGAAATGTTCTTAAGTTTTTTTTCTTTTTTTTATTAAACTTATTTGAGTTCATTTTTATGTGGGATTATTACTGATATCATTATCTATCTTCCTTCCAAAGTCCAAGTTAAACAAGCATTGTGGCAAATATAAAAATGAAAACCAATGAGAATTGTGACAAATATCTCTTGTTTTTGGCTCATTGTTCATATATTGATGCAAATTCAAGATCTTAGTAAGGCCTCTATCATTCTTTGAACAAAATTATTCATGAAACTGTATCTAAAATAGAAAATAAAGGCTTCAAAATTGGGAAGGCAATGTATCAAGAACTTCCTAGATTGAAAAGGCCAAATTAGATAAAACTAATAATTTTCATTAGCTGATTATTCTATATGCAGAGGTTATGTCCAGTGATTTCATTTTGGATTTTTCGGAGACTGATGTGTTTTCAGTACATCTTGATATAATATCCTTTTTGATGAAGAACGTGGTATGGAGATGCTGGAAAATGTTGAGTAACATCCTAAAATTCAGAAATCAAATATGAAAATAGAAAGATATTTATGCTGCACTTTGGAATAAGGAAGAAGGGGAGTGTCTAAGTGATGATTTTAAATGCCACAAATGTTGTATCCCTTTAATAAGTCAAAAAGTTCATTTTAGAACCAAAAGAAGAATCACACTCTTAAAAGAAAAGGCAACAACCATTCACTCATTGTGTTAAATCTGAATTATTTAATCAAAATAAGGAACAAGCCTCTTTATATAACTTCTAGGAAAATCTAATTAAAATGAGTTCAAAGGGACTCAAATGGGCCTAAAACCAAACTCAAACCTAATGAATGGACTTCTAAATGAATTTAATTAATATGGTAAATAAGTCAAAGAAAAATAGTAAATATTTTAAAGTAAAATAGTTCAAAGTACATTTAGCCTAAGCTAAAGTTTAAAATGTTCTAAAATGATACAATATATATAATAACACAATGAAAACAATACAAGTGAGTTTTATGCATGCTATCATGTTACACCATTAATTATCAAACATAATTGCAAATGGTTAGTCACTGCTATAGGACAATGAAAACAATTACAAACATGAATTCATTGAACTATACCACGAGATCAGCTCTCACTTGGAATCTTCTGTATTTTGGATTTCTTGGTTTCTAAACATGAAATTGTATGTAAATTTGGTAAATGAAAGATTGGTTAGATCACTAGATGCACACATACAAGAATTAGGAATTGAACCTTGGATGCAGCCTTTAAAGGACATCGGGTGCCACTTAAATAAAAAACTTTTGTTGTGTTTGCATAGTTTATTCTGCATAATTTATAATGTTGAACTTCAAATGGTATAAGGCCTTCTTCCTTTCACTCATCTGTGTTCTATTTTCTAAATTGAGGGTAGGGTACCCTTTGTATGCGCAAAGATTTAATTTTCATTCTAGATTTCTTTTAGATCGGTCAAACAAGTGCAAGCTTATATATGTCAATGCTTAGTTTCATCCTTTTTCCTTTTTATTTTAAAATATACAAAAACCCATTACTTTTGTACTAATATACTTATTCAATTTGATTTGGCAAAAGTCATTATTGCAGTGTCTAGTATGCATTAATTTGATTATGTTAATGCTCAACTTTGTGCTTAATGCTGCACCCATTTTTTTTTCTTGTTGATCAAGGAGAATGAGCCTCATTTTGGCCTAAAAATGATGTCTTAATTATTTGAGAAATGATATGTGGAGAGTAGTTCATGATATGAGAATCTCATTTTCATTGAATGCCTTAAGTTGAATAAAGTGTCTGCCTAAACGAGTTTCTTCATTCTCTTTCTTCTTTGAAATTAAAAAAAAAATCACTGGAAGATATTTGGCTATGTTTTTTTTTTCCTGACAAGTTTTCCCTGGTCCTTTAATGTTTCAAGCTATATAAATGTTCTATTTAAACTTAGAAGAATATAAGGTGAAGATTCGTATAATGTCTTAACATATATTTTTTAGGAGCCTTGTATTCCTATATTTTTAATGCTAGTAACCCCGTATTTGAAGCTCTTGCTCAGTTTGGAATTGCCACAGTTAAGGTTGCCAATGAAATTGAAGCATCCTATAGCTTGATGGTATTTGGCCTCTTTTTTGTACCATAATTCCTCATACTCACAGGTTATGTAGTCATATAGAAAGTAAATTAATGGATGCATGATGTTCCTGAAATATATGGATAAAATTGTAGTTTCATGTTTTTTAGTTGTAATTTAATTTCTTAAAAAGATGTTTACATTTATGAAGGTATATTGATCTAATTTTCCTGACTTTTATTTTAGATTCCATTTTGAAAGTTTATTTGGTGGCAGGTGCAATTCTTAATAATTCTCAATAATGAAGCCAGATTACTACATTTGGTTTAATAGACAAGAATGTTCTGGTTTTGAGCAACACCAGCTCTTCCTCGAGTTACAACAATTATCTGATCATTTTTTCACTTTATCATCATTTCACAAAAAGATAATCATAATATCAAGTTTTCTTCCTCTCTGTGCTCAAAAGGATGCAAAATCTGGCACATAGTGCTTTAGTTGTAATGAATATCCAATCTTATTGCAGCTGAAACACAGTATTCTCTCCCATTACAATGTTGTTTATATAGGTCTTTTATGATTGATTTGAATGCAATTGAACAAGAGAAAGTTTCTCATGTTGATAGCAAGTTTCTTGAGTTCATAGAGAAGTTCAATCCCTAGCAATCATTTTTACCTTTACACCTCCGGAAAGAGTTTTATAAACCTATGCATGTTACTAATAACATACAACTTATTTTTCAAACATGCCTCTGTTTCATTATATGATAGAAAATTTAATACTTTAAACCATTAATTATGTATTTAATTGATCAATTGAGGACTCCTTTTTAGTAAATGCCATCTATTTCCTTCTGCAACTGCTGGAACTCGGTGGGATTTTGACAATTTTCTTCTGTGACATTGTTATGTCACACAACAGATGGCACAGTGTCGGCAAAAACTCAAGGATAACAACCAGGTAAGAAAAATGATCTTTCAATATTTTTCAGATGTTGCTGATTTAATGCTAAACTAATCAATTAATTATGAAAAGGTGGATCAAAACAAATAAATCCTAACATTTCTGTTGTACTCAGTGGACTTATGTCATCATACTTCTACCTTTATTTTTATTTGTTATTTGTTGGAGAATCTTAACTTTTTTCTAGTAAAAGTGAAATTAAACTAGACATGCGTTTTCACCAAAGGGGTAGATGCGAAAAGGGATAAAATTTAGTTTAAAAAATAGTAAATGCTCTGTTAGAAATTTGATATGAAAAAATGAATTCAGATACTCCTTTGCAACAATCCCATTCATTGCTGAAAACTTTACACATTTATATTTTGGCATGGATGCATTAGATATCGACAAATAGAAAACCAGCAAAGCAAGGTAATTGACAACTTAAATCTCTTCTTAACTCCTGGGTTCTTATAGGCCAAATTTACAAAACCAATTTGTTGGCCGATTTGGAGCGATGTAGGAACCTTGTTTGTTTTCAGTTCAACATTGTTAGCCTTAGTGATGATCAGAAGAACAACCTTTGTGTTCCTGTTGCAAATATCAAGAATTGCATTGAAACAAGAGAGTGCCGAAATTGAGTTTCAATCACAAGTCAGTTCATTCTTCAGCTCAAACTTGTTGGTATTGTTAGTTGAACTGATGAGCACTGACAACCAAAGTCAGTGTTTTACTATTTATCTATCCAAGTTATTGCAATGGGACAGATAAGTTCTCTTTTATCTAAATTTGTTATTTCTTTTTTATTGAGATTTTTTGAGTAAGCTAGTAAGTCAAATTGTTTACCGTATTTCTAATTTTTTACAGGTAACCCTTAACTTCTTAGATTAAACCATGGTACAAGATTTCAAGGATTGCAATCTCTGTAAGTAGTGATCTATCATATTATTTAGCAACAAATGCATATTTAATTTTTTTTCATCTTAAGAAATTGTGAAAAAATTGATTCGGATGATTCTTAGCTATTACTAAATTTATGTTTACAAGTAGGGAAAATATAGCAAGCACTCTCTTTCATTTTTCTAGAGCAATGTGAATGCAAACAAATCATGAGCTATAGAGTAACATCATTCTTACTGCAGTAAATATCACAAATATCAAAATTTGATTGCTTGGGGAATCCCTGATGACAGGGAATTGAGTGAAGCTTTTTAATGAAAATGTTGGATTTGTCTCTGCAATACAGGCTGAGTTATGGCTATTCAGCTTCTAGTGTTTCTGGGAAGACGTGTAAGGGTTCATGTGGTTGAGTGTGCTTGTGTTGTTAAATTACCTCTGAAGGTATGCTTATATATTACATTTGATGTTAAATTGTTTGGTGTTTCATAGAAACTAAGACAAGTATCTTAATATATCAAGTAGCATGAGCATAATTAAAACATTATAACAAAAGAATGTATAAAACCAGTATCATTTATAGTTCTCAGATATTAACTCATTTCCTTCTTAAATACACATACCAAGAAATTGTCAAAATAACCACGGCCATCTCTTTGGCATACAAGATATTATTGGCCTCATGGAATATTTATTTGGGAAGAATCAAATGATTGCCTAAGAAAAAATGGAAAATAAATGATCTGCAAGAGAGAAGAAGAAACGATCTGCAACTACACTGGATTTGCAAGTTGGAGAATGGTATCAATAACTAGTTGACATAAACTGTCTTAACTCTAAAATAAAATTTAGAAATAGCATTTTATAATCAATACTACATTAGTATCCAATGGGAGCATTTGTTGTTTAGCACAAGTCCAGTGAGTTCGTGCAGATGCTTATTATTTATCTATGATATAAATATACGACATTATAATAATTGTAATATTACTATTTTATATTAAATTATTGTTATGATAAGAATATATTCTTTTTCATTATAAAAATAATTTAAGTAAATAAAATATCTAATATAAAATATATATTGATTGAATTAGTTGATCAATATTCTATTTATTAATTAAAGTATTTAGAAATTAAAATCAAATTCATTTAATTTTATCAACAATTTTTATATCAATTTTCAAGTACTATGTTATAAATTAAATTAAAAATATATTAAACAAGAATTTATCAAGGGTTCTTAGCTCAAGTACTGCTTGAATGTTAAAAGTACTAAATAGAATAAATATAAAATGATATATTTTATTTGCAATTCAAATACCAATAATACTAAGTAATATAGATATAAAATGACTTATTTTAATTTTAATAAATTTTATGCTAATATTTACATATTTTATTTTATTATAAATATTATAAATAAGTTACTAATTTAATTTAATTTAATTATCTAAATACATATTATATTTTAAATTTTATTATTTTATAATTCACATGCTTTTCCTTTTCTTTCCCATACCTGTTCCTATTGTTATTTAATAAAATAATTACTATTATTTAGTGTTGTATTTATGCTAGTAGTTATCATTTACATTAATAACTACGTATCTTATTTAATTTAATTATTTAACTATATATAATATTTCTAACTCATATTATTTTATAGCACACATATCATTTGCCTTCTTTCTCATGCTCATTTATGATATTATTTAATAAAATAATAATTGTTATTTATTACTGTATTTATGTTAATAGTTATTATGTTAAAAATTATGCATTTTATTTTATTACAAAATATTATAAATAAGTTATTAATTTAATTTAATTTAATTATTTATCTACATATTATATTTTTAATTCTAATGTTATTTTTCAATTGACAAATTATTTCTCTTTTTTCTCATGTTCATTCTTGATATTATTTGATAAAGTAATAGTTATCATTTACTACTATAAATAACATGAGTGAATATAAAAAAAATAAAAACATGTAATGGAATAAATAAAATGAAAATAAATAATGCCTCAATTATGAAATAATGACAGTTAAAAATAAAAATATTATTAAGTAATCCTGTAATAGTTATTGTTTAGTGATGTGTTTATGCCAATAATTACGTATTTATTTTATTATAAACATTACAATTAACTTATTGATTTAATTTAATTGAATTATTTAATTATATATTATATTTTTAATTCTTATACCATTTTAAAAACACATTATTTCTTTTTTTCAGTGCTCATTTCTATTTTATTTAATAAAATAATAGTTATTATTTACTATAATATTTAATATAATATTTATTATTTACACTAATGACCACATATTTTATTTTATTATAAAATATTAAAATATTAATAAGTTATTATTTTAATTTAATTAAATTATTTAATTATATAGTATACTTTTAACTCATATTATTTTATAACTTACATATTATTCCTCATCTTTTCCATACTTGTTCATATTATTATTTAATAAAATAATCATTATTATTTACTGTTATATTTATGCTCATAGTTATGTATTTTATTTTCTTATAAAATATTATAAATAATTTATTGATTTAATTTAATTGATTTATTTAAGTAGATATTATATTTTTAACTCTTATATTATTTTATAATTTATATACTATTCATCTCTTTCCCATATTTATTCTTGTTATTGATGTAATTTTATAATTAAGTTACTAATTTAATTTAATTGAATTATTTGAATACATATTATACTTTTGACTTTTATATTATTCTATAATTCACATACTATTCATCTTTTTTTCATATTTATTCTTTTTATTATTTGTTTCTATATTAATGCTCATAATTATGTATTTCATTTTAATAAATATGTTATAAATAATTTATTAATTTGATTTTGTTGTATTATTTATCTATATATTATATTTTTAACTCTTATACTATTTTATAACTCAAACTATTCTTCTTTTCCATACACATATGTGGTTAATAAAATAATTGTTGTTATTACTGCTGTAAATAACAAAGGTGAGTATGAAAAGTAAAAAAGTTCAATGGAGTAAAACAAAATGCAAATAATACCTCATTTATGAAATAATAAAAATTAAAATTAAAAATATTGTTAAGTAATTCAATAAAAATATTTAAATTATTTTTATAATTTAATATTATAAAAAATAATCAATGTAAAATATTATTTACTTATATGTGTAAAATAATAAGATTTAAAACCTGATTTAAGGAAAAAAATTATGTTATATTATATTGATACTACTTTGACATATTAATATTTTAGTTACAAATAACAGGAGCAAGAAAAAATAAATAATAAATAACAACTAAAAAAAATTATGAGTTTTTCCATTTATTTAGTTTATATTTACCTTATGTTATACTTCTAATTTTAATATTGATAGTTTCATTTAATTATGGATTTAAATTGTAGAGAACTTATACTTGGTAGCAAAATTCAATTCATTTTGCATTAAGTAATATATGTTGTAAATTTATAATTTAAAAACCCAAATGTATGATTGAAAAATAAATTGAAGTTATATCATATTATATTCAACGACATTACCATTTAAGTTATAAACTACAGGGTTTAACAAGGAGGGAAAAACGCACAAGAGTAAATATAAAGAGAAGTAGTGTGCAAGCTGTAACGTAATTAATAAAATTGAAAATAGAATATATAATTAAGTAATTTAATTAAATTAAAAATTTTATTTATTTAAAATATTTTTATAAAAAGAAAATATGTCATGTTATATTTATATTATTTAATAATATTAACATCTAAACTCTTAACAGCAGGAGTATATATGTTAAAAAAAAATGTAGTGGGACAAGTAAAAAAGAAGATAAGGAATGCAAGAACTATAAAGTATTAAGAGTTAAAAATAAAAACGTAATTGAGTAATTTAACCAAATTAAAATTTTAAGTTATTTCAAATTTTTATAAGAAATTTATAGCTTGTTATATTTTTATTTAATGATATTGTATTGGTATTTAAGTCATAAATAATAAATGTGGAAAAATAAAAATAATATACAATAAAATAAATAAACAATAAAAAAACATTAAAAACAAAGAAATACAAAAGTTCGTTTGTACCAGTTATTATAAAGTTCAAAAATAAATGGGTAAGATTAAAAAAATTAGCAGTCACCATTTAAGGAGTTAAATGAAAGAAGTGAAAGAGCGTTTTATATAATAATGGAAGAACAAACTACAAAGCACGAAGAAAAAGATAAAAATAAAAAAGAAGAAGAAGAAGAAGAAGAAGAAGAAAGGAAAGTAAAAGGAAGAGCGTGTATAGTAAAATTAAAGAGAGACGGAGTTAAAAAATTTATTTTAAAAAAAAAAGGATGCAACGGAGCATTGAGATTTGGGGGAGTCGAAGAGACAATGAATTGAAAAAAAAAAATGAGAAAGGAAGAAAGAGAGAGCAATATTATAAGAAAGTTTGGAAAAGAGTGATAAATTAAATACCAATTAGAGAAGGGGAAAAATGTGAGATTTAGTGAAAATTTAGGCAAGAAAATTTAAATTAATATACTGATACGTGGCCAAGATGTTACAACATTTAAGTAAGTAATAATAGATAGGTAGATTTCGAGTAATTTGCAGAGTGTGTGTAATACATTAGTTTTAATATTCAATTTCAGCTTTTGGCAAAAAAAAAAAAATTTCAATTTCAGCACGTGCGTATCTCATTCTCCTATCTCTTATCACTCTCTTAAAATACCACTATAATCTAGCAAAATTTGCTAAATTTTCTACCTTAGCAATCAATCTTAATATAGTTATAAGAGAAAGTCAAAATATATTAAATAAAAATATTATTTCACAAATACCAAGTTAATTAACCAATCAGCACATTAATAAAATTTTTGATTAAACACAACTAAAATGCAAGATTTACCTTAAAGAAGAAACAGAGTTGTTATAGATTTTTATGAGAAAAGTAGAAAAGTAGATAATTACAAATATAAAATTCATCTTGTTAATTGATTATTATTTATTAAATTCTGAATTCTTAATTTCTAATCGATGGATGTGATATTTCACATTGCTTCCTGAAATTCATCTTACATGTTAGAAGGTCCAATTTTAAAATTTCAACCACCAATCAATACATATTCTTTTCACCTTTTAAAAACATCAATATTACACACAAGCGCGCACCCCGCTAATAATTAATTAAATTTACAAGTAATCATATTAAGTATCTTATCTTGATTTATTTTTAATTGCTATAGGTGTTTTTATTCTTTTACCATTAGAATAGGGTTTTAACACAAATTTTTATGTTTTATAATGATATAGATAAAAAAGCGCCAAATTTTATTTAATTAATGATTGTAAAATACATTCCTTAAGTAGTTTTGCAATACTAATATTTTAAAATGATTATTATAATTTTAAAATAAAAAATTAAGTAATTATATTAAGGGATGAAATCTTACATAAAATAACAATGTAAAAAGTATATAATATTTTTATTTGTGGATGACATGAATGCTAAACTAGTATAATATATGTGAATTGAGTTGACCTAATTCGTATATAAATTTTTTTTAGGGCTAACCTTACCTATCAGTTTACGGAAATTAATTAATAATCAGTAATTATTTTTTATAATATTATTAACAACTACAATATTATAAAATATATGTAAATATTATAATAAGAATTATAAACTAATCATCTATTTAAATATAAAAAATAAATTATTCATACAAATAATCACAATAAAACAATATGGAAAACGCATTATCAATCCGAAAAATGTGTGCCGAAATGAGATGCCAAAACATGAAACTTGCCATATAAGTAATTTAAAAATTTACTGTATTATTTGTTTTTTATAATATGTTTTTTTTATGAAATAATGTTCAGAGTTTAATATTTTTATATTTTTTATGTCACAAATTTTAATTTTTATAATTTAGGAAAAAAATGTTTCTGAATTATATACATAATTTATAATGTTCAATTTCAGAGTTTAAAACTGTGGATACAAGATTCTTAAGATCGAGAGTTTTAAAATTTTTAAGAATTTTAATTTCAGGATTTAAGATTTTTATTGTTTCTGAAGTTTAGTTAATTACAGGGTTATATAAATTTTAAGATTTTTATATTATATCTTAGAACTTAATGTGTTTTTTAAGGACTTTGGAATCTTATATGCTTAATTTAATTTAGAATTTTGAAATTAATAAATATTGGGACGATGAATAAGCAATGATTTGGCCATTGCCGTAGCGTTGCTTGTTATGATTCGGCACCAAATTCGCTACCGTTGTCGGAAACTTAGCTATAAATGTTCTTATAACATAAATTAAATTAAAAGTAAAAATCCTATATGTACTGAAATTAAATTCTAAATTTTTTATATTTATTGAATTGAACTTTATAAATTTGTTTTATCATCCTATATTTAATAATAAATTTTAATTTACATTTGAAACTCAATTTGAAATATCATTTTTAATATATATAATATTACTGAATTAAAAAAATGGTAAGTACTGAAATTCTTTCATTCACTTTCAAGAATGCATATAATTTTTCTTTTACTCAGGCACATACTCACATATACACATACTCACACATACAGAGAGTCCGGTCTAATAGGAAAATGTTTAATTTATACGCCCTCACCTATATAATAAAACAAGTTAAGAATTAAATTCAAATCACTTACAATCAACAAAATATTCTCGTTTGTTGAGAAGAATCAGATGGTTCCCCATGACTGAACTTATATCTATCAAAACCTCCACTTGACACAGGAAAAAATCTCCATTTTGCTGCACTTCCCCAACTACCATATTTCCACTTGACATAGGAAGAAGAGCGAGGAAACGATTCCCAACTAAATTGGATTCGTTGATATTCCGGGTGTGAGTTGACATCTTTGAGAATGGTTTGCAGATGTGGCGGAGCCATTGATGGGTTTTTGAGCATTGCAATACAGCTTGAACTCGGCAAGCAAAACCTCACATTGAAAGCAAGACTATGATGTTCAAGAAGACTCTTCAAACCTTCAAATAACACCTGAAACTTGGTGGCTGTGCCAGACATCAAAAAACTTCCCCCAAATATTTGAGATGAATTTCTAAACATGACATGCCTAAAGAGGAAAGCTTGGCAACAGGTAATTTTACTGGCGAATTTCTTAACCTTGTGAACTGACAAATACACTAGATATACTTGATAAATACGCAATGAAACAACATGTAGATGATCTGCTACATCAATAGTAGGGCAAGCAGCAATATACTTCTGACAGAGTCTAAGCAATACTTTTAGGGCAACTTCAGAGGATGGAGTTTCTCCCTCGAAAATGGTCTTATTTCTGAAGTACCAGATTGTGTATAAAATTAGTGCCATAGGATAGGTATATTGCTCATGAATCTTAGCATTGAATTGTCCCATTTGCAGCCATAGCTTAATCAAATAGACAATATCTGGAGGTTCTAAACTATCCAACTGAATAGAGAGATGTGAGCCAAACCAAAGAGCTCTTGCAAATGTACATTGCGTAAAAATATGTTGAGAAGTTTCATTCTCCACTCCACACAGAGAACATGTCTGAGGCACTTGAACATGTCTGGAGTTGAGGAAATCAGATGTGGGAAGTACATCATTGCACAATTCCCATAAGAAAAAGATTACCTTCGATGGTAAGTGCAGTTTCCATAACCTTTCCCATGGGAAGTCCATGTCATTGTGCTGATTTTGGGCTAATACTTGATCATCTTTCTTGATTGAATAAATTTTCCTGGATTAATACGAAAAGAGTAAACATATAAGAAAATGAAGTCAAAAAAATAAAAAAAAGGAAGAGGTTTTTTATAAAATTAAATGTTATAAGTGAATTTTATATAACAAGATCTCCAAAAAAGTAAACTTTGAAATTTTGTATGAATGTTGTTATGGTTAGATAAAAGATGCATATAAATCTTACATTTAAAATAAAATGTTTGATTATATTTTAATAAATCTCTCTTGAAGTTTAAAGAATTTTATTAAAACTTTTAATAAAATTAATTATAAAAAAAATCCTTATTTAAGTTTTTATAACATGAATTTATATATTTTCTTTGGAACTGCACACACGCGCACACATATCTCGCACACACACATATCTCTTTGTATCAAGTAAATTTATAATATAAAAAAGAAGAAGAAGAAGAAGGGAAAGGTAACTAAAAAAATAATAAGAAATAATGTCATAGACTATAGATCAAGATGGGTGAATATAATTTACTCTAATTACCATGAGGAAAATGTAAAAAGCCTCCTTTAAAGGAATCGTTAGACTTTACCCAAAAAAAAAAAAGAAAAAGAAAAAAAATAGATTTTGCAATCAAATCTCACATCTTGCTTTGCTTAAAATAACCCATGAAATTAATAAAGTTACATGTATTTAAAGTTTAAATATAACATAGATTTTGATGGGTTATTGCAAAGTTGTGTTAAGTTAACAAATTGATTGCAAAAATTAAAAGTTTGGACCTAAAATCTAACCATCTCTCTACATTTAAGGAGATTGTGTATATATAATTTTTTTTTTAGAATAATATAATAAATCAACATGGTGTCTTACCCTTTTTTAGCCCTTGGATTCTGAAATTTTCCTTCAAGATCTCTAGGCTTGTGCTTTCTCCGGAGTTTTTTTGGTGGCTTATTTTCCAGATGTAATGCTGCTTTTCTTTTCAATGCATTACTCAATACCAACTCAGCAGGCAAGGTGGGGTAAGGACACTCAAATCGGACATTTTCCATGTTTGTTCCTTGCTTGTACACATACATTCCACACTTATTTATTATGATTAAATCATCACTTACCACTTCAATCTCAACATAATTCCAATCTGGTAGTAGATATCTCTCAAGATCTTTAATCCAATTTCCAGCCCAAAGCTCATTCAGATCTTTCAAATACACATGGCATCCTGTGAACCACGTGTAGTCCCACAGAATGCATGAATGGTTCTTCACTTTAATGCCGTTAATGAATAAACGTAGATGGCACATATGGTTCGCTTTATATGAGCAGATGAGTGCAAAAGCAGCATTAGGCAATTTCTGATAAGCCCAGAAAGAGAGGACACGCCCTTTACAGCAATGGTCAAAACAATCAGGAATCTGTTTTCCAAGCATGCTAATGGCCAAGTTAGGTATCCCTTTGACTGCCTACAACATCAAAATTAAAAGATTATCATAATCATGTTAAAAAACAAAGACACCAATTCGAGACAAAGGCAATATAGTTCATGCAAGTCATCTCCTGAGCAATTGCCATATTTCCACTCAATATCAAATCTTAAGCAATATCACGTGACCCTATTTTAATCAAACTGTGATTTTAAAATTCCATCTATATATTGTTTTATTTAAACTTTCTTTTCATTGCCTCAATTCCATTCACCATCAGGTAGGTTTAATATAGAATATATAAGAATTTCATTAACCTAATTCGTTGAATAAGGATTGAAAGAAACAATGTCTTTTATTAAGTCTAGAAATTGCAATAGATCAAATGTGGATAAACCTGATCAAAACCCAATTAAATTTAAACCCACTAAAAATCAATTATTTTAAATTCATTAGAGATTTGACAATACCTAATTATAAGATCCAAAATAGACCCATTGTGCTTGTTGATAAAAATAAGATTTTAAATTTTTTAATAAAAATAAAAATATTTTTTATTATAATTATATTTGATAATTAGGAAATATATCTATTTTCTCATTCACATTCATTCTTATTTTTTATTTATCTATACTATCCATATTATTAGTTTTTAAGGTAAATATAGGTTGTATCATTATTAACTTTATCAAATAAATATTGTATTAAGTCAATTTATGGATAATTATTTATCCATTCATTTGTTATCACCATCAGACTACTCAAAAATTATTAGCAAATCTTAAAAAAGTTATTAAGCATTAGAAGGTGGTGTTGGACTTGATGTGTGTGGCAGTGTGAGAGTCTATTTGTTCATTGAACGTAACAATAATATAAATATGAATTTTGCAAGAAGATTAAAATTTGTATTCTACAAAACTTATGGTTGTCAGATTTAGTTTAAAATACACGTCAATGAAACGTTAAAACACAGGTGATTAAAAGAACATTTAACTTGTTGCTCAAACAAAGGAGGAAAAGTCAACGATAAAAAAGACCTGAAAAGTCAAATATGATTTAACAACCATGAGAGGAAGATGAAATATGATGACAAAAACTGCACAATTTAATTTAATCTTTAGGAATTTGCATGAGGGGAGACTGACTCCTAACAAGTATTTTCTTTTTTAAATCAAAGCTTGCAATTTTTTACTAAAACTTAGGATATTTTTATGAAAGTTTGCAACTCTTTAATAACCATTTCATATATTTTTTGTGTCACAGGTATGATAGTTCATGTTGATATTTTTTTTTTTTTGGAAGAGGATGCGAGATTTTATGAGAATATTGCAACCCGGCCCATAGCCCAAATATTTATGACCATTTATGAAAATTGCAATCTAATAGAGTAAATAGTTTTAGACTACTAATAAATTATATTTAAATCTCATAAAAAGTTGCAAATTTTTTTAAAAAACTCATTAACTTTTTTATAAAATTGCAACTGAGCATGGAAGTAAAACCCTTATTTTTAATACCATCTTACATGAGTAACTTAAAAGTTCTGGGGGTATATACTTGAATTTTGTTGTATAATTAATTTTCATAGTTGAACAATTTATTTATTACTTCAAAAATATTATCACTTAAAGTTTGTCACATGTGTTTCTATTAATATGAAAAAAAAAATTAAATACATGCCGTTAAAGATGCTGTCCTCTCTGCTGTAGCACATATTCTTAATTGAATATAATTTTATTTTCGGTACTAAAAAATTGACATATAAATTAATTAAGAAATAATATTTAAGTGCAATTAGTGGATACAACATATATAATTATTTTCGTTTAATGCATAATGTGAATGCAAGTTAAAAAGGTGCTGCAGTGGATGTATTTGTTTTGGATTTACATCAATTTTACACTATAATTTACTAATATATTATTATATCATTAAAAAATTATTAAAACTTTTTTACTGTTGACATAGATTTTGAGTGAATATTGATTTTTTAATGAGATAATATTTTTTATTCACTAATAATATAAAATTTTCCACATTAACATGAATCAAATTTAAACTTTGTTGTATTTGTAGAACATGTAATATACAATTAGTTAATGGATGAAGTAATTAGCTAACGGAATGAACTGCAATTGTTTAACTAAAATAGAGTCAGTGAAGGGTAATCGACATATGTGTCGATAGATTATGTGAAGCTGCATACAGACCTTGTTTTCCTGTTCTAAAAACTCGTTTATTTTTTAAACCCTAGACTTTTTATGTTCCAGTAATAAGTTACTTGGAGGTTCTTTTAATTTTGGGCAAAATACAAACAAGCACTACAGATTTATTATTGCATAACCTAATTTCAAAACCTACAAATCATCCTTATGAAGATTTCAAAAAATTAAAAACATTGAAATTTTAATTAAATGAATAAAAAAAGACATCAATAAGCCATTTATGGCCTTTTTTTAACTTTTTCAGTACAGTGAAGTAAAAGAAGTAACAGAAAAATAAAAGAAATATATATTTTACCTCCACCTGATACAGTTTTTTTTTAAATGAATATGTTTTTATGCCACTCACATATCCATAATTAGATAAATATCATAACAAAAATAATCTTAACATAAAAATGTTTAACACATATGTTCTAAAAAAATTTTAATTACATGCCAACATATATTATTATATGATGATAACTGAATCATGAATAAATCTTTAAATAAATATGACAAACATAGCATTAATATGATAAATAATAAAATAATAGAAGGAAAGGATTTCTTAATTTATGGGCTAATAATGAGTTATAAAATGTGAAAATATGTAAAATATAGATAAAAAATTTATACAGTTAGTATAAAAAAATATTAATTTATATTTGTTTAATTTTCTTGAAATGAGTGAAACGGATGTTTGTTATATTTTAATAAAAAATGGACAGGCACCTTCATGAAACTGATATTTTGGATTGGCGATGGGCTAAGGGTGCATTTATAGTCTTATATTTTAATAAAAAATGAACACAGAAAAGAATAATGAAAGGGAAGATTATAGAATGTATTAGAAACAAACAAAAACCTGCAGTTACGAAGTAAAAGCTAGTAGCGTTTCATGCTATCATTGGTTCATAAATTACTAATTAATTTATTCAAGAATTATAATGAGATGTTATTATATTACTAATTTATCTTCATTTGATTAATAATGACATTATTTTGTTTCTATAAATATTCGGTCATAGTTTTTTTCATTAAATCCCAAATTTAATTTACATTTGAGAGTTTTGAGACTTTGTTATCTTGTAAGGTAACTTTACATCTATATACGAGGCAGTATTATTACATTCAATATAGTGCAATTCTATGCATGTTTCAAAACTATTTGGTTACTGTTTTTATATCTTTTTATCTATTTTCACTAACAGTTAACTCTTCTTGTTTTGAATACATTTGTGCAAGCATTATACACATTCAAGAGGGAAAAAGAAGGTCAAACCTGAGACCATATGACATCAAGGGACTGCAAATTTAACGATGCACAGTCCGTTGCATCTATTTTCGTTAAATTGGATGGAAGCTCGTAAATTTCTTGAAGATTCTTGCATCCGTTCGCTTCAAGAAGCTTTAAATTAGAAATCCTTTTAATGCTTTCTGGAATAGATACCAAATTGCTCCTTGATACATCTAAACGACGCAAACTGAGAACAGAAATTAAAATTGTATGAAGATCTTCATCTATCAGAGCACAACAATAATTTGCAAAGATTTTATTTAATATAAATTTGGACTGTTAATTTATATGAAATCTGCATACCAAAATTAATTTTGTTTTAACTAGCATGTTACTTTTTTCATAAAAGGTTTTATGCATTCATATCATTCTCTAAATGTTTATTTTTGAAGGAATAATGTAATAAAACAACATATTTCCTCACCATGCTTATACGTCCATCTTATGTTTGTCACACTTCTAAATCTTAAACCCTAAAATTACCAATAAAATATGGCAACTGCTTAAGATTCTTGCATTCACTCACTTGAAGATGCTCTAAATTAGAAAGCCTTTTAATGCTTTCTAGGATAGATACCAAATTGCTCCTTGATACACATAAAGCATACAAACTAAAAACAAAAATTACAATTATATGAAGATCTTCATCTATCAAAACACAATAATAGTTTGCAAAGATTTCATTTAATATAAATTTGGACTGCTAATTTATATAAAGTTTGCATACCAAATTTTTGTTTTAATTAGCATGTCACTTTTTTATAAAATGTTTTATGCATTCATGTCATCATCATAAATGTTTATTTTTGAAGAAATAATGTAATAAAACAACATATTTCCTCTTGTGTGTCACACTTCTGAAAATTATGATGATGATTTCTTGAATATGGCAAATCTAAAATTCAATACCTTGTTAGATTACCAATAGAATATGGCAACTCCTTCATAGCTGTATCTTTTGCATGAATTTCAAGTAGGCAATTCATGTTTCCCAAAAAATTCGGAAGGTGTTCAAGACTTTTGCAACCAAAAAGATAAAGCCTTTCAAGAGATGCCATTTGCATTGTCCTTGGAAGACTTGCTAGATTTATACAAAATCCAAGGTTTAAAGCTCTTACCTTAGTGAGAAATCCAACAGAGTCATGAACCTTAACTAAATTCTTACAATTAAAAAGATTTAATTCCTTTAGAGCTAAAGCTCCAGAAATGTCAGGTATCTCAATTACGGACTGACACTCTGAGAAATTCATCACACTCAAATATGTAGATTTCTGCAAAATAGAAAATGAATAAATAGTAAAGTATTTTAAAATACTAAGAAAATCTGTTATAAAGTAATACATGATCTTTCAAAAATTAAGTTACATCTTAAAAAGCAAATGCAAATAAAATTTTACCTTGATTGATATTTCCAATTTGAGGGAGCTAGCAGGCATTTGCAAGACAACAAGTTTCTTGAAATCAAAATTTGAAGGCAATGAAGTCCAAGGGTATTGATTCCATTCAAGTACCCGTAATTTATTTGGTAGATACTTAGGGCCTATTGAAAAGCATGCATCTTTTATAATGAGTATTCTTAAATTCTTCATTTTTTCAAAGGCAGTACCTTCCCATTGTATTTCTTGTTGAGGTGACTCAAGTATTATTCCTTGAATTTTATGAGTTCCCTGTATAACAAACATCATAAAAGTAACATTAATTACATATGACATTTTAATTAGAGAGCAGAAAAGAAAATCTAAAAACAAAGGTATGTGAATACAAAATAAAATAATTATTGAAATGGTTCTTACTAAATTTTCTTCCAGAACTTCAATAATATCTTCCTCAAAACATAATCTACTACGCTCTCCAAGCTCTTCTGATGCCTCTTCTCTAACAACTTCTTTGCCCATGGACTGTATTAGGTCATGCATTTCAATAGAGCCAACTTCATCGATAGTTATCAAGGATTTATCAACAAGTACTCTAATGTTGTACTCTGGCTCAAAATCACAAGCATGTAGTATATTTTTAACATTTTCCAAATTATCCCCTTTAAAGAAAAATGCAATGTCCAAGAAAATCTTTTTCTGATTGTCCTCTAAGCCATCATAACTTATTCTAAGTATGCCTTGAATACTTTTATCTGGACTCTTTTTGTATTGATTCAATGCAGAGTGACATTCCACTAAATTTCTACCACACAAATTAGAGCCCATCACTTTCAATGCTAATGGAAGACCACTAGCATAATTTACTACATCATTAGACAAATCCAAAAATTCTTTAGGAGGCTGACTCTTTTTGAAGGCTTTCCAACAAAAAAGTTCTAAAGCTTCCCAGGAATCTAATTCTTTCATTTCATATATTTTTTCAACACCACGTGCAAAGAGTAAATATCTATTTCTTGTTGTCACAATAATTCTACTACCAGAACCAAACCAATTGCATGCTCCAGCCAGCTTTTCTAATTGTTCTTCATGATCTACATCATCAAACACCAAAAGAACTCTCTTGTTGCAAAGCCTCTTCCTTATTTGATACGCACCTTCATCAACACTATTGATATTTTCCTTCACAAACATATTTGACAAAAGTTTTTTTTGGAGACTTGCCAGACCCTTCTGGCTATTTGAAGTCTCTCTTACATCAAAAAGAAAATTTACGTAGTCAAATTGGTGGGCAATTGAATTGTACAAAGCTTTAGCAAGCGTTGTTTTTCCTATACCACCACTCCCATGAATCCCCAACATAAATACAGTATTGCGAGATGAAATATTAAGAAGTGATTCCACCTCTTCTATGCGAGATTCAAGTCCGACTACTTGTTCCCCAACTTGTAAATATTTAGGAAGTAATCTTGTGATCTCCTGGACAATCTGATCAAAAAATTCACATTCATATTCCTCCCTGCATAAAAATGTTTGCAAAATCATAAAAGGGATATAATTACAAAAAATAGTTATAAGAAATCAACGTATAAATTATTAAGTAAATTTTTTTATTTTATTTTTTTGTAGATATAAATATTTTTTCATAAAAACTAAAAACATAAAATCTCCATATTTTGAGGAGTAAAGGGGCAAGTTCCAAACCTTACAAGTCATAAATTAATCTGCGCATGAACCACACCAAATCCCGGAAATACTTCACAATTATACAATATTCTTTTTGTTATTCGCCCCTCATTCATCTCATAAAGAGCTTAATTCAATGAGGTTTAGACTTAAAAAAAAAAAATTGCAGACACAATAGAAAGATACCCAAACTGAAAGCAATCAATATAAATTATTGCCTGTACCCTAAACCCACAACTATTAAGTAACAAGAGTACTGATAAATACAATTATTGAATCACTTATAAATCCAAACTATTTAACTATGAAAATTCTAAGGAACAGTATCGAGATTGTTATTAAACATTAAATGCATATCTTTAACTAATAAAATTAAATATTTTATTTATACTTTTAATAATATAATTAAAAAAATAATGCATTTAATAACAAAATTATATTCAATATTTTATTTTTATTTTAATAAAATATTTAATATATTATTCAAAAATAAAAATAAAATATTTAATATAATTAATTAGGAAAATATATTTAATAGTTAACAAATACCTGAACTATTTTTAGCATTTAACTATTTATAATTATTTCTCTCGTTTTCATATTATGATCTTCAGAAAAAGAGTTATTAATTGACGATCTAAGAACTTGTCAAAACTCCACTTAATCACATCATTTTTCTTATTTTGTAAGCCCTTAAAAAATCATAAATTTGTGAATTATAGTTCACAGTAACAAATAATAAATTTTGCGAATTTTCATTACCAAGAAATAAATTGATAGAAAATAAAAAAAAATAGTATAAATGTAAATAAATACCCGGTTAAATGATATCCTTTTAAGTTGGCAACTTTAGTCAAAGCAGATCTCCAATTCGACACCCTTTCGGAGCCAAACATTCCTTCGTGTTTAATCATGGCTTCGCCGTAATTATCTCTCTGATGCCTTATATCAGAAGGATTCACCTTATAAAAGATTGGCCAAACACGTCGCTTGTTTTGTTTGTTTTGCTCCGCACACTTAAGAATCTTCGCAAGTTCGTCAAGGCACCACGTTGAGGATGCATAATTTTTAGAAAGCACAATAACAAACATTCTTGATTCTTCGATTGCTGTGAAAAGAGAGGTTGAAAGCTCATCTCCGCCCCTAAGCTCTTCATCATCAAAAAATGTTTTGATTCCTCGTTCATCAAGAGCTCTGTTGAGATTACCGGCGAAATTGTAGCGGGCATCTTCACCTCTGAAACTTAAGAAAACATCGTAAGTAAATTTGGTGGTGAAATTCTGAGCCATGATTGCCAACAGCTATGGTTGCTTGAGTTCGAGATTGGAACCGGAAGCTGGCCTTTAATATAGCTAGAATAAACCATAAGAAGCAAATATTTCTTGGAAACTTCGTGAAGGAATATGGTGGGGAAGCTGCTCAGAAGACCTCCTTGTTCACCGGACAGTTTAACGTGAGAAATGGGGTGTTGGTCAAAAAGTTTCTGAATTTTTCCACTGTGAGAATGGAAAAGCGGTGGAAATTGAGAAAAAGGAAATGTGGTAACACTGTAAAACAAGTCACAGTGCACTTGGTCGGCAAAAATGGCTTCCAGCTGGGAACCACCGGTTATCATTTTGTACGAAAAGCAGTGAATATTTAAGCGAGGGGCTGATCAATGTCTTTAGTAGTTGGTTGGCATAATTATAAGTGGGGGCGCAACTTTTGAAAATTGGAAATCCAACCCCACATTGTAATCCTAATACAAAGAGGATGCTGATTACTGCAGAATCAAAAGGCGGGAACAAATTAAAAAAATATATATTCAATTTTGGCAACATGGCAGGGTTGCGTTAAACACTGTTGAGTAATGATGTAGTATATTACAATCTTTTTACCATAAAAATATTTCAAGAAATTAATAATTTTATATATATATTATTTTTAATTCTTATTATTTTATGATTCATATATTATTTCTCTTTTTATTTATTCTATTTTATTCTTATCTATTTTTTATATCTACTTTTTTTACCTATAATTCAAATATTAATATTATTAAATAATATAAATATAATATAATATATTTTATGTTTAAATTTCAAAAATATTTTAAATAAATTAAAATTTTAATATTAAAATTACTATTTGAATTAATTAATTATATATTTTTAAAATAATTTTTAAAATAAAAATTAAATTTATTTAATTAAATTTTATCAATATTT
This sequence comes from Sindora glabra, assembly GCA_020226215.1. Taxonomy (NCBI): domain Eukaryota; kingdom Viridiplantae; phylum Streptophyta; class Magnoliopsida; order Fabales; family Fabaceae; genus Sindora; species Sindora glabra. The sequence continues at coordinate 48,525,042 of CM035228.1, read as the reverse complement.
TCTTGATCAAGCTTTTAAGCTCTACATAAATTTTTTGTTTAAGCTTTACAATTCATATATTATTTCTTTCTTTTTATCTACTTAATTGTATGTTTTCTCTCTATTCACTCATGACATTTAAAACTCAAATATCAATATTATTCAGTAATATAAATATCATAAATTATATTTTTTATTATAAAAATATTTTAAATAAGTTAGTATTTTATTTGATTGAATTAATTTATTTTATATTTTATTTTTCTTATTACTTAACATATCATATATTATTTCTTTTTTTTATTCCATTACATATTTTTCTCTATTTTTCTTTTCATGTGAACTCCTGTCTATTTCAGCTCAAACATAAATATAAGTAGGTATAAATATAATATTATGTAACTTATTTCCAACTTATTTGGATATTTTAAATAATTTAAAACATTAATAAAAAATTATTAATAAAATCAATTACATATTCTATTTTTATAAAATAATTTTAAAATAATATTAAATTATTTATTAAATTTTATCAATATTAAATATGTTAATTTAAAAATAAATTAATTGAAAAAATTTTGTCAAAAAACTGCTATTTAAGTACTATTTCTCTTTTTCTTATATATTCTACTGTATTTTTTTCTTTTTTTTAATCTTGTTCACTTATGATATTTAAAGTTTAAATGCAAATGTTACTAAGAAGTACTAGTATAGATATGGCAGATTATTTTTTATTATAACAATATTTAAAATAAGTTAAAGGTTGTATTTAATTAAATTAATCTAGTACATGTTCTATTTTCTTGTTTGTTTACTTTTGTTATTTACAACTTAAATTTTAAATTTATAAAAGTGTAAATATAATATGATATATTTTTATTTTTATTATAAAACCTTTTAAATAATTTGAGGTTTAAATAGAGAAAATATTCATTGAATTAATTAATTACAAATTTTATTTTTAATAAAAATTTAGAAATTAATTTCTCAAAAAATTATGAAGTTAAAATTAATTTTATTTATTTAAAATTTATCAATATTTTTTCAATAGCAATTTTTAAGTGCTATGCCACGTGCCACACATTATTTCTTCTCTTCCTGAATACTCTATTATTTGCCTTTTTTTTTCCTATTTGCTCTTTTAACTTCATCTTGTTGTATAATATAAGCATAATATAATATATTTTTAATTATAAAATATTTAAACATGTTAAAATTTAATTTTAATCAAATTAATTAATTACATATCTTATTTTTAGCTCTTATTTATTTATAATTTATATATTATTTCTCCTCTTTTTATTAATTTTTCCATTTTTATTCATTTTATTATTTATAATTTAGATACCAATACCGCTAAATAATATATATATTTAAAAAATATATATTTCATTTCATTCCATTTTGAGAGATTTTCTTTTTTATTGGTACAATTGCTTTTATAAATTTATTTTTTAATAATACATATAACTTAAAATTATAATTAAAATTTTATATTGAAATATTTCTTCTATTCATTCATTTGTTTATATATGCATAAGTATTTAGAGATAATTTATTTAATTATGATTTACTTAAATTAATTATACTTTTTATTGTCCAATTAATTTGAGATAAAATAGCATTTTCATTAAATTTATTATCTTTTTCTAAAAATTTATTTATGAATTTATTTTCTTTCAATGTGTTCCAAATATGTGAATTTTATTTTTAAATTTTAAACAGTCCTTTTCAGTTTTGAAGATTTTATCAGTACTTTAAAAAAATTAAATTTTTATTTTCATTCTAATTTATATGTAATACTAGGAAAAATTCATATAAAATTTTATACCCATAAAAAAGAAACGTTTCTAAGATGCAATAAATAAAATATTTTTAAAATTATTTTATACAAATTGGGAAGAAAGAATTTTGAATACAATTGATTGTGAATAATTAACATATAAAATGATTATAAATTAATATTTTATTTTAATAATATTTAATATTAATTTTGAAATTTGAAATTATTATTTTTAATTTTTAATTTAAATTAAGTTCGTATATAACAATAATTTTGGCAATTTAGTTTTTGTGCAAACAAGTACGCAAATAAAAATAAAAGTAGAAATCCCCTTCTTCTATCATTTCAAATTTTGGAAGAGATAACAGAAAATATTTTCTACACAATATATAATTTAAATGTTTAACTATACTTTTTAAAGCTTTAGGGCTTTTTTATATATGAGATATAATATAAGAAGATTATGTATATTTTAGCATTAAAAAATTATTAGGAATATCAAAATTAAAAATTAGGAAAATATGTTTACTACATATGAGTCAAATCCATTATGTAATCAATATGGAATTAGATAGAGAGAGAAAATTATTGAAAAAATAAAACTTAATATATAAGATCATAAACATAAGTCAATGTAAATTACCTTGATTTCATATATAATATAAATTACAAATAATAGTGTATTATTATTTTATATTATATATTAAATTAGTCTAATCATATTTATATTTTTTATTTGTATAATATAAAAGAAAGAGAAAATTAAAAAAACTAAAATAGATACGGGAGGTTGTTGTTTTGGAGCATGAGGTGGGAAAAATATGTCGGAACGTATGCAATATGATGTACCATTGGGCGTCTAACAGCAAGCTTTCCATTTTCAGGTTGTCGGGTGAGAAAAGATGCCCATCAATTTCCCATCCCCCCACATGTATGACTCTCGTTTGGTAAAAATATATATTAGTTATCGGTTTTACTCAAATTAATGATATCTTATCTAAATTAGAACTATTTTTTAATAATTTTGATTTGAATCTGTTTATTAAATATTTTTTATATCATATTAGATTTATTATAATATTAATTTATGTAATATATGAATTTATCTCTTATAAATATTTAGTGGATCTTACATTTTTTTAATATCATATTAGATTTATTTAAATAATATATTTGATATCTAATTTATTATTATATAAAAATTAATATATATATATATATATAAGGACATTATAATAGTTTATTTCAAATAAATAATATTAAAATATTTTATTTATCATAAAATAATATTAAAATACTTTAATTTATGATAAATTATAAAGATATTATAAAATAATATTTATTATTTTATAATATTAATTTATATAATATAAGAGTATATCATAGAAATAAAAATTAATAAATAGTTATCTATCAATTGATCCAACATGACTTTTATTTAATAAAGTCAATAATGACACAATTCACATTTATTATAAAATTAATATGAATAATATAAATGAGTTAAAATAAGAATGGATGTAAATTAAAAAAAAGAATATATTATTCATATTCTTTAGGAAAAATTATTATTAATAAAAAATAACTTTTATTAATTTTTATAATTATCATATATTATAATTATTATAATTTATATAGTTAAAAAACTATAATTAGAAATATAAAGATATACATATATGTAAATACACATATTACTTCCCTTCTTCAAATTTTCTAAAAAAATCATTTATTTCATAAAAAATTTAATGTCAAATACTAAAATTAATAAATAAATAAATAATTAAAACCTGGTAGATTAAATATCTAATTTCATTAAATCTACATATTTCAAAATTAATTTAAAAACATAACCAGGTTTAAACGAATCCTATCAAATCTTATTTGGTCAGGCCTTGTCAAACCTTTTCAGATTTTGGACCCAAACCAATTAATATTTCGAATCTTTAATCAGTTTAGTTCCTACCGAATTTGGAATTGGAGTAGACTGAATTTGGAATTGGATTAAGTCTACTCCAATTGAGTTGTCATTTCTATTCTGATTTCGTTTCGCATAATTAATAAGTTAATTTATAATTTATTAATCGAATTAATAAGATATAAGTTAACTTGTAACTTATAAATTACCTATAATAGTTTATAAGCTACTATTTCTTTAAATTCTTTTCAAATTAATTTTTATTTTTTTATTAATTTACAATCTATATACTTTATAATATAAATTTAAATAATTTTTATAAAATATAATTAATTTAATTTTAACATAATTATATCTTAATTTTAAATTATAAATATATATATAAATAAATAATATCATAAAATATAATTAATTAAATTTTAAGTAATTATAATTTTATAATAAATAATAAAATAAAAATTATATAAATAAATATATAAGTTTATAAAATATATTTAATTAAATTTTAAATATTATATTTTTATTTTAAATTTTTTAATTATGTTAATATAATTTAAATTTTAGATAAATATAAATTATTTTAATTTTATATCTATTTCTACTAATATATCACTTTATGTTATTTTCTAATTTTAATTAATTCAACAATTAATTTTATGAAATATTTCAATTAGCTTATCAACTATCAGATATAATTTATTAACTATCAGTTAACTTATTAACTATCAGTTAACTTATTAACTTAGCAGTTATTATCTAATTTATTATTTACTTGCTCAAAACGGAGCCTATGCCTGCCAATAGCAATTTTTTTAGTTTGCGGTTGATGCACACCCGTTACTTTTTATGTAAATAATCTTATCTTCTCGGCTCTCCAAGTTAATTTATTAATCTTAAATCATTTTTTTGGTATTACCTCTTGGTTAATTTAACTAAAATTGATAACTTAAATTAACCATAATTTTTAAATAAAAATTACTCTAGCACAAAGAATAATTAAAATTAAAGTAAATTAAAGTAAAGATTGCAATCACCTGTATAGTAAATTAAAAAGAGATTTTGACATGAAATTTTGGAGAGATCAAATAAAAAAATTGAAGAAATAATATTATTTTAAAAAAATTTGAAGTTCAGTGTCTAGCACTTTGTTCCTTTCAAACTCCACCATTGATTAAAATGATAATTTATGCATTCTCATATTGATTATAAGTTTATATAAATTTAATATATGATCTCATAACTTAATTTTTAAATATTCATCTATAACTAAAAATAAATAAATGATTGTATCGTATGCTTTATCGAGCTTCAAAGTGAAATTTTTTATATTCACCAAAAAAAGAAATTGGGATTTTTACGTATGAAAATATTTAAATTTTTGCTCAAAATTGTTGCAAGATTTTATCAAATCAAATACTTCTCTTTATAAGCAGTAATTTCCTATGTAAAATCATATAAACCTTTTCAAATATAGCCGCAATAAATTAAAGAAAGTAGAAATTTCTTGAATCCTTTGTTTGAATGAACAGAAAATAGGAGGGAAAAGGGGAAATTTTTTTAATTTAAATGAAAGAAAAATTATAAAAAATAGAATTTTAAATTAATTATGAAATTTTAAACATATATTTTATTTTATATTTTTATTTTTTATTCAAATAAAAAAAGGATAAAACTTTAAAATTTTTCTCTCTTTAGTTTCTCTCTCCCCATTGAAACAAAATCAAAGAGTTCCAATAGGATTAATGTGTGGACAACACATGCTTAGAATTCGTTAACAAATTTCTCCATATTTTCATTTTGGCATAGAAAATCAGCGGGAAATTAAGGAAAAGAATACATTTTCTCCGTAAAAGAGACTGCCGGATGGAAATTACTACGAATCACTTTGCCCCACTGGGCTGTTTTGAATTTTGATTACATTCCAAATAAATAAGTTGACCTTTTTTACCATTCACATTGATTTATTAATCAAACTATTTTTTTAGTATTACCTCTTGTTTAACTATAAATCATATTAGTATATATTTTAAACTATAATAATAATTGTTCAAAATGAAAATTGTTCTTCATAGTAACAAAATTTTCAATTTCTTCAATTTCTTTATAAAGAAACAGTAAGATCTCATCTTCTACCATGATATTTTTTTTTTTTCCTGTGAAATCCACAATCATAGTTGACATCGGAAAAAATGTTGTCTTACAAAAAATGGCGTTGAGATTATTTGTGAAATTGTGGCGTATTTCTTCCCCTCTAAAACTCCAGAATATCTGATAGTCGTATTTACTGGGCTTAAAAGTGGCACTAGAGCTAATCATTAAGTTAGCATGTGCTTGATGTTGAAGGTGAAATTTCAAATTCTTTACGGATTAAAGTTTTTTCTCTAAAGTGGAAATATTCTTTAAATTCTTTATGATAATTGTTTAACAAGTTACTTTTATGTTACAAAATTTTAAAGTATTTGAATTTAATTTATTATCAATATAAAAATAATTCTACATTATTATTTATTTTATAATAATACATTATTATAAGAATTACTAAAATTCTCGTGTTGGTGATAAAATTTTTTAATATTATTAATTTTTTAATGTGGAATTTTATTATTTATTGATAATATAAAAATTTTTGTGCTAATAAGTTTAAATATAATTTGAAATACTCTAAATAGTTATATTCCTCTTTTCAAATGACATGTTTAAATACACTCTTACAGGAGAGAAAGAGAATGATGAGGGAAGGAATTTTTTAAATTTACTCTCCTTTCTTGTTTGAATGAACATAAAAAAGAAAGAAAAATGATTAAAAATAAAATTTATAATTATAATTTTTAATTTAATTCAATTTTTTATAAAATTTTCTACTTTATTATGTTCTAACTTAAATTTAAAAAAAAAATCAATTTTCTCTCCTAAACAAACAAAGGGCGAGAGTAGCTTGCATTATGCTAGCTAGCGTTAATCATCGTGCGACGAAAAATATATTTCTTCATATTCAGTCATTTCATCGCTATAACTATTTCTTCGGTATCTTATATCAGATGGATCGACTTTATAAAAGATCGGCCAAACACTTTGCTTGTTTTGCTCTCTAAATTGAAAATTCTAACTGTGCCAATTTGTGCCATTCAAATTAATTTAGTTATTAAATATATTATAAAAATTATTTTATTTTATTTATTTAATAATATTATTTAATAAATTTTATATTATAAAATTATTTATCAAATTTAATTATTTTTATAAATAAATTCTAATTATTAATGAAATATTATTTTAAATTTTTATTATTATTTTAATATAATACAATTTTTATATTTTTATGACATATATTTATAATTTAATTATTAAATATTTTTTAAATAATATTTTTAAAAAGTAATATAAATTCTTAAAAAACTAATATATTAATCCAAACTCATGTAATTATATCATATTTTTATTAAATTATTATATCGTATCACAAATTATCACTTTTAATATTCCACAAATTCGACAAGGCATAAGAATGCATAATTTTCAAAAAAATACTATAATAAACATTCTTGATTCTTCGATAACTGTGAAAAGAGAGGGTAAAATCCCAATTCCACCCCTGAGCTTTCAATCATAAATTGAAGTTTCAATTACTCTTATATTGAAAAGTACTATAAAAACTGCCGATAACATCGGATCATGTATCTTCACATTTAAAACTTAAGAAAATACATTGAAAGTTCATTTTTTTAAAAATTTTATATTTTTAATTGAAAATTTCGACCTTTAATTTTTACATACATATATATATTCACTGATTTAATCACTTTTATTCTTTGAAAAAGAAACTTAAAAGAACATTGTAAGTAATAAAATTGATGGTGAAACTCTGAGCCATGATTTAGAACAACTATGGTTGCTTTGTGTTTGAGATTGAAACCAAAGCTGATCTTTAGTAGAGTTAGAACTAGAATAACCCATAAGATACAGAAATTTCTTGGAAACTTCGTGCATGAAGGAATAAGGCGTGGAAGATGCTCAGAAGCACTACTTATTCAGCGGGCAGTCTAACGTGAGAATTGGTCACAAAGTTTCTGAATTTGTCCACTGTGAAAATAGAAAAGCAGTGGAAATTGAGGAAAAGAAATTTGGAGGCATTGCAAAGCATGTGCTCTTGATCGGCAAAAGTGGCTTCTAGTTGGAACCACAAGTTATCACTTTGCAGGAAAGGCAGTGGATAATTTTAGGAAAAGTTTGGTGTACATTATTTTACGGTCATATATTAATGTATTATTAAATTTAATTATTAACATATTATTATATAATATATAATATTTAATTTAAAAAATAAATTTAACATATAATTATATTTAATAATATATCTTAATACTATTGCATCAATGACATATCAAGGTCTCTCCTTTTATTACTTTCTTCGTAAAGTAGCTTTTCTTCTTAACCTTTTCCGACTTGGTGAGAGGAAAAAATGGTTTTAAAAAAAATTAAAAATTAGTTAGAATAAAAAATAAAAATGAAAAATTATAAAATACCAAAATGTAGAATAAATTATTTCTCTTTTTTTGAATTAAGTAAATAAAAAATTAAATTTAAATTTCTTCTTTATTTTATATTTTATCAAGCATAGGTTCATGTTGATTTATTAATCTAAACCACTTTTTAGTATCACCTTTTGGTCAATTTTATCAAAATTAATAACCTAAATTAAACGCAATTTTTTTAAATGAAAATTGTTCTGGCATAAAGAATTACTAAAATCAAAGAGAGGTTTTGATATAAAATTTTGAAGGACTCCAACAATAAATTTTTATAAGAAATTTATAGCTTACTATATTTTTTATTTAATGATATTATATTAGTATTTAAGTTATAAATAATAAATATGAAAAATAAAATTGATATATAATAAAATAATAAACAATAAAAAAGAGAGAAAAAATAAAAAGACAAAGAAATACAAAAGTTCTTTTATACCAGTTATTATAAAGTTCAAAAATAAAAGGGTAATATAAAAAAAATTAGCGGTCACCATTTAACAAGTTAAATGAAAGAAAAGAAAGAGCGTTTTATAAAATAATGGAAGAACAAACTACAAACGATGAAAAAATAAATAAAAATGAAAAGAAAAGGAAAGAAGAAAAATGGAAAATAAAAGGAAGAATGTGTATAGCAAAATTAGAGAGAGAAAGAATTAAAAAATAAAAAATAGGCATTCATAGGTCAGAAACTCGATCGGTCTGGTCGAAAAAATTGACCATTTTGGCTCTTTTTCTTTTGCTTGAAAATTTATTGAATTTTTTTAAAAGCACGATAATTGAATTGGCTCAGGCCGAAATAAAAAAAATTTGGCAAATTCTATCCGATTATATTAATATATTTTTTAATTATATATTAAAAATAATTATATTTAAATATTATATTATTTTATTAAATATATATTTTTATTTTAAAAATTAATTTTTATTTAAAAATAAAAATAATAATTTTTATTCAAGTAATCAGATCGAACTGACAAATCATGCAATTAAAGAATGTGACCAAATTAATTTTTTTTGCAAAATAATCAAATCAAACTAGAATCAAACCATAAATTTTATATAATTTGATCGGATGCTCCGGGTCTGGCCATATACAAATCTACTCAGAAGACCAACTTGTGCACGGTGGCAGCGTTGAGCATGTGATTTGGTCGGGAATAGTGGCTTCCAGTTGGGATTGGGAACCACAAGTTATCACTTTGTACGAAAAGCAGAGGAAATTGAGAGAAGGAAATTTGGAGGCACTGCAAAGCTTGTGCACTTGTTGGCAAAGGTGGCCTCCAGCTGGAAACCACAAGCTGTCACTTTGTACGAAATCCAGTGAACGGTGAGGTGGGGGGCTGATCCTCGTCTTTAGAAGTTGGTTGGCTTAATTATGGGTGGGGGCGCAACTTTTGAAAATTAGAAATCCAACCCCACAAAGTGATCCTAATACAAAGAGTATGCTGATTACCGCAGAATCAGAAAGCGAGAGCAAATTAAAAAGGAAAAAAAAATCAATTTTGGCAACATGACAGGGTTGGTTACACACTGTTGAGTAATAATGTAATATAGTATAATTTTTTATTATAAAAATATTTAAATAAATTAATAATTTTATATAATTAAATATAATTATTTTAATATATATTTTATTTTTTACTCTTATCACTTTATAAATTACATATTATTTATTTTTTTATTCATTCTGTTTCATTTTTATCTATTTTTTATATCTACTTCTTTTACTTATAATTTCATATTAATATCACTATATAATATAAATATAATATAATATAATATAATATATTTTAAAATTTTAAAAATATTTTAAATAAATTATAATTTTAATATTAAAATTATTAATTAAATTAATTAACTATATATTTTTATAACAACTTTTTAAGGTTAAAATTAAACTTATTAAATTAAATTTTATCAATATTTTATTAATCAATTTTTTAATTTCTATACAGATTTTTCACTTAAGATTTACAATTCATGTATTATTTCTTTCTTTTTATCTACTTAATTATATGTTTTTTATTTAATCATGATATTTAAAACTCAAAAACCAATATTATTTAGTAATATAGATATGATATATTATATTTTTATTATAAAAATATTTTAAATAATTTAATATTTTATTTAATTAAATTAATTTATTATATATTTTATTTTTCTCATTACTTTGTTTCCTTTTTTATTTTACTACACTTTTTTTCTCTCTATTTCCTTTCATGTGAACTTCTGTCTCTTTCAAACACAAATATCACCAAGTATAAATATAATATAATATAATTTATTTTTAACTTATTTAGATATTTTAAATAATTTAAAACATTAATGAAAAATTATAGATAAAATTAATTAATTATATATTGTATTTTTTATAAAATATTTTTAAAAAAAATAAAATTGAATTTTTATTAAATTTTATTAATATTTTCTTTATATTAATTTTTATATACTATATTTTAAATTAAAAATATATCAATTAAAAATTTTTATCAAGGATTTACTATTTAAGTACTATTTCTTTTTTCTTATATACTTTATTGTATATTTTTTATTTTTTAATTCTTATTTACTTTTGATATTTAAAGTTTGGATGCCAATACTACTAAGTAATGCTATTTCTCTTTCTCTCTCATCCTTTTATATACTTTCTCTGATATTTTAAATTAAAAATATATTAATTAAGTTTTTCGTCAAGGATTTACTATTTAAGTACTATTTCTCTTTCTTTAATATAATTTATTGCATTTTTATTTTTTTATTCTTATTCACTTTTAATATTTAAAGTTTAGATGCCAATACTATAAAGTAGTACTAGATAAGGTAGATTATTTTTTTATTATGAAAGTATTTTAAATAAGTTAAATATTTTATTTAATTAACTTAATCTAGTAAGTATTTTATTTTCTTTTTTTAATCTTATTATTTATAACTTAAATATTAAATTTATTAAATAGTGTAGATATAATATTATATATTTTTATTTTCATTATAAAACCTTTTAAATAAGTTGAGGTTTAAATATAAAATGTATTCATTGAATTAATTATTTGCATATTTTATTATTAATAAAAATTTAAAAATTAATTTATCAAAAAATAGAAATTAAAATTAATTTTACTTATTTAAAATTTATCAATATTTTTTCAATAATAATTTTTTAAGTGGTATGCGACGCTGCCACACACTGTTTCTCCTCCTCCTATCTATCTTATTATATGCCTTTTTTTTCCTATTTACCCCTGATATTTAAAGCTCTAATGTCAACTTATTACCCCCCCCCCAAAAAAAAAAAGATCTCCAATGTCAACTCATTATGTAATGTAAATATAATATAATACATCTTTTATTATAAAATATTTAAAAAAGTCAAAATTTAATTTTAATCAAATTAATTTACTGCATATATTTACTTACAATTTATACATTATTTTTATTTTTTATTCATTTTTATTATTTACAATTTAAATACTAACATCACTAAATAATATATATTTAAAAATATATATTTCATTTCATTCCATTTTGAGAGATTTTTTTATTGGTATAGTTGTTTTTATTAATTTATTTTTTAATAATACATATAACTTAAAATTATAATTAAAATTTTATATTGATATATTTTTTCTAGTAATTTATTTGTCTATATATGCATAGGTATTTACAAAGAAATTACTTAATTATGATTCACTTAAATGAGTTATATTTGTTATTGTCCAATTAATCTGAGATAAAAAAGCATTTTCATTACATCTATTATCTTTTTCAAAAAATTTATTTAGTAATTCATTTTCTTTAAATTCATTCTAATTTATATGTTATATTAGGAAAAAATTCATATAAAATTTTATAACCATAAAAAAGAAACGTTTTTAAGATGCAATAAAATGAAATATTTTTAAAATTATTTTATACAGTGTAGGAAGAATGAATTTTGAATATAATTAATTGTGAATGATTAATTTATAAAAATGATTATAAATTAATATTTTATATTTAATATATTAAAACATTACTTTTAAGTTTTAAAATTATTTTTAATTTTTAATTTAAATTAAGTTTAGATGTAACAATAATTTTGGCAATTTAGTTTTTGCGCTAACAATTACGCAAATAAAAATAAAAATAGAAATCTCCTTCTTCTATCATTTCAAGATTTGGAAGGAGAGATAATAGTAAAAATTTTCTGCACAATATATATATAGTTTATATATAAGACATAGTATAGGGTGATCATGTACATTTTAGCATTGAACTAGGAATATCAAAATTAAAAATTAGAAAAATTTGTCTACTGCATATGTCTCAAATCTACTATGTAATCAATATGGAATTAGATACAGAAAGGAAATTATTAAAATAATAAAACTTAATATATAATCATAAACATAAATTAGTGTAAATTAACTTGATTTCATATATAATATAAATTATATATAATACTATATTGTTATTTTTATTATTTTATATTAAATTAGTCTAATCATATTTATTTTTTATTTTTATAATATAAAAGAAAGAGAAAATTTTTAAAAAGAGAAAGAAAGAAAGATACACGAGGTTGATGTTTTGGAGCATCAGCTGGGAAAATATTTTGGAACATGTGCAATTTGATACATTATTGATCGTCCAACAGCAAGCTATCCATTTTCAGGTTGTCGGTAAGAAAAAAATGCCCTTTAATTTTCTATCTCACCACTTGCATGACGCTCACATCATGCTACCGGTAGCAAATTTTCAGATTGCTGTTGAAGCGCGCCCGTTACTTTTTATGGAAACAAGCTTATCTTCTCAACTTTTCAGGTTGATTTATTAATCTAAAACCATTTTTTAGTATTACCTATAGGTTAATTTAATTAAAATTAATAACCTCAATTGATCATTATTTTTAAATAAAAATTACTCTAGCACAAGGAATAATTAAAACCGAGGAGATTTTATTGATCAAATGACGTTTTTTAATGTCAAATTTGTAGCCTCTAAATTAAAGTAAAGATTTATCATAACTAAGGCAATCACTTTTATAATAAATCAAAGGGAGATTTTGATATAAAATTATGGAGAGATCAAATAATAAAAAAATTGAAGAAATAATATTATTTTAAAAATTTTGTGAGTTCAGTACCTGGCTCTTTATTCTTTTTAATATTTGGAATTCATTTTTCAAATTTTCCTTATTTGAAAATTTATAAATTTTGGTTAATAAAAAAATAAATTCTAATTAACTAGAAAATTATATTTTTTTTGGGAAAACAACTTTTCATTTGAAAAATGAAATTTATTTTCCTTATTATTCAGTATATTCATACCCAAGTCCAAATTTTCCTTTTCTGCTTCCTCACCTTATTATGCAATCAAGATAATTTATTTTTATTTGTTAAATATTTTCATGATGGATGCTCTATTTTTATTTTTATAAAATTTATTTTTATTTATTAAAATTTAGGTACACATTTTCATATAATATTTATTAAAATATTCTCTCTTTCTTCCTTGAGATGAATGTTCTATTATATAATATTTCACAATAATTAATTAAATTAACTGTACGAATCTATATATAAGTTCTTTTAATAACTTTAATATATATTTTATTGTTAAAGATTAATCATCATTGGATATTGAGTACCAAGAATGATAAAAATTTCATAGAAAAATATTTTTTTAAAAAGTATGTAAAATTATAATAATTTTAATTTTAAAGTAAATAATTTTTATTTACTTCAAATATTTTTGAAATAATTAATTTTAATTTACTTTAAATGAAATTAATTTTTCTTTATGCGCCAAACATCAAAAATAACTTTTTATTTATGTATTACATAATAAAAAATTAATTTATTTTCTAAAAATATATTTTCTTAGAAAAATATACTCTAAAAATTACATTTTTCCCCAAATGAAACGGAACAGAAAAAGAATACATTTTGTCCGTGAAAGAGGCTGCCCGATGGAAACAACTGCAAATCACTTTGCCTCTGAACCATTTTGAATTTTGATTGCCTTCCAAATAAATAAATAAGTTGACCTTTTTTACCATTCACATCGATTTATTAATTAAAAACTATTTTTTAGTATTACCTCTTGTTTGATTATAAATCATATGAGTATATCTTCTAAACCATAATAATAATTTTTCAAAATGAAAATTGTACTGGATAGTAACAAGATTTTCAAATTCTTCAATTTCTTTATAGAGAAACAGTAAGATCTCATCTTCTACAATGATATTTTTTTTTCCCGCTGAAATCTACAATCATATTTGACATCGGATAAAATGTTGTTTTACAAAAAATGGCGTTGAGATTATTTATGAAATTATGGCGTCTTTCTTCCCCTCTAGAACTTCAGAGTATATGATAGTTTTATTTATTAAAGAACAATTTTGAAGGGATAATATTTACTTGATTGAGTTTAAAAGTGGCACTAGAGCTAATCATTTATTATGAATAAAAATAGGAAGAAAAAATATTAAAAATAAAATTTGTAATTATAATTTTTATTTAATTTAAATTTTATGAAAATTTTCTATTTTATTATCTTCTAACTGAAAATTTTAAAAAAATCAATTTTTTCTCCTAAGCAAACAAAGGGCGAGAGTAGCATTAATCATCGTACGACGAAGAAAATATTTCTTCATATTTAATCATTCCATCGCCATGACTATTTTTCTGATGTTTTATATCAGATGGATCGACTTTATAAAAGATTGGCCAAACACTCCGCTTGTTTTGCCCTCCACACCGATTATTCAAACTGTAGTAATTTGTCTCATTTGGATTAATTTATTTATTAAATTTATTATAAAGGTTAGCTCATTTAATTTATTTGATAATTTTAATTAATAAAATTTATATTATAAAATTATTTATTAAATTTAATTATTGATCATTCTTATAAAAATATTTTTTGATTATTAATAAAATATTATTATAAATTTTTATTATCATTTTATTAAAATAAATTTGTATATTTTTATTATATAATTATAATTTAATTATTAATTATTTTTAAATAATATTTTTAATTAATTAATACAAATTTTTAAATAAATTGATATATTAATCTAAATCTATATAAAAATGATTACTTCTACTCTCCACAAATTCATCAAAGCACTATGCTAAAAATGCATAATTAAAGAAAAAAAACTATAACAAACATTCTTGATTCTTCAATAACTATGAAAAGAGAGGGGAAAAACCCTAATTCCACTTTTGAACTTATGATCATAAAAGAAAAAAAAGTTATAACAAACATTATTAAGAATTTGTAGCCATATTAACAATTAAATCATGTGCAGCCATAGGGGTTTTATCTACAAATACTCTACCACTTGCAGCATCTATCATGTTTCTGTCCATAGGGAGGAGGCCTTTATAGGAGTATTGGATGAGAAGTTGCTCCCTAATCTAGTAGTAGGGGCAACCAGAACACAGTATCTTGAACCTTTCATAGTATTCATACAAAATTTCTCTACTAATTTGCCTTATGCTGCAGATATCTTTCCTTATAGCAATAGCTCTAGAGGCAGGAAAGAATTTCTTAAGAAATAACTTCTTCATGTCATTCCAACTGTTGATAGAACCAAGTTAGAGATAGTATATCTAGTTGTTTGCTACATCAAATAGAGAAAAATGGAAGGCTTTGAGCTTTATTTGATCTTCAGAAATGCCTTACGGTTTCATAGTAGAGTAGACTACATGGAACTCCTTCAAGTGATTGTGGGGGTCTTCACTTACAAGACCATGAAATATAGAAAAAGGTGAATTAGTCTAGACTTCAATTCAAAGTCAACATTCAGTTCAGGATATTGGATGTCTAAAGGTTGGTAAGTGACATTAGGGACAACCAACTCTTTTGGTGTTCTCTTAGCACCATTAGCTATATTGACAGGATGTTCAAGAGTGTCAACAGGGGGATTGGGGATGCTACTTCTAATCCTATAGATGCTACTTCTAATCCTATAAAGAAAAATGAAAAGTCATATCTATCTCAAGATCAAAATCAAGCAATTTATCAGGATGACGCCTAGTCATGCACTGTTAGAGACATAGAAACATATAAATACCACAAGTATATACATATGCAAAAACTAATCAAACACCTTCAATTAATGTATTTAAAATTTTTTAAAAAAATTTTCAAACCACCTCTATTTGATTAATTTGATCATAAGGAACCTAAAAAAATAAAAAATTTTAAAAATTTTAAAAAAATAGAAAATAATGAAATTTCACAATTTTAGGGGGTACCTCACAAGTCAATGGCTTGTGATTATTGATTAGCAGGGTTAGTTTCACCTTAACACCAAGTTTGGGGTCATTTAATGCATAAATTTGTTTTTTTTTTGAAAATTTTTTAGGGGGTCTAACTGATTGACCAAAAAGGCTCTAATGATGCAACTAAGGCTAGGCATCCAACTTATGGGAAGTGGAGGGATGGGGAAAAGTGGTTGTTTGCAAAAAAAAAATGTAAAAATTTATGAGTTGCAGTTATAAGTTACTATTCACCAGTATCATAAATTGCAAGTTAGATTAACCAAACTACAATGAAATGTTACCAAATTTTGTGTGGAACTCTTATTCTACTATATCTAGTACCATGCAAAATTTCAACTTAATCTGAAATGAAATAATACAAAATCATGTAAAATGAAACTAGGAAAGTAGTGAAATGAAAGGTTAGTAGTACAGGCAGTGATGTTTATTAATTAAAATGCAATGACATGTTGAGGAAAGTGTTAACCTTAACCCCCTCTAAAGAGTTTTGATGATAACAAAGTACTTTGATGACTTTTGGATTTGACCCTCCTTATCAAGGAACTTACTACAAGTTTTGAAGATAAAGAGAAGAAGATCATGTTTAGATTAGTCAGTTCCTAGTTAATCCCCTTAGTTTTTATCTGTAAGAGAGGATTCAATCATTAAGGGATCAGGTGTTTTTCTCAAAATCATAATGTTAATCTTGTGTCTCTCCTTTAAACAAAGCATGGGTTATTTTTTTTTTAAGTAAAAGAAAGTTTTCAAAGTTGTTTCTGGGGTTGAATTGATTCCAGGCATCCAGAGAGGAAACTGGTTTGCTCAAATCGATTCACTAATCGATTCCAGGCATCCAGAGAGCAAACTTGTTTGCCCAAATCAATTCAACAATCAATTTTCAAGGTCTAAAAAGTTTTTCAAAGGAAATTCAATCGATTTCTGAATTAATTCATGTTTTCAAAAGTTTAATCTCTTTTTTCAATGAATTAATTGTTCAACCCACTCTTTATATCCTTTTTTTCTCAATCTTGTTTCGAAAAAGGCTGAATCAATTCTCGAATCGATTTAGCTCATCCAGAGCCGAAATGGAGTTAAAGTGAATTAATTCAGCAATCGATTCACTAAGAAGTTTTTCAAGTATGAATCGATTCTCGAATCGATTCATCAACCTTTTTCAAATTTTTCACAGGGTCCCTAAATTGATTCTAGAATCAATTCACAGGTCGCCAACAACTCTATAACGGCTATATTTACTAAGTAACGGCTTTTTGACTCTTCTAAATTCTATATAAAGGTTTCTTTTCAAATTATTTCATAAGAGAGAAGGAGCTTACACTGTTACATAAACATAAGAAAAATTCTTTTATCCTTTCATAACTTGAAATCCCTTGAGCTTACTTGATTGAAAAACTCCTCTCATTGAGCTTCATTGTATAATCCACTTTCTAGAGTTTTGTGAGTTGTATTCTTGTATTACTTTCTTTCATTTATTTGAAATTAGGGTGAAGCATCCCCAGAGACTTCAAGAGTGATGAATCTCTTAGGATTTATTAAGTGTTTTAAAAGAGGATTCTTAAAAGGATAGTGAAGGAAAAATAAAGTCTGTACTGAGACTTCTTCAAGTGCCCTCAAACTTGAAGGGATAGTGGATAGGACTTCAAATTCAAGTCAGAGGGGCTTGGTAGTGGATGTATACCTTGGAGTGTTGGATCTTCAAGGCTGGAACCACTATAAATAGCAATATTTTATATCTCTTTTCCCTATTTCTTTACTTGCCTGACATATTGCTCTGTTCTTTACATTCTTCATCAGATTATTGTATTATCTTGTTTTCACTTTCACATTGACACTTATTCCTTATTCACATTTTCTTCAAATTAGGCATAACTGCAAAAAAAAATTTAAAACCCAATTCAGTCCCCTTTTTAGGTAAAATCTTAGCTAACAGGAAGTGCATGATATGTTTATATATGATGTATATGTGATGTTAGAGTGGAATGAAAGGTTAGATTGCATAGTTATGTAAACTATGGACCACAATGCAAAATCAAGTCAAAACTACTTCAGTTCATACAATATAAGTGATGCATGATGGAATGCTATCAAATTAGTTATGACATGTAAATCTAAATGCAGAATGTAGTTTAATATATTAGATGAGGATGGAATGCAGTGGCAAAATAATCAAAATTGGAGGGATGCAGTAGGAATTAGTACTAGTAGAAAAATGACCAAATGAACAATGCATTAGAAAATTAGAGAATTGAAAAAGGGAAAGCAAATTGATAATTCAACTAAAGTTGATTCCTAAGCCTAAAATCAACTAATATATGGTGTAAATGAGTGAGGTAAAGTGTTGGAATGTGATGATATAGTGCAAAATGAAAAGTCAACAAAAATAGATAAAAATTAATAGGAAGAGTAAAACACACAAGTAATAGGATGTATGCACTAATAGTATGCAAGGATGCAGGATTAGATTCAACAAGAATGAATGCAAAGTTCAGGCGCAAAAACGTGCAAAACTAATATGTTGGAAAACATAACTAGTAGACAATAGAAAAGAATGTATTGAAAAGAGATATCTAGCAATGGCACCAAAATTTGATCGTTGCTGTCGAACCAGCTAAATTGAAATTACTGATTCTTAAAAATGTTTTGTAGCAAAATGGTGTGAACTAGGTCGAACCTCTAGAGATCTTTTTTAATAATCCTCTATGATTACTTACTAATTATGTTTATGATGTAAAGTTATATTGAAATACTAAAGAAAAATAGAATGCTAACTACTTATGCAATTAATCAAAAACAAAATGCACAAACTTAAACTAATGCAAAATAACCATGTAATGCAGAATTCAGGATTCAAAATAAATGTAAAACCAGATAGGGGGAGGAACTTTCAAGTTGAAAATAAGTAGAAAATAACCGTAAAATCAACAAAACAATAGCAATAGCAGTAAAAACAAGGAATATCAATGAATAAAAATAGTTGATCCAAGGAATTTAAGGTCTCTTTAGAGGATTAATCATAGATCACTATAAATTTAATTTTGTAATTGATTATTTGGCCTTGAATTATCCAAAATCCCTACAACAATTCATGAACCCTAACTAGATAATCATCTAGGATCTGATTGGTTAAGATTAGCAAAGTTAGACAATCGTTATAACCCCTAAGTTAAATCAAAATTAATTTAAAGATAGAATTTAGCTGAATTAAATGGATTAATTTAGAATCCTAAATTATCCATTCATCCCTTTTTCTCCTATAAAGAATTATAATTAATCAACAAAAATTCACTACCAATTTCAAATCATGAACCTCAGAATTGAATTAAAATTATATCAAACTAACATTCAAATTAACCAACTCATGCAATTCAAAGAAGATAGATGAAGAAAAAGAGAAATCAATTACAAATATTACCATACAATTCAAAATCCCATAATCTAAGTGGATAAAAGTATCAAAATTCCTTGAATCAACTTAAAGGGAATTAGCCTTCCATTGAAAAGAGAAAAAATAATCAAAATTTAGAGAACTAGCAAAAATTGTCTGTTTCTCCATTTTTTTCTATTCTAATGTACCCTCTAATTAATGATAACCTTTAAGGCATAATTAGGACTGGGCCTTAACTACAAACTTGTAGCTTAGTGTCTTAAGAATCTACCCTCAAAATTTCAACCCAATTCGACATTCCTAACTCAAGTTATAACTAAAATACTATAGACAGCTCAATCCAGTCCAAGTTAACATAATCAGCCATCAATATGTCTTCTTTAACCTTCAAAACAACTTAGTTTCTTCAAAAAGGCTTCATGAATGATGAGGTATGAATCTTAGGGAATGATTGGACTTGGCCTCACATCAATTGGATACTTGGATCTTCATATATGAATTAATCATTGCAATAGGGTTGGGTCTAGATCAAAATAATAGCATTTAGCTAAATTTGTGCTTACTTTTGACCTCTAAGATGGCAGAACTGGGCTTCGAACAAACTAGAAAGTTCTAGAAATTTTTCTTAGCTTCCCAACTATATAAAGATCGTCCAAATTTGACATTTAAAGCTCAAGCTATGATCGGAAAATTGAAACAATGCCAAAAATTCAACATTAAGCCCGAAATTCAATAAAGTTCAAATTAATGCAATTAATCTCAAATTAATATAAAATTGATTCAATTAAATATCATCTCATCCTAAGAGGTTTAAATATGAGGAAAAATATTAATAAAATATTATTCACATCAATAGTATTAAAAATTTTATTCATATAAAATTATCCTTATTTTAAAAATAGTCTACCACAATTATTTTATCATGCTTGATAATTATAAATTTTTAATATTATAATCAATTTAATTAATAATAATGGATACATTTATTATATTTTGCCTATTTTATATATAAACAATAAATAATAATATTTTTAAAATTAAATTAGGTTACACAATAATTGTTACTGGGATAGAGTAATATAAAAATAAATTAAAATTAATAAATTTTATTCTAATTTTACTCTATTATAATAGTTTTAAATGAAAAAATTAATTTATTTTATATTGATCATATAAAATAAATTAATCGAATTATATTATAATATCTTGTATAACGCTTTTCTACTTAACAAATTACAATAATATTTAGTTATATTATCATGTATCTCTTGTATTTTACACCAAGGGTACAAATTTTTTCTCAAAGTTGGTGCAAGATTTTATCAAAAAAGTCTGTTATGAGCAGAAATTTCTTAGAGTTCGTAAAGGAATAACGTGTAGAAATCATATGCCCAAAATTGGTCACAAGATTGATCGGTGTCTTCATTTTGGTGTAGAAAAACAGTGGAAATTGAGAAAAAGAACACACTTTATCTGTAAAAGAGACTGGCCAGTTGGAACCACAGTAAATCACTTTACCGTTCTGAATTTTGATTACCTTCCAAGTAAATACGCTGACATTTTTAACGATTCAGATTGAGTTATTAATTTAAAATCATTTTTTTAGTATCACCTCTTGTTTAATTTTAAATCAAATTAGTATATATCCTAAACTATATTAATAACTTTTTTAAAATAAAAATGGTTCTGGCATACTAACAGAAATTTCAAATTCTTCAATTATTTTAAAAAGAAATAATAAAATCTCACTTCTAATATCATTGTTTTTTTGGGTAACGGTAATCTTCTACTATCATATTTTGACGTCTAAAAAGAATATTATTATGCAAAAAATGGCTTTATGATTACTTGTGTAATTGTAGAGTGTTTCTTGCCTTTAAAACTTCGAAATATAGAGTAGTTATATGGTACTCGTTACAATATGCTTAAAATTTTAAAATTTAAAAAATATGGCAAATTTTAAAATTATTAAATTTTAATCATTCATTTTTAATAAATATAATTAAATAATTTTAATTTAATGATTTTTACAATTATTACATCACTTAAAATCCTAAAACTGCAATAGAATTAAAGTAGCTATATTTGTTGAAGTACTTTGCCATGATTTTGAAGCTATGGTATTTGATTGATCGGGTCCAAAAGTGACTGAAGTTGATCGGTAAGACATCTGTGATGCTTTGTTTGGATGGGAGGCAAGTGAGAAGATAAAGAAGTTGGGAGAAATAAAATGAAGGGAGAGAATTTTTTTTTTTGTGTTATTTAGAATTTCAAATTCTCTACAGACTAATCCTTTGATTAGTTGACTGGAGAATGAAAGGAAAGGAAAACAATTTTAAAAATTAGTTAAAAGGGAAAATGAAAATTTTTTTTTTTTCAAAATGTTGATGTCTAAAAATAATTATAATTACATTTCCCTTTTTTTTTCTTTTTCTACTAAACCAATCAAAATGAAAGTTTAACTTTTAAAATTTTCTATCTGATCTCTTTCCTTTCTCGCTCGTCAATCAGGAAGTAAAAGTTTTTTTTTTCCTTAAAATGGAAAATTTGTTGAAATTCTTTATGATAATTGTTTAAACATGTTATTTTTATGTAATGAAATTTTAAAATATTTAAATTTTATTTATTATTAATATAAAATAATTTTAACTATCATATGTCATTAAAAAAATATTAAATGGTAAAAATTTTTAGTTATTATTAAAATTTTTTAATGTGTTATTTTACTATTTGTTGATAATATAAAATTTTACATCAATAATAAATAAAAAATTAGTAAATGGAGGAGTGGTAATACCACTAAATGTATATATACAAAAAATAAGAATTAAATCCTAAACGTAGGGAAAGTACAAAATCTCAAAAAAATATCAACTGACACCCGAAACAGAAACTCTCAACAATAATAAATAAAGTTCAAACATAATTTTAAACATTCTGAATAGTTATATTCCCCCTTTAAAATGACATATTCAAGTACACTTCTTAGACTTTGTTTGAATTGAAATAAAGAAAATGGTGAAGAATTTTTTCTTTAAATTTATTCTCTGTCATTTGAATGAAAAAAATGGAGAAAAATAAATTATTAAAAATAAGATTATAAATTTTTATTTATTTAAAATTTTAGAAAATATTTATCTTTAATATTTTTTCCAATTTAATTTAAAGAAAATTTTCTTTTCTTTTTTTTTTTGCACCCATCCCAAAACAAACAAAGGATAAGGTTAGCTTAACCAACTTTTTTTATGTTAATTGAAAAATTCTTAATTAGTCAATAAATACTTAGTTTATGTATCTACTATAAATAAAAATTAAAATAAATATAAAAATAATTAATTAATTTTTAATTAATTCTCTTTATATTTATCTGAAATCTTATTAATAATAGGAAAAAATATAGAAAACCTCTTAAAGTATGGTCTAATGACAAAAAACACCCCTGAATTTTTAAATGCTACACTCTCCCCCAAAAAAAGAAAAAACTTTAGAGCAACTTAAAAATATCATCATCTCAGTTAAAAGAAATAGAAAATATCACTGACTTTATGTGACCCATTCTTTCCCTGGTTAAGCGTTAAAATAGCCCTATTTCTGCTTGCCATTTTCTTCTGTTCTCAGCAAAGAAAGTCTAGGGTGTAGGAAATTGAAGCTTAAAGACAGTTTGTTGGAAAAATTTGAGCGTTAGCAACACCATATGTAGTGTAAGTTGCTGCAAAAAATGAGTCCCAAAATCCAAAATTTTAGACTATTTCTACATTATTAAAATCACTTGATTGAGGCTATTCAACCTTCTGATACATCTGTGGTTGGGATGGAGCAATTTTAGCATAAGGAATAGCCTTGAAAGGCAAATCGCCAAATGGATCTTCAAAAGACTACCCAATAAAGGCCATATCCATTAGATATTGGATCAGAAAGGATCATATATTGCAAGAAAAACATATGGTTTTGCTGGTGCCAATCTCCAAGTTATGGGTACTCTAGCAGCCATGAATGCTTTCAAAAGGAATTTCTCTTTGCAAGAAATGCCTCTACAATTGGAGATAGAGGTTCCAGTTGTAATCTTCCCCCTCTTCCATCCTTTGTAATTGAGCAATGAGATTGGTTGGACGCCTTGTTGTATTCATAACCACCATGCTCCTGTAAAGAAGCTGGAAATGTTGCTAATGATGTAGTGTGCTCTCTTCTTGCTCTCCACCTTACTTCTTGTTTATTGGAACTATTCTGTGTAAAATATTTTGAACTATCATTAATTTGATCTTTTATTTTATTTAAAATGAGTTGAGTCTGATATTAAGGTAATATTTTTAAGTCCAACTTTTATAATTATTTTTATGAACTATAAATGCCTGATGGGCTGATATATTTTGCAGCAAATGTAAACTTTTAATCAACTAAACTTTTGATAAATGAGCCCAGTAGGATTTTCTATTTAAACAAGTTAGATCCCCCTACCACTCTATGCTCTGTTCATAATTACAAAACACTTTGTGAATCCTAATGCCCCATTGGTTGCAAATTCGTAGAGAAGGCGGCGAAGATCAAACCTTTATTTATTAATTTATTCTTATTTTATTATGAAGAATACATGTACGCTATCTATTTTATAAAATTATGTATTTTATATTCTTGATCTATATAAGTTTGTATCTTATTTGAACAATTTTGCTTACATTTGATATCAAAATCACTTACAATAGATTGAGAATTAAAATACATGTTCTTAATATTTTTTATATTTTAGATTATTGTTTTCATCTATTCTCATCCAATCTATTATTTACATAATTATTTTTTTCCTGAAAAAATTATTATGGAAATATCATAAATTGTATGATTTTAATTTTAAATATTGTGGTTTTCGATTTGATTTTGATGTTTACATTGAATGTCCCGTTGATGTGCAAAATACAGCAGCAAATATCTATTTCTGGATTTTTTTTTTTTTGGGCTGAAATCTGTTGCGTTTGCTGCGCGAAAGTTGGTTATATCGTTTGGCTCTCGAAAATTCGTTTGGCCGAAAAACTCTTCACATTGAAATTTGTTTCTTTCTTTTCTCACTGAAAATTGTTGTAAGGCTGCACCTAAAAAAAAAAGGAAAAGAAGTAAGGAAAAGGCGTTTAATTGATTTCGTTCGGATGGATTGCATCTGAAGATGCCAATCACACATGCATGACCCACGTGCACGTAGTACGCGTGAGGTCCATGCATTATATATATATATATATATATATATATATATATATATATATATATATATATATATATATATATATAGATATATATATATAAAGAAACATATGTATAATATATATTTTTAGTAGAATAAAATTATAAATTTTATTTAAAAAATAAAAATATATAATAATAATAAATTAACTCCAATAATTTTTTTTTGTAAAAATAATATATTTTTCCATATTTATATTAATAAATTTCGATCTCCTAAAATTATAATTCATGCTCTCTTAAATAAAATAGGAAAAAAAATTAAGAAAATTTAAATTTTTTTAATTTGTACCAAAATTGATTGAGATTGTGGTATGATGCAATATAATTTTTCTAATCAGTATTGGTGAATATTATTTAGTATATCTTAATGGACTAGTCATATTTTATTTTAATTTATAGTTTTGAGCTTCATTTGAATATCTTGATTCTTTTGGAGACTTATGGATTAAAATAGATAATTATCACTAAAGTAAAATTATTTATTTTAATTTATAAATCTTCAAGTTATTAATAAATATTTACAGGATTAATTTTTAATTATTTCATATAATGACTTGCCTAAATGGGATTATTATATGATATAATTAAAAATTATTTTATTGAAGTAAAATATTATTTCTAGATTTATTTTATTATTATAAATTTTACTTGCCCAAAAGGGTAATTTTATAATAATAATATATTATCCTAGTTAGCTTCAAATTTTAAGAAGATCTTTTATACATTGCATTCTCTGCCCAAAGAGGAGAATGCAGTGATATTTTCTATACTCCTAAAAGTGGTTATGAATAAATTTAAAATGCTCAGAACTAACATATTGTATCTTTAATTATTTTTTCACAATCTCTTTTGTAGTGAACAATAATACTGCAACTATTGAATTGTTAAATAGTACAAATTATAAGAGGTGGAAGAAGGATATAGAGTTTGCTCTTAGTATTATAGATCTTAATTTAACCTTATATAAGCCAAAATTGTTAGCAATCACTCCTGAAAGTACTCAAGAACAAAAAGACTATTATGTAAAATGGGAAAGATCTAATAGGCTCAGCCTCATTACAATTAAAAGATCTGTACCTGAATATCTAATAGATGGATTGGTAGATGCAACCAAGGCCAAAGAATTTATAGATGTTATAGGGAAAAGGTATTAAGTATTTGATAATGTTGAATTTAGATGTCTGATGAAGGAACTAACGACTATAAAGTATGATAACACTGGTAGTGTAAGAGAGTTTATTATTAAGATGATTCACCTCTAAACTGAATTGAAGAATTTAAAAATTGAATTATCGGATACATTTCTTGTCCCATATACCTTGAATTCTTTATGTCCAGAGTTCAGTCAAATCAAGACAGCTTATAATACCTTGAACACACCCTGGACCACTAATGAACTCATCACTAAGTGTGTTGCTGAAGAAGAAAAATAAGGAAAGAAAAGAAAGAAATAAGTTTTTTAACCTAACTAAAATCCTTACCTAGCAATAGCCCAACCTACAAGAAAAAGAAACCTAAATCATATGCTCCAAGGAATAATTTTTCTAAATCTTAGGAGGCCCACATGCATGGTAATAATAATACTGGTCATAAACCACAAATGGGAGGCCTTACATGTTCCATTCATAAGAATGTAGAGTGCTATTATTGTCATAAGAAAAGTCATAAGAGAAATGATTGTTATAGATTCAAATCTTGGTTAGAAAAGAAAAAGGGAAATGAGAATGGTAAACTCTTATCCTTAATTTGTTTTGAATCAAATTTAATTGATGTTCCTATAAATTCTTAGTGGTTTGATAGTGGTTCCACAACTCATGTTGCAATTTACCTTGTAGGGGTTCGTAAACAAGAGGAAACCAAGTGAAAGAGAATCCAAGCTTAGAGTAGGAAATGATTTTGAAGTTGTAGTTGAATGCATAGGAGATGTTATTTTAGGTTTAGAAAACTTTGTTGAGATTACATTGAATAATGTATTTTATGTTCCTAACTTTAAATGTAATTTAATTTCTATTTCTCTTTTGGATAAGCTTGGATACAAATTTATTTTTAGAAATGAAAAAGTTGATATTTTATTACACTCTGAGTCCATTGGTTTTGGTGTTCTTGATAATGGTTTATATAGGTTACTTTTAGCCTCTGATAGTCCTTATGCTTCTTTGAATGTTGAAAATATGGCTTCAAAAAGGCCTAGAATTAAGGAAACATCATCAGTCTTATGGCATAAGAGATTGGGACATATATCTAGGAATGGGTGGGAAGGTTAATTAAAAAGAATATTTTTCCTTCCTTAGATTTTGATGATATAGACATACGTGTGAGCTGTATTAGGGGCAAGTTAACCAAGACTAAAAAGAAGGGTGCTACTTGTAGTTCAGATCTTTTAGAGATAATTCATATTGATATATCTGGACCACACTCTTCCATCATTTGTGGTTGTCGTTATTTTGTTACATTCATTGATAACTTTTCTCGATATGGTTATCTTTATTTGATAAAAGAAAAATGTAATGTACTTGAGAATTTCAAAAATTTCAAAATTAAAGTTGAAAAATAACTAGGAAAAGTCATCAAGATTGTGAGATCTAACCGGGGAGGTGAATATTATGGAAACAAGATGTGTCTAGGCAACGCATGGGACCATTTGCCAAGTTTTTACAAGGTTGTGGAATTGTTCCATAATATACCATGCCTGGTAGTTTTGACACAATCAGACTCTTAAAGACATGATAAGGAGCATGATGAGTGGAACAGATTTACCTAAATTTCTTTGAGATGAGGCCATTAAAACTGCTTTGTACATTCTTAACCGTGTTCCTAGCAAGTTAGTACTCAAAACACCCTTTGAGTTTTAGATTGATAGAAAACCTAGCCTTAATCATTTTCGAGTTTAGGGTTATTCTTCTGAAGTGAAAATTTATGATCTATCAGTGAAGAAACTTGATCCAAGATCTGTTCGTCGGTACTTCATAGGGTATCCAAATCATGCAAAAGGATACAAGTTCTATTGCCCTATAAAAGGTACAAAAATAGTTAAGTTCATGACTGTAAAATTTCTTGAGCTTGATGTTGCTGATTTGTCATCAAATTTAGGGCACCTTGAAACACGAAATGATCGAGCTTCCATTACTATTCTGCTAATTTTACCTAGTCAGACTATGGTACCTCTATTTGTTTATGTTGAGATATAAAATGATTAAAATGTAGAGCATAACCAAGTTGTAGAACCTGTTGCAATTATTCCTACTGAAAATCATCAACCTGTTCAACCTATAGAGCATATCCCTATTAAAAGGTCAGTTAGATAAAAGAGGGCAACAATTTCAAATGATTATTATGTCTATCTTAGTGAGAGTGAATATAATATTAGGGATGTTATTGATCCAACTACTTACAGTCAAGCAATGAACAGTCAACAATATGATTTGTGGTTGAATGCTATGAATGAGGAAATTCAATTTATGATCAAGAATGAAGTGTGGAAACTTGTTAAGCTTCTGCAAAATTATAAGGCAATTAGTTGCAAATGGGTCTACAAAACTAAGAAAGATTTAACTGACAGAATTGAATGATTTAAAGCAAGATTAGTAGCTAAAGGTTTCACTTAAAGAGAAGGAATTGACTACTCTGAGACCTTCTCACCAGTATCTTTTAAAGACTCATTCAGGATTATTATGGCCTTGGTTGCACATTTTAATTTGAAGCTTCACCAAATGGACATCAAAATAGCTTTTTTGAATGGTAAACTTATGAAAGATGTCTACATGAAATAACCTAAAGGTTTTTAGATAAATGGATCTAAGCATCTGGTGTGCAAGCTGCGAAAATCAATATTTGATTTGAAATAGGCATCCTGATAATGGTATTTGAAATTTGATAAGTTGATTACATTATGGGTTTCATAGAAAATAAGGTTAACTAGTGTATTTATCTCAAGGTCAGTGGGAACAACTTTATTTTTCTCATCTTATATATTGATGATATTTTATTGGCAAGCAACAGTCTAACTTTGCTACATAATGCTAAATAAATGTTGTTTAGAGCTTTTGATATGAAGGATCTTAGTGAAGCATCATTTATTTTGGGTATTCAAATTCACAGGGATAAAACTCGTAATTATCTTAAAAGGCATATATTGATAGTATTCTTGAAAGATTTGAAATGCAAAACTATAAACCTGGGGATGTTCCAGTTGTGAAAGGTGACAAGTTTAGCAACATGCAATGCCTAACAAATGAGATAGAGAAGCACTCAATGTAAAATGTTCCTTATGCAAGTACTATTGGAAGTTTAATGTATGCTTAAGTTTGCACCAAATTCGATTTGGCTTTTGTGGTTAGTGTTCTTAGTAGTTATTTATCTAACCTTGAAAGAGATCATTGGTGTGCTGCTAAAAAGGTTATGAGATACTTGTAGAAAACCAAAAGTTATATGCCCATTTATAAGAAGGTGATAACTTGGAAGTGATTGGGTGTTCAGACTTAAATTTTGCTGGATGTTCTGATGATATGAAATCTACTTTAGATTACATCTTCATGATGGATGGAGGTGCTATATCCTAGAAAAGTGCTAAGCAGACATTGATAACTTTTTCCACCATGCAAGCAGAATTCGTTGCTTGTTACGATGCTGCTTTGCAAGCTATTTAGTTTAAAATTTTTCATTTTAGGATTATAGATTATTGATTTTATTGCTAGACCACTGAAAATTTATTGTGATAATAGTGCTACAATTTTCTTCACCAAAAATAATAAAAGTTCTAGTGGATTTAAGCATTTGGAGTTAAAATACCTCACAGTCAGAGATCTTGTGAAGAAAGAGGATATAGTGGTTGAGCACATTCATACTAATGCTATGCTGGCAAATCCCATGACTAAAGGACTTTGACCTATAATTTTTCAAAAGCATGTTAAGAATATGGGAATTGTAGGCTCTTTTGATGTCTTTGGTTAATGGGAGTTGTTTTTATTTTATGACTTTCTTTTATGTAATTTTGATATGTTCTTTTCTTATATTTTCACATATACTTGTTAGTACATTAATTATCAATTTATGTTATCTTATTGATGCATGTATCATTTGATTATAATGTGCTAATATTGTTATAATTTTTGTGAGGGCTAAGACTCGGTGTTACTCATTAGTTCCTGAGCTTAATTATTTATCCCAAAATCAACATCATTTTGGGATTTGTAAGACAATCTAGCTTTATATGTTGCCAGTTGATTTCTCGTGCTATGTGAATTTATTAGAGAAATCATTGAGGACTGACATAAAAGATAAGCATGATTTGATCACAATTTTTAATGCCATCTTTCATGCTACATTATCACATCAGTGACTAAGTATATATAGTTCATGATATTTTGTAATCATGGAAGGTTCTACACTATTAAAGAATGTAACTACCACCATGATTCAGTATCATTGGTTATATAAACTTAGTCAAATTTTTAGGTATTTATCTCTAAAGTGGTATATTTTTTTTAAAATTGTGGCCATATGTATTTAAAAATTAGTCCTCAGCCTAAGAGTCATTTTTCAAAATAAAATATTTTATAAAATAAATTAATTATAATTAATGTTGTCTAAATAGGAGAATGTAAAATATTTTAGATTACCATTAATTAGGTCTTTTATTTTATTTAAAAGTTGCTGAGTTTGATTTTATAGTTATATTTTTAAGTCCAGCTTTTGTAATCACTTTTGTGGACTATAAATGCCTGGTGGGCTAATGTGTTTTACAGCAATTGTAGACCTTTAACCAGCTGAGCTTTTGATGGGTGAGCCCAATAGCATTTTCTATCTAAGCAGGTTAGGTCTCACCTAGCCACTCTACACTCTATTCATAATCATAAAATACTTTGTGAATCTTGGTACACCATCGACTGCAAATTTGTAAAGAAGGCAGGGAAGATCAAACCTTTGTTTATTAATTTATTCTTATTTCATTATGGAAAATATAGGTACGCTATCTATTTTATAAAATCATGCATTTTATATTGTTGATCTATGTAAGTTTGTATCTTATTTAAACAATTTTGCTTACATTATGCACTTTGCTAATATCATTTTATCTTAATGAACATCTATGGTTGCCACCTCCTATATCTAAATCTATAACAATGATTAAGAATGTGTTGATTTCTACTTTTAACAAAAAAGAAATGGCTGCTGATCGCCAGCAGTTTCAAGTTAATGAATTTCTTCAAGAAGTAAAAATATTATCATAGATTTAGAAAAGAAACTCATCTATTTTGACATTTTATTTATGAAAGATGGTTTTATTGGTTCTCATCGCCCTATTGATGATATAAATGATGAGAGAGTGAAATTTAGGCCTTCTAAAAAGCATTATGTTAGAACTCATGGTGGTTCGCTACTAGACATATTATTTGCAACTTTTTAACCAGGGCACTTCATTTTAAAAAACAAATGCCTAAAATGCTACGCCGTGAAAACATTTTCCCAAAACCTTTAAGATTTTTTTTTTTAAAAATATAAGTGGCAGAGTCACAAGGAATGAAGGCCCATGATTAGTCATGTTGCCTGTCATGGGTGAGCCTGTCCTATGATCAGGCTTGTCACTTGACTGGTCACGGGATGGCCTAGACCATGATCGATAGCTATTCACGGGTAAGCCTTAGCCATAATCAGTGCAACCTTTGTTCCCCCATGAATTTTGCTCCTTATAAGCAGCATTCCCCCTCCCCCTTCCATATGCATACAAGCAGCCTTCCCCCCTCATACATAGACAGCCTTGCCTAAAATTTCCCTATAGCTTTGTTACTCAGTTAAGAAGCTTTACTTAGAAGTTTATTGTGAAGTGTCTTTCATTTTTTTCATGTATTAGTTTTTTCAAGTAAGACATTTAATTATTATTTTGCTCATGTAGATTATTAGTTCTTTCAAGTAAGACATTTAATTATGAAAAAGTACTTTTAGATGATATGAAAATATAATGTGTGCTTAGTGTATTTTTTTTTATAAGAAAGCTTTAATTTTAATTTGAATTATTAGTAGGTATTGTGACTACATTATTACTATTACATATGATTTGTATATTTGTAGTTGTTATTTTCATCTGTTCATTGTGGCACTTGTATTTTTTTAGTTTCTTTGTATTATTATGCACATATATTAATTTGCCCATATTATTTTAATTTATTTATATTATTATAGTATCTATGTATATTATGTATGTAGTCTGCCTACTATACATTTTATGTATATTACTATGATTGAAATTATTATACTTATAGATTGGATATTAGCAGCAAAGAAAATAAAAATTTAGAATACTTGAAAAACTTGGAAAAAAAATAGTAATATACTATTTTCTAGAAAAAATTCATATTTAAAATTAAACAGAAATTAACTAGAATTTTGTCAAAACTTTATAAATCATATAGTATTTATCTTTCTTTAATTTGAATTATTGTATGTTTTCATTCTTTCAACCTCTTTTATTTATAACTCAAATATTATTGAATATTATAAATTTAATATAATATAAATTTTTATGATAGAAATACTTTAAAGAATTTATTTTTCTTAATGGAAATAATTCATTTTAATAGGCTTTTTGACCCTAAAGAAACAATTCACTATGATACTGCATAACAAAAACAAATCACTAAAATACTTAAAATTATTTTTTTAATCAAATTGATCACAGGATGGGACAACCCGTGATCAATCACGATTGTTCCCTTCCCATAATCACATTAATTTATTTTAATTTAATCAAATTTTTTATTTTTTTATTTATAATTTATTTCAATTTAGTTTATTTTTTATTTTATTTAATCTATATTTATTTTTTATTTATTTTAATTTCGCCCCTTTTTTAAAAAAATTTACCTATTTCTAATTTGTGGTTCTTTTTTTGTTTTATTTTTAATTTTTACTTAATTTGTATTTAATTTAATTTTTTACATTTCAAATGTTTCTTTGATACTAATTATTTAAGGTTCTAAATAATAATTAATAATTTTATTAACTCTTATAATATTGTATAATATATATAATATAATAAAATTAGTAATTATCATAAAATCGTTAGAATAATTAAAATGTTAATTAATATAAACTTTTACCTATTCTCAATCATAATGTGATCGTTGGACATAATATATATATATATATATATATATATATATATATATATATATATATATATATATATATATATATATATATATATATATATATATATATATATATATATGTATCAACCTTGCCTAGAATATTAAATATGAATAATTTAATAAAAAAATTATAAAGGAACTTGCTTTTATTATAATATTAAGTGCCATTTTTAATAATTACCGATATAAGTATTATATTACTCTTTTATCAATATACATTTATGATTTTTTCTTATAAAAAATGTTATCTAATAAAACTAGTAGACCCTCAATTATTAGCTAAAAATTATTTTAATTAGATATTAAAGTTAAATATCACCTTCAACTTTAAAATAATCAAATTCTATCCTATTTATTAGAAATATAAAATTTATAGATTAAAATTTTCTAAACTTATACTTAATATTCATTACACTAATTAATTAAAAATTTTGTAAAATGATGTGATTTTTTTAAATTTTTAAATAAGATTTACTATATTATAATATATTAATTTTTAATAATTTATTACATATAATTTTGATACATTATTTTTAAGTATTTAATTAAAATTTTGTACTCATAATTTATTTTCATTATTTATATGACATAAATATTTTATGTGATAAAATGAAAAATAAATAATGTGTTATAATATCATGATTCTTATTTAAGAATTTCTTAAAAATATATAATCTGTATGTAATTAATTTTTTAAAATAATATTTTAATATTTAAATTAAGTTTATTTATTTAATTTTTACTAATATTTACTTGATATCAATATTTTAATGCTATGTGTCAAATTAAACATGTATTAATTAATAATTTTATTAAGATTTTATACCCTATGTACTATTTTAATTTTTTTATTTCTCCTTTTTAGTTATATTATTCCCAACTCAAAGACTATTGAGTGATGTAAATTTAGCATAACAAAAAATATTTTTTATACTAGAAATATTTTAAATGGCTCAAAATTTTTTAATTAGATTAATTCACTTTACTATATAATTTATTTCTAATTCTTAATTTTTTTATAACTCATTTATTGTTGTTTTCTTTTTATATGCTTGGTTTTACATTTTCCTATTTTCATGTCCATATCTTTTACTTATGATTCAATTATTAATATCAACAGGTAATGTGTGTGTGTCTGTATATATATATATATATATATATATATATATATATATATATATATATATATATATATATATATATATATATATATATATATATATATATATATATATATATATAAATTTTTGTAAACATTAAATAAAATATATAATATTATATAATTAAATTTTTATAGATGTTTTAAATAAATTTAAATTTTTGTAGTTTTGAAAATTATTGTGGTACTAATCCAAAGGTTAAAATAAATATTAAAAGTGTGTATTATTATCCTTAACTCATTGGCCTTTAAAAATATTACAATGCACATAATATTAATTAAATAATATTTTACAATTTACATTTTATGAGAAACTTGTTTATAATCCTTCTTTACAAACTTGTTCTAGTATATTTACTTACATAAAATTTAAATGTCAAAATTGAACTTAAATTAAATTTGTAAGTAGATATTAATAAATAATTTTGGTAAATATCCAATATTTCAATAATGATAATTAAATAACTAATTAATAATATTGAAATAAATATGAGTAATTGTATAGTAATAGTTAATTGTAGCTATATTTGTAACTATGGTACTTTTTCTTTATTGTATAAATTTAATT
This sequence comes from Sindora glabra, assembly GCA_020226215.1. Taxonomy (NCBI): domain Eukaryota; kingdom Viridiplantae; phylum Streptophyta; class Magnoliopsida; order Fabales; family Fabaceae; genus Sindora; species Sindora glabra. The sequence continues at coordinate 48,490,066 of CM035228.1, read as the reverse complement.
CCTAAAATATTTTGTAAATCCGACTGTGGTAGGAATCAAAATGAGTACCAGTAAGGAAAATATTTATATTTATGCAAATGGAAAAATTTATAAGACGGAGCAGGGTGACATATTTAAATATCATAGGATCAAAGTAATAAGAATTAAATTAGATATCATCCTAGATGATCTTAAAAATCTAATTAAGCGAAAGCTACGATTTGATGAAAATTAAGTCATAACTGAATTGGTATATAAGCATCTGCTTTTGTTGAATCCAACGCGATACAAGGCATGTTTATTAGAAGATAATGATGACATTCAATGGATGTAGGAAGCGAATGCATGATTTCGTAATTAATTGTCTTGCCTAGAATTGTATACATATGTCTCAACTAGGGAACTTGATTTGAACATCACAAGTTAACTAGTTGATGATAAGGGTCCATGCACACAACCTTCCACTAGCTTATCTTACAGTTTTAATGAAGGGCTATCATATTACAACCCGTACTTTGCTGGAATAAATAGGTAAAATGAATATAGCCAGCCGTTTCACACCTGTTATTGTCGATTATGCTCTAAATCAATGTTTTTCTTTACCCTAATATGGTTTACTTCAATCCCCATCTTCCTTAGAGGAAATAAAGGACATAATAGGTAAATTTGAAGAGGAAGATGCATATGATGATATTCCTAAGGGGTTTGGTGGTGATGATGATAATTATGATGATGATGATAGTGGAAAAAACATTATGAATACACTTCCAACAATACTTGTAAGTTGATATATGGAATCAACTGCTGCCTTTTTTTCATAAAAAATGTAGAAGCTGTTGTGAGTCATTATCACTCTAAAGTGGGAGATGACATAAATATAAATAATAACTAGGAGCCATATGTGGGTTTGAGATATGTTGACCAAAAGTCATTTCGTTGTGTAATGAAGATATACTTAATTTGGACTCACCACACATTCTGTGTACATTACTCTTCAGCACGTTATGAAGAATATTAGTGCCTTCACTATGGTGTATAATGCAATTGAAGGGTTAGAACATGTCATAAGTAGAGAGAGAATCACTGGTAGATATCAAAATATAATGGGCCTCATACATGTGTATCTACCTTTCTTTCCTAAGATCATCCAAAGTTGAACACAAATGTTATTTCATCATACATTATGGCCATGGTGACTGAAAACCCAAGTGTGTCTATTCAAGAAGTCATTAAGCGAATTCATGATATTTTTGAGTACTCATTATCCTATAAGAAGGCATGGAAGGGCAAACACTGAGCCATTGCTCTTGTATTTGAAAATTGAGAGAAGTCGTATTCTATGCTACCGAGGTGGTTAGCGGTAGTGTGACACTTTAATCCTAAGTCTTACTTCGAGATTGTTAGCAAAGAATGTGTGCCAAGTAGTTCTGAAGATGAGTCATGTGCATTGTTCTAATGAGCGTTTTAGACTTTCAAGTCATACATTGAGGTGTTTAACCATTTGAAACTGATAGTCTAAGTAGATGACACCTTTTTGTATGAAAAGTATAAGGGGGTCTTACTTACCGCGATGTCACAAGATGGCAATAGAAAAGTTTTGCCTCTTACATTTGTCGGGGTAGAGAGGGAAACATATGAGACATGGGCTTAGTTCTTATCGAACGTTCGATAATGTGTTATTCAGGGCAAACAAGATATTTGATTGATATTAAATAGACATTCAGGAATACTAGCTATTGTTGCAAACCTACGTGTAGGGTGGCAACCCCCTTATGTTTATCATATGTTTTGCCTTCAATACATTGCCAGTAATCTAAACTCAACTTTCAGGATGGCGTGGTTGAAGAAACTGTTTACTAGCATCGGTGTGTATCACTTACTGCTTGTATCATTAATTATCATTGCCTATCATGATTATTATTTATTCAATAGTGTATCTGTGTGGTATAAGTTACCAATATAAGCGATATTTTGTAGATTGCAAGTTGAAGGAACTATGCCAATTGCACCCAAGAACTACTGATTGGATCGATAATATTCCAAAAAGTTAATAAAGTCGTGCTTATGATGAGGAAGGTTGATGATAAGGGCATATGACAGCTAACTTGGTGAATTGTATTAATAGTGTATTCAAATGGCTAAGATTTTTATCAATAACTGGATTGGTCAAAGTTACACTGCATCAAACAAATGCATACTTTATTAATCGAGCAAAAACCATTGTAGTACAGTTACAAGCAGGAGAGATGTTTAGCAAAAACATTCGAAAAAAAATTCAAGAGTGCATTCAGAAAGCATCCGCTTGTCACATCCGTCGCTTTAACCGCTTAGGATCGACTTTTAAGGTGGATGAGTTGTATAACCTGACTTGGAAATAGTTTGGTTAAACTTGCAAGATCAACTTGTATGATCGAAAACATACGAAAAAAGATTCAAGAGTGCATTCAGAAAGCATTTGCTTGTCACATCCATCGCTTTGACTGCTTAGGATCGGCTTTTAAGGTGGATGAGTCGTATAACTTGACTTGGAAATAGTTTGGTTGAACTTGCAAGATCAACTTGTACAATCAAACATGTGATTGTAGCGAAATCCAAGTAGAGCATTGGCCTTGTCAACATATTTTTGCAGCATGTGTGAAGGTCTTCCTAAATCCATTATTGTATGTCAATCTTGTATTCTGATTGGAAATAATGCTAAAGGCTTATAACTATGAGTTTCGTCCAATCGGCGGTATGGAGCATTAGCTATCATTGAATGGACCAATACTGGTACCAGATCCAGTGCAAATGCATCTCAACAATCGACCATATTCCACACGAATAAGAAACGAAATGGATTAGAGAGAAGGTCTATCAGAACATCAGAGGTGTGGGTTATGTTGATAAACTAGGCACAACTGCGTAACCTGTTAATCCAATTAACGAAATGTGCGATGACACTCTTAACCCTAAAAAAGTCAACAGATAACCTTTCTTCAAGATTTTTACTACAAAGGTGTTTGGATTATGCATAGTTTGTTAACATATTGGTAGAAGCTACATAACTTGTTGTATCTAAATATTATATGTGTTTGTCTTATTGTATTAAATTATTTTTTTTCTTGCTTTGTATTGAAAGACTTGCATAAATTTATAGTTGTGCAATTGATTGAATTCTTTCAGTTTGACATAGTCCATAACAACAACAAAAGTTTTTCACCCTCAAAAATCCTATACCACTATTTCAGTCCTCCCAGTGGGACTTGAACTTTCCACCTTCTAGGGGTTAGACCTACCCAAATCACACAGATGATGATGACAATGATGATGGAGATCAACAACATCATTTCCTTGTCCAATGATTGTAACCAGTTAGGCGACGCCTTCGATGTTAGATTGGGAGTCATTATTTTGGTGATTGAATATTTCATTATTATATTATAGTATTTTATCTAATTTATTTATTTAATTGATTCATAATTTTTTACTTTAGATTTAGTACTCTGTCACATTTCATTTATCATATTATTTAATTTTGTAGATAAATTGTACAAATTGAAAATCATATAATTCATTACTATTCATTAATTCAAATCAAATTATTGAATTAACTCCATTTATTATATTATTATTTAAAATTCCTTGGAGTATTCTAAAATATCACTTATTATAGTGTTAATTTAAAGTTATACTTACACGTAACTATGAGAAATCACATTATTAAATTTTACAATATTGAATTTTATGAATTTGAACTTTGAAGATTGAATTTTACTAAATTTATACTTGATATTTTGTTATCCTAATTAATTAAATATTTTATTAAATGATATGATTTTTTATATTTTTATATAAGAATTACAACATTTTAATTTATAAAGATGGCCTCTGGACCTAGCACTAACATTGGTAATACAAATTCCTTTTATTTTGCACAATACAAACATTTTCCTTAAATGCTTAAAGATTTCTTTTTTTAAAAAGTACTAATCACAGGAAGGGGGACCCTATGATCTGCTAGTCATGCGGGCTACCCCCGTGATCTTTTTAATTTATATTATTTATTTTATTTAATTTAAACATTATTATTTTTACTTCAATTTTACATATTTTTCTTCAAAGCTTTACTTATTTATAATTTATTCGCCTATTTGTGTTTTACTTGTAATTTTGACTTAACTTATATTTGATTTATTTTTTATATTTTGAATGTTGCTTTGATACTAATTATTAAAAATTTTAAATAATAATTAATAATTATATTAACTCTCATAATGTTTTAATATATATAATATAATAAAATTAGTAACTATGAAAATATTATGAGAATAATTAAAATTTTAATAAATATCAAATTTTTACTTATTCTATTATAAATTTATTAGATGAAAGATTTAAATTATAAAATTAAATTTTTAAACAATGTTTTATCATAATGTGATGTGTATATTCATAAAAATATTTAATTAAACATGAAATTAAAATAAAATCCGTATCCTGAAAATAAATGTTCTATTAGTAAACTGCATTCGTCCACAATGTGATACAATTTAATTTATAAAAAATTAATTATATACAGATTATATATTTTTAAGAAATTATTAAATAAGAATTCTAATATTATAACACATTATTTAATTTTTATTTATCACATATAATATTTATATTATATAAATAATAAAAATATATAATGTAAAAAATATTATTTAAATACTTCTAAATAATGTGTTGAATTATATGCCAAAAAATTATTAAAAAATTAAGACATTATAATGCTTATTTCTTATGTAAAAATAAAAGGAATCACATTTTTTGATAAAATATTTGATTAATTAGGATAGTGGAATATTAAATATAAGTTTAGTAAAATTTAATCTTCAAAGTTTAAATTCTTAAAATTCAATGGTGTAATATTTAATTATTTTATGGTAATTTAAAGGTGATATTTGATTTTAACATCCAATAGTTAATATTTAAAACAATTTTAGATTAATAATTTAGGCCCTAATAGTTTTATCAAATAACATTTTCTATAGAAAATAAATCATAGATATATATTGATAAAGGAGTATCATGGTACTTCTATTCGTGATTATTAAAAATGATTTATAAAATTATAGTAATAAAAGAAAGTAAGTCCTTTTGATCTTTAGATAATACTGATGAAAAATATAATTTAATATTAATAAATTCAACCAATTTTGAAGTGTTTTTAATAGATATAAAATATGTAATTAATTCACTTAATACAAAAAATAAGAGATAATTATAAAGTAATAAGCAAAATAGAATTAAAAAAGTATTAGTGGAATGATGTGATTTTTTTTAATTTTTACATAAGAATTACAACATTATAATATCTTAATTTTAAAAAAATTACACACAATTCAACACATTATTTTTAAGTATTTAATTAAAAATTTTGATGTGTAATTTATTTTTATTATTTATATAAATTTAATATTATATGTGATAAAATAAAAAATAAATAACATACTATAATTTTATGATTCTCATTTAATAATTTCTTAAGAATATAAAATATGTATGTAATTAATTTTTTGTAAATTAAATTGTATCATATTATAGATTAACATAGTTTATTAATAAAATATTTATTCTCATATTGTAGATTATATTCTAATTTTATGTTTAGTTAGATATACATGACTTTAGGATCAAATATTTTTTTATAAATTTAATTTCATAATTTAAATCTTCTAACAAATAAGTTTACAAAAGAATAAGTAAAAATTTGTATTTATTAAGATTTTAATTATTTCAATGATTTTTTTATAACTACCAATTTTATTATATTATCTACATTATATAATATTATGAGAATTAATAAAATTATTGATTATTATTTAAAACCTTGAATAATTTGTATCAAAGAAAAATTCAAAATGTCAAAAATTAAATTAAATATAAATTAAGTAAATATTAAATATAAAATAAAAATAGGGCAACAAATTAAATATAAGTAAATATTTTTAAAAAATTAGGTCCACATAAATATAAAATATAAGTATAAATTAAATAAAATAAAAAAATTAATTTAGGTTAAATAAGTAAAAAATTTCCTACTCTAATCATGGGGGCTTGCGTGGCTAGTCGATTACAGGGGAGTCCTCCTTTAACACATTATTTTCAAGTATTTAACTAAAATTTTTTTGCATTGTATATTTTTATTATTTATATAACATAAATATTATATGTGATAAAATAACAAATAAACAATGTATTATAATTTTAGGATTCATATTTAGCAATTTCTTAAAAATATATCATTTGTATATAGTTAATTTTTTATAAATTAAATTATATCATATTATGGACTAACACAGTTTACTAATAGAATATTTATTTTAGGGATGCAGATTTTATTTTAATTTCATATTTAGTTAAATATTTTTATGAATATATACATCACATTATGATAAAATATTATTTAAAAATTTAATTTTATAATTTAAATCTTCCATTTAATAAATTTATAAGAGAATAAGTAAAAATTTAGTATTTATTAAAATTTTAATTATTCTCATAATCTTTTCATAGTCACTAATTTTATTGTATTATATATATTACAATATTATGAGAATTAATATAATTATTAATTATTATTTAAAATTTTGAATAATTAGTATCAAAGTAACATTCAAAATGTCAAAAATAAATTAAATATAAGTTAAGCCAAAATTACAATTAAAACACAAATAGGGAAATAAATTATAACTAAGTAAAACTTAAAAAAATGATTTTAAATTGAAGTAAAAAAATAATATTTAAATTAAATATGATCAATGGATCACGGGAATGGCCCACGTGACCAGTGAATCACGGAATCTCCCTCCTCGTGACCAGCATTTTTTAAAAAAAAAATAAGTATTTTGAAAAATAATTTTTACTAGACAGTATATAGAAAAATTATTTTCCTATCCTAATTGCTGTAGTCAAAAAGCCATAACAAAATCGAATTTTGAATTTTGATAGATAAAAATCTCAGAGCGCACCAGAATCATCTTTCTTCTTATCTTTTATATTGCTTTATTGGTAATCCCAAAATCCAGAAGATTGACATGGCCACAATTTCATGAGAAGAACATGCAAACATGGCTTAATAGAGAATCTTTGGCTTCCAACGGCAGCTAGGGAAAGAGTAATATGTCACCACGTGATCTCTGGCATTACTTTAACAAAGGCCCAACTGTTTCATTTTAGTCTTGAAGGGTAATTTGTAGGATTTCAAAAATTTGACACTCATGCAAACTTTAAAGGTATTTTGTGTACTTTTCCCTTAATAATACGTATAAAAATTAGGCGCATACAGACTGATCAAGAGCCTCTCATACAAGCCAGCGTTGATCACGGTGCAAGAAGAAAATTGCAGGAAAGCTTCTGAAGCATTGCCTCGTGGAAAGCTAATTAACAAAAAGACGCAGTAAGGAAGCTGGCACGAAATCTCGATGTGACCTAAGTTTTAATTGTCACAATTACTTTTAGGTCACACTTGATTCATGAAATATTTTAATATTTTTAAAAATATTTTAAGAAAATATCATATTTTTATATTTAATTTAAAATTTTAAAAAAATATTTAAAAATATTATATTTTTAAAATTTTTTAATTTAATATTCCTCTAAAATATTTCTATGAGGAGATGGATATCTCAAATTCTTATAAAATGAAAATGTGATATTAAAATATTTTTAAAATAATTTATAATAAATTAAATATATAAATATTACATTTTTATTAATTAAATTCTTGAGAATTATATTCTTAGGAGTATATAGTTTCCCGAGAATAGAAGATCTCATGAGCCAAACGTCACCTTAATTATTTTAAAATGCAAAAGAATTGATAGTGTCGTCTTTACCCTTTTTTCTAACACTGATAACGGTAGTGAGAGAATAGATACTGTTGTGCTCATTTTTTTTTTCTTGAAACCAATAACAGTAGAAAGAGAATGAAAAATATTTAAAATATCCGCTACCTAAAATAAATAGAGTTAGCATAGGATTAAACTTTAACAATTATTACGTTAATTTTATTTTAAGAAAAAATGCAAACAATTTTTTAAAATATGATTTAAAATTACATAACTCTTAAAATTTTAAAATTTTTTAATAAGTCTAAAAAAATTTCAACAAATTGAAGGTACTATCAATTTTGTTTATAGAACTGGGAAAAACAATAAGTGAATCACGCGTAATTGCTCTCAACTATTTTTAACATAAATTCGATTAATTTGTGAAGGAAATTTCTTAAAATAAATTATTAATAAAAGAATTAATTTTATAGTGCAATTATAATATAATTAAGGGAAATGATGAATCTCCCAAAAAAAATCTCCAAAAATCTGTGCGGAATTATTTGGCAACTCTCCAAAAATTCATGTAATGTGAAAAAATTTTCCCTTTTCTAAATGTCTTGTTGATTCGTAAGCCACTTGTTTGGACACATTAATTTTGGAACATTTTGCTGGTGCATATAGCACCATTCAAATAATTAAGGATAAGCATTTTTCATAAAAAAATTATCGTAATAGAGATAAGCATTTAAATTTGTCAAAGATTAAAATTTTCAATAAAATGAGTTTTTATTAAAAAAATTTATCTCAACTGGAAATTTCAGAGAATTTTTTTTAAATCAGAAAATTCCCGGCTTGAAGACAAAAATTTAAATAAACTAAAAGTTATCCTCCTTTAAGAATTTTCAAAAATCATGAAAAGATATCAAAGCGCCCTAGTTTGGGATCCACCCCCCCCCCCAAAAAAAAAACAAAAAAAAAAAGGGTCCAAAAGCTAGGATTTTTCTAAAATTTCAAAACATGCAAACTTGCACCAACATGGTTTCTTGGTATTCTTGTTGAAATTTGGCATTCGTAGTATAGAGTTAAGAAGTCTCTTCCCTATCTACACATCCATTTATATTTATTTTTATTTTTATTTATTTATATATATTCATATTAACTTTAAGTTAAATATTGATTGAATTATTATTAATTCTTTAAAATGAAGATTATATTAAATTAACTCATAAATAATTATTTATTCATTATATTTATAGGAGATAAATTTATAAATTAGAAAAATTATATTATAAAATAAAAAATATTACATTAAAATATTTTTATAATTTAATGTAATTTAAAATTTTTAAAATATTTATTTTAAATAAACTATCCTAATATCTTATAATATTTTTATATGCGAAGATATTGATTAAAAAAATTAAAATCAAGTCCATCTCACTCACTTGTATTAAGATTCATATATTTTACTATTATTGTCTAAAAATCAATATAGAAATTATTTTTTTAATATTAAAAAAAACTTTCTGTGTGGCCTTTGTATTTTTTGGTAGATTACTGTGCGGCTTATATTCTTTTCGAATATGGCCAACTACTTACGCTATTTGCTTGAGCTCCGCTTTCCGGGTGTACACTAACATCAAAGTTTTTTTCAGATCCTGCTTTGTAACTACTGAGATCCGATATGTGTGTGTGAGTATATATATATATATATATATATATATATATATATAGTAAAGTAGTATCACCTAATATTTTCTTAAGAATTTTATATTTTTTTACATCGTAAGTTCGAACCTTCAATTATATATATATAATACATAAATTATCATTTATACAATTAAAAAAAGTGCAATCTCAAGTATTGTTATTGTAAAAAATTCATACAATTTATTATTTAATTTATATTTCAATGTCTATTTTAGATTAAATGAACTTTATTTAATGCTACGCTAATATCCAAATATTCAATCAACTATATTTAATAATAAAACAATTTTAAGAAAAATAATGTTAAGAAAATGATTATTTAATCAACTAAGGACAAGAAAAACTATAATTTTAAAAGAGGAATAAAAATAAAATTTGAAAATTCTAATAGTACAAATTTGCTATGAAATAATAGTGACAATATAAGATTGTAGTAAAAAAAAGTATTGGTAAAAAATAATAAAATATAAAATAATAATAATTTAATAGATAAAATAAATAAGTGAAATTAACTATATATTTAAGAATAATGGGTCATTCATAACCTATTTAAAATTTTATATCAAGTTATAAATAGATAAATAAGTCAATAATAATCTATCAATTTTTAACTCAATTTATATCCATCCTAGTATACCCATTTGCCACTTCTAATATCATGTGAAGAATATTTTTTGAATTAGGTCAATTTGCCCTAATTTCAATCTTCCCTTGGCCAAAATATGCCCTAGTTAATGAAATATAGTCTTAAAGGGGATAGTATAAACTTGTAATGTGGCTTTAATGCGAAACTAATTTAGTAGGAAAAGGAAATAGGCTCAAGGTTCATAATTCCCTTGTTATTTCTTAAGCTTTTAATGCTTTTCTTAAAGAAAATGTATGACAATATTCAATTATCAAAATAAATTTAATGGTTATGATAGATTTTAAAAATAATGTTTATGGGGCATACGAAAGACAGGATATAATAAATCTAGAATTGATATTGGGTTTTGATAAGAATCTTAATTAAAATTTTAGGAATTGTTTAGTTCGTCTAAGAAGTAATTTCTCAACAGAAATTGAATTTTTTAAAAAGTAATTTTTTATTTTTTATTCAACTTTGAATTTTTTATAAAGTATTTTTTTAAGAATTAATTTCCTAAGGAAAATTGAATTTTTCAAAAAGTAATTTTCTATGTGAACTTTTCAAAAAGTTTCAAAGTTGATTGATTGATGGTAAAAAAAATATTACTTCTTAAGAAGTAATTTTTATTTTGTTCTACTTTGAACTTTTTAGAAAGTGTTAGCAAAATGATTATTATATGTTCAATATTGTTATGATATAAATTAATAATTTTAATTTTTATTAATTAAATATAATGAGAATAATTTTGTCATTACATTCATAAAAAGCATAGCAAGTAGAATCTATCTAAAAAAAGAGATGAGTAAGTAATTTTTCATACTTTATAGAAAATAAAATTTCTTGAAAAGTTCTATTTCTATAATAACTAACTAAATAATTTACTCTTTTTCTATAAAACTTTCTATACTATTGCTGCAAATCAAATGATCTCTTATTTGTCATTTCATCTTAGATTGCTTACTTGTATTTTTTCAAGTACTATTTCTTGACCTCTAGAGGATAAGTGGTAGGATGACCATATTTGTATCCTTGTGTCTATTTATGTCTTTTGACATAAATTAAATTTGCAATAATCAATTTTTTTCATGATAACAAGAATGATAATTATATAACACACATAAAATCTTAAATTCAAACATAATACAACTATCACTTTTGCACTTCAACTAACACAATATATTATAAGGCTTAACTACTCCATTTGAACTTATTAAACTTCAAATGATAAAAGTAATAGGATCACAAGACCATTCAATATGAGTATAAATTTTATTAAATTTTTTCTATGACAACATTAATGCATATGAGATAAATAGGTAATAGCAAAGTTGACGCAACATAAACATATGTTAATAGTCTCTTAAACGTTACATGAGAACTAATACAAATTATTGACTCTACAGAAAAATATCAAACTATTGGTGTGTGTCCTATAAGTCAATCATAGAGATGATTGAAATAATGTACAATGTATTATGTTTTATTTCAGGTAATGCAATTGTTATATTTTTGTTTTCATTATATATACATATATCTATGCAATTTATGACTTAATATAATAATTATCCTTGGAATAATTTTACTATTCTTAAAATATCCCTAGCCAAGTATTATTATGAACATGATAGTAATAATATATCAACACTAGCATATATAATGACTGATGATATGAATCATGAATATATGATAATCAAGTTAATACATGAGTGCATTGTTAGTGAATAGATGTACTGGACTGGCCCGCAATGAGAAAAACTACATGGATTGTCATATATCATTAGTTATTCTCATGTGACTATAATGCACATAATCCTTTGACCTGAAGTCACTATGGTTTCTTACATGATAGAAATCACACACTTTGATGTTGTCTGGTATCACTTTTAACCGGGACATGTTATAGGATGTTGATTGGGTGTGTCATGAATCATGCAAGAGGGATGTGAGTGATATAAATGAGAATTTTGTTCCTATTACATAGTAGGAGTGATATCCTTAGGCCTCTTGATTGAGTGAGATTCAAAAATGTATGGTCATACTCAAATGGATCAATATGAGATATTGATCATTTGTTTAAGTTAGTCTACTTGGTATCAAGAAACATAAATTGAACATTAACGAAGATAACACATTCCATGCTTCTAGTTTGATTTGGATATCATTATAAAAGGGACTATGTTGCAAAGTGTTGTTCACACATTGAATGAATATTGAGTCATATATATTTTTACTACTTAGGTGGCAGTGATGTATTGTTAGATACTGCCTCATTATCTATGGTCCATAAGTGGACCATTACTAATGTAATAAGAACTTACAGAGTAGTACAAAAAGAGTAAGAATGAGATAATAATTAATTGAGTTTTAGTTAGACTAAAATTCAATTAATTAAGCTTATTTTCATGCATATATACATTATTAAAATAATAATATATTTCATGTAATAAATATGATTATTATGTGATATTATTTGATATTAAAGTAATATAAGATAATTACGTTATTAGATATTAGATAACTATATTATGAGATAATATTATTTTCTAATATAAGATAACTATATGCTTTTTAATATTAGAAAATTATATTATGAGATAATATTATTATCTAATATTGGATAATGGCTAAGTCCTATCTCTCCTCACTCTCTCCATAATAAGGATAAGGTGATAGTTGTGAAATGCGATCAAGTTTTTGGAAGCATAATCGTAGTAGGACTAGGAATATGGTATGCTCAGGTCTATAAAAGGAACTTCAAGACAACACCTGAAAGACATATGAACTACCATAAAACCTAAAGTCACTCAAGAGAAACGCACTAAAACCTAATCCTAATGAAAGAGAGTA